>CM073133.1:25438334-26089897 GCA_037039145.1 Fundulus diaphanus | reverse complement strand
ACAGACATAAAGCAACAGCTACACTCGAATAACACCTAGATGCCATTGCTAAATCATATATATTATTATGTAAGCTGACATGTGTAATGTGATATTTGAAAAAAGAAAGTGAAAAAACATAAATAAATAAATAAATAAATTATAAGATTACTGTATATAAGTGAACACTTAATACCTGGGACCCAGCACCTGTGGGAGATGTGAAAGTGCACTAGTTTAGGTGAAGATTATCCAGAAATAGCTTGATAGTGATTGTGGAGAACCGAAGGCCCACCTTCCCCGAGCACAGAGGCAGGCGTCAGGGGACCCGTAACCCCGGACTCCCAAGGGGGCCCCTAAAGCAGGTCGCCCAGGAGGGGCCGACACAGGATATCTGCAACCCCCCCCCCCCAAGGAAGGAGCAGAGACGACCCCGAGGAAATCCCCCAGCCACCGCAATGCCGACGCCCTCAAGAGCCGCGGAGACGAGCCCGTGGGCCCCGCCGGCAGCTAGCCCCGCTGAAGTGGTCCCGGCCATGGGCCCTGAGGGCCAGAGGCCCCAGGGGCGCCCCGCCCCCGCGACGAGGGCCCCGGCCGCCCCCCGGGGGGCCAGGCCCCGCGAAGAGGCCGCCGGGAGTGGGCCGGCGCACGCCCGGGAACCCGCCCCAAACCCGAAGCCAACCAATGCGCCAGGGGGCCAAGGCGCCCGCCAACGAAGTGGAGGAGGGCAGGACGTGGGGGGATGGGCTCCGCACCTAGCGGAGACTTGAGATGTTCTTGGGAGAGGGAGCGGACCACACCCATACCTGGAAAAAAAAAAAAAAAAAAAAAAAAAAGAACTCATTCACCCCATCCCTCCCTTGTGCCCCACTCACCACACACAGAGAAAAAAAAAAAAACGCTGTACACACATTCCCACATAACACTCACATCCAACACTGACCAAAGGGGGGGGGGGGGGTCACCCCAAATTGACTATACGACTGCTTGTGCCCGACCCCGGCCCCAGACCAGACGCCCCCCGGACCGGGCTCCCCCAAGAGGGCGGGCCAACATGACCCGCACGAGCCACCCGGCCAGAGCCCCCCCCCCTCCCCCTAAATACCTAATAAACCCCCTCCCTCCCCCCACCTTACCCTTGCCATCCCTGCCCCCCGCCCCCTGGGGGGAGCAGAGGCATCAGCCCCAGACCTGGCAAGCCGCTGACTGCACACCGCAGCCCCCCGCCAAGACCCCGGACACAGTGGCCCGCACCTCCTCCAGGCCCCAGACTCCTTGCCGCCATCGGAGAACGGGGGTGTGCAGAAGACCCCGACCCTCCCTTCGCCTGCTCAAATGTTGTGTTGTTGCATGTTGTTCTCAAGTGCGTTTAAAAACTGGGAGCGCCGAAGGGGATGCACGGCACAGCCCACCCCCCTTCCGGAAGGTAGCTGTTGCCAGCGCACCCCCTCCGTGTGACTGCCCAGAACCCTCAATGTCTAAGTGGGAGAGGAGGTGAAGGGAGCCGTCCGAGGTGAGACCCACACAACATAAGCCCCCCCCCAGACGTCTTCCCCCCACCCCCCCCCTACCATGGCCTATATGAGTGTGCGATGTGAAAAATGTTTGAAGTGAAAGTGTCTAAGATGAATGATAAAATTGGGGAGAGGGGCATCACCAGGGAGATGCCGCAGGGCCCGCCAGCCAACCACCCACCAGGACCAACACCTCAACCCCTCCCAGCCCACCCACCAAGCCTACTTAAACTAAATAAATAAATAAATAAATAAATAAATAAATAATAATAATAATAATAATAATAATAATAATAATAATAATAATAATAAGAGGGGGGGACACTGGCCAGCCGGCCCGCACGAGCCATCCCAAACCCCACCCCCCAGGTGAAACCCGCACCGGAAGACGACACGGACCAGGACCGGGACAGGGGGCCACCAGAACGTCCCACCAGAACGTCAACACCCCCCCAACCCCCCCCCCCCCCACTCGTAGATTTAATCCCTCCCCAACACTAACCTTCAAACAACTCACCATACATTCGACAGTAGACATCCAGGCTGGGTAGGTCCCTACTCCCCCTCCTTTCCCCCTCCCCCCACTGGCAGAGTGCCTATCCAATGAAGGAGAAGAGCATCTGCCCAGAGGTGTTAATGACCATGCCCCCCTACCACCTCAACGGGCCCCGAGGCCCCCCAGCGCACCAGAGGCCCCGTGCAGGGGCGGACACCCGGGCGCGCGCCGGCCCACACCAAAAGCGGCGCACCCCCCGGAACCAGGACCCCCGAGGTCCCGCCGGGGCCCGCGCCCGAGGGCGGCGCGCCCCAGGGACCCCAGACCCCCAGACCCACCCCGGCCCCACCCAGCGGCAGCACAGCTACCAGGTCAGTAACCCACGTCCGTCAACACGCAGCTCCCAAAGAGCGCCACAAGCGGCTGCTGTAGGCCACCCGTAGGCCTCCCAAACTCCTCCCAGATGGGGGCAACAGACCCCGGAGCCGGACCCACCAGGCGCCCTACTCCAAGTGCCCCCAGGGCACTTGGAGTAGGGCGCCAAGTGCCCTGGGGGCACTTCAATTTTACTTTTAAAAGTTATGTGCTTATTTGGAAAAGGCAAACTGAAGAGATTCTGTTTCAAATGTAAACATTTGAATCCTTGGATTTTACTAAAGTGTATAAAAATGTGCTAACATATTTTTAGACATTCAAAATGTTTATTGTAGGTGATTAATTCCTTTATGCTGTTTTTTTATCTGTACACAACTGAATTTTTTTGCATATTGTTCACAAATAGGTTTCAATAAATGTGTGTTTATTTTAGTTGTTTGTAAGCATAACCAATTTGTGTTTGGCCTCTTCTTCCAAATTCTACAAGGCCTCTTTTGTAACTGTACATTGGACATAACTTCCAGCTCAAATACAGAAGTAAAAGGACTAATCTTACCTCAGTAACTTATTTAAACAAAACATTTTATCCTAAGTGCTATTGGCAAAATACAATTGCAAACTGACCGACCGTGGTTGTATCATACAGTCAGCTTGGGGATTCCTTGTTGATTCACTAGTTAACTCTAAAATATGCTGTGTTAAAAGTGCAAGGCACAGTTAAACACAAAAGATGTAAATTATTAGCCCTCTGGAATTCCTTTAGTTTGTGCTCCACCGTAGTCCTGTGTAGACAAAAAAAATGCTTTTTTTTTAAGACTGCCATGGACATATTATCATTGTAATGACCTATTTCTTCCAAAAAAAAATATTAATTTGATTATTAACTTCAGTGCTCACCTGATAAAAAAAATATTTTTCTGCCTTTTTTGTTGTTGTTGATATATTTACCTAATAAATAAAATACCAGTTTAAGCGCTGTCTGTTTTCACATTCCAGTTAAAAATTCTGAAGGGAAATTTTTGACTAAGTTAAGAAATTGGCAGCAATACTGAATCTTTTCATACTTTGAGTAAATTAAAATATATTCAAAATGTTGTTTTCCCCCCCTACCATCTATAGAAATTGGTTGATTTTCAGGACATGTGAAGTATCTAAACATAGTTTATCATAGTAAATGATAAAAATGCACTTCTGAAGGGATTTTAACACAAAGGAGTAAAAAAAGTTATTGCATTCAGAAAACTTGTTTTGAACAGTAGTCGATTGCACTACAATTTGCAGACGGGAAGCGGTGACTTTTAAAAGGGATACAAAAAGCTTAGTAAAAAAAAAAAAAAAAATGTAATCCTGAATATACAACAATACGCAAAAATTGTGCAATTTGTATTAACACTACTAAACTTATATAAAAATTAAATAAAAAAACACACACACACAAATGTCAATGGAATTAGGAGGGTTAAATAAATGCTTTTCTTCCTGTTCTGGTTGGTAGATGATGAGCTTGACATGAAGTGGAGCCTTCCACAACTATACTGTATTTTGTCATTTCATTAACACCATAGATTGTACAAAGGCAAAAATTGTGATTACTGTGGCAACTACGGCAGGAACAGATCTTTTTTTTTTTATTGCTACCACCAGAGTCTGACAGAAAGAACAACCTCAGGGTGATTGTCAAAGAAATACTTATGATTTAATAAACATAATGCCCTGGTATTATGGAGGCCAAAACAAAAATGCCAGCTGTTGTACAAGGGTTGGTTAATGTAAGAAAAATGTGACCAGTTGTATTTGTAGGAACAAGATGTCATTGCACGTCATGATATAGTAAGCATAGGCCTATTGATCTTATTTCTTAACACATTTTTTGTCAGCTTTTTAATATAGAGGGATTTTTAGATAATGTCTTGTAGAAACAAGACTACCTTTGATAATGAAGGTACAAAAAGCTTATCTGTTTGCAAGGTCATGCCGAGAGAATTCATAAAAAAACAGTTTTTATTCAAATACTGTATTTTCCGTATTTTAACCTCCAATAAACTTTCTTCATAGAAATACAGTAATTTTAGCTCAACCTTAACACTCTCTAAATATGTGTACATGTCATCAAATGCATTTTTCATCGCTGCCTAATCATTTCACATTGAGCCAAGAATCAAAGTTGGTAACTTTTGGAAATGGCTGAATTGAACCCTGAGTGTTCACTTTTGTTTTTATTTGCAGATGGTCATTGTCTTTGCTGAACTTGTGGATTAAACCTAACAGTGGAACAAATTGTTTATCTCTTAATATATTTATAATTTTAGGTTCATAAAAATGCAAAATATGTCTTAAAACACAAGGGAAAATAAATGTTAGTAGTGACTGCAATGTGCGTCCTGATGGGCTCTGGACAGTAATGAAGACTGGGCTACCTATGACTCAAGGTGTAGGTTGTTGCAACCCAGCTGTCTCTCTATGTGCTACTATAAGCAAGCTTATGTTGTGCAATGAAATGTACAGCTACCTGCTGTAGAGACGCCTCCGCAGGGATGGCTCATTTCATGCCTTACTGACATCTGTCTGCTCAAGATGCATCTTCTCACTTTAAGCAGAAATGGCAGTCACCCTGACCTGACCCAATAACTGTAACCAATCCATCAGTGCTTGTCTGGTGAGCCCCTTAATGGGAACACTGTCTCCTACAAGAATACAGATTTAAAGCTGCTACATAAAGCAAAGATTTTGGTACAGACCCTCATTTGTAGAATTTGTTTGACTTACTACAACAGACTTGCATAAAAGTACCAGCCAAACACAACAATTCAGTACTGTAAAAGTGATTGAAAACAAGTTTACACACCCCTGGTAAAACCAGGTTTTTATGATGTAAAAAACTATAATGATAAAAGTACAATGTATAAGGTGGACTTCAACTAAAGAACAAATCTGTTAGAAGGAAAATCCAAAAAAAGTTGCAATAACCTGGTTATAATACTTCGTTAAACCAGCTTTTGATATAGTTTCAGCATTCAGCCTTTCTTGGTAGGGGTTTATCAGCATATCAGCCACATCTTTTCAGTATTCTCCCACTCGGCTTTGCAAATGTTTCCCAAATCTGTCAGATTGCAAGGACATTTCTTGCCCTCTTCATGTGGCCCCACAGATTTTCTGTTGAATTTAGTTTTGGGCTCTTCTTGTGACTATTTCACAGTTTTATTTTTCACTCTCACAAAGTTATTCTTATGTAGATGTGTGCTTGGACTCCCAGTGAAAGTAAAAAAAATAAAATCCAGCTTCATATTCAGCTTTATAGCAAACCTTTCAAGGTTCTGAGCCAAAACTAACAGATAATTTCGAACTGGTCATAATATCATCCACCATGATAAAAAAAAAAAAAATCCACCATGATTGTTTTACTGAGTGCACAGTGTTTTTTTCTGATATCTCTATAGCCTCCATATTTGGGGAAAAAACTGGAGATTGTTGTTTCATGTAGAACATAACCAGTCCTTGGAAATTACTGCTACTTCTTCAACATGCTGTTAATCTATGCCTCACTGACTATTTTCTGATCTTATTTTGGATAAATGCCCAGATCTTGTAATTTCACTGTTATCCCACATTTTCTCTGACTTGTGACTATCTTCCTTGTAAGACCCTTCAGATCTTTTGTAACCATAATTACGGCTTTAGCTAAAGGATATGAAAGTGTAGCAGTAATAAAAATGCAATGAAGACAGCTAAACTGCATTTCAGGGTAATCAGATTTAATATAGTTCAAGGGCAGGTGTGAACGTGGGAAGACTGAATGCTTCAGGAAAGAATTGGCTTCAGGGTGTGCACAGCTATGCAACCAGGTAACAGATTTGTTTTCAGTTGAACTTTGCAGGACAAATGTACACATGTAACAAAAAGTTTTGAAACGATAGACCACGGTCTATTCTTTACCAAAACCCTGGTATTTTAATAGGGATATGAACACCTTTGAGAGCCACTGCATAATCTGTGTAAAGTGTGCACGTTTTGGTGACGTCCTCAGAGTCAACTTACACAGTGTAAAAGCAATAGTCAGTGTTTGTTTTCACATTTAGGCATTGCCAAATGAGCATTTTGGAATGAAAAGACTATCCGCTCTAACAAAAGGATGTACACAAAATACCAGGAAGTCATCCCACTTATTTTTACAGCACCTCTTTCTGTTTATACTACTATTCATCATGCCTCTTTTGCTTTGAATATTCAGACGTGGACGATGCCACTTCTTTACAGAGAAAAAAATCAGCACACATTGCTCTGTAAATAGAAAGGAGAAGCCCCCCTCTCCTCAAAAACAACCCTGGCAGCATACCTTGGGTTCACAGAGTTGCATTTGAACAAAACAAGATTTTTCGAACAATGTCCCCTGGCTGGGAAAAATGTGCATTTTGGCCACAATGCACACAGAAAACCAAACCGCTTATCGCTGCACACCTTCATGCCAGCTGTCAAACTCTGTGGTGAAGGGCTAATGAGTTGGTCCTGTTTGGCAGCCACAGGACCTGCCTGGTCACTTTGCAGACATCGTTGAACTCCCCAGTTTTCTAAAGTATTCCAAAGTCAAACGTCACAATTTTCCTGACAGCTAAGGTTTTGAAAAAAGTGGGTCAGTGCATAAGACAATGATCCTAAGGCCAACGGCAAATCTGCACCAGAGGGACAGAGAAGAAAATAATCACATTGTTTTAACAGTGCAGTTTAAACTCGTGAAAGGAGGACTGCACATAGAAAAATACTACAAAGTTCAGTGAACTCAAAGAACATACTGAAAAGAGCGGGCAAATGTCCCCACATGAAATACTGCTGAAGTTATAAAACCACTACCTAAAATAGACGTCTCTAAAGGTAGTTCTACAAACTACTGAATCTTCCAGGTCAATTCACCCCTTCACCAATTTGTACTCTCCTTTTGTTCCTCCCAGCTTCCATTTCGCTCTCATGGACTAAAACATTGGATAAAATGGTCAGTTTTGCAACGGCACCACATTTTTCTCGTCAAAGTGAAGTCTGTCACATCATGCACTGTTCACCTGTTCTTTTAGTGCTGGCCATTATAGGCCCTGGATAAGACGGGGAGTGTTTTATGCTCATGTTCAGAAACGCTTGTTGTGATGCTGGAAGAAATGGTCCTTCCATCCTGAGTGTAGTCAATACATTATCTATTCAGAAAATGGGAATGAAAAAAAATTGGATACCTGTCAGAGCTGCAGGATTGTAAAACCTCTGACCTCGCGTTGTCCATGTGCGTTTCTCTCACGTAATGACGTCGGAGTTAAAGGCTGTCCGAAATCGGCCCTGCGCTCCTTTCCTTCCCACAATAGAGTTCTGACTGTTGATCCCATGAAAAGTTACGGATCAGGAGCTATGAGCTATTATTAAGGATGTTCGGATGGAGCCAGTCCGGGACTGAAGCTCCTACATCAAACTGTGCCAACCGTCAGTTACCCTTCATGTGAAATTTTTGTCATCAGCGCAAAAAAGAAACCGATGGACAAAATATATTAATAATAAATTACTAAATTATTAAAATAATTTAAAAGCACTTTTGAGTACAATAACTGGCAAATTATTAGCTGCTAATGTGTTAAATTTAGCATCTGCTTTATAATTTCCCATCAGTGCTTCACTAAAGTGTAATTTCACAGATTTTTTTTCGAGGCTCCTACATTGAATCTTTTCTTCTTCTTTTTTTTTTTACACATTTTGAGAGTTATGAAACCTTTGAAAAGGCTTGCTGTATTTAGTCAAGTTTAGAGTACACAGCAAAAAGGGAACTAAAAGTAAGTGAACATTTTCTTGAAATGAGCGTATTTATCCTTGATTTGAGCAGGCGAATAAGATAATTAGATCTACTGCACTTGAAATAAGATGATGGAGATGAGTTGTTCCTATTTTAAGCTAAAAAATCGTATTCCATTGGCAGATCATTTAAATGTGCCTGCTCAAACAAAGGACAAATGCACTCAATGTACTTTTACTTCCCTTTTTGCAGTGCAGTCTGTTTTTGAGAAGCCACTGATTGTGTTCCTGCTGACTACATCAAATTAAAATGAAAGCAGGAAATCTGGTCATTAAAAGAAGATTTTTAATTTGCCTGCATCGTCTTTGAAAGGCTTTGCATCGATGAAAAACAAAACAATAAAAAGAAAAGTTCATCTGCATCAACAGCCTGTACTGGTGGACCAAAATTACACTATTCTTAAATTACAACTACGGAACACACAACATTATTCTGAATCATTCCACTTTTACCATAAATGCACTTTTCGTAAAAGTGTTCAGCTCAAGCAAAACAAAACTTTTGTTTTGCTTGAGCTGAACACTGAAACACCCTGTTTTCCAGTAGCTCTATAGCTCTATAGCTTGTAGCTACTTTCCAACCAACTAACCAAATGTGTTTTGTATTGTTGACACTGTTGTTGAAGAGAGGCTTTTAAATTCTCATTATAAAATGTTTGATGAAAAGACATGAATATTTAAAGATAAATGATAGAAACCACTGTTGCATTTCCACATTTCCTGGATTAACCTAGGCTCGAAACCCCCTAATGGACTCGTTTCGTATTTAGAGAAAGAGAGAGATAAATAAATACAATTTCAGTTAGTGTTGCTATTAGACGAGGAGACAGACGTATCGATCTGTGGGGAACTTTGATTCTTAGATAAGCATTTTATTTTCTAGAAGAACTGTTTGATGTGCAGAAATGTTTTTTGAAACTTTAAGGATACATTTAATTGTCCCAAAAAGCATAGTATATGCTCTTGTATTGTTGATATCACACATTAGAAGGTACTAATATTGAAAAACTTTTTCTGGAGTGTTTCGGATGTTGATACTTTAAAAATGCTCAAACAGACCCATCACATAAACTCACTCAGAGCAACTTATTAATATGACCGGGCAGTGAAGGAATAAACGTGGAAACCTCCGACTTTTAAAGTATAAATAAAGGTTTTGTTTGCAGGCCAACATAGAGGACAATTCAGGCCCCTACAGTGAAAAATACTAATTTGCAGTCATACTGAATGTTTATGATCATCTTCATTTGCATGTCAAGACCCGTATTTGTGCGGCAGCTCCAATATCCCTGTGCAATGCATTGAGTCATCCTCCTCCTCACTGATATTTTTTCCCACAGCATAATTAAACTCAAACACCTTATCAAGAGACTTGTGCCTGACAGCTTTAGAGACCACCTTGAACGGAGCATATGATTCAGCACTCGTCAGCCCTGAAAACAAGTCGACTGTGGTTCTGCTCACTGTGGGATGCCTCCTAAAAGAGATGGTTAGTCACATGCTGCTGTCGTTTGACAAGAGCTTTTTTTCCTCATCCTGGCCAGCATGAATCCTCTTTCTGGAGTTGATTGAAGCACATGTATATTGCATAAGCTTATTATCATCAGCGGGGCAAACAAATGCTTCATTATGTGATTGTTGTCTTCAATGACTGCATTGTTCCGTTTTTCCTGTTTCGTTTAATTGTCAAATGCACACATTTTCAAGACACAAAACGGCTTTATCTGAAGCTTATGAGCCATTCAACTCACAGCTATATGCACCACAGAACAGCTGGGAATTTAAGTATTCATTATGCATGGTGGCACCACATCAGTGCTGATTTCTCATGGTCTTTTAGTCCTGGTAACAGTCCAGGTTTGCTAAGAACTTGTAGTAGAAAAAAGTTAGTAGCTTCTCTGTATTTCCTGTCGGTGAAACTCTAAAATGTCTGCCCGTAATCATTTTAATTTATGTAATCTAACAAAATGGTAGGAAGGGGGGGGGGGGGGGTTCAATCATATTGCGGAAATGGGGATTGAGGCAAATGTTGATACCAAACTTTACTTTTGTATGAGCTCGTTTTTTATGGGTCCATTTGCCATAACAACAGGTCTACGACGGCAACGCTGTCATCACCAATAAGTTTATTTAATTTCTAAATGCTGTACAATGTAAGGAAGGTGTGTTTGTAACTGACACATCTGGTTGTCTAATAAAAACCAAAGTGCTACCAGCTGTGTGATTTCACTGTCGGGGCCACGGGAGGCATCTCTTCGCTGCAGTCACCACGGTGACGAGCTCGCTAACAACTGCAAAACATTTCTGTATAGCGGCTGAACTGCTGCAGCGAGCTCCCCGCCGCGGCGCGGACTATGAGAGATACGTTTTGAGTTTATTAGCAACGGCACGTTCCAGTATTTCAGACAGAGCAACAGACATACAGTCAGCAGTCCTAGCATCCTGATATAGTTGAATTAGTTGGAGCATTTAAGATAAATTTTCAGCTTTGGAATATTAATATAGAGTAAACAATTGAACAATAAAATTGAATATTATCAAAAATTCAAACTGTTTCAGTAACCCAATTAACCAAGGTAAACACATTGTATAGATTAATTACTCACTGACGTTTTAAAGCCTGTATTTTTGTTTATAACAGAATTATTTTCTTTTCCTTGCATATAATGAAAACTCGACATTTAAGATGAGAATATTACAGCGAACCGAAAAAAAAATAGTTTTTAATGTAGAAACACGGGCTTAATGCAAAAGTTAGTTTAATACTTGTTTAAAGGTTATTTTCAATAGATATCTTAGATCTGACAAATTAACATCACTGGAACCTATATTCTAATTTATTCAATATGACTGTATACTGTATATGTTTGAGCACTGATTAACTAATCAATAAACAAAGCACTAGATTAACCAACCAATAGATGAAGTCGTAATTGGCCAAAGATCGGCTGAATGTTAAAAATATCAGAGTATACATTTATGACATTTAGTTTGGACAAGTATACCATAATAATCTGTAATTATACCAGAATCCATCCTGATAGTTTCAGCACAACAGCCAAGGAGAACAGAGAATCAACGGTGTTGCATCAATGGGTTTTATTCATGCAGTTCACTTGAGTTCTATTTATTAAACTTTGCTTTTAAAACATCTGTTGAAATTGCTTTTACAGTCCATGTGGTTTATATCTGTATTTAAAAATGCTATTTTAAAATACATTTTTTATAATTTCTTGGACTGCAAAAAATATGTATAGCTCTTTGATTTGGTTGTCGTTTTCATAATATACATGAAGAATGGCAGGCTGTAACCTAAATGCACGCGATGTATCTAATTTAAATGTAGGGAAACTGTCTCAGCCCAGAGAGATGCAATTTACTTGGAAACTATTTTATGAGCAAATCTGTCTTTGTGTCTTGTTTCAGCGTTGGAAGAACATTTGTAAATGTTAATCACATGAATGCCTCTGTGAGTCTGTCCCTCTATGGCTTTAACCTCATTGTTTGTTTTCAGATAAGTTGGGGCTTTATAGTTTAAATATACACATACATCTTGACTGATAAGATTTATGTTTTATTGACCTTACAAGAGACATAATATTGCTGATACAAGATAACAATCTCAATGTACAGGAGTTCATTCAGTGAAAACGTTTGGATGGTTTAGACAGAGGAAAACACACAACTTAATGCATACCCAAGGGTATATATTTTCATTTTCAGGTTTTTTGTTTTCTTTTTTTGTGTAGAAGTTGGATTTTCATCTTGCATCCAAATCCATTGCACAATATGTTGAAATGTAAACCCATCTGGCATGTAATGGACTCTAGAGATAATTTCTTGTGCTTCACATCATCTGTTCATGTCTGTTTATGTACAGAGTATGTGCATACAACATGTACAACAACTCTTATGTGAGTGTTTTGTTCAATTCTACTTTATAAGAACTTGTGCAATATTTGCATACTACAATGATTGCCAATCTAGCATGGTTGCTTTGTGTACATATACACATACACAGACTTGGTATGGCTGTGTATGTGTATATATGTGTGTGTCTGCATATACATGTTAATTTGTTTTTGTTCATTGTTTTTTTTATTTTATTTTATCTATATCTGTATAGCTTCTTACCTAATTTTGCTCTATGTGTCATAAATATTTGTTACAAGATCCGATGTGATGGAGGAATTTCCCCCTTGTGAGGTTAATAAAGTCTTATTTTACCTTTTCCTTGCCCTCATTTTAAGTCTTTATTTTTGCCCATATTATAATCTATAATCTATTTTAGACAAAGCTAACCTTGTTCAGAGATACTGGATATCTAGGAAACACAAGGCTTATGAAGCCAGATCAAGTAAAAGCAGGCAGATGGCATGGAGGACACTGTCAGATTTAGTATAAAACAAAACCTGTCTTATATGGTGGCAGTATCAAAGGCCTTCGAAACATGACTGGTTTAAAGTGATAAAACGGGAGGTGAGAGAAACAAAAGGAAGTAAATGTCCTGTCAAGCACCTGGGTGAGTTCTGTGATGGAGCCCTTCAAGGAGCCAGATATTATCCTGGTACACTGATGGGAAAAAATCACATAATTGCACAAAATATGTCTGGATAATAGACTTAATTGGAAGATAGCTCAAATACATGGTTCCCTTTAAATGGGATAATACCCAAGACATGGATTACTTATACTTGGAAGAGAAGATTAGTCACTATTTTTGGATCATATATGATGATATGTCAAAGACTATTAAACTTAGGATGCAATTTTACTTGACAAAATAAAAAAAAAATTAAAAAAGCATGCCAGCATGCAAACATACTTGTTTTTATGAAAAATGTATGGCTTTTAATCTATTAGGTTTTTTTTTTATTGAATTGGATGTAGAAGGAGTGGACCGCCTAGCCCGGATCTGTGTTGGGGATGGGTGTTGGGTCCTGGGGGCCGGCACTTATGCTTTCCTTGTAATACTGTCCATTGGCTGGCGCCTTGATCTGCTGGTGTGTTGGTGGTCCTCTGTGCCTTGGCTGGGTGCTCGTTCAGGTGTGTGTTGACTCACTCCTGACAGCTGCTTCACGGGGCCTCGGCTCCCTGGCTCTGTCGGGGCCCTGCTGTGGGGCGGGGTGCCCCTGGGCCTCGGGTCTCTGGGCCCATGCCTGCTGGCTGCTGGCAGAGCCCGCGGGCTCGCGGCCGCAGCTTCCAGGGGCTTCTGTATTGTGGCTGCTGGGTGGTTTCCTGGGGCTCTACTCTGCTCTTCGCTGGGATGGGGGAGGCAGCTATCCCAGTGTTGGTCCTTCTTGGGCGCCTTTGCTCTGGGGGCCCTTTTGGGCGTCTGAGGTTCAGGTCTCCCCGGTGTCTGCCTCGGCACAATGGGGGTCTGGTCCTTGGCTCCTCACAGCCACTATTGAGCATTTTTCTTATGAATAAACCTTACAACTGCACCCTCGCAAACACCTACAGGTGCCTGGATCCAGGTGCTTACAGAATCACTTCTATACAGATAAACACTAAAATTAGCTTTGGCGGTCACTATATGCATCTTGGATTAAATAATATTCCGTATTTTTCGGTGACGTTATACCTGTGATACTTTTTTGGTTGGTTTTGCTGTTCTTTTTATATCTCTTTCTGCAGGTGTAGAAGCAGACTCTGGATGTTATCTTGTTCTCTCTTTTTCCTCTACTCCATTTTTCTCACCTTTTCTCCCTTTTAGCATTTTGCCTCATCTTTTTCCCTTCCTTTTCTTTCTCTTTTACCTTTCCGTTACAGTGTCCATTGAATTTGAAATAATGCCAAAATAATGTCTATAGGTTTTTTGCATATCTATCAAGTGGAACTCTATAGTGAAAGGAGTAATGCTCCACTTGTGAAAGTAAAATCTGTTGGGCTCTCTTTGGCATTAAGACAGCAATTTGTAATGCTACACTGCCAGACAGGACACGTAACAAAAAACCACAGGCTTGATAAGGTAATCAAACAAAATCCATTGAAAAATTTGTTGGGAGTTTCACAAGAAGTGGAGAAAGAAAGCCTTCGAAAGCAAAATATCAAGCCAGATAAGTCAATATTTTTGCATAGTACTACATATATAGGATATGAGGAATACCAGGTATGCTCATTATGTTCTAAAATACCTATTACAAATAAATTGATATTGTCCACGGTGTAGAAGCAGGTTTTATTACAACAAATAGGAATAGCACTGGAACCTCTCATCTTGTAGTGAGAAGAGTTACATTAATCTCAACTATAACAGATGGTAGAAATCCAGGTGCTACAAACCATCTGTGCATTCCTTAGAGAAATCATAACCACAGTGACAAATTTAATTTCTGCTTGGAGTTGTGATTAGAGAAGAGACTAACAGAGGGGCATGTTTAAGCTTTGGTTCTTAACCTTCATTATATCACACACCATCTTTCATCGCAGCACTATAGCTCAGGAATCCCAAGGCTTGTAAAAATGAAGCCTGCATTTGGTCAGAAAATTAGTACACATCCAAAAATCAGTATTTTGTATAAACCTTAACCCTTGAAGTACCTTTAAAGGGCTGTGGGAAGCTAAAAAGCTCTGTGATTGCAAACATTGATACTCCAATATGGTATCTGACAAGCGAATTTACTTTGTTTCCATCACTACGTAATTTATGAATTACTGTTTTATTTTCACAAAGGAGAATACAACTTAACTTGTCATTGGTCTTTATCTTGATAAATTATGTTTATTATATTTGTGTATTCTGTATGTGCTCCCCAGGTGGCAAACATTTTCAACATGTGATCTAGAATACATGTGGATTTTATATAAAAAAAAATAAAAACTGATCCTTTTGACATATCCTTGTGACTTCCAAATATTTTTTGAACTATAAATGTTAAAATCTGGTACTAAATCAGGTTTTGGGATATTTATACATAATTGTTTCTATGATTGAAAATTTACAAAGCACAGCTTGCAAGCATTTAGAAGCCCCAATAATTGGTTAAACTACAAAGCAGCATTTATAAGTGAATTTTAGGTAACAACAACTTGAGTTGAAATTCATGTTGTAAGCTAACAGGTTGTTTAAAAAAAAAAACCTCCCTGCCGATATTTTTGCCTTGCCACCGTAATACAGCTCATAGTAAATTACTATGTTACTTCCTGTGAATATTTTTGATTACTTTTGAGCATATCCCCAGGTTTCTTTTGGTTTCTGTTCATAAATCCATCATTTAAAAATGCATTTTGTATTCACTCAGTTTCTTTGTCTGAAATTAAAAGTTAGTTTGAGGAGCTAAAGCATTTCAATGTTACAAAAAAGCGGACAAATATCATTTCATAGTACTTTAAAACAGTTTTGCTGACTATACGTGATAATTAAGTCTTTTCTGACTAGTTTACTGACTAGTTGCTCTAGTTTACACTCATTATCCCGAACTTAAGTTGTCCTTATGAATTGCAAAGACTTTCATGATTCATAGTTTTAACCTTCAAAAGAAAAAAGAACCATCATCCTTAACTGAGTGTGTTTGAACAGTTCTGCACATTAGTGCCTCCCCATTTAGTTCCTTATGTTTTTATTTTGCTCATACAGTACACACTCACTTTCAGGAGTCTTTCGCCCTTTCCAGAACTATGTGAGTGTAATGCTGTTGTAAGATCTAACTGATAGCTTGAGGTTCCCCTCTATTGCTTGTGGTGTATCAAACTTAAACACATATTTATTGAGATATGCCCGTAAACGATGAGGATCATTCTGTAGCTTTGGTATAAGATGATGCAAAACTTCTTGTCCAATAATTGCCTCCTTAATGCCTCAAAGAAGTGAACTTGGTCCATCCAAAACAATGTAGATTATATTACAGACTAACAAAAAGCAACCTGCTCATTAGCCAAGGTTGTGTATAACAATTTTCTGTTTCTGTTTTTTGTTTACTTTGAAAACCTGCTAAACCTGGGTCCAAATGAGAAGAAATGCATCTTTTGTGCAATATCAAGTTCTCTCATCTCTATTGTAAGCATTTGGCTTTTGCTGCATCCCTGTTTTACATAGAGTATGTATATAGGAATAAATGGTGCAACGTGCTCTACTATACCAAGATGGGGTGCTCTGCTTTTGCTGTGATCACCACCTTGCTTTCCCATACAATGATGATGATCTTAAGATAAACTTGTATTATAAGCCTGGCAGCAACCCCCCCCCCCCCCCCGCCACTACATGCTATTCCTTCAGAACAATATGCCCAAAGTGGTATTTTGCTTGATTTATACATGTCCATGTATTCCTCGTGAATTCAGCTGTCTGAGCAGCAGCACTTCCCTGTTCTAGAAAATTAGTGGTCCGTTACTGGTCTACGTAGAAGAGCATTGATTACCGGCCCCCTCTAGGATGTACCACGATCATTTCTGCTCAAAATTGAGGAGTGTAGCTCTTTTAGCACCTAATTTTCACAGCTACAGCAACTGATCTTTTTTAATACCATGCTGCCACGCCTCTAGGGCGACTCAGCATGGGGAGAGATAGTGTAGCAGTGAATACAAGCGTCTTTTTTCCAGGTTGGAAAAATAGCACCAGAAAACAACTACTATTTCATGACAAATTAATACTCCATATTACCAAAGGCAATATTTCACCATGTGTGTTTATATTTGATTTTGAAAGGCTCAAAAAAGCATCATATAGAACTTTAATACCAAGTACCATATTTTTCGGATCATAAATCACACCAGATTATAAGGTGAACTGTGAATTAACATTTCTGTGTGTCTTTGTCCACGCATAAGGCACACCTGATCATAAGGGGCTCTATATATTCTTCTCAAGTGGGTAATATCACTCCGCCACTTGACGTACACAGCTCTCTCCTGTCGGGGGGACAGAGTAGTTGGACGACACTGCCCTGTTTCTAACATAAGTCAAAATAAACGTAACTTTTATATTGAATTAACTAGGTTTATTTTTTCTAGCGTGTACTCCAGGCGCGGGCTACCTAAAGGCTCCCACATACTGGGGCGCACTGTGCACTGTGAGCTTGGCGGACTCTGTGCGGACTCTCCGCAAACGTTTTACCCTTCATTGTCGAGCGTACTGTTGCCTACATTTCTTGTGGCAAATTCCTACAATTCCCACACTTTCTGCCAGCGGGATGAAGTGGCGGAACAAATGGTAAAATGTGTGATTAGCTAGCTGAGCACCTAGAGCCGTTCTTTTCCAGCAGGCTCCCACCGCACACTTGTCAGTGAGAACAGAGAGGGACTGTGATGCCGCGCAATGTTGCGACC
Source organism: Fundulus diaphanus (assembly GCA_037039145.1). NCBI lineage: Eukaryota > Metazoa > Chordata > Actinopteri > Cyprinodontiformes > Fundulidae > Fundulus > Fundulus diaphanus. The sequence goes on along the minus strand of CM073133.1, from coordinate 26,072,446 downwards.
ACCTGCTTGGAGTAGCTCAGTGTATCAAGCTCAGTGTCGCATATAAAACGGTTTGATGTAAAGACTTCTTACGGCAGAGAAGTTTGTAGTGTAACATAAGGTGACCAGATTTCTGAAATCAAATCTGGGGACATTTCTAGCTCGTACATAAAAAGCAATACATCTCATCAAGATGAAATTAGGAAACGGGCACAGTAATGGTTTCATTTATTTTTACATATTTATTAATATTTAAACAACACAAATCAAGTGTAAAAGCTAGGAATGTGCCTCTCCACACTTTTAGTATATCCTAAGATTAATAAAATGAATAAATCGATAGTGTTATTAATAGAAAATTAGAACTGTGACTCTGGGCTGGGGCAAAGTGGTGGGAGTGGAGGGGTCAAGGGTGGTTAGCAGGGCTTTCCAATTTTTTAGGGGCCCAAAGAGCTCTGCTGCCTCCTAAGGGGAGAATGACATGAGGAAAAGAAAAAACAGTAAATACAAACATTTAGACTGTGCCTGTGGCTGTCGCTGTACCGGTCCGTTGTGGTGAAGAGAGAGCTGAGCCAAAAGGCGAAGCTCTCGATTTACCGGTCGATCTACGTTCCTACCCTCATCTATGGTCACGAGCTTTTGGGTCGTGACCGAAAGAACGAGATCCCGGATACAAGCGGTTGAAATTAGTTTTCTCCGTAGTGTGTCTGGGCTCTCCCTTAGAGATAGGGTGAGGAGTAGAGCCGCTGCTCCTCCACGTCGAGAGGAGCCAGTTGAGGTGGCTCGGGCATCTGGTTAGGATGCCTCCTGGACGCCTCCCTGGGGAGGTGTTCCGGGCACGTCCCACCGGGAGGAGGCCCAGGGGAAGACCCAGGACACGCTGGAGGGACTATGTCTCTCGGCTGGCCTGGGAACTCCTTGGGATTCCAAGGAGGAGCTGGCCCAAGTGGCTGGGGAGAGGGACGTCTGGGCCTCCCTACTGAAGCTGCTACCCCCGCGACCCGACCCCGGATAAGCGGAAGAGGATGGATGGATGGATGGATGGATGGCTGTCGGTGGAGACAGAGTTCCCCCACCTTTTCAAAAAAGTGCAACAAGTACTTATTCTGTTGACATCTACATACCTATGAGAAATAGGTTTTTCTGCATTGACATCAAAAAAAGTAGCGGTCAAGCCCACAGGTAAAGGATATATATATATATGTTTCTTACTGTCAACTGGTCGCATCAGGAGCCTGTGCATCTCAAATAAGAAGATTAATTTCTCCTACTAATGGGCTATAAGCACTGCTCCACTACTTCCTGAACTTCAGCATCTCCTTTGTTTCCTGTTTTCATTACTGGACAAGGTGATTAATCCAGGTGTGTCTGGCTGGTTACTGAGGTCAGACACGTCTGGATTAATTACTGGACGTCTGTCCAGTAATGAGAGGCAGGAAACAAAGGAGCTGCGGAAGTTCGCTTTGGGTGGTCAGCATGACTGGAAAAGCGCTATATAAGTTCAGTCCGTTTACCATTTATGAAGTTCAGGAAGAAGTGGAGCTGTGCATACAGCCCGTTTGGGACGAGAAAATGGGTTTTGGTGATGTGAGGTGAAAAGGTGTTAAACTTGTTCAAAAAAGAAAAGACTTAGAAATCCCCTTGACATGAATGCAAGTGATTGTGTGTGTAGTGCAGCACCAGCATGTATAAACTTACATAAAGTGTGTATAACTACATTATGTGTATGTGTATGGTAGTAGTTGATGTGCAAGTATATTCTTTGCTCATATAAGGTGAGTTAACTCCGGTCAGTGAGTCAGCTAACATGAGATCATCTCTGGTTTCTTCAAGGCCTTCTGTGTCTGAAGAGCCATCAGCCACGGTAATCAGGCATTGTGGCCTGAGAGATCTGGATAAAATAAGAGGAGAAGAGGATATTATGTGCAGAACAGAAATTTTTAAAACACAAGAAAAAAATACAACTAAATTGCCTCTTCATTTTGCCAAAGCTAGGGAAGTGCAGTGAAACTTATGATCAGTGCAGAGACTCAGAAAGAGGTTATATCCTCAGACAATTGGGCTTCTCAACTCAAACCTGAGTCACTCTGTTTTACAAACCATACTTCGCACACTACATTACTCAATACGTTAGTTTATCACTCAAATCATGTCAATGCTTTATCACTTGAACTTTATTAATACTCTTCTAAGTACATTTTTCTCCCTTTTTGTCAACCGTTCTTTCCATCAGTGTTCCTATTTTCCTCCACTCTCATTTAATCTCCTTTCTGTCTTCCTATCTTCTTCCTCCCTCCTCTTGTATCAATCTTACATTATTCTAAAACAGAGACATTATATAATTAAAATCACTTCAAAAAACATTATTATTATCTCATCTGATTAAATACTAAAAATGCAAATTACCACAATATTTGGAGATACAAGCAAAAACAACATTAAACAGGTGGTTATCTCTTACTCCATCATTCTCAGATCATGTAGATCTTGTCTCATTCAGTTACTAACTCCTATTTTTTCATTAGGAACTTTCATATATCCAAACTGAGCAGTAGAAAAGCACACCTAAGCCTGGAAGTCTATGCTTCTAAATCACAACCATAAATCAGCAAAACAACTTGTAATAACTCTACTTATAACTAACTATCTGAAATATAAACTAAAGGTCACCAATCAGTTCTAAAACCTCTTTAGATGAACCCTTGTTGATCCCTGGAGAACCAGCGTACCAGATTAGCGCCTTACAAAGAGTTTTCAATCATTCTGTAACATTTTATCTGAGTGTCTTTTACTCAGGCGAGCAGCAACTCGTGGTCTTGTCTTACTTTTTATTGATTATTTTTTAACCTGGAAACAAACCAAACTTTTATCACAGGATCAGCCCGATCCAAATAAAATTAATCGTTTAACACACTTACCATAACACAGGGCAGCTCCCCATCAGTTGCCACATGTTGTGACAACGAACTTCCACTTCTTCTTCTTCTGTTTTAAGTGGTGCGCTCTGTTCCTCGTCTTTATGTTAACAGCAGTGCAACCAGCTACCATAACACTGGTTTCTGCGCGCAACAGCTCTACCGTAATAACAGTCTACACGCAACATTTTCCCCCTCGGTAAAATCTGGGACATTTCCGGGAACAGCTTTAGCTGGGGACAGGCGGTCCAAAATGGGGACAGTCCCCGGAAATCGGGGACATCTGGTCACCCTAGTGTAACACCACGTACCTGTATGTGCGGAGTCCGCGTAGAATCCGCCTTGAGTATGCCTCGAGTACACGCGGACCTCCCCGGAGTGAAGTACAACCGAGTATGTGGGGGCCTTTACATGAATGCACTTCTAATTTCGACATTACAGTCAGGCAGCCTTGTAGACAGCTCAGGGGTCCGATCAGATAGTGGCACAGTTTATCGAAATGCTCCGAATATCCATTGAGTGGAGAGGCTTCGTTGCTAACCAAAGTCATACTTACACATTTTAACAGATTTTTGAGTGCATTGTACCACATACAATTGATCAGTAAGCACAACGGTAATCATATATAAGGCACACCATCAATTTTTGGAAAAAGGAAGAATTTTAAGTGCGCCTTATAGTCCAGAAAATATGGTATTCTGTGTTCCTCAGCCATTCAGCACCCTAGATGAGTTGAATCTTCATTAGTGCAGACAAAGTGTCTGCATAGCTTAGTATCAGATTAGTTGAGGTTATTAGTGCGATATTACGCAGACATTTGAGTTTCAATAGCAGGCCACCCATGTAGGCCATACACGATGTTTCACAATTGCAGCAATCATGCCGAAGACATTTTTACAAACAATATCTGTTCTACCCTGGTCTAGCCATTATTATAATTCTGTGTGCTACAGTGTCAGATGCTCTAAACATCTTCACATTCAATTAAAACATAAGGTATTTGCTTTATCAGTATAAAGCAAATAGCAGTAGCAGTTTAAAGCAAATGATGGAACAAAGAAATGTTCAAAAGTGTACAAATTCATTTAGATCAGTTTGTGTGGTTGTTACAGCAAAAAATAAAGAACAAGAAAGGATTTCTCGAAGATCCTTCCACAGACGATGGTATAAAATGTTGTTTTAAATAGATAAAAACAAATTAAAGCAAACATTCTATAAAATAAAGTACAGAATCTTAGCAGCAGTTCAGTATAGTAACAGCTTGTGGGAAAAAGGTGTCCAGCAGTCAGATTATTCTGCTTTGGATGTTGAAGTGTTATATGCCTGATGGCAATGGCAGTTAAACTAATTCATTCATTTGGCAAAATCAATTAATCATATAAAATTTCTAAGACACAGAAATTACCATTTTAACTTTTCTTTGATGCTTATTTTTTCAGCATCAATTCCTCCTACATTTTAACTTTGATAGTAGTGATGGATTGGTAGTATGGTTGATGCATCAATACATTTTATACAAATACTTTTACCCAGACTAGAAAGATGAAAGTAATGAAACTTTAATTGTTTTGCAATAAAAAGCTTATGCAATTTCCGTTCTGTGAAATCAAACCCCAAATGGAAAAAGCATCCTATTAGGTAGAAGTTGTGGAACTTGCTGTAGTTCTCCTCACATGAATACCATTTGCTGTACTTCTAATCGACAATCAGCCAACTAATTGTCTTGCGGTGGAGTGTTTTGGTCATGCAATTACAGAGTTGTGGCTTCCTGTTTACCCTTCAATTATACAATCTATAAACAAGTGTATTTTACGGTACTTTTGATAGTAATTTAATACTGGTGAGATAACACTTTCATTACTGATATGCCTAGAACAAATTAGAATATGTCCTCAAAAACTTGATAAGTTGTGTACATTAAAAGACAGAAGTGACAGTTTCAAGTAATGAATATAACACATGCATAATGACCTGTGCTTTTGACATAATCTTTAGCTGATGAAAGTGTTATCCCAAAAACGGAGGGAAATGTTAACTTGGTGAATGTATAATTTACAGCCTACAAATTACAGGGTCTTACACTAAAGACAAGGAGGCAAAAAGGTTGAATTGTACAGCTTACATAAAGAAAACATTTCAGATGTCCAGCATTTTTGATAGAGTGAAAATATTTATTATGACTGCGCCCCAGGCAACAAATGTGTCATATAATGAGCTTTCTCTTACATTTAAATACGATATCTTTACGGGAAGGCACCCTGTGCTTAAAGCATTATCTCTCCTTATATGTATCCTCCTTGAGCTCATATATTCTGCTCCAGATGCTCCGGAACCATAAATGGTTATCATTTATCCACATATTTTCTCCATAACCCTGCCATTACTGGCAATCATATGTTCAGCTGATATATCTAATTTGATTGACACACTGAAATCCTTCATTCCTTTACATAACTTTAGAAACAGCTGCAGTAAATCTTCACTATGTTGCTTTAAATCACTGACCTGCCCATGGACATGATGCTATAAATGGCCCACTGGGTTTTATAACAGAGGCTTTACGCTGACGGCAGAAAGGCAAAACCACACGACGCAATCGCATGCAGCCTTTACATTTGATTACAAGAACTGCCACATCATCCGTTTCCCTTTGAAGAGGAAATACGCTGTGCATCCAGCTTAGTCATGCATTAATATCAATCACATTTTGTCGGAGCCAGATTTCACAGTGTTAGCTGATATTGTAGTATTGATGATGCAACTGGGGGTGTTATATCAGTCAGAAGCATTGGTAAGAGTTTTCTTTGTTAAATACTTCTCATGGTGCAATCGTTAAATGTTTGATTGTTTTTTTTTTAAACAGATATTGTTTTTCTTGACAACTTTGTGCTTCCATCTTTAATTATCTGCTTTACAATATTTTTATCTTTGTAATTTCTTCAATATCTCAGTATTCTTTTTTTTTTTGAGAAACAGAATACGCTGAAAGGAAGGAAAAACTGAGGGAAAATGTTGGGCACACTGTGATTATACTCAGTCCACCGAAGCAATCACTACCAAGACATGTGTTCAATAGAATGAGTGCTTTGCCTCAGGCTCTTGATTGTATTGTTTCCTAGCTATTGATTTGGGGCCAAATCAAAAGGTACCATTTGAGTGGGCTGCTGCAGAGTGTTCCTTCTTTAAAATGCAGGAGGGACAAGGAAAGTGCTTATTTAAAGCATACAGCAGCTAGGAGTCTTCGTACTGCCCAAGCTATGCAGTGGGCAACTAAACAAAGCAAAAAGGACCATTATTTTCTTTTTCTTTTGTAGCGTTTACATGCAGTTGGGAATGACTCAAAAAGAAAATTATATCACTGTTGTCTTACTTGATATGAATCAATTGCGCACACTGTTTGCATATAAATCAACTTTACATAGTGTGTGCAGCAGTAAGAGGGACCCCAGCCTGACACTTTGTGCCCACACACACTTCTTTGTGTGTAGGAGTTGGAGATTATGACAAGTCCAGGATATTGTTTTTGACTCAAGCTTACTGAATCCTCCTGTGCATTTTGAAAGCCACATAATTCTTATAGAATGGCAGGTTTTAATGCCAAGATCCACCATGTGCATTGAGGTTTCACATATCCTAATGCATGAGCTACATCTTCTCCCTATCATTTGTGAGCGCTACAACAACTAGACGGATGAAGAGGTGTCTTTTCGTACCGAGTCCATTTGCTTCCCCATCCCCCAGAGCTACAAGAAGCTAATGATGCTTCACAAATTAAAAAGCTGCAGCCCTGAGACCAAATCTATCCTAACCTATACATCATAATGTGCCCATCATTGGACTTGGGTGAGGCGAAAAAGACTTGAGCGGCAGACCAACACCATAATCGGTGTGTGGGTATAGAAAAGATCCAACTGTTCACAATAGCAAAAAGCCATTATTGTTAAAATCGTTGAATCTCTTGTAACTAAGCAAGTGAAAGAGTATCTAACCACTCATATTTCTTCTTTCAGTCCGTTTCTTTTTAAAGACAGAACCACTACAGCAGCCCTGAAAGCAATTGATGATTTTATTTGAGGCCAAAAAAGAAAGCAAGCAATGCTGTGCAACCTTTGCATGGACCTCTCCAAGACTCAGAAACCATGTATCGTATTGTATTAAAACAAAAAGCAAATTATTTTGATTCACATTTTGAGGTGGATGGTGAAAACACTTATTCCTATTCCATGTTATGAAAAATTATGTTTCAGAAAAATTAAACCTATTTTGCTAGCATTGGGAAATACATTGTTTCTATTATTATCATTATGTGCACAAAAAACATATTTTTGTTCTTATTTGTTTTGTTGGAAATAAGTTTTATGGGGACATTAAAAAAACAGTGATTCCGGATTTATCTCAGAGATGCGCCAAAAATCCATGTTACCCAGACAAACATGCAGCGAGCATGCTTGGAGGTATGAGCAACCCTTGTTATCCTCAGAACCAACCTGTAGTAGGAAGGGGTGAAGAAGAGGGTTGACTCAGAGCCACATTAGCGGGAAAAAGTAGAGGTATGCTCCTAACTGTCCTGGCCATGTCATCCAGTAAATATGTTTGCAATCACTTCATTCAGTTTAATTATAATAAACAAGGAAGGACAAGCTATAAGCACCTGTGCTGCTCTAGGAAACATCAGGCTCTTTGTTTTCATCAACATGTGTTCGTAAAAATTATTAATGAAAATAATAAGTCACAAACCATACAGACACCACAGAAAATTTATTTCACAGATCAACACCTATAAAATACAGACATCATGTTACATCACAAGAATTCAAACAGATGACACAACATATCCTTCTGGGTCCCTGCACTTATCTTTGCAATCTTTATGGCAGAAAGCTAGTGTGAAAATACTCTTCATTTTGATCTAAATGTGTTTTTTTTTTATTGCACTGATTGATGCTGTTATATTTAGTTTTGTGGTCTCTATAATGTGTATAATGAGGTTTTTAGCTGCAGTCATTCTGGTCAGGACACCTTGTAAATGAGATTCTAAATCTAAATTGGGCTTTATGGGTTACAAATTGCAGTTTAAAAAAATACATAAAAAATTGTCTGGCTAGTGCTCATCTTTCTCTCACTTCAATTTAGAAAATATGATCACAGTCTCCCAGGAAATAAAGGCTCCTATAATACACTCTATAAGGGCAAATGGCAACACATAGCAGGTGCTTTCCTGTCACCTGCAGATATGTCTTAGGAGCATTTATCATGGATGGACACACTTGTTTGCCTTCCTGTGGTCATGGAAGCTTGGGAGTTATGGGTGGACAGCCAAGTCCTCTACTGCTGCCACGTACCATCAACTCTCAGCGGGTCTGAGACCTACATCAATCTGTCACGTGAATGAACTTCAATTAAACTGAAATTTCCAGGCGTCAGAAATGCACCCCTTTAGCAACCTTTAGTCTGGCAATTTAAAGACATTTACTTTTTGGCGTATCATGTATAAATCCTCTTTTTAAGATGCCTCACAGGAAGCCTTTACAATGAATGAATGACATCCATCATTTATCGGTGTTAGGCTGTCGAGACATAAATATGCTTTGTCTGAATTTGGTCGCATGAGTCATTTTTAAATAAAAGCGTCTGAATATGACGTGACATCCATTTGAATTAGGTGGTGGTGGGAGTGTGTGTGTGTGTGGGGGGGGGGGGGGGGAGGTGATTTAATTTCGTCGAACACAGCCTTCACAGGTCTCCATCGAGACCTTATCTGGCGGCCTGCCGCTGCTGACAGGAGCAGATCTGGACGAGGGAAGATGAATAGTTTGTTTGTGTATGCTAACTGGATGATTTGTTGCTCACTAGTGACTATGTGATGGGCCACACACTGCTCCTCAATGTGTGAGTGGGTGTGTGTGTCCCTGTGTGTTTAAACGGTTCTATTAGTATTTCCTGGCATGATTACCACTTCATTTGTCTCCCGGACTTAAGTCGACTTATGAGCTTTAGTTATACAGCTGCGATGCTTGCTCAATATTCTGCTCTGAGATCCATATTTTCTCATGGCGTAAACTAGAATTATCTTTTGGGTAACCCCATATAATGCATTGTACAATTTAAAATTGTAAAAATATATCTCGTAAATGGAAATGTTGCTCTAGGCATGAACCTATATAAGCTTCTCATTGTTTGACAACATTGAGTACAAAATTATTGATTTTCCATAAAATTGTCACATTATTTTTATTTGAACCAGAAAAGGAAGTAATCATTTTACTGCTGCTAAAATAAAATATATGGTAATTATAGATTCCTGTTTTTGTGAATAGAAATATTTTCCAAAAAAGCCAAATTTGTCTTGTAACCAAAGGAAAAGTAACGGAAAATAAAATGGTGGCAACTAGCAATTGGTGGGAGAGGGGCGGAGATGCTGGTATCTCATTAAAAGGATCTAAAGAACTTTATGACTGAAGACCTTGAAGGTTTTAAAACTACAGGTTATTGAAACCTTGGTACACCTCGATTTTGGTAATTGACATTTTGATTTTGATTTTAGGCACATATACTTAACAGATTTTGAAACACTAAGTACATCCAGAATGTGCTCTTCATGCGATTTTAAGAGACTAATAAGAGACAAAATGTGGTTTACACGGCTTTTTCATTAGTTGTTGGCAGAATACTATGATTGGGTGCTCTGCCTGCTAAGGCATTGTCACATTTACCCATTTGGAAACTTGGCTACGACAATTAATTTATTCATAATTATACATTTCTTATTTTCTGTGCTCTGTCAGAATGAGACTGTGATCCTGAAAAGGTCCCAGGGACACCAGTTTTTGATCATAGCAATCAATCTTTATAAACGTAGTAAAGGTTTCTAGTGACTCAAGAATCCGTTTATTAACTCGTGACTCCAAAAGCTGGGTTCAAATCTGATTGTTTGTTAGCTGAACATTTAGAGATCCACAGTCATAACAAGCTCGCACCTATAAAACATCAATACAGCAAGCCCGGATAAGGGATTTATTAGGTGATAATTCTGACAGTATTGTAATGTCTTACAGTGCGCTGTCTTGTAATTAGATCATTTTGCTAAATGTGAGTTTATTGCTGAGCAGTTTGTTGGCGATACATTTTACTGAACCACATTATACTACAAATGTTTATAGTGTTTGTAGCAACGTACCTTTTGTGTTTTCAGATTGGCTGCAGGAAATAGTACAACTGTTTTGCATTATATTATATTAGATTGTATTATAGAGTTATTCTTTGGATTATACAAGATTGCACACATGGACCTACTTACGTTTTGAAACAGAGTACATTTTGTTTTATTCATCAAATAATCCTTTTCACTCACAATCATGCTCCACTCACAACAGCTACTCTGCTTGGCGCTTGCCTAAATAAACATTGCCACCTGCTGCCAGCCTCTAAAGAACAGAGTGCGCCACAAATGTTCCTTAAAATGTTCCGTTTACTCAGATATTACATTTGATCATGTCAGCATGCTGCCAGACATTAAATTTAATTTTATCGTCATATCCAAAGACGTCACTTTGGTGAAACTCAGCACACCGCTGAGATAGGGAACGATTTGCATATTTAGACATGTCACTTATTCTAAAGGCGGTGCGTCTGTTTGAATGATAAAACTGTCTCTCGGTCAGCCAGAGAGCCAGGGAGGAGAGCGCGAAGCCTGTGCTACCCAGGGGGTGAAAACAGTGTGTGGTGACTGTGAGCAGATGAACGGTGGAGATGTGCTGCAGATAGCTCTCAGGCACACAGGAGAGCTCGTTAAGGAGGCAGCTGAGAGGGATAATGGAAGATTCTCGCGTCGCTGTCGGCTAAAGGGCCAAAACAGAAAAGAAAATGAAGCCTCTCTGCTTTTCTGAGTTCTGCTTGTGTACATTGGCATCCTGTGACAGAAGTAATAAAAACAGTTTTAGGATCTCTATGAAAGAAGAAGAGGGACGGCTGCTTCTGCCTGCGCATCGCTGAAGTGAGTCGCTGGATGAGACAGCCAACGTTGGCTTGTGAAAACCGGTAGTTATAAGTAAAAGAACACCAGCACATGACAGAGAGTCGTCTCACTTGTCCAAAATCAGCTTTCGGGTGCATGCTTGCAGTTCCAGGGCAGCATAATGAATGAAATGGAAAGGATTTGTCCAAAGGTTGCTTCTGTTCTCGTTGGTTAATCATCAGAAAGACTGTCTCAGTTAATCTCAGGGGAATAAGGATAGAAGGGCTCGCTTCACTCCTCGTATGGATTAACGTCACACAGGTTTTAGCTGAGTAAATGTTTACTTGACCAGTTTAATTGAATTTCCTATATTTCATACTTAACCATTACCCCTCTGAGAGAGTCTGAGTAGTTAACTCAAGCTTGCAACCCTCTCGGCAGTTCTCTATTACACCCAGCCTTCAGATGTAATGGTGGACGATTCTTGCAATCAGTAGAAATGCAGACCCCATGTGCCACCAATTCCCAGGCAGAAATCATTTAAGTTGCTTTTCAGATCTATGAACAGAAAGTAATTGGCTTCAGTGTGTTAGTCATGCATCGTGTCCCTGCTCGCATCGGAAGAGGTGGCCACGCATCTGTTTTTGAAAGTTTATTTATTAATAGACAGGAAGAGGAATCCAAAAACAAGGATAACTTCAGCAATTAAGTGCACTATAACTTGGTAATTTAACAGGAATTTACAAGTGATTAGGGGATTTATAAAGCAACAGTAATTCTGGAAATTTAAATGGAAATTCATTGAGCATGTTTGCCGATCAGAAATGCCCTGTAATCTTTGTATTGGAAAAACTAAATGCGTAACATTCTAGTACAGTTTTAAAAACAAGTTTCCATGCAGTGTTGACTTATGGTTCAAATTTGTTTTCAGAGCTCTACAGAACACAAATAAACACCATTGGGGGATGAAATTTATTTCTGAATATATGAAGAAAACACAGATACAAATGGACATAACCTGAAGATCTTCGCTTATTTCACCCCTGCTTTATGTAATATCAACAGTGTTTGGCAACAAACCAATCTCAATAAACTATCGAAAAACGGACAATGTCAATAACAATGATAAAGATAAAGAAGATGTTGGGTTGTAATCCCCAAAATACAGCCCCCCAACCCCCCCCCCCCCCACACACACACACGCACACACACACACACTTTTTTTAATAACCAGCTGCCACTGAAGTGTGTGTTATTAAACTTTGGATTTAATTGCACAATATGCTAATGGATCTAAATCATTATCTTGTTTTGGAATAAAATAAATTGTGTTGTGAATTAGGGCAATATATTAGAGTTTGATGCCTATAGTTGTGCCAACTTATAAGAGCACATTGCATTTAAAGAAAAAATTCCTCATAAGCTTAAACCTGTGATAAAAGTGACTGCACTTGTTTCGTTTTTCTACGAGAGTGTTACTCAGGCAATATCCTGACTGTAATTTATGTTAGAATTAGATGAATAAAATAATTCAGATGGCTTTGCAAGATGAGATCCACAAAAACATAAAGCTTTCTCATTCAGTCTTCAGTCGCCTTTTATGCCCCTGTCTCCTTTTCGCTTTTCATTTAACTGTTATTTTTATTCTTGTTTGGTCGCTTACATTAACAAGAAAAAGTAGGAACTGTTTTTTAATTGCACATGGAACTCAATGGCAAGTCTAAATGGGTAGATTTAGACTTGAGCTGGAAGCTAAATACCAAGAGATGGAAAGAGTGACTGAACGCCTCCACCAGCTTATGAAGCTCTGAGTCCAGCCAGCACTGGTATCCACTGTCTTACTATTGGACATTCTGCCAGTCTCCTTGAGGGGAGAAACAGACATCAGAGGCCGTGCATTAGCTGACACACCCTTCACAGCATTTTCGTTTTCTATCCATACTTTAGACAGCAATCAAAATAATCATGCTCCCTGCAGCGGTGTATTAATTGGTTTGAACAAATTATATATAATTAAAATCTGTGAAGGAGACTTACAGAAGGAAGTGTACATTCGTCTGGCAAAGTTTACACATGGAAAACTGTGAAGGGGGAGTAATTCTTCCCTAACAAGTAGGTCCAGCCTAATATTTTCATTCACAGTTAAGTGATTAAACCTCAAATCTTTCTTAATACTTCAATCAATTATTGTACATCAAGGTTGCTTCTATCAAGCCATATTAATTAAATTAATCAATGCACTCAGCTGTGGAAAATTACAGATACACGGTTTCTATTCAAAATCCCTATGAACATTTCAGTCAACTGAACCACTTAACTGCCTGGACTAATTGATGTAGAGCATCAGTGTAAAAGCCAACTTGATTGAACGTCCATCAGTTTCTCATGTTCTTCCACCACCCCAGCCACCTGCTCTGATGGCAGGTTAAGATGTTGATAAATGATTTTACTTTATTGTGCAAAATGTGTAAGTTTCAAAGATGAAGGGTTGGTGTTTTCCCTAGCTCTTCCTCACCCACTCTTACTGTTTCAATGTCAGAATGCATATAATTACACATAACACACAGACACAACAATATGGGATCTTTTCTTTTTTGTCTTCAAACGTCATCAAAACATGTTAAAGTAAATAAATAGCAACTTTAAAGTCTTTTTTCTAAATGTCTGCCATGTTTAGAGGATCTTTAAACCTCATCAGGTGTGTTTTTAAATACACGTAAAACCATAAGTATTTGAGAAAAAAAAAATTACGGGATTGTTTTGGAAACATTAAAGCTTCCTCTTGCGAGCCAATTAAAAAAATAAAAGCCGTGTGTCACGTTGCTTAGAGTCGGAGTTTAAACACCTGTCTAAACCGGGCCCACAGGCTTAAAGAATTTTAACAGCACAGACAAACTATAGACGCATGTTTCAGACGAGGATATAACACAGAAGAACCCCTTTTGTGGGATTTGATTAAGTAAAGCTGTTTGAAAATTCCTTCTGAGTTCAGTGAGTCAGAGACTTCGCTGGTCAGCGACACTGGCCAATGACCCTGGGGACGAGAGCTTTGGATCACAGAACTGCAGTATGTGGAAGCAGAATGGATTTGAAGGGAAACGTTAAACCAAAACATCAAAAGGAAATTTGTTTTGTTAAAACTTTTTTTTTATCATTTTAGAACACATTATATTAGCATACAAAAATCCACAGTTAACTGAGTAATTATTAACTAATTTTAAGGTGGATAATATTATATAGATGTAAAGCTGTCAGTAGCCTCAGGATGTAAGTGAGTTCCTGACAAAGTACTGGTGTCACTTCTACCCTTTTTGAAGAAGCAGCAGCTTGTCACTGATGTGTTAATTTGCCTAATATCTTCAAAATTAACAAGCAAGGGGAATATATTATTTGTGTTGATTGACAAAAACGATTACTGCAAAACCAATACTTCTGGAATCCTCATTAACAAAACCACAATATCGATAAAAAGGTTTACAAAAAACTGTAATAAAAGAGAGGAAGGATTAATGGGAGAGAAAATGAGAATGGGATTTTCAGACTTTCTTCTCCAAAGTGTTGACTGCAAACAGATTTCTGAAATGGGTGGAAGAAAAGTCACCTTTTATTCCATCTAACAGTCCTTAAAGCTAATTGCTGTCTTGGAGGAACAGAAATTAATTTTTGAAAGGTCTTTGAAGTACCCGCAGTGAAGCTTTACTGCCTTTTGTGCTTAGTGCAATTACTTTGGCAGCTGTATGAAGTTCTTTTCTTGATCCTGATGAATAATCGTCACTCTGGACTCTAACATTAAATCAAACAGGGGGGAGGTGCCATTACTATGAAGCCCAAAGATCGCTGTGTTCTGTGAATCTATGCTAATGCCGAAGCAGATCTAGAGTTAACATCACCGTTGTGCAAACACAAGCTATTTCATCTTCCCTTTTCTCATATGGTCTTATTGAGGATCCTCATGTCTTAGGGTCAATACTGGATGTGGATATTGAATTTCCTGGTTAGCTGTTACCCACTTCGTGCCTGCTATAAGAGAAAGCAGCTGCAGCCGCCATTTTTTGAGGTCCCAGCCTAATTAAAATCATTAAAAAAAATCGAATTTTATGAAGTGGAAACACAGCTGTAGATGGATGGTGGCAGTTAAAACGTTTGTTGGTGTTTGAATTTTGCACAATTGCAGAAAGATTCAACATTTCACGCAGTTTATGTTTAACTCCAGTTTGGAGCTTAGTGAAAGGAGGTTGATGGTAAGCAAAAATACTTTTATTTTCAAATGTTTTAAGCAGTTCTAGAAGGAATAATGATGTACATGTTTACAGTATTTGTGCCTTTTTGGACAAATATCAATGCATGCATCTACGTTAAATACATTGTTGAAACCACTGCCTTGTGTCATGGTGGTTTTATTATTTATTTTTCACAAGATTCATATAAATTTTAATCTTAACCTGCCAAATGTGGGAATAATTTTGAAGTGTCCAAAGGGGGATAGGAAACAGCATGACAGGTTTGCAGTGGTTGACAAAATCTTGAATTTATTTGTGTTTTACATAGATAAACCTCAGGAGCTCAATCTGTGAAGTTTGAGGGGTTAAGGTTCTAAATATCTTAAAATTATTGCCAACAATCTGTTCTGACCACACATTTTAATTAGTCCATTTGCATACGGTTCATCATTATCACATTAAAGCTTATTGAGGTGCAAATTTCTGTTACATTAACACATCAGCTCAGCATTTTCAAACTTGGCACCTTCAGTTTTTGATTTTGGAAACACTTGAGATGTGTGGCAGAAGAGCTGAAGACTTGATAAATTCTGTGTCCTTGCACAGGACGTCGTCTTTTTTTATCTTTCTCCCCAGCTAGCCCTGCAATGTTTTTTAACTTCTCATCAACCTTCTGATGTAGAATGCCAAGATACTTTTGAAATAAAAACAACGGGAACTTAGCTGCCTGATTCATGTAGGTAATTTTGACCAAAAAGGGTTTGCACACCTTTTAGTTTAAATTTTGGGGAAATTATATTTATGCATCTAGTAGTTATGGCTGATGAGGAAATGCTGCTTTCATCTTTTTTTTTTGGTCTACAATCATCTGTAATCTTGACACGTTTAAATGCAGTCTCAGCTTCTTCTTGTTCTCGAGTTGCTTTAGTCCACAGAGAAGCCTGATGTACCGAAGTACTGATTTCTTTTAGCAGCACATTACCCAGAATGCCTAATTTACAGAATTTGGAAAAACCACAGACAGTATTGATTAAATTGAGACTTGCATTTAAGTGACAGCACACTTCTACATTCACAGAAAGCAGCTATTTGTTATAGTGAAACAGGCAACTCTGTTTCCACAGTAAATAATAAAGAACGAGGCAGCTGATGGACTTATATAAATATTTAAAATAACTGCATCAACATACAGCAAGAATTGTTGGTGCACTTATCTAAATCTAACACATTAACAGATCGAAAGGCCCATTATTTTATTTTTTTATTTAACCTTTATTTATACAGGTATTCTCACTGAGATCCAAGATCTCATTTTCAAGAGAGACCCTGCTTTGTCACCTCTGCCTAATAAGTATGCATAAGACTCTTTATGTGCAATGGATTTTTGGTTGCAATGGATTTTTGAAAAGTCGGAATGTTCACCTTGATCCCAGAGGAGAGGTGCCAGACAGATATATAACAAGCAGAGTGACAGAGAGTGGATAAAGGTTCAGTTTTGACACAAGACAGATTTGTTGGTTATGATTCAACTGTGTAGGCTGTTTCAATCAATATGTTTGCATTGTTATGGAGGAAATCACTATGTGAAAAGGCTTGTTTGTAATAAAACTACAGCTCTGCATTTTAACATATGCATACATGGACAGACTGTGGCTTAGAGGTTAAAGCAAAGCACTTAACCCCATGTTGCCTACCAATCTGGGTATCAGATGAATGAATCTGTGTGTCTGTGGGTGTGTTTGGGTGAATGTGGCTCTACTGAAAAAGGCTGTGAGTGGTTAATATGACTAGAAAAGTGGTGTATAAACGAATTCAATTTACCATTTACCATGGATACATGCATACATACATATATGGCATACAGATATGAAACCATACAAATAGGCATGCATATATAAATATATGGAAGGGTATCCAAAGACCAGACACGAAATGGAGGACATCTGGGGATGAATGACACTTAACAGAAGATCAAACTAAAGCATATAACTACGAAATAGAAGCAACACGTACAAAGTGAAATAAAACAAAATTGATAAGCCAAAAACAAAAACCATAAAAATCCAGAAAAGCTTCATAAACCATAAAACCAAAACAACAGCATGATTTAAAATGAAGCTCAGGAAAGTCAGTTATGTATCATAAGTTATATGTTCTTAAACATAAGAAGGTAATAATTGCAAATAATGAAATGACTTGTTGAAGGTTATGAGAGGATGATATATGAACAAGGAGGTATGACAAATTATGAAAGAAAATTAGAAAGCGCTCAGGACAGATTACCAAGATATATTGTTAATAGTCACTAACAGGCCATTAAAGGCTGAGGTCTTATCATCAGTTAACCTATTAACTTTTTTAAGTGGATACTCCAGAAGCAAATCAATGTCAGACTAAAAGATATTTTAGTAAGCTGATCTGAAATTGCCTAAGGCCTGCACTCTGCACATATACACCTCCTTCCATGAGCTGAAATGTATGCAGGAGAAGATATTAATAATTGATACTGTTACAAAACACATGATACGGTGACTGCTGCAGCAAGATGGAAAATTGATGTGCAATGAACTTTGGGGATCAGTATTGGCTCGAGCTTAATGTCCTTTCCTTTTTTAGTTACTGTAGTTACATACAGCCAAGTTTGAGTTTCTAGAAACACATACAGAAGTCCACTTCTGGATGTGAATTGCGCTGTCAGTGTATGACAACAAAACATACTAGTTAAAGTTTTTGGATAACAGAGTACAAGCTTCTTAGTTTCTTGTTGGCCAACTGCAGGTGACTGTGGGTGTAAATGGCAGCAAGAGCTCTGGGTCATTTGTTCCAACTAAATGTAATGCAAATCAAGAATTTCTGAAACTTTGCATCTGTAAAATTCCACCTTTTCATGTAATATGAAAGAAGTTGTTGTATTTGGCTTCCTTATCAAACAATTGTGCTGTCCATGGGGAGTTGTTTACTTCACATGTACTGTGGTCCACTAGAAGTCCTTATCTTAGATCTTTCTGTGTACAAGTCCTTGACTTTGCTGTTTCTGAAAAGAAGAGTGACTTCCAAAAGTATTTATGTTCCTAGAAGTGTTGCAGCCTATTACGTTATAGTCTTTAATGTGTTCCATTGGGATTTTTTTTTTTTTTTTGGGATGTGGGGGGGGGGGGTTACAGACCAACACAGGTTAGGGCATAACTGTGAAGTGGAAGAAAAAGGATGCAACATTTTTGTACAGATGATTATGTAATAGGTCTGCCGTGCCTATGTATTCTGCTGGCTGATTTAATAGTTAAAACAATCTTTCGCCGCAGTTACAGATGGAAATCTTTTGGGGTATGTCCCTAACTGCTTTCCGCATCCAGATACTGGACATTTTTGACGCATTCCTCTGTAAATAGTTGACGTTCTGGCATATTGGGTAGAAAAAGTATTTGGCCATCAATCTTAAAGTCTCACCCAAAATTTTCACTTAGATGTAAGTCTTAGTTTAACATCAAAATATGTTGGCTCTAAAAATACGTTTACATTTACAGTTGTTGTCCTGGTAGAAGGCTCACCTTCACCTCAATCTCACATCTTTTGCAGCCTCTTAAAAGGTTTTCTTCCAGGACTGCCCTGTATTTATCTCCATTCATCCTTTCATTGTCCTTGACCAGCAGCTCTGTCCTGGAGAAGAAAAGCGGTGGCACAGCATGATTTAGTCACCGCCATTCTGAAGGTTGACACGGTTTGTACAGCATAGGTTTTCAGAAGATTTTGGATATATGGCAAAAAAAAAAGAAAAATCAACTTTAGTCCCGTCTGAACATCTGAATCTGCCGTGTTCCTTTATATTCATGATGCTGTTTGTTAACTGATGTTCTTTAACAAACCTCTGTGTCCTAGACTGACCAGCTGGATTCATGCTGAGATTAAATTAAACACAGGTGGACACTGAAGCCAAGTGGTTGCAAAGGACTTTATTTTATCAAAATGGAGTAAAAGGATGTATTCAAATACATTCACCACACTTCCTTTGTCAAGGATTTTGAAAACAATATACAATTTTCCATCTGCTTCACTGTCATGCAATTCCTTTGTGTTGATCCAACACAAAATTACCAAAAAAAATTAAAGTTTGTGATTGTAACATAGCAAAATGAAGAAATGTTTAATGTGTAGGAATACTTTAGTTAGACATTATCCTTCTCGTAAAAACACTAAAGTTTGTCTTAAAACTTGAGGAATATTTTGGGTGCCAGAATTGAGCTGAAGCCTGAATATCCTTTGCATGTCATCTTTGCTTTTTGCTGTATCACTCTGGGATTCGTTCACCGCTCGTTGCTGTTGGATGAGGTCTTACTTCTCAAATGAAACCAGATCTCTTGAAATCAAAGTGCCCTCCAACATCTCAGCTGGGATTGGTTGATTTCACCGTCTTGATATCACTGCCTCCCTGCTACAGAAATCCAACCCATTCCCCTCCCTTGAGTGCAAAGGGGGAAACCAGACCCTGTCCTGCTCAGCCTTACTTGTGCATTCAGTTTAAGTGAACTGCACTGCTACCCCTTACACCTCAGTCCATCAGTACAGCAGCCAAAACCACATCCAGCAGACCTAGAGCTTAAATCGGAAACTTATAGAAAATGGGGGCCGCAGAGGAAGAAGCACCACGTCCACCATCAGATATCACCGTGTTTGGGGCCAACTGTACCCTTCATGGCCTGAGCCACATCTTCTTGCCCGGTGGAGTGACTTTCCGGCGGTTGCTTTGGGCCGCGGCATTTTGTTCCTCTCTTTCCATCTTCCTCCTCCAAGTAGCGGACCGCGTGATTGAGTATTACCAGTATCCCTATGTCACCATTCTGGATGAAATGGACAGTCCTGTCATGTTTTTCCCGGCCATCACCATGTGCAACTACAACAGCTTTCGTAAGTCCAAGATTACCAGGAATGATATTTTCTGGATGGCTGGGCTGCTTGGTGTGGAACAGGGG
The DNA here is from genome assembly GCA_037039145.1 of Fundulus diaphanus. Lineage (NCBI taxonomy): Eukaryota > Metazoa > Chordata > Actinopteri > Cyprinodontiformes > Fundulidae > Fundulus > Fundulus diaphanus. The sequence continues at coordinate 26,052,411 of CM073133.1, read as the reverse complement.
GACTTTGACGATTTCATGGCTGCTTTGGGACAACCAACAGACGACAGCAAGTTTTTCCCCAGCAAGACCTTTAACATGTTGGAGTTTGTGCAAAGGACAAGCCACGACATAGAGGAAATGTTGCTTGACTGCAAATATAGAGGAAAGGATTGTGGTCCAGAGAACTTCACAGCGGTAAGTGTGGATCCCTTAGTAGAATCAACCTCAAGAAAAATCAACATAAGGTACACCAGACAACATGAATTTTGGGGTCAGTATGTACACTTGACAATACGCTGCGGGCAAATAAAAAAAAACATGTTTTTTTAGGCTTTTCAATTAAAAGCCTGAAAAGCAATAGTTGACAATATGCGAAAGCTTCTCGTAGGAGCACCAACTGCAAGCAGTTTAATAGTCATTTTAATCCTAACAGTTTGACATTGTGAGGGCATAATGAAGAACTCAATCAGTTTATGCCTATGAACTCCAGGAGAGATGTGTTATAAGAAGCTTGGTTCTTGAAAATGAGTGTTGCCATGATGAACATAATCATTGGATATCAACGGAGGAGATGGCACTTTAATTCAACTCAAACTGTTGCTTCTTGATTGCTTTTTTACCTAATCCACTAATTTTAAAGTGTTTAATGATGAGTTTGTGGAAAGAATATTTGAGTGTAGGGGGAGAAATAGGTGTAGAGATGAAATACTAATCATTTAGTTCTGTATTATGGTAAAAGCAGTAAAATACTTCTCAAACTTGATGCCACTTTTCATTTTTTGGCCAATATTTAATTGTGTGAATATTGTTAATAGATTTTGTTTTTTGAAATATAAAACTATAGTTAGCTTTCTTAAAAAGTGTTCTTAGAAATATGTGAGCTGCTGAGGTGCCATATGGCACAGCAAGTCTCTGTTGACATCATGCATTATGAAGCAAACATATGTTGTTTTCAAAACCAGCACTGTTTTCATCACATTATTGTTTTCCTTTGTAAATAGAAATAAGAAAAACTTTCTTTGCCACAGAAACTGCAGTAAATATGCAAATGTCTTGCGTTTGTCAGACAAAGGGAATGGTGTGTGAATTCAAGAAAAGCAATGTTGCTGGCATTGCGAAAAGCGATACGTTTTGGAAACAAGTCAATTTTTAACGCTTTACCAAGGAGATAACAACATATAAGACACAAATTAGATGGAGGAAAAGGAAGGATTGTATTTTCATACATTTTGGTGATTGAACTTGCACTGTTTCAGAGGCGAATGATGTGTGTTAAATACTTAGGTGCAGCGTAGTGGCAGTAATATTCGTTGATGCAATGGTTAATGTCGAAATCTGAGATTTGGCTTGTAAGCCTGCAGCCAACCAGAGGTGTTAAAGGAGCTTCACTCTTGTAACGGGCCCGCAGATCTGAGTCATCGCCCTAAACACAAAACAGCAGATTTTGATACGGCTGTGTCAGTGCTATGACCTTGGCTTTTTTCACATCTTCACATTTAAAGGGTGAATTTCAGATAAATGTCGGAAATTGGAGATGCACCAAGGGCCTAAGTATAGAGGGGCCTAATTAAAGATTCATGTAGCTGCCTGAATTTCCCCCTCCTCGACTTCCTCAGTCTGCTGATTTTAATGTGGGAGGCTCAGTGATGGTACAGAACAGAGATTATAGCCATCATAGACTTCAGCATTATTGCTGCACCGTGACTCTCACAAGGTCTGGAAAAATATCTAAATTAGTTCACTAAAATGTATTGATCAAATCACTTTGCATTTATCTACAATTATACATTTTCATGTTTAAATTATTCTTTTACTCTACTCACCAGTAGAAATGACCTCAAAGAATATCTTATCTTATTTTTATATTAATTGTATAGGATCATGAAATTGGCGTGTCTGAAAGCACAGCGCCTTGCAAAAGTGTTGCATCTTGAGTCTTCAATTTCCTTCTGGCGCCCAAACTATCCCTTAGGTTTTAAGACAAACTTCAGTCTTCCCATAAGAATATAATGCTACCAAAATTATTCACACCTCTTGAACTTTTCCACATTTGTCAAGACCTAAATTCAATTGAGAATCTGGACAAGACCTTAAAGGGGACATTTCATGCTTTTTAATGCCGTCGTTTTCACACCAAAAGCATTCAGTTGTGGTCTGTATAATGTGGAACAGCAATGCTTTGGTCGGAATTCCTTATTACTGTTGCTCCACATCCCCTCTTTTGCCCCTGTTCTGAAGTTCGTCTGAAGGCAATTCATTTTGGTGTGGTCTCTTTAAATGCAAAGGAGGGGCTTCACATCCTGCCTGCCTCAAGGTCCCAGAACGTTCCACTCTACCCTGTGCGCCCATTTTTGTAGCATGCTGGGGGACGGCGTAATGAATAACCAAACATTTTTACTTATCCACTTATAGTTTTGACATCGTTGAGCTTGGGCTACAAAATTGCGGCTGAAAAAATAAAAAATAGCGAATTGGCAACATTGGTAAGGGTATGAACTTGTTTAACATTTCCATAGCAAATACTGTGACGTGATTAATCAAAACATTTAATAGAGAAAACTCAACAGCTTGAAAAATATGAGCCAAATAGAATATAAAGTTATCTATGCGGTATGTGGACAAACTAAATTCTAAATTTCTGCACTCCTAGAGACTCTAAGTACACTTAAACGTGTTTTTTGCATGATATTTCCCATCCAAAAGTGATGTTCACAGCTGCTCTCCATCCAATGTAACCAACCTTGGGTCATTTTGGAAAGCGGAATGGGCAACAATTTTACTCTTTAGATATCCAAAACTGATAGAGACATACCCCAAACGATCTCAAGCTGTAATTGCAACAAATTTGGCTATAAAACAGTATTTGTTTTCAAGGTGGCTTAACACAAATGCACAGCTTTCACATTTAAAAAGTATTGTTGACAGACTTGACTGCTACTTTACAGAAATGTATAATACCCTGTATTGGCGCAGCACATAAATCCTTATAAAATACATTGAAGTTTGTGGATATAGCATGAACAATTGTGGAAAAATGGAGGCGCTTGAATACTTTTGCAAGGCACAGTATACTAGCCCTGCTTACCCTGTTGGTAAAGATCACATATTTGAACTGGTGAGCTCAGCATTGGTGCATTTGCATAGTTTGTCTGTAAAGAAACTGATGTCAGAGATGGGGATGCTGTGATTTACTGTGAATTGAAGACTCCATGTACTCTAGTATTTTTTTGAAGCTCTTTCAAGTATTTCTTTGTGCTTTTCCAAGAAGCTCTGCAGATTTTTTTCCCCGTACGGCCTAACAAATTCAAGGACATTTCTAGATTCTTGTACAACTAAAGTGTTTTCTTAGCAGAGACATTGTTTTACTATCAGATTATTTTCATGCATCCATCTTGGTGCCTTAAAAAAGTCTTTGAGTTGATACATGATTGATGACTTTATTAACACTGAAGAGTCTGTGATCAGTAATACACCCTGCACTGTTGCTGTGGATTAAACCTGCAAGACCGACTCTGACTAAATAAATGATCCCCTTTGTGTATGCGGAATGCATGCTGAAGTCACTGTAATATCATTTAAATTGATCTGAAGCTCAGCACTTTAGCAAGCTTACGCCACTGCAGAGACATTCTTGAACATTTATCCTATTAATATTCATCTTGTATGTTGTGACTAGACTTCCTGTCAATGCGTTAAATTGAACAGAAGCTAAAGACCTCTGGCTTAAATACCTTTTCTGTTTCTGGTGGGAAATAGCATTTGGTGTTTCACTTAATGCACTGCTGTATAGTTTGCAGGAGGAAGTTAGCTTGGAGGTCAAACAATGAGAAAAGTGAAAAAAAGATAGCAGAAGTCAAGAGTGCCAGACCCAATCAGTCGGGCTGCAGAGAAAGGCAGAAAATGCCCAGAATGGAAGACACAGGATGAAAGAAGGTTAAAAAAAAGGAAAGGTTAAAAAAAGTGAGAGCTCTGAAACAAAATGGAGAAAGGAGCGGAGTAAACAGAAATGCATGCTGCTCTGTGCTTAGATTGAGGTGGGACTGGGACTGAGCATCATTGTGATTCAGCCTTGCTCTGGAGTCGAGCCAGCACCGTGATGCACAACTGGAAGTATTAGAGGGGATGGCGGAGAGAGCTGTGTGAAGCAGCACAAAATTACAGAGCTGTCTGGAGCACGTAAAGAGAGAGAGAGAGAGAGAGACACAATGAAGTGAATGTCCACAGTGCAAATGATGAAATAAACAAATCCGAGGCAGTAAGCCCGGATGACAGACTAGATAACAAATATCTAATGTGTTTCTACCATTACTCAGTGTCGGTAAAGCCCACTGTAAGAGTCACAGTTACAGTAAGTGCAGCATTGGCGGCGTGATCAATGATGCTGAAGAGGAATACTGAAGGAATTCATTGCAGGCTCGGAGTGTGAGGATGCTTTTTGCTGACTTGCACATCAGGCAGCCGATACTACCAGAGGCAGACATTAAAGGTGCCGGTTGACAGAACCTCTTAAGTTAATTAGCTTGTTAGGTGGAGACACTGGACACAAGTATGGCTCTGTCCAAAACCAATAGAGCTATTATGTGTTGCTATAGATTACCTGCCTCTTGTTTCTGGGAGGTTTGAATGAGATCATTGGTTATAGTCAGACTTCAGAGGAAAATTATGAGGCTAAACAACACCACAGCACATTTCTAAAATATTAACAGGCCTATATTTAGTATTATTTTTACTATCTACATGTTTTTCAAATAAAAACAAACTAATTCACATATTTCAAATGTCAGTACACAACAGTCCACATAGTGCCCTGCAATACTATTCATACCCTTTGAAATATTTGACATTTTGTTGTGTTTTACTATGTTATTATGCTATCATCTTAGCTATTCCTCTGCAGCTCTGGCTGTTTTTTTGTTTTTTTTCAGAATTGCCTTCCATTTAATTCAACCCATCTTACCATCAACACTGTCCCTGCTGAAGAAAACCATCCCCACAGAATGATCTTGCCACGCTATCACTACAGGGATTGAGTATTCAGGGGGTTGTCCTTAATCTGCTTTGACCCTACTACCCAACTTTACATTACACGCAGGTAGACCGTATTTCCTAAAAAGGGGAAGTCTGAAAGCATTTTGTTGCACAGTATTTTATTTGGGGTTATCAGAGTAAAGAAGGCTGTATACAAACGTATGATACAAGTTTCAGGTTTTTATTTACAAAACAAACAGCTATGCCATACTTTGTTTTATTCTATGCCATAAAATTTCAATTGCACTAAAATTTGTTGTTTTAATGTAACAAAATTATAAGCTATTAAAAAAGTATGAATTTCTTTTTTCATGGCATTGTATTTCTAAGTTTATGTACTTAAATTTGTATTTTAGAATTTTTAAAGATATTCATTGAAATTTGATTTAAAGGAAGATTTTAGTTAAGTAAATGGATGTTCGAACTTATTCTCGGAATTCATTGTACACGATGGAGTTCCCTTTTAGACTCCGTCGGCATTGTCACTTGCTTAATTTCTGTGTGAGGGAAGTGGATTTAGGAATAGATATCAAAATCATCCAGCTAAGCATATAAGATAGGAACATGTTCGAGGGAGAAAAAAAACCCAGCAAATGAAAATTCCCCATGAGGAAATTTGAGAAGTGAGTTTATCAGCGTGTGACTGCAGACTGCAGAGCGAAAGCTTGAGTGACAGCAGAAGCGGGTTTTTTTCATCCTCCTGCCTAGAATGGAACAAGGAGGAAAGACGGCAGGTAAAGCAAGGTACATCTGGTTTTTATTGATACAGACTGCACCTGCCTTCCACCTGGTCTGCCGGGGAGGATGCAATTTGCTCTAGCAATGTCAGAGATGCTTATACATACTGTAGACTTAAAATAGGTCATAAGAATTCCTTCCTTTAGTTAAACCAAAAAAAAAATGCTGCTGCAGCTTAAAAATCCAGCAGGAATAAGTTATATATTAAATAATTATAAGTGCATTAAAATGCACAATAAATTTTATGCTCCTCTGAAACTTCAGGTTTTTATTTTTTTATATATAATTTTCTAACATAGTCCACCCCAATATTCCTGGCTTTTGATTAATATTATATGAGTTCTTTCAGAGTATAAGCCTCTTTTAGCTAAAAATTCATTCTGGCCTTGCTTGCAGTACATGCACTGCATACAGAGTGGCTGCGTTTCTTTATAAAGCCCTGGGAGGTTAGTTTCATTTAGAGGCAGGCCACAAGATGTCTCCCTCTGCTAAAGAAGCTGCCCATCCACAGGAGTGACATTCTGACTGCAAACGTTTGGCCGCCTTTCTGTTTTCCATATAATTCCATTTGCCCAAATTATTTTCAGTAACCCAGATGTTTGAGCTCATTTACCAGCTCTGATTTCTTTAGGGGCCAGATGCTTTATTCTTTCTTGTAAAGGTAATGGTCGCTGCGTTGTGCTCAAAGAAAAGTTTTTGTGGGATTGCTAGCAGTGATACCCTGTATCAGAACTGAAAATATTCATCTATTAGTTATTTTTGTCAATTAGCCAAGCAGCTGCTTTAAATAGAATGTAATTTATTTATTTTTGATTATTGACCAATGTCTGATTTTAGTGGCCTAAATGGCCAAACCTTATGCTTTGCTATGTAAAAAAATGATTCTTGTTTTGTTCATTTTATTTACTATATTTTATCTATTTTTGCAAATCAATAACATTTTAGCATAAACAATTTGGCTGTCCAACATTGCAGCAAAGCTTTTCATACCGTATGAAATTTGATTCGAGCACCATCTTTGTTAAAGCTAAGAACATTTTCACGGCATACAGTGCAGTGAAAAAAAAGTATTTGTACCACTGAGTACATACAAATGCTGTTTCCAGTGATGTACTTATGAAAATAAATAAATACATAATTCTCCTACAGATATCTCTTGATAGAGAGCATAATTTATTTTTATAATTCATTCCATCCACGTCATCCAGTTCATCAAGCAGCATAGCAGCCCTAAACCATCGCACTGCTACCCCCACATGTGACTGTTAGTAAGATGTTATTTTTCTGAAATAATGTGTTGGCTCTACGCCAGAAGTAACACGATGCACATCGTCCATATCAGCCCACAGAAAATTGCAAAAAGTTTTCCAAACATACAATTCTTAAGGCATTTTAGATTGGAAACACTTTTCTATCTCTTTTTGTTCTTTAGTTTCCTTCTTATTCTGGATTGGGTTCAGGTTGAATAAGGATAATGAAAAGCACTGGAGACTCCAAGAAGAATATCATTCAAATAGTTTTACAGTGTCAAGAAAAACAACTTTTAAATTGTTTTGATAGCTGGTGAAGGCTTTGTGTTGAACTCGTAGCTGTGAAAACGTTATTCTCTACTGATCAAAGGGGCTTTAGTAAAAACCCTCTTCAGTACAGAAGGGTGGATTTTATCTTATGATATAATATAATCTTCCCTTGCCTTTTTAGCACATGGTTAAATGATCGGGAAGGGCATCGGGGCTGATAATGATGAATCAATTCATCAGTTCACTTTCAGAGTTACTGGACATTAATCTAGGGTATGACTCATATTTTACCTCCTTTATCTTTGTGTTGTGCTTTGATCTGTTTGTGGTGCACCACAAGTAATTGCTGCCAGTGTCTCTCCAAGCTTTGAACACTTTCACTGGCCCTTAAAGGAGTTCATCCTTTTACTCAGTCAAACCTCTGCTCCTCCTCTAATGAGACCTCTGGGACTGAGCTTGGCTTTGACATAGAAATAAATGGTTAGTGTCAATCACGGACAGCCCTGGAGGAGTGGCTGAGGTCTTAAATAGGCATTTGCATGTAAAAATCTGAGAAATAACCCCCTTTAAATTTCTTTCCTTTTCAATTCCCATAAAACAGTAGTGGTATCTCTATTCAGCTTCAAAATATGTATTGCATCAAGACGTTCTACTTACATAATTGAACACTGGGATGATCAGCTTGTGCTTCAGTTTACACATAATATTTATTACATGCACAGACAAGATTAATTAAAGCTGGCCAGTATTTATTGCTCTGTATGTAATGTACTTCTAATAAACATCTGAGGCAGTGGTGCAATATCCATGTATAAACAGTAAATGGGCAAAGATAGTACCCAACAAGCTGGTGGATTTAGAATAACAGCAGTGCAAACTGGCACAAAAGGAGAGAATGCTGCATGTTAATGTATGGTACATAGATTAACCTTAGACAGCTACAGATGTCAGGTAGCAATATTGAAAGTAACTGTCGCTTAACTTTTCATAGCCAGTCCAGATTGTATCCAGAAGATAAAGCTATCAGTTATGGTATCCTAAATCTCAAATAATCATCTTTATTTCAGTCAAACATCCTGGCTCAAACAGTATATTTCTAAAGTTTTACGGCTTTTGTATGAATTAGGTATCGCCAAATTGCTCATAATAGCTGTATACATTCCGGGGTCCAAAAAATTTAAAATATGTGAAAGTGTCACACAAACCCCCCCCCCCCCCCCCCCCCCCCACACACACACACAAAAAATGTAATTCAGAAAACTAGCATCCATTAATACTCAGGTTGATGTAATTTCTCCTCCAGCACTGACAGAATAGTGTACAGACATCATATGGAAGAAATACAGTCTCATTTGAATCTGACTTCTTTTAGACATTGAACTCATAACACTGAATTTTTATCTAGCGCAATTATGTGTGATTTTTTTCCTTACTGTGCAGAACTTTGCTGCAAATCCTTCTATTGACTCAAGCCAAAGAACTGAATTGAGTTGAGCAGCTTTTAGCCAATCAAATTACGCTCATTTGATCATGTGACGTGACACACCAGTCCTTGGGTGCGTTTGCAGCATCAGTATCTTAACAGTTAGCCAATAATCAGCTAACTGTTAAGAGACTCACGCCTGCCCAACGTAATGGTGTGTGGTGTGATCAGTCACAAGAAGGTGAACACACTTGCACGTGAATTTTGTCAGATGAATATTTGTTGGTGAATTTCTGCTGGTGAGTTTTTGCAGACAAGTCTTTGCTGGCGAGTTTTTGCTGGAGAATTTCTGCCACTGGAGTATTGTAGTTATTTTTTTTTGCTAGTGTATTTAAAGTAAAAAAAAAAAAAAGAATCACAGGATTAAAATTCTGTGTTATAAATTCAATGTCTAATAAAAGTCAGATTCTGATGAGGCTACATTCTTTTCAATAGCCTTTTCTCCCAACAACTATCTAAAACCAAACCATGTAGTGATAATGACAGCCTCTTTTTCCTACATATAATTAGTTTTACTTGTTAAAGTGCAATTAACCCCAAAATTAACTGTTTTTTGCAGATAAACGGTATAAATTGGACCCAAGGGTGCTACTTTAATTTTACTCAACAATGTTTTACATTTTTATGTGAACTTGTTAAGTTCTTTCATATTAGTCTTAAAACCATCTTAGTGTTGTCATCTTAGGGTTCAAAGGAGACTATTACAGTTGAATTTTCCCATTGGTTCAAACGGTACAAGTTTTCGTCACCATAGCAAAGGCTTTGGAGGATGAAAAATCCTAAACTTGCATGCAAGCTGAATTCTCTCTGTATTTGTTTGTTCACAAACACACGAGATTCCATCTTCACCCACTCCCGTCTCAACTGTTCTGTCCCAAACAGATTTATGGTGTATTATGCAGTATTATGGTTTAAGGCGGGACATGTAGCAGCAATGAAAGCAAGAGCTGCCAAGCCCACAGCTGAGCCACAATAAACATGGCAGTGCAGGAAGATGCACATGTATCTGCTGCAATCACATCTGTTTGGTCAGAATCCACGATTTCTTCTTTGAAAGAACAGCAAGAAGTACCTTGACCAGCATAACTTGTTGTTTCTCAGGGCACCTGCTGCTTACATTTTCATTTGATACTTTGATTGGCTAAAACCAACCTTTGGTAGGCGGGAAATAGGTGTTGCTTTGCCCAATAAGCTCGGAAAGTTCTGTTGAATGTCCCTCCTTTTCCAGAACGGATTGAATGGGAGCAGGTCCATACTGAAAATGTGCAGAACGGATAGTGAAAAAAAAAATCCTCCAGCTCAAATGACAGTTCCATGACAAAACCACCAGATGTGGGCCTGGTCACTCCATGTTTGAACAGGTTACTTTCCCTCGTCCTGACCGCCACAGATCATCCGTGTCTCTTGGAACTGCCACTCGGGTTGCATCTTTCAAAATGTGTCTGGGGGTGGGCTTATTTCTTTACATAGTGCTGAGTTACACTTTAAGGTTTAACTGCACTACCATAATGTAGCTGTCCAAATCTTTTTCCCAGGACACCTTCTGTAACTTCACTAATGCTATTTAAACCCACCTACAGCTAGATGTTTGTCCCCAAGTAATCGCTTCAAGCTAATACTACATATGCAATGGTTGGAAGGGAAGCTACAGTAATATTAAAATGACGCAATAGCTCCGATAAAACACAATAGCGCCAATGAAACATGCTAATTTGGCTCAGATTGTGTGAAAAAAAGAAGCAATCGCTGCTTGTTATTGTGGATAAACATGCAGGAGAAACATTTAGATCTTTTTCTATGTAAATATATTTTTCATAACTGCATCACCTCTAAAAGCTAATTAATATTTCATTGTCTGCATGTGAAACTGAGATAAAATAGCTTACCTGGGTGTTCAAACATGGCCAATAAAGCTGTGCTCATATTCACAAAGAATCCCAAGACTAAAAGTAGCTCTTAGTGACGTCATTTTAGGAAAAATCTTAAAGTTTGCCATATTCTATGATTTTTCTCAGAATTTTACCTTGTTAAGATAAGTTATTCACAAAGCATCTTAGGCCTTAAGAAAGTGCCTAAAGTGATAAAATGTTAGGAGTAGTGACGATTTTTAGCAAGCCTAAGAGTGTCTTAAGCAGGGAAGATCCTTTTAAACAGAGAGAGTTGTTTGGCTGATCCACCACCTAAACAGTGGAGGAAATGAGCACATAAATTTCTGTAACCATTAATATGATAATATAAACTTTGTCATTGCCTTAGAGGGAAATTAATTAGTTTTAGCACCTCGACGGGTTAAAGGCTATAGTAACATAATTTTACTGGAGCATAAATAAATAATGGAAAATAATCATGAATAAAAAGTGGAGAAATTTACAGAGAATATGTATAAAAGAGGTGAGAAAGTATTTTCTGTATTGTACATGTTGATGTAAGTAGCCTAAATGGCCATCTAGAAGTCCACTTGTGTCATGCCATCTCCTCACTTTTGATTGCTGCACTGGTGCGTGAAAGCACTAAGAAGCGCAGAGGAAAAGGATGTATTGATCTGCGGCAATACGCTTCAGAGTCTGTGTATTTGCGGCGTGATCTAAGGACCAATTTAACTTTCAACACTCCTCTATTCTGCTCCCAGAGCTGCGAGCTGTGCGCTGGGCAGCGCTGATGTCCCATTGTTTTCTTCACCTTTTATCCCCCATTTTATGTCGGTCATTTTGTCGAATACAATCGCTTCATATAAGCAGGTAATCCCAGTAAAATGCTGACAGGTGAGTGCGCCTTCATATCAAATAGATGAAGTAGTAAAATGAGTGGCGAGTAAAAATAAATAAGCAAATCAAAATAATAAGGGTGTAAATAAGGTGCGTTCAAACATTTTGATGCTGTGTGACAATTTTGCTAAGTTTTGTCATCATGACACATTTCTGAATCCAGTCTAATCAGTTAATTTCTTCCCCTTGATTACTAGGAGCACATTTGTGTGTGTGTGTGTGTGTGTGTGTTTTCTTGTACTATCAACCAATCTCTTGAAAGACAGTGTCACACCTGGCAGTTGGGTCGACCGCTTCTCCTTTCTGTCATTTCTTTACACAAGAGTCACTCTCAGCAGTGATATGAATCACTCTGAAGCTAAGACTTTTAGGCTAAGATAGGAGCTCTCTCAGGGGAATCTGAGAATCTTTTTGAATACGGGGACTGATTCTGATTGAATATTTTAAGCAAAGCCAGGTTCTGGAGACATCAGCAGGCAATTTGTTCTGACAAAGTTCACGTACAAAATGAAAACCAATATAAAAAAAAAACTCCTGGGTTCTCTGTTTATTAACAGCTAGACTTATCTGCTCTTCCTTGGGCTTTGACTGTGTGGTGTCGTCTTCTCTCAGTTTTGGATTTTTCATCTGCTCGAGGCTACTTCCGGGGACAAAAATTGTTTACAACAGACATCGTTTACGGTGGGCTTACTTTCATGAAGCTCATCCACATTTGTTGCATAGGAGCTCTTGGTGAAAAGTAGGAGTGCTGACCGCTAAGCAGCCAGATATCCTTTTTAACTTATTCCATTAGAAATGTCTTTATTGGTAAAGAAAACAATCTGTTTCTATGAACAGCGATGAACAATGATGCTGTTCTGGATGGTGTGGTTAAAAACAGTGTTATCACCCATATTTGGTAGTGCCTTTTTGTGTTGAAAGCTGTCTTTTAAAATGACTTGTCTACAAACAAAGGAAATGCGGATTCTAATTTATTTGTTTCATACTTATATTATTTTATGTTAGGTTTAGGTTCTCTGGCTCCAAAATATTATATCTGGCCATTTTTTTGTACAGAACTGGATAACTGCTGAGAAACACTGAGAGCATGTGTTCGGAAGAGGGGAAATGATTGTACTTTATTGGCTGTGAGTAACCTCTGGAGCCTGGCGTAATGAAAAGACACTTTGGTTTGAACTGCTGACGAGGGACGATTCTCTGAGCATGAAGAGCCTCCTGCATCACGTCCCCTTTGAGCCTGAATGAGAGAAAAGAGCTCATGCAATTAACTTCCTCCTAAATGCACCTCACATCTATTGACATGTGTCCAGAGAACCTTACAATAGAGGAAATCCATGGAGATGGTCAATAGGAAGGAGAAACCCGGCAGTCAACTATAGCTCATACAATAGAGTCATGTACTTGTGTACTGCTGGCAGTGCGAAAAAAACTTTTTTTTTTTTTATCTTGACTGGAATTTTCTATGATAAAAAGATTGTTTTTAAAGTGTAACCAGTAGCTTTAAAAAAAAGGTGTTCATGCGAAAAAGGGAAAAGGAAAATGTTCTCTCTTTTCTGTGAACCCCATAAAGTAACAGTTGGAATTGAAATTTTTTTTTTACTTGTTTAGTTTTCTTTAGTGCAAAACTCAAAGACATTGCAGAGAAAAGACCTTTACAACAGTTCCAAAGTTTCTTCTTTTCATTCTTTCCATGGTTCAGATAATGTTTAGGCCTAATGTTAAAAGACAGCTGTGACCACAACCTCGGATCAAAAAAAGAAGTTAAACAACAGCTACTCTTTTATTATTGATTCATTATTTATCTATAATTCCAGGACTAAAAGTACGGTCATAGCAATTTTTTTATTATTACTGGGGATTTCTTTTTTTTGTGATACTTGTTGCCCTTTTATTGAAAGTAGGAAGGGAGGCTGAGAGACGGAGAAGACATGCAACAAAGGATGTCTGGAGTTGAACCTGGGTCAGCCACGTCGAGAACTAAGGCCTCCGTACATCGCCCGTGTGCGCGACCCCTGCGTCACTGGCACGCCTGGGTCATAACTTTTAAAGTAACTGTTGGACAAACAGGTTTTTTTAAGAAGTGCCATATACACCAATCAGTCAGAAGATGCAGCACAAGGTGAACACAAACAACCGCCCTTCACCACCTGATTCCTTAATACACACAGACCCCACTTATCGCTTATGGATGACTTTTGGAAATCAAGGAAGCGTTGTCTTTACCATAAAAGTCTGTAACGGGTTTTGGAGAAGGCTTAATAAAAGCGCAATTTTTAAAATAAGATTTATAGCTAAAAATGTCATTGCAAGTAAAAGCAATCAAGACCACTACTATAATTATTGCAAATACAAGATGAAATGAGAACAATACGATGCAGAAAAGTAAGCCAGATGCTTCCCTACAGGTTTTTGTCTGAATTTTTAGAATTATTTGAAGACCTGTATCTGCAGACCTGAGGGGTCTAGATGGTATACAAGTAAAAAGCAAACAAATATCTCAAACTAAGACCAATAAAAAGACATTTTGCATCATAAAGCTGGCATAAATATTTTTCATGGCCAGACCTGAATTTTGTTAAATCCTCTTAAAGCTGCAGTAGGGAGTTCTGAGAAAACCGTTGACTAGTCCTGAAAGTTTTATCAAGCATATCTTACAGGTCCCTCCCCCTTGCTCTCTGCTGTGCTACAATCCTCACTCCCATAGTGTTGCTTGCCGTGAACAGTCTAATCCTTTCTTTTGTAGTTTGCATTTTGTCATCGGTCGTCTTCTGTTCACTTGTCTTTGTTTTCTGAGCAGGTGTCACTTGAGAAATTGGCAGTTTCTCCACCATTACACTGCACAGGTGCAGCAAACCAGCAATAATGAGCTTGAATGACGACAGTACATGCTGTGCGGTGGAGGATTGTTAGCAGTGCGTACAGCAACGTGATTGACACTACTGAGGCATTCTCCCTGGCTCTGATTGGTGGTTTCTGACCGGGAGCGGTGTATTTCTGCAAATGGCAATAGGACCACTGGGGGAGCCAGAAGAGCTTGATATTTTACCATCAGGTCATAGTGACAGTTTTAACAAATATTTATTTATTTTACAAAAGCTACCTACTGCAGTTTTAACATAGTAAAGACTCCCATTTAGTCTCCATGACACCAGGTTGCTACAAATATGAAAAGCCTGATCTCATTGTGTAATCTTAGTCCGCTGCACGAAGAAAAAATATCCTGCTGCTTTCCTGGCCTGGGTATAACACCTGCTGTACAGCGTGCAACTTTCCAGTCATTTTAAATAAGTTAGTATTTTATTCAAAAGTTAATTTAGTTCAGTAACTCAGTTCACCAAGTGAACACATTATACAGATTATTGAAGCCTTGATTTCTGTCAGTTATGAGTTTCCACTTAGAGCTACTGAAAACATGACATTTAAGATTACAATATTACATCAAGCACATTTTTAATATAAAAATGAGAGCTTAATGCAAAGTATATTTAATAGCCTTTTAAAGGTTACTTTCTAAATTTACTTTTAATCTGACAAACAAACCTCATTGGAACACATATTCTGATTTATTGAATATGACTGTGAATGGGAGGTTTCTGCACCTCCACCGTAATTTTCAGCCTTACTCTGGACCACTGTTCCCTCCAAGCTGCGCACATGCGCAATCGTGCACTGCATCTGGATTCAGCGCGCACAGGCACAACAAATCTATTCAGCGCAGAAAACAAAATCCAAGCTGAACCGTAAACAAAATAATAATAAACCAAGTTATTTTGTACCATTTTGCAGTTCTACTGAGATGGTGTTCCACGGTCCCACTCTGTGCGACAGGGGCTGATTGGAGCGTCTTTCTAGTTGGGCAGGTGGTAGTTTGCGTCTTTGTTACTGCTACTGCATGTCAGCTGTTTGTGTGGTTCGTGGGATCTGCTTATCTGAGATTGTAAGTGCCGTTTTTCAACCAATTTGGTTGGTTTTTGAGCGCTACACATTGTTTGTGGAGCGCTGGTGCTCCGCTGGCGTTATCAGCTGCAGTTGGAGTCCTTTGCAGTACACAGCTTCTGCTGGTTTCTGACCAGCCTTCTTGTTCAACCCCCATTTTTGAAAACCAGCTCTGCTTATACATTTCTTATTATTATGAGAGCGTGCCTGAGGACTGACTGATGAGAGGCTGCACAGCACCACATGCTTGTGCTAAATCTCATAGCACAAAATGTAAATAATTTAATTGCAATAAAATTTGACCTCTGAAAGATGTACATGTCTCTCGGTTCTTCCTTAGCAGGACCCCCACTCTGACATAAAACATACTATACAGCTCATAAAAAAATCCAAGATTTTTGTCTTTTTCATGTAATCGAGTTAAATCGGTTATTTCTAAACTAAGAAAATATTGCTGTAATTTGATTATTTTTGTAAGCCATGCAACTTGTTATAATCTCAGGTTTTGGACAAGTGTAATACTGGTGTAGACTCAGTGTGCACGTCTCTGTTGCTCACAGAGGTCCAGTGAATGCTCAGACACATGAAAGATTAGGGGGAACATTGCAAGGGGAAAATATCATTAGATAATGAAGGGTTTTTTTTGTACAAATGTAGCACATTTCCAACTGTACCATTTTGTGCAACCATTTTGACTTAGCGCAATGTTCTTTGAGCAAATCTTGGAGTCTTTGATCAGGAATCATGCACATGAATCAGTATCTAATTTCTTTGTTTGTGTGTTTTACTGAACACTTTGAGCTCATCACATAGAGGTTCTGAACCATAAATAATACTAAAGATCTTTCTTTTTTATGAAAAAATGTCGCACAAACCCTATGAGCTGTTTATTCCTCCTTCCTCAGTCAGGGTTTCTCTTTGACAGAGATGGTTACATTTTCCATTTGGACTGCATTAAGAAAAGTCTCAACTTCTCTCAATTTCCCAGCAACTATATGAACAATTTGGAGATGTTTGCGTTTCCCAGTTTGGAACCCTATTCATGGGGAGCAATTTTCTGCATTCCTAAAGACTCAAGGTGGACAATAAAATGTATTTAAGGGCTAAAAAAGTGGATTTTGCATAATATTTTCCCTTTAAAGCTATGCAGTGCTTCCAAGCTTAATTGTTGAAGTTGGAACACACATAGTGGATGAACTGCCAATGCTGTTACCAGTCTCCTCTACTCACAACCCAGATATGCTGCTGACACAATGAACCACCATCATCTCACCACAGAAGTTTTGTGCATGCTCAAATAGTCAGAGAACAAAACACTAAGCATGCCTCCCAGAAGTGTTCTCCATGACCTTACAAATTATTCACATTCCCACTGCTTCTTAATGACATGGTGCAGTCCAAATGCGACGTGAAGGGATGTCAAGTTTTATGTATGCTATTGGGAGAGTAAAAATGGCATTCAAGAATAACAAACAGCAGACGCACAGTAAACAATTGATTTGTTCAAAGTAAGATGCCCAAGCTAGAAGGATGAGCAACCTGAGAAAGAAATAAGAATGTTTAGAAATCAATAATAAGAAAAAAAATCTTATTGTTGCAATTTTTTGACATCTTTTTTTCACTCCCAAAGTAAACTGAAAGACTAAGTCCAGATTAAGGGTGTCTAAAAAGGCCACCACCTGCGCTTCTTCACATGCAACTGCAAAGTCAGGCAGTTTATAAGTGTGAAGTTTAAAATCTCGATGTCTTCCATCGGTGTAAAATGCTCCTGGCTTTTTGACTTGAAGCTTATCGGTGTGGATGTTCATTTTCTGTGTGAAGAGTACAACATCCTTTTCTTCCAACATGGAACAGGGGTTTATCTAACCACAGTACACATTTAAGTTTTGTAATACTTGAAATTAAAGTCAGTACTGTGTTAGTCAGTTAGTTATAACATTCTCCAGATTATACTCCCATCATATCCTTTACGCAGAGAAAAAAGGATTACCCAGAATTTTCTGCTTTGTGTCAGTTTTGATGGCTTCTAATGGGGAAAAGTCTTTAAAAACAGATGATTTAAAGTCATTTTCTAGAATGTGTTCATAGTTTTCTTTAAGTACATGTGATTATGTGACTACAATAAATACCAGCAGGAGGTACAATAGTTATTTTGAGTTGATTGGGCTTCACAATCACTCATATTTCAAAGGAGTCAGTTGGCTGAACACAGCTGCAATTAGTGGAGATCGTTTGTAACAAAATGTTGTTAGAAAATAATAATAAAAATAATAATAATAATAATAATAATAAAAAATTACAATGATTTGTCTTTTTAACAAAAGCAAAAAAGAATGTTTAATGTTTGTGTGTTTGAATAAAATTAAATTGAAGTAGACTGCAATTACTCGAGCAATCTTTTGTCTTTTTTTTAAGTAAAAAACAATTTCAAATGGTAAATTAGATAAACCTAAACATTTAAACTCTTATCTTTCAAAGTTATTTAGAGCCATAATGTTTTCTAATGCTGTAAGGGAATGTTCCAGTATTTTTATATTGGAGTAAAGCTTGTTAGTCAATAATGTACCAAAGCTGACAAATCCCAGTTTCATGCAGTGTGCAGTATTTTCCTGACTTATTTTTTCTTTTAAGTTGTAAATAGTACACAAGGGACGACTGTTCTCATAGATAATGCGCAATGTTATTTCTCCCACGCACACACACACACACGCGTGCACGCACACACACAAAAAGACAAGCATGACAGCACAACATTTGGGTTTTATGGGTTTATGTCATTGTGTAGTCTCTGGATTACAGCTTAGTCTTGGATATACAGTATTTAGTATTCCTTTTAGATTATAACACATTTTCTATGCTTGTTATTGTGTTCAGTAGGATTTTTATGTTAAGTTATTCAACATTATTTGATTTAAGAACTGACAAATCAGCTCTTGTTGCTGCATAACTTCAGTGAAAATGGTCCAAACTACATGACAAACATTTCCACATTATTCAGTTACCTCAAAACAACTACTAACAAAACAAAGGTCCAAATTATACTTTTTTTTTTTAAAGGAAACATGTTATCGACGGTTTTCCATTATAAAAAATTAAGTTGTGTTTTTTAATGGCAGCAATATCAGTTTTTTTTTACAATTCTCGTTTTCCAGACTGGTAAAAAAAAAAAGGTCACTAACGTAATGAAAAGAAGATTAAAAAGTATGAATCTGAGCTTCCTGCCAGACAGAATCTTTACAGGCTTTCATAAATGGAGAAAAAACACTTTTAATATCAGCCAGAGCCACATATGCATGCAGCGGGACAAATTAATTTCGGTTTGTTATATTATCATTTATTAAGGTGGAAAAACATACTATAAAATCATATGCGAGAAATGTTCTTGTCATAATTTATAAGGGGTTCTGCAGTCGTGCTCAACTACCCACCTCTCTTATCAATTATAAAGATATATCGATCCATTAACTAGCTGCAGATCCTTCAGCATCAAAGAATTTCAGACTTCATGCTTTTCTTTTTGAAGATTTTCTTATTGATAGATGTTTTTGCTGTGATCGATACCACCACCCTCCTCCTCTCGGTACCATTGGAGGTCTACTTCATCACTGGAGGGAAACAATTTCATGAGGCTCCACCTCATTCTCCATTCGCCTGTGAGGAGTGTGCATGTGTAAAAGGGCGGGCAACAAGGTTTATTTTCCCTCCTGCCGGCTTCAAGTCAACAGGCTAAAAAGCATCTCTTCAATGTGTGGAGAAAAGCAGTTGAGTTCTGGGCAGCTGCTGCACTGAGACAGAGACAACCGAAATCTGCGAGTATTGTCTGTCACTGGAGAGGGGGACATGGAGGAGTGAAAGATCTGAGCAGCAGAGAGGTAGGTCTCTCCGGATTCTCAAAGTGATTACCTCTGAGAGTGAAGTCGTCGCACACATCTGCAATTACCGAGCCTGTTCAAGGATTGGTGATAGTTATGCTGAGTATTTTTATCAGCCGGAGTTTTTCAGCTGTATTGATCATTAGTAAATCTATTTATGTGAATCAAATTTACCTTCTAAAAGGAGCACACTTCTTTTTATTTTATCAGGCAAACCGCTGTGCATTCGGACCTCGGTTTCTACTACCTGGAGTTTTTGACACATGACGACAGATGGTTGTGAACGCCACTAAGAGTAAATTGTGGTCTGCTCGGGGCTGCTGAGAAACTGCGCTTGGTCACGAAGCACTTGCCTTTGCAATTATGGTTAGAGCACCCACGTCTGAATCGATCGCCCTGGGGCCACACAAACCGAACGATGCCCAGGAGATCGCTGTCCAACAGGCAGAGTCAAGCATGGTGAAAACACCCCTCAAAGAGATCACGGTGTCTTTCATCAGGAGGACCAAAATCCATGGTTTGAAATTCATATTCTGTCCAAACAAGTCGAAACCACAGCAGCTTATCTGGACTCTGGCCTTCTTCCTTTGCATAAGCCTTCTCTGCACCTGGTCCTGGAACCGCATCTTCTATCTGATGTCCTACCCTGCTGTCACAAAGATCTACATGGTTTGGGCTCATAACATGTCCTTCCCGGCTGTCACTTTCTGCAACAAGAACGTGTTTCGTGCATCCAATATGACAAAGGACGACTTGTATCACAGCGGCTATTGGATGGATCTCATGTACCATAACCACACTGTGATAAAAAGCAGCTTGACCATCCTGAAAGAAAGCCACAAACCGGCTCTCCTGGGTCTGCTGGACTTCCAGAACTACACCCCACCCCCTGACTATCTTGTTAACACCACAGAGATGATGGGTAGACTCGGCCACCAGCTGGAAGAAATGCTGCTGGAATGCCGGTTTCGTGGGGAGAGCTGCACCTACAAAAACTTCAGCACTGTATGTAAACAGAGAAAGATGGTGCTTGCCAGGTGTGGGGTATGAGTGTTGTTTGCAAGGCGTTTTAATAATTTATTTGACAAAGCTTCTTTAGAGCAAGATTTCTCCCAGGCTGTTTTGACGTGCTGATGTTTAGGAGCTGAACACCCCCCCCCCCCCCCCCACCCCCCCACCCCCCCACCCTCGCCAGTCCTGTTTTTCCTATCAAACATGCCACTTTTACCTTCTTAAGCCACGTTTTTTAAAGCCTCTCAAGAAAACAAGTAAATCGGTACCTCTGGGTAATAATTTATGACTAGACGGTCAACCTTCTAAACATGTTTTAGTTAGCTGTGGTTGCTGAAAAGTGCAATAATACTGTAAATAGAGTAATACTCACTAAGAAGAATATCAGTATATCAGTAAAATGCACAGAATCCCACAGCTAATGCAGACATTAATTTTAGGTAGAGCCAGTGTAAGCTACAAAGAAGAGAGAGAGACGTCTTTATTGGTCATTGCAATTGTACATTCCAACGAAATTAGTCTTCTGCATATAACCCATCCATTAGGGAACAGTGAGCAGCATTTTATAGCACTCGGGGAGCAATATGGGGTTTAGGGTCTTGCTCATGGACCCATAGTGGCTATCTGCGGGGTTCGAACCGGGTACCTGCAGCCTTCTCTGAAGACAAATTCACTGCTCTAAGTACTTTGTCTACCTCTGCCTAAGGAAAATAAGCTGCTGCTTAAGGTCACCCAGGCCAGCAAGGGGCCTCTGTGAGTGCAGATTTTAAAACTTCAACGTTCTAGTTACCTTTATCAAAAATAGTGTAGGTTTTATATAATTTAGGATTCTTTGACCTCTTAACCATACGTATCTCTGACTTCTAAATGTCTTATTTTGTACCAGAGACTTCTATTTTAAATATTCCTGTTTCAAAATGGTTGACTAGGCCCTCCTCCTTTGATTGACACATCTTTTGACCAACTGCGTTGATCTAAGGTTTCTCCAGAGCCAGTCTTATTCACTGTTGTGGCACATGCGGCTTGTAGCCAATAAAACTAGAGTTTACTGCGCTCACCATGCATCTTTGTATTGCATTCTTCCCCTACTGTATTTCAGTCACGTTGACAGTGAATCTGTATTTCTCTGGAAATGGCCTTTCATTAAAGTCCTCGCTGAAGTAAACTGGAGTTACAGCCTTTTGAAGTTAGCATCTCCATTTTGGCACAGTTTGGATGTCCAAAATAAAAAAAAATGTATGCTACTGACTTCAAATCTGAATCTATTATAGAAAAGATGTGTCTCCTTGCATCAGTCTGCAGCTGCATGAGAGAGAAAATGCCTCAAAAGAAAAATAAATGCATATTGTGTGTTCCAATTTCAATAATTAAAATCAGGTTACCAGTACAATAAATTGGCTGCTCAGTTAAGAAATGTACCTTTACAAATACACCAAGCTCTTGCATCTACTCCAAAGAGTTAAATAACTCTTTTTGGGTATGTTATTTTAGGCATTTTTGGGGCAACAATCTTTAAAAATTAAAATGTATTCAGGATTTAATCGAGCTGAAAAATACCATTAACCATATTATACCACCATTAAGACTTTCTAAAGAAATACCGGGGTGTACAATATTAACATCTGCTTGTGGTATTTAATTATCTTTGCACATAATTTTTTAATTATTTAATTTAGATTTCTGCCTTGGACTAAAGACTTAACAAACAAATGCTTTTTACCTCAATTGTAACACAAATAAATATTAGTCATAAAAGGTATTTTTCCTTTTACAGTTATTTTTTCTGTTTTAGGTTTTTTGTAAATGTTTTAAATCATCAAACATGTTAATATCAGACAAGCATAACCTGGGCAAATACTAAATGCTGCTTTCAAATCATGAGTTCATTCATCAGGGGGAATGAAAGCATTACAAACTAATCTTGTGAAAGTCCAAGCTGAATTTTACATTTACAGTGGTTTACAACCCTTTTTGGAAAACTGAGTTCAATTTCGCCTGCCAGCCCCAGTTACTGCAAGAAATTCACATGAATAGAGCCTGTCTGACAACATGAAGAAGGCTAAAAGATCACGTCATTATTTCTAGGTCAATGGGACCTCAGAGAGCCACAGTGAGAGCTATTGCACAAATGCAGTAAACATGGGAGAGTGGTGAACCTTCCCAGGAGTGGCAGACATAGACGAACACAATGGCAACGCAAACAGAGAAACTGACGAGTTCTCCACGTATTTTTCTTCTTTAGATAACGTATCACAAGATCGTTTTAAGAGTAAGTTGATGGTTGATGGTATCAGATTGCCAGATCCACACAGCAAAAGCCTGAAGGGACGGAGTGAGTCTGTGAAATGCTGGCCAGGGGTTTCGTACCGCGACACAGCTGCTTTATAAACACGCAGGCCAGTACGGACAAGAGAGCACGAAAGCCCCTGAAACCACTGGACGGCTACAATTATTTTATATCAGGAAAAAGGCTCCAGCAACGCCCGCGACGCCATGAGGGATTAAGAGGTCAGAAAATGGATGGATGGATGTTCAGACATGTTTGTGCAACAGCACAAAGCGGCGTCGGACACAGACCGCGTCTCAGCAGAGGCCCGGTAGGTTAAAAAAATTTTTTTTCACTACGGATTATTTAGGTGTTTTTGTCTTGTTAAAATGGGTGGCGGTGTCGGCGACATTGCAGCGTAAACACAGAAGTACTAGCAGCAGCAGCTTACTGCTGCTACTGCTGCTGCTACTGCTGCTAGCAGCAGCAGTAGCAGCAGTAGCAGCAGCAGTAAGTAAGCTACTGCTGCTAGCAGCAGCTTACTTACTGCCAGCAGTAAGTAAGCAGCAGTAAGTAAGCTGCTGCTAGCAGCTTACTTACTTACTGCAGTAAGTAAGCAGCAGTAAGTAAGCTGCTGCTAGCAGCTTACTTACTTACTGCAGTAAGTAAGCAGCAGTAAGTAAGCTGTAGCCGCTGCTGCGTAAACACTACTCGGGCCGGAGAAGCCGCTGCTGCTGCTGCTGCTTCAGACAATGGCTGCTGCTGCTGTAGCAGCCGCTTCTGCGGCCCGTGTAGCGATCATCACCTCCCCTCCGCCGCTATTTAAGCAGAACAATGACTAGAGCAGAATAAAGTTGTATTTACCGGAGATGAAGTGTAGACTGCAAATTCTGTCGTAGTATGATCGCTCCCCCAGTCCATCTGCCTGCGCTCTTTTCATTGAAAATATCCAATTCTTTCTGCGTCCTTCCTCCTTCGGTAAACGACAGAAACGTACATCCAACGATTTGGAATGCCTCTGTGTGCAACCGGGAGCACAACAAGTCGCAGGCATTGCTTAGATTACAAAAATAAACGAACTAAAAGTACGCTCTAAATCACCCGTTTTGTCATGTTGTAGACGAGAGCAGCTCTGTTTTTGCCTACCAGCGGGACCCGGAAGTAGCGCGGACGTCACGCGTTACGTCACGCGTGAACTGGTCTATATGAGCTGGTACAATACCAGAGTTATATTAATTCCTGACTTTATTAGATTATTTGCAGCTTGCAGTATATCATACACAATGTCTTGCCTTGATTTTGACTGAAATGTTTTAATACTGATTAAAGCTGAGCTGGAATCTGAAGCAATTACTGCCTTCCTTGGCCTATTGACCTCCACCCAAAGCAAAGCTAGCCACACAGCAATCAATTCCGCTGTGTAAACTGCTAAATCATCACTCATTCTTTTTCCAACTTTAATGTTTAATTTTGGAATGACATAAGCAACACCCATTCTTTTATCAGTTAGTTTAGATGCATCTGTATATATAGTTAAATCCTCACTATACCTCTCCATTAAAGTGGGACTTATTTTTAGTTCATTAAACCCCATTTCATTTACTTTAACCTGAATGACCCAACCAAAACTTCTGACTTGAACATTTCCACGCTCTTGGCATTTCTTCAGTACCGACTGACTCATATGAGACAGTCCACTGATAGCAATCAGCAGTTTCTTCTCGTCAGTCTGCGGACTGGCTGAAAGTTGTAGATCGCGTCCAAGAGGAGTTGAAGAGGAGTTGAATGCGAGACATGGGTAAACTCCCCCTGCAACCCTGATTTGCATTTGTATAGCTCACAGCATTTTCATTTACATGTTAAAGCCTCCCCTAGAATTAGGAGGAGGGGGGGTCATGGGGGGACCACGCCAAGCAAGGCCCACGTCAATTTCTGACAATTCACGGCAGTTTTCGGTGTTGCCTGCAAATTACCGTGAACAGCCGTTAACCTGAACTTCCACGACAATCTACAGTGCCGCATAGTGACGAAAATCACACTTTTCATGCAGTGTATGACAGGCTCTTCCCTGCATTGAGGTCACTGTTCATGATCCAACGATAAGAAGGGGGCTGGGCAAATAAAATGGCACCATGGTAGAGCTCCAAAGCGAAAACAGTTGTTTAAGAAAAGAGCTCATCTCACATTTACCAAAAAATGCATTGATGAGTCCTTTGAAATTCATGGCCCGGTGCTGCTTTGCTGTTTATTGACCTGGATGACTGCTTCCCCCTATAAAATCCAGAGAAAAAGTCAGGCCGTCAGTTTGCTCATGGGCACTTGGGTTGTACAGCAGAACAAAGATCCAAAATGTTATATGTATCTATTTTTTTCAGGCTTTAACTGGCACCGCTTCCTTTTCTACCCTTCAGGCTCTGACAGCCACAGCACTAAATTTAGGAGAGTTTTAAATGCAGTGACATCTTCTACTTTTGATGGATTTGGGTCACATCATTTACAAAGTACTACAAATAGACTTTGTTTTTGTTTTTTTGTCGACTGTAAAGTCCGAGCTCCTCATTGTTTCGAAGGAGTTGTTGCATCATTACGATGGAGGAACTGTTTAGTAGAGCAGTTACTCTACTAAACACAATGTATTGAGAAAATAATACTGCTAAACAACAGGAATGAAAGCAGAGGAAGATTTTGCAAGAAGTACAATCTTCACACGACAACATACAACACAGATTTAAACTTATCTTTGCACCGTCAGCATCTAATCTGCATTACTTTTAATTGATGGTACTAAAGGTAATATATTTGCTTGTTGTTGTTGCATGTTTTGGATACCCAATATCCGGTATTAACATTTTATAAATAAGATTTCACTGAAACATTTATTATGGGGGGAAATAAGAGAAAAATCTGCTCCTCTTGTCTGAGGTGGAGTCACATTTCATGCACTTTATAACTGCAATTAAGTCCAGCATGTTTACTGGTAATTAAGCAGGCCCCTCCATTCTGACCAGAACAGAGTAGGTCTGAGAAATGAACTTGGCTCCACATTTGTTTCATCTACTGCGATGTATTTAAGAAACAATATGTGTTGCACATAATAAGTTTGATAAGTTTGATTGTTGGTCTACTCCTACACCATGAAACTAGGGGTGTGTATTTAAAAGCCCAAATATGGAAATAATTGAGTATGGGGAATTTTAGTAATTTTGCTTAGAGTCTCGTATAAATTTGGACCAGCTCTGTTAAGTGGAAAATAGTCCCAAAGCAATCTGATGCTTAGATCCCCTGAAATGTTAACAGGGTAGAAATAAGTGATATCAAGTCATTTTACACAGAGGGTTAGGGTAGGGACCGCAGTTAAGATCTTGTTTTTACAGATGGAGATCAGTTCAATATTCCGATCATAAAAGCAAAACATGTAGCAATGACAGCCTTAACCAGTGCAACATTTGAAATATAAACGTGTTGCCAGAGCTAAACCAGCCATGACAGCTTCACTGTCTCTAAAAAAAATCAGTACAGAGCTTCTGCAATATCAAAAAAAATCATCTTCATAGCAAGAGACAGACATATTTTGCATTTTAGCTGTGTTTGCCTCTGAAGCATCTCTTGTCGTAGCTGAAGTGTGACTTTTTGGCCCTCTTATCTTATTTAAATTGCAGCGTAAAATGTTTTAAAGTCCCCAGTCAGATGGTTTTGAGTCACTTAGCAGACCTCATTATACGGCCTGCAGTGGGAAAAGGCATAGGGCTCTGTTGAACAGCGTCGGTCTGAGCTGCACAAAAGTCTGTGTGAGTCTGGACACAGAACACTGACTCTGATCCCTGGAGATCAGCTTTGCCCTGCTGGCTGGCTTTCCGCCAGCAGACCCCTTAAAGCAGCCTCACTACAGAGGATAACTGATGAAAAGTTAGCAAGAACTGGAGTTTGTGTCTTTCCTAATGTGAGATTGATTTAGACGGGGGCAAAGATACGTGAATGGCTGAAAGCCACCGGCTGAGCTTTATACTGTTTTTATGGGGTTATTTGTGAGTTGTTAAAACACTTGGATGGCTCTAATCACTAAGTATGAGTCACTGTGGCTACTTAGGCTGTAACGTTTTACACCCGTTGTATTAAGTCTCCACTTTACTGTGCAACAGAAATCTTGAAATGTTCATTAAAAAGAGATTGTACCATAATGATATTTATCACACAAATAGTTTTCTTACTGTGTTAATATTGAAGTCATACACTCAGTGGCCACTTTGTTAGGTACACCTTGCTAATATCAGGTTTGACTCCCTTTTTGCCTTCAGAGCTGCCTTCTTTCTTTTTAGCATATATTCAAGATGATGTCAGAAACATTTCCCTGGAGATCTGGGTCTGTATAGACATCAAGACATCACAGTAGCTGTGGATTTGTCCGCCGAACATCTGCGATACAAATTTCGAATGTTACGAATGTTGAACTTAGATCTGTTGACCATGGGCTTCCTATAGCCATCAGAAGATGGGGGCACTGTGTCATAAAGGGATGGAACAAAATCCAGGTAGCCTGCTGTGTTTAAACCGTGCTTCCCCCATTCAGATGCTTGGTTTGAACTGCAGCAAGTCATCTCCACCACATCTAGATGGCTAAATGCAGTGTGTTGCTGCCACGTTATCGGCCAGTTTAGTTTTTGTATTAGTAAGGAATTGAACAGGTGTACCACATAAAGTGGGCAGTGAGTGTTTTTCTGCATTTTGATATGATTAACTAATACATATAAAATATCTTGAATTAAATATGTCAATACATATTACATTTACTAACACATTTGTTCTTAGGTTTCAATGTTTATCCTTTGTAAGCTTAAAATTCTGTATAATTCTACTGCAGCCATGACTGTTTCATACTTGTCCCATTATGATATGCTCATTTGCTTGAACTGTCAAAATGAACTCAAAAAGGCATGAAAAACAAATATTGCTACTGTTTGTGGCAATACATCATATTTTAGACGATTATTGTTTTTTTGCTATACATTTGTTACATAGCCGACCTGATCTTTCCGATCCTGTCTCAAACTGATTAGTGGGTCGCTTTGCATTCTAAGCTTTGTCAGTCAGTCAAGTCAATTTGTTTGTCTCTTCATTGTAAACAACAAAATTAGACACCATTTCACTGATCCATGTCGTTAACCAACAGGAGGTTTTGTGTTAGACACACAGAGATAAAAACACAAAATAGATAAAGGGTAAAATAGGTGCATAATGAAGTGCCTAATCTTAACAGCATCATTTTAACCCAGCAGAGAGCTGTGCTTGTTCAGCTTTTGATTTTGTGTTGCTGTTTGCCTGAAGGCAGCATATCAAAAACAATGCAGCTCTAAAATAGATTTTGGACAGGAGACTTCAAGCATCCTCTCAGCTCCTCTCACTGTCTTCTGCGGGGCGCTCTTGTTTGCCATATTGCAGATGGAGTACCTTTCTGAGATGCAGAATGCTTGAGGGATGCTGGTAGCTGCCATGCTTGAGTTTTTGCTCAGAAAGTTCAGTCTCTGCTCGAACCCTGAGGAAAAAGCTCAATGAATGTGGAAGATGTTTGGTGAGGGAAAAAAAAAAACCTGCAGTGACTGCACATTAAATATTAAGAGCAGCTGTGTTATACTGGCATTGCTTCAATCCCAGTTTAGAGGTTTTGTCTGCAACCAGAAAGATTCTTCTGTCTGTGTTTCTGATTCATTGATGGCAAAACACTATATTTACTCTAAATCACTCAGGGGATCTTTGGAGTGAAATTGGGTAAAGATTAATGGCTTTTGTTGCTGCCGAGGTGCACTTGTTAATTTCTTAAAACCAGACTCAGGAGCCCCTTCAAAGCCAATGCTTCTTTCTCTGATAATCAGAAAACCTCTCCTATGATTACCTCTCCAGCACAATTACATGCTGACATGTAATACATCTTGTACTGGTGCAAAGCTCGCCGCGGTGCTGTGAGGAGGTTGTTATTCACACCTTTCTTTTTGTTTTGTTTTTTTGTGTTCACAGATTTACACACGCTACGGGAAATGCTACACCTTCAACTCCGGGTTAGATGGCAACCCTTTGCTGACCACCTTGAAAGGAGGAACGGGGAATGGTTTGGAAATCATGTTGGATATCCAGCAGGATGAATACCTGCCGGTTTGGGGAGAGACAGGTCTGTGCAACTTTAAGCACTTTACTCACACCGACAGGTTAACGGATTTACGCAAACCTCTTTATCTCGCTTTACTTTTTGATTTTGTGTTGTTTATATGATCTGTAAATATGACTTGGATAAAGGAGTTACAGTGCCTTGCAAAAGTATTCCTACCCCTTAAACCACAACTTTCAGTCTGTTTCATTGGGATTTTCTGTGATTGACCAAAACGAACACATTATTGAATAAAGTCCAACCTGTGTGTAATTTATTCTCTGCTAAATCAGAATCAGAAATACTTTAATAATCCCAGAGGGAAATTACAGTTAATGTAATTAACTGTTAAATGCCGCTGTTCCATGAAGGCCTCAGAACATTAGGGAAGAAACATCATGAAAACCGAGGTTTAAACCAGAGTCTAGGTATAGAATATTTTCTCCAACCTTGAACATCACCTGGAGCACTGTTTAATCATCTGGAAATAGAAAGCATCTGGCACAACTGATCACATAAGCATCCATGTGGGTAAATCTGGGGGAGCAGCATTCACAAATTTGAATTTTATGAAAAGGGGGCAAGAAGTAAACTGTCGTTAAAGAAAGCCATAAGATGTCTGCTTTTCAGGTTGCCACTAGCCATGGAGGTGCTCTGATCAGATGTTAAACTTTTTGGGTGACAGGCAAAACATTTTGTGCATCTCCCATTTTGCGCAGGCACCTGTGGGGATGCTTTTCCACAGCAAGGACAGACAAATTGGTCGGAGTCATTGGGAAGATGGATGGAGCCAAATAGAAAGCATTGCTGGAGGCAAAAAACACTTTTAGAGGCTGTTGACGGCCTGGGACAGGGTGAAAGCTCATCTTCCACCAGGACAACAGACTTAATAAGCTGTAATGGAATGGTCGAGTTCAAAGCATATTCATGTGTTACAATGGCCATGTCAAAACCCAGAAGGAAATCCAATAGACAATCTGTTGCAAGACTTGAAAACGTATGTTCACAGAGGGCCTCCATCCATTCTGACTGTGCTTTAGATGCATTGCACAAAAGAGTGGGCATTGATTCCTGTCAATAGCCGTGCAGTTGAAAGACCCAAAGCTGTAGTTGTAGTTAAGTATGTTTCTGCTAAATTCTGAAACGCAGGGAGGGGACTTAATACAGACACACTCCCAAACCTACAGATTTAATTAGATGTGTTAAAACCCACTTATTTCGGTTGGTCTGTTGCTTATAAATCCAAAAAATTACATAGACGTTTAAGGGTATAATATGACAAAATTAGAAAATAAAAATAATTCAAGGGATATGAATACTTTTGGAAAGCGCTATGAAAATAATAATTCCTTCTGTAGTATTATATTGTATCCATATGTTCCTCCAGGTGTACTACTGTTATTGGATCTAATAATCATCCATATTAGTTTATGCAGCATCCAGGAAATGTTTGGTTGTAAATCTATTTAGAATGCACTAGTACACCAACACTTTTGTTGGTACTGCTTCGGCAGTAAGGTTTAAAAACACCCTTTTAACCGAAAAGCTGTTAATGGCTGATAGCTGAAGCAGGCAAGTGCCCAAAGAGTGGCTTCACTTAGATGGCCGCACATGTTGTTATACTTTCTGGCGTGCTGTATCCACAGATGAGACATCGTACGAAGCGGGCATCAAGGTTCAGATCCACAGCCAGGACGAGCCGCCCTTCATTGACCAGCTGGGATTTGGTGTAGCCCCCGGTTTTCAAACTTTTGTGTCATGTCAGCAGCAACTGGTACCCAAAGATCAGCCTCCGTCCTCTTTTATTTTTTTGTTTGTTTGTTTTTTTTTGCCCAGTATCATTGAGTGTTTGTTCCCACCTCCTTCCAAATTCTTGCCAGCCAGTGTACATTATCTCTGTGTCATGGCGCATGGCGCAATATCAGATCGCTGATTTACCCTCTGTGAGAAACAGTGGTGTTAGTGTGGTTTTCACTAAATGAAACTTGGGGAATTAAAGCAGCCAAGAATTATTGACAGAGCAGGGCCAAGTAATGATTAGATGGAAGCGTATGAGCGTGATGTGCTTTTCAGAGCCAAAACCACATAAGACTGCAAAGCATGCAAAAATATATGGCTGCTCGGACTCAGTCCTATTTTTAGCCAGTGAGAAAAATATGAATGCATCTTTTTGATCACTGCAAAAAAAACATCAGCATTTAGAAAGCGTGTTATCCTTTAAAGTGCTTTTATTTGCATTTTTTCTTAAAGAGAGCCTTATCTTACAGCAGCCCTTGCTAGAAATAACTAAAATCTGAAAACACTTCAATAATCATTTTTTGAGGGAAAGCTGTTAAAAAGGAGCCTGGCACACCATTTGTTGCAGCGTCTAATTTCCCTCTTCCAGCAGCTTTAAAGCCTACTTTTTTATGAGAGCAATGACCTACAACTATTTTGCACGGACTTTCATTTAAGGGCACAATTTAATGACAAGAATTAAAGCCTTTGGCAGGGTTTGTTGACGACAGAAAATCTGCACAACAGCCACGGCTCCACCGCCGTCAGTGAAGGATGAAAAGTAATAACTATAGTGGAGCCTGAATTGATCAAAAGGGCCGTCATGGATAGTAATAACAGTGAGAACATGGATATCCAATCCAAATCTAATGAGACTGTACAGCATTTATGCAATGTTGTCTGTAGAACAGATTCCAGCTGGGTCGCTTTTTGTCTTTTGCAGAAACACACACAAGACAAACATCAGCGGGTTTTCAGACAGAACCAGGGTCAGAAAAGAGAAATAGCTTCTGTTAAAAACGCAGTGGTGCCACAAAGAGCTTTAAATTCTGTGATGATTATAATAATTACACTTTATGATCAACTGTATTTTTGTATTGTGCCTGCAGGCTTATTAAAATTTCCAGCACATAATCAGTTCTAGTGAAGTACGGGATACTTGAGCTGTTAATCAAATTAATTTCCTCAGCCATTAATGAAGCCAGATATAAATGATTTTGCTCCGAAAGTTAATCAGCTTAGCTGCTTCATCAGCATGAACCAAATGTTAATGTAAAATCTGTCTTGTTTCAGCAGAATAGCATGGGATGATTGAGGCATATTTTTGACACTTGGACACCACAAAAAAATTTAATGAAAGTTGTTGGAGAGTTTGCAATGAAAAACTGGACTCTCTTATTTTCTTCTTTTAAATGTCATCTGTACTCAAAGTTTGCCATCGTTCAATTATCATCGGGAAGTGAATTGGGGGGTATTAATCACCATCGCGGAGTTTCATCTAGAAGGCAAAAGGGCAACGATTAGTCATTAATAATCACAACACGAGCAGCCAACAGCAGTGACAGCTAAAAGACGTGTTTACAAGTTGAAATATGGAGTGCATTAATTAGATTGCCATTAAAGTCTGGCCAACGTTCTTATCAGTCTTTGTCCTTTGAATTCAGTACGCTGCCATGGGTGTAGTCTCAAAATAAAGCATACATGATTTTAACATTTCCATTTATGACTTTTTCAGAGAAGTTTAATTTTAGCACCTTATTCCGGACTAGAAATTAGTTTAATTCATTCGTTGAATGCTATCTACAGTTGTACCGATCAGAATTTTGTGACCAATTTCCAACATTTGATTTTTCAAAGAGCGCTTAGCTGTATTTTGTTGCAACATGTGTTATGCTGTATAAGACGTCGGGCATCTGCTTGCAAAATAACATTAAAACTAGTTGAAACAGTTTTAACCTCTCAAGACCCGATAATTTTACTCTAAACAGATGTTTTGATCCCTGGAAATGATAAGATTCTCTTGAAACATATTTTTTTCTTCCTCCTGACAGATCTATAAATGAAGTTGACAATCAAACGTATATGTTTGAAGAGAAACTGGTCTTTTTCAGCCTTTTTTCAGGTGTCTAAAAGCCCATGTTTAGACTAAAATTCTCAGATCTTAAGAGGTTAGAGAAGCTTTAAGAGAATTGGATAAAAACTTATTTACATGCTACTGTTCTTTTATATGTATATTTTTGAAGCTGACCTGAATAGATACCAGTTCTTTAAGACCTAAGACTACAATTGAAAATGTTTTTTTCTTTCTAGCCCTTGTGTTGTGAGTGGTTGATTATTATTTATATTTGGAGCAGAGGCGACATCAAGCCGCCTGTGAGAGAGAGCAATCGGGGCTTTTCATACATTTTAAAGTGCCTTTAGCATCTTTTATTATCCATTAATAAAATGGCTAATAAAAGCCATTTATTATAACTAGCAATCTCTATGCCCATAGAGATTGCTAGTTTTATCAAAATGGCAATCTCTATGGGCATTCTCTGAAGAATTTAAACCCTTTAAGTCTGAGATTTTAAAAACACTGCCAACATTTTAAAATCCATCTTTCAAACTCTCCTTAGGGTATGAGCAAACATTTTTCCTGCTTAGAGCCCCTTGTTGGTCTGCGGTGCGTATCCCTTCAATTTACACGGGGTAGGTTTAGACATGCACCAGTTCTACATGCAACAAAGGGAACCTTTGTTAATTGACGCTATATTTTTTAAAGTTTGTAAATTGATGAACATTTATTGTGCAAGTTGGATGTGGGCCCCATAATAAAACTCTGCTTAAGGCCCCATACAATCCTGGGCTGACCCTGCTAGCTTCTTCCTTGACATATAGTGGCTGAAAGCTAAAAAGGAACTTTGCTTTTAGCCTTCCTGTTACTCACCTCAGTCCTTCTATCACTTACAACCTGAATAAATCTCAGGCAAGTGGAAAATAGCTTCTCACATGTCTTTGCTCCATCTGGTTTCTTTTTAAAAACCTCATTGATACTGAGAAGATGGCTTTAGAGTGTGTCTCTAATGCAAACTGCATCCCCCAGCAAAGCAGAGTTTTTGTTTGGGACGTGAACTTTTACAGGGTATTTGTCTGAAGCCACGGATCCCTTCCTGGCCGTTACCTCAGTGTCGCTTGCCTTTTAATTTCTAAAATGATGTGGGCTGTGTTCCCTCACCCCTCACACTAGATGAGACGTCCTATGAGGCCGGCATAAAGGTGCAGCTTCATTCTCAGTCAGAGCCTCCTTTCCTCCATGAGCTGGGCTTCGGGGTTGCCCCCGGCTTCCAAACATTCGTTTCCACCCAAGAGCAGAGGGTAGCGTATGTGTGCCTAGGCTTGCTGCATGCTGTAATGTACCATGTTGTTCAGTCGCTCCACACTTGTTACGCTCCACAGTTTTCTCTGCTGCTCTACCCTCCTGACAAGGAATGGATTCATGTGCCTCCCCCTGTTCCCCCCTCTATGTGGCTGAAGCAACCACTCGCAATAGTTTCACCTTTGTCTTCTCTGTTTACAACTTCAGTGGCTATTGTGTCATTCCCTTTGAGCCATGTACCCAAGCCTGTTTCCTAATTGAAGTGTAGTTTGTCGTTTGGTCATACCCCTTCCTTTTCCATGCACAACGTTGTCAACATAATTTTTTTGTTTTGCTTTCATATCTCAGCGGAGGGGATTATAGAAACTCTGCGTTGTATCATCTGAAAGGACCAGATGGTGTGATTCATTAGGTTTTATCCCCTGTGAGGATTCTGCCTTCTGGTCTATCATCTAGTGCACTTCTCACCAGGGTGTTCTATCCATTCTTGTCCACATATAAAAGTCTGCGGGTTAGAAAGGGGGTTCAATAAAAGCTTAATCATGTTTGCCAGTTTAGGTCCACTCCATCAGCGAATTGCACTCTATCTCTGTCACTGCCTATTGACTAAATGACCCTTTGATTGTTAGAGTTGGCCTGGTTAGGGCTGCTGGATACGACTGAGGCTGCCACACGGCCCTAATGTGACAATAGCAACACAATTCTTATGAGATGCTTGCTAGGAAAAAGCTACTGGCACTGATCACTGGTCAGCCCCACGAAGCATTTAGAAGCTACTGCTGGTTCAAAGCATTTAAACAAGCTGGGTTTTATAGGCGGAAACTTGTTTGTGTTTTTTTTTATCGTTGTTTTGTTAATGAAAATAAAACCAGATGCAATAAACAAAAGATTGAAAGGGAACTAAAAGTCTTGTTGGTAATTGGACGTCTTGTTTGTTCAGTGCAAAAGAAATAGAAGACCTAAATAGACTGCAGACACACAAGCAAGCATAAATGCAGCAAATGACTCCAGTTGTTAGCCTGAATAATAGATATGAACAAAATAGTTAAATATTCTGCCACTGGATATTGTTCGGTTACAGATTTATTTAGGTTGTTTCTTTGTAACTCTTAAATGTGGAGTGCCTTGCAAAAGTATAAACATTTCTCAACCGTTTTCACATTTTGTCACCTTGCTATGTTTAAAATTCAATGTTTTTAATAGGATTTTATACGACAGAACCTCACAACATAGAACAACGCATTTCTAAAGGGCAGACAAAGAAGTACGTGGTTTCAAAGGATTTTAGAAATAAAAATCTGAAAAGTGTGCTTTGCGTGTATTCAGACCCCTCTACCCCTAAATAGTGTCAAGTGCAAAAATGTGCCTTTACCGAAGCTGCCAAGAGGCCCTTCAGCACAACCCCTGGTAAGAGGCAAACTAAGGCTGCAGGTTTGCAGGTTATGTGAAATACTATGTAGGATGGAAAACTAACGCAGCACATAACCCTGAACACACCATCTCCGTAGTGAAAGATGGAAGAGGGAGCACTATGCCCTACTTCAGCAGGGACCGGGAGGCAGGTCAGAGCTGAGAAAACACGGAGTTGACGTAGAAGAAAAAAAACAACCTGTTAGAGGCTGTGGAATATTTGAGCCTGGGGTAGAGTCTGACCTTCCAGCAAGACAACAACCCAAACATACAGGTAGAGCTACAGAGGAATGGGTTGGATCAAATTTCATTTGTTAGAACCGGCAAGTTAAGGTCCAGATCTAAAGTCAGTTGAGAAACAGTGGCAAGACTTGGAAACTTTACGCCCCATACAATCTCTAGCCAATCTTACTGAGCTTGAGCTGTTTAGCAAATAGGAAGGGGCAAATAAATCAGTATATAACAAAATATGGTATATACCCAATGAGACTTGTAGCTGTAATTACAGTGAAGGGTGGTTCTAATAGGTTTTGACTAGAAAAGCTGTATACAAATGCATGCTACAGTAAAAAAAAAAAGAAAAAAATGAAAGCTATTAATCATTTTCCTTCCATTTTACATCTATGTAATTTACTTTGTGTGTAAGTCACAGAAAATCCAAAAAAGATAGAGTGAGGTTTGTGGTTGTAACCTGACAAAATGTGAAAAATGTTAGTGGTGTGAACACATTTGCAACGCACTGTAAGGATATGTTAAAAGGGAGTTCTCTGTCTAACTTTATTATATCATTATTATATTTATTATATCATGCAAAATGCAGGTTAAAGGCAATCAAATCTATGCAATAATCAATGGAAACCTCTGTTAATCAGAAGCTAATATATATGCACCTCTTCAAAAAGAAAAAAAACATTCATAAAATCTATTTAGAAAATCTGCTGCATGAATTATTTTCACTTTAAAGAGTGTTAATTGTTCAGACCTTTACTGTCAGGATTACAAAACCTGTCCATTGGTTGTGGTGTCCTGTCCGAACTATCCAAGTTCCTATTTCCGAGCCTGTCTCAATTCCCATGGTACTCTGTTTCCTGCCAGGAACCAAACCTGCATCAGTAATGTTCTGCATGATGTCTGCCTGCTGTGACACATGAGCAATAATACTGTTCTGCCACGTGTGTCTCAGAGCACATTTTTTATTTAAAGACATCTGTTTCTTTAGTGTGTGTGTATGTGTGTTGGGCTTTGTCAGCTCGTTGTCCTCTTTTGTAGTACGGCTGTGCACCGGGCTTTTTTTTTGTTTCGTTTTTTTCTCCCTTTATGTTGTTTGGTGTAATCCTGTGAGGCAGCGTACTGAGGGAAAACATGTGCTGTTTGCTCTTTCAGCTTCAGTACCTCCCACAACCTTGGGGAGATTGCAAGTCCACACCAATAGACTCCGAATTCTTCTCCACGTACAGCATCACTGCATGCCGCATCGACTGTGAAACGCGGTACCTGCTGGAGAACTGCAACTGCAGAATGGTTCACATGCCCGGTATGAATTCAGACCTGGCCACACTCTTTTTTTTTAGTTTTTCTCTTTTTTCCTCCTGTGGTGCTTAAATATGTAATGACTTCCCCGTTTACGTTATTTCAAATAGGTACTTCAACAGTTTGCACGCCTGAGCAGTATAAAGACTGTGCAGACCCAGCTTTAGGTGAGCCCATACATTTAATCGTGTTCAGCATGAGTATTTTTTAAATAATTATATATATTTATGTGGGAAGCCCAGAACTCATCAGCATTGCCGTGAGCAAATTCCGGGCTTTAGCTAGTACTTCTGTTGCTTCAGAGAGAAATTACTTCCTCCTCAGATAGTGCTGAAGCAAAATAATAAAATTATTGTTTAAAAATTCCATTATGAAGATTTGTGGTGTGACTGCGCGTCGCTGAGCTCAAATAAATCGCACCAGTTTTATTCCCTTCCCATCCTCTTCTTTCCAGTAATATGGCTTCAGTCATTATTTGCTTTCATGGAAAGTGAACGATGGCAGCGAGTGTATTTCTCTTTCATGCAGCGCTATTTTTAGCCCAAAACTAAGAGCTGCCAGCGTGGGGTTTGTTTGATTTTTGTTTTGTTTTCAAAGAGATCGCTGTATTTTTAAATGACTTTGATCATCCACAGACTTTTTGGTAGAGAAAGACAACGATTACTGTGTCTGTCAGACCCCCTGCAACATGACTCGCTATGGCAAGGAGCTGTCCATGGTAAAGATCCCCAGTAAGGCATCTGCTAAATATCTGGCTAAGAAATTCAACAAAACTGAGCAATATATTGGGTAAGTATTATGTAGTAACAGTGGAGTATTTTTTTTTCCCTGATGCATTTTGACCTAAGTCTCCATCGTTCACCTTCAATGTAACAATAATGAAAGAATCTTACTCAAGAAAACGTCAGATGTAAGCTGATGTAACGTTAAATCACAAGATATAATATGTGCTGGGTATGCTCTTGTCTGTCCTCCCTGCAGAGAAAATATATTGGTGCTGGACATCTTCTTTGAAGCTCTAAACTATGAGAAAATTGAGCAGAAGAAGGCCTATGAAATTGCAGGGCTTCTCGGTAAGCGTCTTGCAGTTGCCTGTTCTTTCAGATTCAAAGGAGAAAAAAAGTATGACTTTGGTTTGAGCACCCAGCGGATCCCTAGCCCAAAGTTCACATTGTGTGTTGGTACCTGGTGCTTTGAGGATTCCTCTTTGAACTTGCAGATAGGCTGAACACATTTCCATAATCTGATGCTCTTGCAAGGGCAGCACGTCTGGATCTGATGAAAAGCCGAGCCTGCGTGGACACTTTTTAAAATTCTGTTCAGATTGCTCAGAGATACAGCGAATTAGATGTGACAGCACCGGCAATGGTTTCATGCACCATTGTTCACCTAGTGTACCTTCCCATATCTGTTCATCTCTTCTTCTTTAGGTGACATTGGAGGTCAGATGGGGCTGTTTATTGGAGCCAGTGTTCTAACAATACTGGAAATATTTGACTACCTATACGAGGTAAAGTTTGGACTTTTTACGTATTCAAATGTATTTTTGGACCTTTTAGCAAAAATAGGGTTATTTATTTATATCTACCCTTTATTTTACAAGGAGAATCCCTTTGAGATGTCCAATCTATTTTGTAAGAGCGTTCTTCTTGCAATACACAGTTTCATAAAGGAAAGAAAATGCATAGCAATAAAAATGCTTAGTTCATTACATATCTATGACTCCCTAATAGTGTATCAATCATTTAAAAGACTTGCATCCAATTGTCTGTGCCTTAGAATCCTTTAAAATACCTTTTTAACAAGTTCGATGAGACCAATTCCTTCACATCAAGATCAGCTTGCAGTAGAATCCATTAAGGCGGAGCAGGAAACTGAAAGAATGTCTTCTAAAATTATGTCTAGCCTTTTGGTACAGAGAGTAAAATAAATAAAAAAAAAAACCTGGGAGCAAAGATAATAGCCTCTGCTAGGATGCTGATATACATAGAACAGGAGATAAGGAGGGAACATTGCCAGAATAGCCTTGTGAATTATGATATACCAGTGATTCAGTTAGCAGGAGGAGGACCATCCAACCTGGGCATACAGCCTTCAATGATAAGATAACACTTTGGATGTGTGATAAATCTTAGTGCTCCATGGTAAACAGTTCAGTGACATAAATGAATTTTGTTGGGTCAGAAATTAAGGTAATATCTGGAAAATTCATTCATATGCCCTGGATTTTATTGGATATTATGCAACACAGAATGTGTTGCATAATATCCCATAAAACCAATTGAATATTTTTGTTGTGACAGACAGAGGGAGGAAAAAGATACATACATTTTTTACTTTTTTGCACATACGAACATTTGAGAAGTGTAGCATGCATTTAAATACAGCCCAGCTGACTCAGAGCTTTGCGAGACCAAAACCTGTACTGTAAATATATATCTCTATCAGCCTTGCAGATCTAGAAGCAGAGGTTTTTGCCTCGTCCTCTTTACAAAATCCCTCTGTCAGATTTGATGGAGAACATCTGTTAACATACATTTTTAAATCTTGTTATAAGTTATTAATTTGATTTAGGTCTGGGCATTGGCTGGGTCATTCTCAGACATGAATATTGTTTGATTCATCTTCCTATCAGCTCTCTAGATTTTCTATCACCAATGAAGAAAATCTTCCCCATCTCGTGATGCTGCTACCACAATGTTTTACTATGGGATGATAAGTTCAGGGTGATGAGCTGTGTAGTTTTCCATCTCACATAGTGCTTACCTGAGTGCTGCACCTTCTTCCTTATGTTTGATCCTATATATGGTGTAAGGCAAAATGCACATGGGACTTCTTATGGCTTTTTTGAAAGGCTTTCTTCTTGCCACTTGAAGGCCAAATTTGTTCAGATCATGATTTATAATTTTCAACAGATTCTCCCAACCCATTTATGGTCATAATACTGACTATAAATTACATACAAGTGGCTTTTATTTACTAAATTGCTCAGATTTATTTACTTTTTTTAAAAAATACTGAAAATTCTGCATTGTTACTGTAATGCAGAATTGTGCCTCCTAAAATGTAAGAGGGTGGGGATACAATTTTTTATGCAGTGAATGCTCTTTTTTTTTTTACTCTGATGTCATCTGCTGAATCTATCACTGCCATTGGAGCCATATTGTGCAAATGTTGTTTAGGAAAAATAATGTTAAACAGTTCCTTAGTTGATGGACCTTGTAGATTTTGTCCAAAGCCATCTTTATGCTTGGAAAAGAAGGAACTGATGGAGAATGTGCAACTGCTGTTCACACATGCAACTGACAGCAGGGGATCCTTCGCTTGAGAAGTGGAGAAGAAATATAACAGCATGGAGTGTAGGTTGAGTGTTGGCAATTCAGGACATAATACAAAAGATCCACTGTGAAAGTTGGTGTTTATAGTTTGCAACATGGCCAGGATGGTGTGCAAGACTCCTGGATGTCAGCTTGATTTACAGTAAATATTGGATGTATCTGTGTGAATTTAAGCCAAAACTATATTCTAAGAAATTGTCACTTGTGTGAAAACAGGTCAGATCTCTCATCTTTATCCCAAATGCTCATTAGGTAAAGATTTAATGGGGCATTTATACTTTGAAATCCACTACATAAATCATTGTTCATCTGTATTACATCCTTTGTCTTTGACTTGTAATAAGACCAGATTTTGTGTAAATAAATCATTAACTTTTAAAGCTGTATAAACAGAATTCAATTCAATTAAATTCAATTTTATTTATATAGCGCCAATTCATGAAACATGTCATCTCGAGGCACATTACAAAGTCAAAATCAAGCATATTATTGCTTGGTCAAAAATTTCCTATATAAGGGAACCAGTTGATTGCTTCAAAGTCCCGACAAGCAGCATTCACTCCTGGAGAAGCGTAGAGCTACAGGGAGAGTCGTCTGCATTGTACATGGCTTTGCAGCAATCCCTCATACTGAGCAAGCATGAAGCGACAGTGGAAAGAAAAACCACCCATTAGCGGGAAGGAAAAACCTCCAGCAGAACCAGGCTCAGTATGAACGGTCATCTGCCTCGACCGACTGGGGGTTACAGAAGACAGAGCAGAGACACAACAAGACAGACAAAAAGCACAGAAGCACACATTGATCTAGTAATCTGTTCTACATTAGATGGTAATAGTCGGTGATCTGTCTTCTGTGGATGATGTCACAGTTAACAGAACGTCAGACCAGGTGTACCTACTATGAAGAAAAAAGAGAGAGAACAAAAAGTTATAAGCAGAAATGATGACAAGCAATGCATAATTGAAGAACAGTAGAACTCGATTGAGTGAGAAAAATAGATCCTGATGTCCTCCAGCAGCCTAAGCCCATAGAAGCACATCCCCATAGGTAGGTCAGGGCAACATAAGCCACTCTAGTTATAAGCTTTGTCAAAAAGGAAAGTTTTAAGATTAGTCTTAAAAGTAGACAGGGTGTCTGCCTCACGGACCAAAACTGGTCCGTGAGAATGAATGGATAAAATGGGGACACTGTGTCAGAAAAAAAAAAAACATGCTGTTACAGTTGAGCTTTTTATTTGCTGAGATTAAAACTGCACAGCCTTAATTGCGTCTCGCTCTTTATTGCTTCTTAGGCCTATATTTCAAGTGTCACAAAATATGGTGAACTTTAATGCAAATGTAGAAACTTCAAGAAGCAGCCAGATGAAGAAATAACCTGTTTAATAACTGAACTGACGAGGCAGAAACGAGAAGGAAGAATACGGGGTTCAACAACAGATGGCTAATATGTCAGATATTAAACACAGACTGGTATATGATAAACAAAGGACACTTAATATTTCAATAGAATAGGAATTTGGGCAAATATAAACAGAATGTAAGCCCGACATTTTATAGAAAGAGTTCAAGGAACCTGAAGCACCTTTAAACATTATAATATGAAGTCAGCTAACCAAGAAATTATGTGTTACCCTCAGATAATAAACAGTTTTTCTACTATTTATGTTTATATCTTATGGCCAGATCGAGCTTCTTTATTTTCATCACTTTATTTAAGAAATAAGAAAGCAACATGTCAAATTTTATCTCCAGCAGCTGTATTTTCTGAGAGCTGCAGCATTCACCTTTTTTAATGTTAGCAGATTAGCAGAAAATCATCTTTTCAAAGATATTGCATGTCCTTGAGTGTAACGCTTGTGAATCGTGATTTTGTTCTTGCTTTTAGGTGTTTAAGGATAAGGTTCTGGGATACTTCATGCGTAAGAAACGACCGCAGCGTTGTCAGAGCGACAATCTGGTAATTATTTTTCCTTGCTCTCTCTGGATGCAGTTGTCTGAATGGAACGAAGGT
Source organism: Fundulus diaphanus (assembly GCA_037039145.1). Lineage (NCBI taxonomy): Eukaryota > Metazoa > Chordata > Actinopteri > Cyprinodontiformes > Fundulidae > Fundulus > Fundulus diaphanus. The sequence goes on along the minus strand of CM073133.1, from coordinate 26,010,255 downwards.
CATGTATCATAAAATACTTAAAATACTTCTCCTAAATGTCTCCAGATAGTAACGAGAAGGTAAGGTAAGGCAAGGCAAGGCAAGGCAAATTTATTTGTATAGCACATTTCAGTACAGAGACAATGCAAAGTGCTTTACATGATTAAAATATAGGAAAATAGAACAGAATAAAAGCAAGTAGGAATAAAATGTATAAACAAAATAGAACATGGGAGAATAGAAACTAAAAGCAAACATTAAAAACAGTTGGACTACAAAGTTGAACTAATGATGTTTCAGTAAAACAGTTTAAGTAGAACAGCCCAAGTAAATCCTAAACAAATGTGTTTTTAATCTTGATTTAAAAGAACTCAGGCTTTCCGCACTTTTACAGTTTTCTGGAAGTTTGTTCCAGATAAGTGGAGCATAGGAACTAAATGCTGCTTCTCCGTGTTTAGTTCTGGTTCTAGGTATGCAGAGAAGGCTGGAGCCAGAAGACCTGAGTGGTCTGGATGGTTTATACACTGATAACAAGTCTGTGATGTATTTAGGTGCTGAGCCATTCAGGGATTTATAGACTAACAGAAGTATTTTAAAGTCTATTCTCTGAGATACAGGGAGCCAGTGTAAGGACTTTAGAACTGGGGTGATGTGCTCTACTTTCTTAGTCTTAGTGAGGACGCAGGCAGCAGCGTTCTGGATCAGCTGCAGCTGTCTAGTCCACTTTTTAGGCAGGCCTGTGAAAACACCGTTGCAGTAATCAATTCGACTAAAAATAAATGCATGGATTAGTTTTTCCAGATCCTGCTGAGACATTAGTCCATTAATCTTGGAAATGTTCTTCAGGTGATAGAAGGCCGATCTTGCTTTTAGAGGTTCAGGTCTGAATCCATCACTACTCCCAGATTTCGGGCCTGATTAGTGGTTCCTAGCTGAAGCAGCTGAAGCTGTGTGATTACTTTTGATTGCTCCTCTATTGGTCCAAAAATTATTACTTCAGTTTTGTTTTTATTCAATTGAAGAAAATTTTGGCACATCCATGCATTGATTTCTTCTAAGCATTTAGTGCTTGAACTGGTTCATAGTCACCTGGTGACATGGTGATGTAGAGCTGTGTGTCGTCTGCATAGTTATGGTAGCTAATGTTGTTGTAGAACCTCATCATATGGCATCCCGAATTCACACAGTTTCGGCTGTTATTTTCATTTTAAAGGGAGAGCTCATGATAAAATTAGTTCACTAATGCAACATAATAATAATAATAATAATGCATCAAACTTATATTGTGACACTTATATTGTGACGCTCAAAGACGCTTTACAAAACAATTTTAAAAACATTGAAATAATCAATTACATACAACATAAAAGCAAGTTTAAATAGGTGGGTTTTGAGATGTGATTTAAAGTTCGGTAATGAGTTCCTGGTGGTCTGGGGCAGTAAGTTCCAAAGGGTGGTGGCAGCAGCAGCGAAGGCTCGGCCCCCCAAGGTCCGGTATTTGGTGCGGGAGATGGGTTTGAGGAGGTTGGTATCTGCAGAGCGGGAGGGGCGGTGGGGTTTCACCATATCGCCATATTATGAAGGGACTTGTAGGTGAGGAGAAGAAGCTTGTTCTGGATGTGGTATTGGACAGGGAGCCAGTGAAGCTTTTGGAGGATAGGGGTGATGTGATCTCTGGAATAGGTGCAGGTGAGTTGGTGTGCAGTAGAGTTCTGTATGTATTGTAATTTTTGGAGATGAGTGGAGGGAAGACCATAGAGGAGGCTATTGCAGCAGTGGTGTCTGGAGGAGATGAAGGCATGTATGAGGATTTCAGCTGCAAACTGGGAGAGAGATATACGGAGGCGGGCGATGTTGCGGAGGTGGAAGAAAGACGTTTTGGTGATATGGCTGTTATGGGTTTGAATTGACAGGGAAAAGTCCAGGATGATGCCAACGGTACGAACGGAGGAGTGAGGCTGAAGTTTTAAACAGATGGGAGGAGGAATTTTGGACCAGTGATGAGGAGTTCTATTTTGTTGCAACACCAAAACTTGGGGAACACCATGAGTGACAAGGGAGGTATGGGACGTAACGCTGTTAATGGAAACAAAATGGTAACGGTCAGAGAGGCAAGAGGTGAACCAAAGGAGTGCTGTACCGGAGATGCCGATGGACTGAAGACGGTGGAGAAGGATTGTGTGGTCTGTTGTATCGAAAGCGTCGGAGAGGTCGAGGAGAAGAAGGATGGATATGGAACTAGAGTCAGCAACGAGTTTCAAACAACTGAGAGGTGTGAAGATGTTGGTTGAGTTGGGAGATGACTCCGCATTCAAGGATTTTTGAAAGTAATAAGGAAGATTTGAGACAGGTCTGAAGTTGTCAAGGTGAGTAGGATTGAGGCCAGGTTTTTTCATGAGGGGTGTAATGGTGGCAAGTTTCAGTGGGGATGGGACGGAACCGGTGATAAGTGAAATGTTTGATATGAGTTATGAGCGGGACTATTGGTGGGAATACAGGTTTTAAGGAGGGGAGACAGAATGGGGTCAAGATGACAAGATGAGAATTTTGTGTTTATGAGAAGTCTGGTGGTGTCTGAGAGGGACAGAGGAGAGAAAGAAGTGAAGCTGAGGGAGAGGGGAAACTGTAGGTACCAGTGGAGGAGGTGGGTGTCAGCGCGCTTTCAATGGTTTGGATTTTTGTATGAAAAGATGTCAGGAAGTTATTGCACTTTTCTATTGTGAATGTGGAGGTTATCTTATGGTTTGGTGAGTTTTGTAAATGTAGAAAATAGAGTGCGGGGGTTTGAGGAATTTGAATGGATAAAGTCCGAGTAGAATTTGGAGCGGCGAGATTTGAGTGCTGAGTTGTAAGTGTTGACGGGATAGACAGCGAGACCTGTTTTTTTATAGAGACGCTGAAGTTTTCTGCGATTCTTTTTTAGTTTGTGGAGTTCAGCTGTTTTAAGAGGGGCTAACTGATTAAGGCAGGAGGAGAGAGTGTGGTTGTAAAAATTGACCAAATCAGTGATAGTGGGCTCAGAGGGAAGAGAGGAGCTAGAGATGCAGTGGATAAAGAGGAAGAGAGAGAGTCGGGAGAGAGTGACTTTGCTGTTGCTGATCACGTACTGTTAAAGTGCTATGTTAATCTAAAACAGCAAAGTCCTCGAAAGACTAAAATACATTTTCAGAAAAGTAGAAATATTTTAAGGCTTTTAAGCGGTGAGAAAACATATTTGCTGTCAGAAATTCTCTCTGTCCTGATAAATAAAAATGTTAAATAACTTTTAGGACTTCAGCAGGAATAACAACTCAGCTGTGAAAGCAAAAAATAAAAAATTAATTCCGAGAGCAAAATCATGAGATGAAAAAAGCTCAAAAAGGAAAGCAAAATCTTATGGAAATGAAATATTTTTTCCACAAGGAAGAGTCAAAAGAGAAGTGAGTCGGAACAGAACAAACTGGAATTTAGTCAAATGTGGGGTTGTTTGTCAGCATAAAATATCCATTCAGTAATTTGTTTAACACCCTTCTCTCATATTTCAGTGATGTCTTGAATCAGTAAACCAATAATGTTACATTTTTAATCTTCTAATAGAGTCTGACCAAGCAAAGCCCTCCCCATTACTTACAGGTCAAATGTGCCAACTTGCACTCTTGGTAGATTTACACTTGCTTTCCATTTTAGTCTTTCCCTTACAGCAGTTCATGGAAAGTTTAAACTTATAGCAAACTACGTTCACGTTGCTGAGAAGCTGTATGATTTTATGATGCAATGATCATATTTCAGAGTTGGTTATTTTTTTTAGCAACTATGTATCCGAGTGTTGCCTAACTAATGCAGTTACATCAGTTACTACTTCAAATGTTAGTAATATTTCTTTGGTACTTTTAAGTATGAATTATTTCTTCAGAGTTTCTCTTCAATAATTAGAAGCATGTCAATATGTTACTAGCAGTAGAAAACTCTAATAACTTTATTTTGCATAAATCCAGAATAGTTGGACCTGGAGGTTAAAAGTATGCCAAAAGGGACTATTATCATATTTAACACAACTCCAGTCTAAAAACAAAATGTGAGTGGTTTATGCAAATGATATTTAATGAATATTTAAACCAAAGTCACATTAGTATTAGATCTTTTTATGCATGGAAGCCAAATATTCCTAACAATGGTTATGGAGGTAGGGGTGGAGCGGCACCATTAATCCTCCTGTGTTGCACATGTACTGGGAACAGAACATGTAAAATGCTACAGTCTGATATAAAAGTAAAGTGGTTTAACACAAAGATAAATAACTTTTTAAGTGAAAGCTGTTTTATTGATTTTAATTTTGTCCAGAAGTGCTTTAAATGTTCTGTTCTCAGTATGTGTTTCATACTGGAAGATCAGTTGTGGTGCACCACCTCATACCTCCCTTAACTTTGTGAACAATCTTCAGATTCTTTGTGAATAAACCCCCAATGCCCAGAGAAGTCATGCACTATCCCTTTAATAATCTGTAAAAGTACAATTTAGAGCTCTGACAACCTATTATTTTTTTATTCTTATTCTTCATGGCCCCTTATTATCAGAGTTGATGGCCTTTATCGTAACTAAGCCCACACTAACTCCCTTTACACTATTTATTTCATATTCCCTGTATTTCTCAGTGTTGATAAATATGTAATTTTAGTTCATAGAGGGGTGAAACACATCCTTGCTTCCTTGCAGTATGACAGAACTATTAGAACAGATTCACATCAAGGAAGCCTGAGATGAAAGCTGTTAAAAGAGATCTAAAGATTTCATTAGCCTTTTATGTTTAAGTTTTTTTTTCAGTCAGTAAAACCAACTTCTTCATTTGAGTAATGGGGGAGATTTTCCTTACATTGCAGCATTTTGTTGAGGCCAGTGGCCTAACATGCTTCTTCCAAGGGAACCTCCTCGCTCCCTGATAGTTATGTTAGATTTCTACAGGGCAGTTAGAAGATGACTGATAGCGCAAACACTCATACTGGATGTTAGCGGTCAGTCAGCATCGCCAGACGTACTCCAGACCAAGGAGATAGCTGCCTAGTCATAGCAGAAAACCTAATCTGTGTGGCAAAATGATTGTTGATCTGTAAAGTTTAACATCATGTTAGTTTTTCCACATTTATGTAATCCATTCACTTCATATATCGTGCATCTGTGAAAAAGTTCAGACTTACTAACCAAAGCTAAAAGTATTCCTGTATTTCAGTGTAATTATTATAAGGGACATTTAATCAAATTTTATGTACACCCATTTTTGTTTTTGTTTCGTTTCTTTGATTTTATTTGCCCTTGCTTTTATTGTGTTGCCCGGTAGGCAAACAGTTTACTTTTCAGAATACTGCAAATGCAAACAATGTAATGCGTGTCAGGCATGGGAAGCAAGAAAGATGATATAGAAAATAAGTTATGCCCAACTTTCTTTTTTTCATTTTCTGCATGAGGACTTTAGCTTGTGCACGCTTGGTTGCCTTGGTTCCAGAATTGATTTATTATTGAGAGCGAGAGAGAGAAGTTTGCAAGAAAATGTTTATTGTTTCTCAACAGAGTGGAGATGCTGTATATACAGTGAGTATAAGCCAGTATAGTAAATAAGGAATTTGTTTAGGTCTGAATTTATTGGATTTCTTAGTGAAACTGTGGGGGAGGCAGTATTTGCTTAGTGGACCACATGAATGCGTTTTAAACTGTTTATCCTTTTTGTAAAGATCCATGTGACTACCCTGCAAAGGTATTCAGACTCCTTGAACCTCTCACACTTTGTGCTGTTACAACCACAAGTTTTCATCAAGAGTATGTGTGACAAAACACAAAGTTGTGTATAGTTGTTACAAGGAATTAAAATGATCCATGGGTTCCTTTTGACATTTGTTTTACAATTAAAAAAAAAACCTGAAAAGGGTGACATGCATGTGAACTTAACTCCCCGAGTCAATACTTTGTAGAACTACCTTTCCCTGCAGGTGCCACCTCAGGGCTTTGAGGGTATTTCTCTACTAGTTTTAAACATATAGAGACCGAAATCTTTGTTTATTTTAATTTTTTTGTATAGAGCTTAAACTCAGGCAAATGGAACGGAGGGCATCTTTGAACAGTTTAGTTCATCTCAGTTCGTTCATACAATGCTAGTTTTCAACAAATCTCATATCAAAACATGCAGCCAATCGTAATGACAGATTTACATTCTTAGTTATAACTCAATGCAGTAAAATGTATCCTATGACACCAGTTGATAAAATGTTTTCTATCTAAGGAAGCCCAGCTGATTGCAACAGCCAGCAGCAATCCCTCCTTATGAGTGAACGTGTGTTGACAGCGAAAAGGAAAAGTGAAAGGAAACAGCTTCCTTTAAACAGGCAAAACCTTCCAGGCTCAGTGTGAACACTCAGCTGCAGCTGACTGGGGGTTTGAGAAGACATAGCAGAGATATAATAAACAGAACTGGTCCAGGAGTACTTTCTATATGAAACTTAGCAGAGTTAGTAGCAGCAATAGCTCTTTCGATTGCTTCATCTATGCGAGAAACAAAGCTAAATATTAGCTCAGACCACTTTCCCTGCCGAACTGAATCATTCCCGGATACATGACGCTGCCGCCGTCAACAAGAATAGGTTGCACTGAATTTTATTTAGGAGAAGCAGTAAAATGGCTTGAATACAAAAGTTTGAAAATTATTTTGTTCATTCTGCTTCAGTTATGAACCAATTTGAGTTGATCGTCACATATATTATCGTCACAATATTGTATGCTGAAATCTGTGGTTGTAATGTAACAAATTTTGAGAAAGGCCAATGGGTGTTAATTCTGATGCAAGGCATGTATGTAATATGGTCACCTTCCCAGAAATCATCTCCATCGCATTTTTTTCTGTCCAACACAGTGGCATGCAAAAAATTGGGCCAAACGGGGTCCAAATACTTGCATCACTTTTGTTTTTACAACTCATCATCATATCACCACTCGCAAAACGGAAAGTAAATGATCCAATCGGATTTCGTTTTAATCTGAACACTCATATCCCCCATCGATCATCAACACATCTGGTAACTGATCTTTGTTTTCCCTGCTCATTAAAAAAACAACAGCAAAAAACACTTTAAATTTAGTTTGTGGAGACCCTGTACTGCAGCATCTCCTCAAAGGTTTACCGTACAACATTTACATTGTTTTTTTTATTTTCATTTCAGTCACCCTCACCCATCTTTCTTTTCATCGTGTCTATTCCAGGAGTTTCCAGAGAACCCAACCAGCCCTGGTGTCACGCCTAATCATGCCCCCAGGTAGCACACCCCATTTATAACAGATGCTCCCTCCCATGCTGTCCCTCTCTTTCATTCATACCTTGAGATCCATGCCATACATCAGTGGTCACAAAAGAATTGGTTGGTAGCCAACAAAAGAGGGTCCGATTATCCAGCTCCAGTGAGCATTTTCATATCTACTGTTACGTCAGAACAGGTCTGTCGTGATAAGTGTCTGTGTTTTGAGGCTCAAAAAATTAAAAGAGACGAGAGTTGGTTGGATTCTCCAAGTGCGTTTAAATTGTACTTGCTGCACAGTATAAAGCCTGTTCCATCTTTCCATCCACTGAATAATGAAATGTGCTGTGTTCTTTCTCCTTTCCCTGCTTTCATTCACCATCCCCTCACTTCTCCTTCTCCACCCGTGAAACATATGTAACATTGTCCAAACTCTGAACTCATGACCTCATCTTTTTCTACATATGTTTCTGTCATTTATCATCTTCGATTAAAAATCCTTGTGTCCGTCTTAATGTTGATCATATGCCTATTTTTTATGTTTGTGATTTCCCCTCATCATATTTCATTTTTGTTCTGTTTCTTACCACCAACTTTCACTCTGATTTTATCCGTTTTTCGGCATATTGGTTTCCTCCTTTTTTTTTCGCCATATCTTCCTCCCTTAAACCGGCTGAACTCGTCTTCCCTGCTTCCCCTTTCCCGCCTCTGTTTTTTTTCCCTTTCTTTTTCTGCAGAGCACATGTGACACCCTCCGGAGTCACTCGGACAGCCTCGGATTCACGCCGAACATGTTACCTCGTCACCCGACTTTAGGCAACTTTGAGGAATTTGCTTGCTGATGACACAACGCAGGGGCTGGGGCACATCGAGACTTGACGGCAAACTGTGAAATAATTTGTGTATTTAACAGAGAAGCATTACGTGTATACTCAAAAGCAGTATGATAGAAATAGAAGATCATTGTCTCTCTCTCTTTCTCACACACACACACACACACACACACACAAAAGACACCACTTCCAAAACAGAACTCAGGTTTAACATCCATGTGAAGGGCATCAATGTTCATTTTATCCACGTTTGATTTTGTTACTATGGTTTTGTTAACCTGTCACTTTAGATCGAACAATCCGCACAAACAAATCTGTCCAAAAACGGGTCTCCAACCTGTGTTGAGTGTTGCGATAGCACTATGTAAGCTTTGCTGTGTACTAATGAATCCAGAGAACAAGGAAAAACATGGACTGGTATGTTGCAGCATTGTTAATCTTTACAGTACTATGTCTCCCAGCATTCAACGAATGCTGTATTGAATAACCATGTTCTTTTAAGAGTATGGTTGAAAGAGTATGATTGTTGGTTGAAAGAGCTTCTGAGACCCGAATGAAAACAATTGAGTCTAATGTTGCCTTTTGCTACAGTGAGACTGTGGCATGTCTCATTAGACAAATGTGCTTACTTGATTTTAAGACAGAGCAAGAACTTCATTGTTTGTATATATGCAAAAGCATTATGTATTATTCAGCATTTGCCATCATATGGGCTGAAATGGGATTGCTTTATTGACTTTAGTCATTCTTTTACAGTATAGTCACGAAAAAGGCAGTTGATTGTATCTTTAAACGATTTTACACTTGTTTGTTTGGTTGTTGTTTTTTTCTTGGTTTTTTTTTCCATTATTGGAAGAATTCCTCGTATGTTTCCTACCATTCTAATGGATGCTAAAAATTCATCAGTTCAAATAACACCACTGTGGCAAGCTGTTTTATAATTTAATAGACTAAAAAAAATCCTGAAAGCACATATCTGTAATTTAATCCTTCGTACTCAACAAGAACATTTCGACAATGCAAAATGCAATTTGTTCTTTCCACAGTCAACATGTCAGATACCTAAAGTGTCATTGTTTGTCTGACGACCCTTTTCCAATTTCATAAATTAATTCATCCTTTGCAGATCTTCCTTCTGAAACAGAAGTCGCACTACAACAATAATGTTGCTTGTCTTTATACAACTTATGTTTCAAAAACCTAAACCCTTATTTGTGAAATGTAAAACTATTCTTACACTGATTCTTGTCTAAAAATCTTAGTCACATGTTTCTTATGATCAGCCTTTTTTGAAACATCCTGTCACAGCTATAAAGTGTGTGTCACGTATTTTCATATAGTGGTGTGTATTTGGATCAAGGCTTTAAAACGTGAGTTGGTTTATCCTATGACATCACTGTCTCTTTTTGTTGTTTTTTTCCCCAATTTCATATTTAAAGATTTTATTATCATCTTGGACTGAATTTCACAGTCTTTGAATGCCCCCAAATATGAATTAGCTGAAGGTCAGACTTTCCAGCCTTAGTACGGTCTAAAAGCATTCAGTTTGCAGATGTGCGCAAATATCCATCAGTGCAGACGGAGCATTTGGAAAGACTAGCAGGAGCGTAAATAATGTTAATATTGTATCATTGGTGCGACGTTTGTGTAGCATATACCGGTACATAGATTTTGTAGCAGTACTGAGTATGTGCCGTATAGATTGCTTCTCTAAATCGAGGCGGTCATGCCTCTGAAATGTACCACCAAAAGGTCTGTGGCTGCCTGGCTTGACTAGAGAGGAAATTACAATTGTTAAACTACCAGACAGGTAAAAAGGTGAATCTGCAGCATAACCTACTAAACTCCACATATCTTCATGCACCACTGAAACATAATGCTGATGTGCAATAATGTGACAAAGGGTAAAGCCCTGTATATCTGAAATGTTCCTTTTGACTGGGAAGAATTGGACTATGGACATCTGCAGTAGATATCCAGTCTAACCATTGAATGTAAAAATATACAGAAATGCTAAAAGGACATTAAAATATGTTAAACTTTGTTTGGTGAACTCATAGTTGTGAAGGCCTTAAAAGAAGTTACTAGTTAGATTCTTCCGTTAAAGGTACTTTGTAAAAGTTCTGACAATTAAGAATGTCTCTTTGAACTGGAGAAATACTGTTTGATCGCCTAAGAGCTATTTAGAGAATAGGAGCGGCCTGATTATATGTTGCAATGGCATGCCATCACTTCTAGGGTGGGGTTCCTTTCTCCACCTTCAAGGAGACATCTGTTCTGATCACAAACAAACATAAATCAGTCCAACAAATACATAAAATCTGCTGTTATTGCAGAGTTCAATATTTACCGTTTGTATAGAAGTGCCGAACAAAGGTAAGATGTAAGTAGGAGTTGAATAAAAATGCTTAGAAAGGGATTACACAATTGTGAATTTCTTCTTTCAAGTTTACCACAAATCAATGCCTTGCAATGGCTGTTGCATCCCTTGAACTTTGACATTTTAACATGTTAAAACCACAGACTTCAGTGTATTTCTTTTGGATTTTATGTAATAAACCAGCACAGTGTTGTGCATATTTTGGATGAAAGAAACCACAAAATAATTTTAAAATTTTGGGCTAGAAGAGCCTCAAAGAGGAAGAGAGGGACTTAAGAGGAGATGCTCATGTGGGAGAATTTGTTGCAATGAAAACTATTTACCATACACTTTTATCAAAAAATGGCAAGAAGACAGCCATTTTGGAGTGAGCTGTAAGGAGCCTTGTTTGTGACAAGACGTGTGGGGGACAGAATAAACATTTGGAAGGAGGTTCTCTAGTCGGATAAAAGCAACTTTTTGGCCTTACATGCAAACGCATGATGGGTGGTAGAAAGCTAAAACTGTGGATAGCTCTAAACTCACTATCCCCATGGTGAAACGTGGAGGTGGTAGCATCATTTTGTGCAAATAAATATTCTCAGCTGTTCAAAGCTGATGAGAATGTTGAAAGAGCTTAATACAGGACAATCCCAAAGATGACTTAGAAAATCTACTCATACTGTACTCCGCTTGAGCTTTTCTACATAGAATAGGTGGACATATTTAGTATATAAATGGACATAGTTTGTGGAGAGATGCCCTTAAAGACGGCTCTAAAAGTCATTAATTAGGAGTTGCTAAATACAAATGCAAGCCACAGTCTTCAGATTTTTAGATGTAAAAACGTTTGACAACAATGCATCTTCTACTTCCACCTCACAACCATGCACTAGTTTCGTATGCTATAGAAAATCCCAATGAAACACACTGAAGTTTCAGATTGTAGTGTGACAACATGTGAAAAAGTTCAATGGGTAAGGCATTACATATAGTTTGGCCTACCTACCGTAATGGAAAAAAAAAACTGTTAAAAATGGCACCAGGAACAAGAAAAGATATCTTTCCATGTAAATAAACAACAGTAATGCCTGAGGATACCCCAACCACGTGCAACAGAGGAGAAAGGAAATTGCACCACAATCGTGTATCTCAAACTTGAAAACAAAAGGTTTTACAGTTATATTCCAGTGTGGAGAAAATTGCAAAGAACCTATTACGTTCTGGGAGGTAGAGCTGGGTGAATCCAAGCCATATCAACTAAAGTTATCACATTAAATTGGTGAAGGGAAACAACTTACATAGATCTCTTTCATGTCTTGGGGAGGAGGGGGGAATACATTGACATGCACAGAAACTGTCTGACTTGCTGCTGCCCTTCTTATTTAACCTGTTCTTCCATCACAGTGTCTTAAAGCTATTCAGCAGCACAATCGCCCGCGATCGTAATCTAATCAGCAAGAAGAGTTTAAAAAGACTGCTGACATTCCGAAACCTGATAGAAACTTGTAAATACCTGCAATCAAATACCACAAAAAACAACAACAAAAAATCAGATACTTGTGTAAAGTGTTGCATAAGAATATTTATATACTGACACAGATATATATAGAGAGAACATATTTCTTCATTTTCTCATTAACAGGAGGAAAATGGATTTCAAAGTCTCGTTTTGGGAATCACACCCTGACTTACTGAAAGAATGCCTCAAACATCAGAACCATGCATCGCAGCATTATTCAGTTTGTTTGACTTCAAAGAGCTGCATTGTACAATTTGACCACTGTATACAAACATTACTATCCCAAAATATGTAATACGCCACAAATAACAGTTTATGATGTATAAATGATCCAGTATAATAAACTATATTTACCCATCAATACTTAAGTACATAACTTTCCTTCTTACCTTGGTGTCATGCTTCTTCCTCTGTTCCACTGCTGTCCTTGTCTCTAAACTATTGGACCTATTGGTACTATTTACAAAAAAAAAAAGAAGTTCAGAACAACTTTTTCTTTCTTTTATGTGAGAGTTTTCTGAGTGTGCCACAGTTTAATTTCATGGTTTTCAGACCACTGTAGCTTTATTACTCTGTAGTTTGTGTATTAGATGACTGTTGATGTGAAGCACAAACCCTTGGAAATTAGCCATGGCTCGAAAGCCAACGACGGGGTGTCTATGACTCTGACAGCCTTCTGTGGCTCTAATATAAAATGACACAAACTGTTAAATGTGATGTACTCTTGGCTCTGACAACAGGAGCGAGAATGGAGCCACCTTTAAGACAAACTTTGAAGAGATTTTACATTTTCAGGACAAAAAAAAAAAAAAACACATACGTGGTGTTGCCTCTAAAGCAATAAGGGAAGAGATGTGTTATGAGAATGGTGTAAAAAGGTTTTTGGATTTGAATTATATACATGTAGAATATTGTTGGGTAATTTATTTCATTAATTCAATACAAAAAGTGAAACATATATACGTAAAAGTGCACAAGGTCAAGCGGTTATTCCTGGTAATTTTTCAGGATTATGATCCAGAATTTATAGAAATCCTAAATTTAGTTTCTCATAAAAACACAAAACTAAACAAAAAACTAAAAAAAAATTTTATAAGGAAATGTTATATCATTGCCTGCACGATCAAGGCGAAGACTGCTGGGGGGACAGCCTCCACAAGGAGGGTAAGACAACAAAGCTTATTGCTAAAGCGGCTGGTTGTTCACACAGTGCTGGATCCAGGCATTTTATTAGAAAATTGAGTGAGCGGAAACATTTTTTAAGGAAAAGGTGCACAAGGAACAGGGATAATTGCAGTCTTGAGATAATAAAGCAAAGTCTTGGGCTACTGCTGAACCAGAAACAATGTCAAAAGCTTCTTACCTAGACTAAGCAGAAGAGGAGAATTACAGTCACCAGACACAACACAGCAGACTAGATGAAGGCCACTATGGAAGCAGTCTGGGGTTCTTTAATGCGTCAGCAGAAACAGCCACATCACCAAAATGCTATGAAGCATTAATGCAGTAATATATGCAAAAGGAATCCAGACCCAGTGTTGAGTGAAATACCGTACATGGACATACTTTTCAGCTGACATCTCTATTGAACATCCTTTTTTTTTATTGGCCTATGATATTGTAATTTCATAATTTTGTATTTGCATTATCTGAAAGCCATAATCCAGGTTACCAGAAGTAAATGCTTGAATATATATTACATTCTGCATATTAAGTCTATAAAATAAGTCAGTTTCACAGTTTGAATTGAATTGCTGTAATAAATCAATTCAGTTGTATTCTAAACTAGTGAGATTCGCCTGTATTAAACAGAAGGAATGGATGGCAAGAGTATAGCTCCCGACGTGATGCTGTGATGATTTTGGGAGGGAGTCAAGTTATTGGGTTAAAGAAAAACAGACCCAACATTACCAGATACTGTGGAGATCTTTGTTGGAATGTCCCCGGTCTTTACCTCTACCCCCAACCCCTGCCTTGTTACGTGTAAAAGAACAGCAGCGCGTACCTGAGCTGGCAGAAACTATCGATGAACTTCATGAAGTTGATATTTACTGCATAGCTGGAGTCAAAATACGAGTATTCTACACATACAACTGTTTTATGCTGATATTTTACAGCAAATCACACATTTTTCTCCTTGCATGATCATTATGTATTCCTAATATATCAGATCTATCAATGTAATGATAGCTATGCTGTTCACTTTGTATTGTCCAAGGTGTATTTCTGGAGTCAGATGAATCAAAAAAACGGCTTTCTCCACATCATCGTGAAGTCCGTTTGACAGTAATACACAGAAAGATCCTCTTAACTATTTTAGCAAAGGTTGTTTAAACATTGTGCAGCTTAAAGTAAAGCTAACATGTGCCTTTAAGACTGATTCTTACAGGTCATATCATTTTACCCCCCTAACACACAAATATCTGGAGACCTGGAGTTGTTTCATCTGGCTCTACATGCGCTATGTGTATTTTACTGTAGATATGTGATTTTAACTCTGAACTGTACATTAAATAGTTATTACACAATTACCCATGCAGTTGCTCGTAAATGAAAACACTTTTTAACGTGTTAAATTGTTGACTGACAGAAGACATTTTGTGCCAATCTGGAGGCGTCAGACATTCTAATCAAACGTGAAAAACTAAAGAGAGAGTGCCAGAGAGAGTAAAGTTACGGCAATGATAGCTAAAGGCTTTGACCATGATGACCTAAGAAACAAACTTTGGAGTTAAGAAGAAAAACATACGGGTTCCCTAAATGTTGGAGCAGAAGGTGGGTAATAATAGGGACATCCTCTAATTTGCATATCTATCTAATAGGCTTACCTGCAGAAGTGTAATTTTGACAATGAGTCAGCAATTAAGAGCGCAAGCAGACGTTGGGTTTCTGAACCTGTTAGGGAAACTGGCCCAGACTAGAGAGCTGTTGGTTGACACAAAGCTTTCAGAAGTGAAATCAACAGTTTGATCAAAGATGTTGGTTATTCCCTGTTGGCTGCGTCTGAAATTTGGAGCCAGGCTGCACAAAAATGGGAAGATCTAGATTACTGTCCGCAGACATTTTTTCTTAACGTGATCAGAAAAAAATAATCTGCCATTAATCAAAATGTTTTATATGTTGTTACACTTTACAAAGCCATAATGTTCAGCCATTGATAGTTATGTCTCATATCTTTTTTTTTTTTTTTATTAACTTTAATAAAAGTGGTATTTTTATTTTTGATAGGGGCTGTACAATATCTTACTGATTGTACAGGCATGATCATTTAATATCCACAGCAGGGAGAGCCTGTTGTGGGTCCTGTGAGGACATTTTTAGCTTTTTCCTCATTCGGGGAGAATTTGCTAGGATAACAAGGTTGTTGTATGAATGTTGTCTGGCAAAACTCTTTTAAAATGTATTTATTTCCAAAATTATGTCCACCTGATACATGTCAGACCAAGAAATGTGGGGGTGTTCTCATTTATGCCCCCATCAAAAATGACAATTGTATAACATTTTACAGAAATGTTATACAACTTATTTATATTAGTTGCAGTTTTGTTTTTGTTTTAATATTGGTTTTAAATATTCACATCAAAATATGTTAGAAAACGAACAGGCTGGCTGCCATGGTGATTTTTTTAAACTTGATTTTTGCTCATCAGATATAGATTCAGTTCTACTTGATAAACTATAAACACCCCTTTAACTTACAATGTTTAGAAATAAACTGAGGCTTCATGTAAAAGACATTTAGCATATTGAACAATCGAATGGTTATAGTACAAATGTTTTGCCAGCACAAAGCCATTCAGCTTTTGGCAGAATCTCAAATTTCTGTCTTAAAGCTTATCTGTGTTGAATGTAGCATCACAAAGCCCAATATCTTTACTTATATGGAAATCTAGCAAATTTATATTTAAGGTGCTACAAATCTTTAATATTTGTTGTACAAGTATCGATAAAAACATTAAAAACCAAGTATAGATTAATTTAGATTCATATCAATATCTCAAAATTATGTTGACATCTGCTTCTGATATTCTACAGTCTTAAAGTACTCAATAATCCTGCAGTCAATAAGTTCTTATATAAAAGCAAAGGCCAGGTTGACTTTACTGAACACTGAGTCCTACTGACTATAACATGCAGTCAAAATGTTTGACCAAAGTTTTAGCAGCAAAAGAGAGAAGCCAAAGTGCAAAACCCGCCCTCGTTTAAATAAAGTTTGAAAAAAAAGAAAAAAAAAAAAGCTTTTTAAAAAGAAGTCTAAAATAAGAGCGTCTCTTCGCAGCTTTAATGCACAAAACAATAATAATACACTGGAATCAACTGCTTTTGGATTTTCTCTTAATGATTTTAATCCAAAGCACACATCCTTCATTTTAAATGCTTAAAACAGTAAAATGCAACATTTTTAAGTAACTACTGAGAATCCGCTTATGTACCAAAAAAAGGTGTTGCTACATTTTTAGGTAAAAGAAAACAGACATACCATATTTAATAAATACATGCACCCATTAACTATTTTACATAATTAAATTGAGAGGAAAAAAAAAAAAAGATCTTTCCTCAGTGAGACGATTGCTTTAGATGCCACTTGATATGTCGGTTTTTAATAGCACAAGTACAGCTGTATGTAATCATGTGGAGAGGAATAAAACAGGTAGCGGTTTGCTAAACAGAAAACGCTCATGGTGCAAAACAATACTTTACAGAATTAGCTGTGTTGCTTTCCTTTTCAACTAGTAGAAAACCATAAAAAAGCATCGCAGAGATAAAAAGTGTCAAAACAATAAATGTTTCACAAATGGTCATAATCATGTAAATATTGGCCTATTAATAAACGTCTGTTATTCTGAATGTCAGTGTTTAACGTGTAATAATCTTCATACCTATTGTGACAAAGTGCACAAATATAAATACAAATATGGAAATAAAAAGCTTGAGCGTCTGAAATTATATGACTAAAGTTGCTTTTCATGCTAATATACAATCTTGCAATCGGCAGTGGAACAAACACTTCTGAATCAGCATTTAAAAACACAAGAAACGGTAAAAGTGTGAAGTTCGGGCAGTAAACGTAGCCTGCGGTCTTTTTCATCCTTCTCTACGTTATTTCTTGGGAAAATAGTTTACACGGTAGCAGTGACAGCAGGCAAAATGAGAACATCTGCAGCTAGTTTAACCTCGGGAGAAAGAAGGAAAGAAGAAAAACAAGTTTATACCCAGACAAAAACTTAATTAAATCCCACAATTTACTGTAGCAGTTCTGGGAAGGAAGGTTGTTGCTTCTCTGTGATAAGTACTCAATGAAAGTCTTACTTCCTGGGAGCCTATTTGATTAAATAAAGTAAAACTGACACAATAAGGGGGAAACATTAGCACACGCCTGCTGTTTCTAAACCGCTGATAAATTAGTGTGCTCCTATGGTGGACCGCATTGGCTACCAAAGGGGATTGACGTATTAGCAACAGCAAGGTCTAAATGGTATTATGTAGAGACAAGGAGAAGCGTCAGTAAATATCTCTCCCCGCCGTAAACACGAAGACCACCATAATGTAAAACGAACAGATTCCAGGGTTTTACTGTGGACGTTACGATTCCCAATTGGCACCTGCCTCTCTGATCAGGCAGGCGGTCTCAGTGTGGTGGCTCACTGGGGCGTGTATATTAAGCCCTCCGTGCATACCTATTAAAAGGGGACACTTCAGATGTTTGAGGTTCTGTGAACAGGTTTTAAGCCGCTACTGTCTGGAGAAGACGACTCCCGGAAAACTGCACTGAAAATGTAAAGTGGGGACAGTGCGTGAAGCGTACAGATCTAATCAACATGGCTGCCGGTTGATGACAGAGCTGCTTGCATGTAAGCTCTGAATTAAAGTGGAACAGCAACAGCTTCGCAAGAACGCTAATAAGGCATAAACAAAGTGCAAAATCATTTCTACATAGTGCCATCGCCTCTCCACGCACAGTTCTGTTCATAAGTTTACATACTCTCATCATGGGCATTCGGCTAATTTATTTTGAACTTTCATTGATGCATTTGAACCCAAAAAAAAAAAAAAACATTTGTTATTCTAAGGGTGGAAAACAAATCTGCAAGGGTAATGAGTCTCATTCTGGATTTCCACCACTCCGCACACAATAAAATTAATAAAATCTATGGCAAGCAGATACACCAACAAGTTCTTGTAGCCATCAACAACCTTGGAGCATAATCTTGGCTGCATACTGGACCAGTCTGCTTGGCAGAATTGATGAAGCTCATTTGAGTTGGCTGGTGTCCTGGCAAGAACCCTTTTAGGCATAGCCCACAACTTGGGCCATTTATGCCAACATATATATGTAAATATTTGAGCCTGTATATAAATCGGCAAGTCTCTGGCCTGCCCAGAAATGAAAACTACTTGAACAGTATTACTGTTGACAGTGAAGCAGGTTTCACAGGGGGTGCTGACCACAACCTTCTGATGCCGACGGGTCCAACGCCTTCAGGTGGAAAGTTTATGGCCAGACAAGACAAAAAAAATGTATATCATTGCCTGCACGATCAAGGCGAAGATTGAGCTATTTGACCACAACAGAAGTAGTATGTTATAGAGCTTTAAAACCTGGACCAGATGTCAAGCACGGTGGTGGCAGCATCACACTGTGGAGCTTTTCGGTGCCTTGATGGAATAATGAAAGCAATCCAACTCTATATTCTTCCACTTCACGTCAACCCAACAGCGAGCTGGTTAAAAATCTGTCCCAACAGGACAGGGATTCAAACAAACATCACAACTGGTTTTGGATCGGACAAAAGCAAATTAAGCTTTTGGAAAACCGCTGACCTAAACTATTTGTGAACAATGCTGAAACACTGAGTATGTCAGGAGACCAAGCAACTTAAGAAAGAAAAAAACAACAACATTCTGCCTGGATGAGAGGTCAGATATCCAGCCAGATTTATGACACAAACGTGTTAAAGAAAACAAAATGTTTATGATCCTGGTGTAATTTTACAGTCCTGCTTAATTTTACCATTTAGGTTTTATTTTCATTCTTTATTGATTAGATATTAATCCACAAATGCAGATGTAACCTCTTACTTGTCCCCTTACTTCTCAAGTTGTTTATTGTAAAAGCAATCCATCCAGGAAACTAGCCGCTTAAATAAATCATTAACAGCACCAAATTAATATAGCATATCCATCATAAGAATGTATAAACTCCTGACTGGAAAGATTTGCATCATAAATGTTCCCAGACAAGTCGTTCGAAGTCGATTTACTTTCAACCGTTTTTTTTTTTTTTTTTTTCAAACCTGCAGATATAAATATCAGGTATGGGATTATAAACACCTGTCTGTCTACGGGTGTCAAGGCTTGTAACAATAGAAGAATAGTGGCAAAACTACTCTGAAAAATAAAATAGAAACTACATCTAAACAAAGGCGTGCGAGTGACTGATGCACTGAGTACAAGCACTTTGATTCGCAGGCATCTGAAATTGATTCACCAAATTAGATGGTTAGATTATGAGGGAACACTATTAAAAAAAGGACCTAAAATAGTTGTTTTTTTGCTTTAACTGTTCAAAGCTAATAGGCAAAGAAAAGACAACCTATGACTGCAAAATGTACTGAATGTTACACCCACCCTCATTGGTGCTAATTAACTTGGAGGCGCGTTTGAGCCAAATTAAACAGGCTTTCAACTTAAAAGACCCTAAAGCTGACTGGAGCCACTGGGGCTTTGTTCCACACAGAGGCACGACAGAATGAACTGCATGGGAGTGTCTGAATCCCAGCGAGGGATTTGCCTTGTTGGGAATCGCTCCTAATGACCAAACAGAGTGAAGGATGATTGATTCTTGCGGCTGTGGCTCAGTGACAGGCAATTTAGCATTTTAGGGCGGGCAGAAGTCGGCGAAGTAGGGGTGCTGCAAGGCCTCTTCAGCTGAAATCCTCTGAACGGGATTACACTTCAACAGGTTCTGGATCGGGTGAAACAAAACGTTTCGATGAGTGAACGACGACGATTCATGGGAGCAAAAATGTAAATAAGGAACAGTTTCGCTGCAGTAGCTGTACAAATTGGATCATTTAAAAAAAAAAAGGTCTAAATAGAAATCCTCAAACTGTCTTAGCTGAGTGTTGCTGCTTAACAAGACAAACTAGAAAGCAACTAAATGTTTAAAGTACCTGCAGTAGATCCCTTCCTGTGCTACTTAGTTTAGGAACCACATTCACAAGGGAGGTGGTGGCTGGATACATGGGATATGGCTGGAGAAAAAGGAAAAAAAACACAAAAAACGGTTTCTTAGCAGACCGCAGGTATACGGGTGATTGTCAATGTCTGAACGATGTCTGAACATTTACTTTGTAAGAGTGTATAAATTTGTATAAATCCACGATCTTTAATTAGCCTGTCACTTTCTGGCTGCTCACCTGAATTTCCCCACTCTGACTCAATAAAAAATTGTTTCATTTATTTTTTATTAAATTTACTTATTATGGCCCAAAGCCTGAAACGCTGTCTGTTTTGGCTCCTGAAGCGTTTTAGCTGTAATTCAAACTCGCCAAAGCTCCAGAATAGGCTGTTCCTTTATCCTCTCAAGCCTGTAATTCTAGGCGCAGCTTATGTACCTATTTCAACAACACTTTTCCTTCTATTCAACTTTCCAATAATATACCTGAATACGATTTGAACAGTCAGGTTCTTTATTGTAGGGCATAAGATAACATTCCTGTACTTAAAATCATTTTATTATACATCTGATCAATTGTTAAAATTTTTGGTGATGTTGAATTTTGGTTTTTTATAAAAAAACAAAAATCATTAGAATTAGCAGAAATAAAGGCTTGAAACATAAGCCATTAGTACTTTGTTGTGTAGCATGTAGTGTGTTTACATAATGAGTTTCAGTTTTGAGATGAATGACTGAAATTAATTGACTTTTCAATGGTATTCTGTATAACTAACAGGCATCTGATCAAAGTAAAAAGTTAGTCATTACTGAATTTGACAACTGTAATGTAATGTACCTTATAATCAGGAAGTTTTGTCATTGTTGGCCACTGTTCCTCCGTCGGCGTACCCAACAATGTGCAAAGTGGTTAAAGACAAGGTTTAAAACAAAGTGTGGAAGCAAGTTAGTGACCGTGGGGACTTTTCGTTGCCAATACTGAAACAACTTCAATCAGAAAGGATATCTGAAGATTCTTTTCAACTGGTCATCCACATCGTTGCCAGGGAATAACGGCCGTCCAGCATTAGCCAGCTCTACAACAAGAGATGAGGTCAAAACAAGCTGATTTAGTATAAAACATGGACCATAGAAATCTGTTTTGGTCATTGCGTAATTTATATACATTTTTCTTCTGCAAAACCAAAAAGGGTCACTTTGAAAACAAAATCTCAATAGCACAGTGTTCTCAACTTTCTTCACCGTGTCCATTAGTAACAGGTCATTCAGATCCACACAACCTTATAACCCCCGGTTGGCAAACTGGTCACCTTGAACAGCAGATTCACACATTTCACTTCCTAATAATCCGTTGCCCTGCTCTTTGCCTTTGATCTGTGTCTGTCAAAGCCCTGTTCTCCTTAAATTCTTGAAGCAAAGCACACCAAACACAGGTAGCAGCTGAACACGTTGAGATATTGTGTGTTTAAAGCAGTTGTGTATATGAAAATCAAAGGAATCAAAAGATTTTTCTTCTTCTTATATTATTATTAGAGCAATGTTACCACAAGAGTAAGTTTTGTTTTATGGTAATGAGACAAATGGTAGGATGGATAGCATCAGTTTACCTCTGATCGTACTCAGTGGTCACATAATATACTTTTAGATGGCCGACCTTCCCAAAACTGCCATTCTCACCGTTTTCCTCTTTTAATTAAATGTAGAAAAACTGAAAACTCACTCATAACAAATCTGTAAACACACCCACATACAGCACATTATTTAGTTCGTTATGTTTTGAGTTTAGTAGGAACCAGATAAAGGGCAAGGACAGATACATGACCTGATAGTCGAGGTTTATTACATTCAACGGTTAGATTAAAACGCATTTATCCCAAATCGTAATCAGCAGATCAGACCTCAAAGAATAACAGAAATTGGTATCAGCAAATACATCACATGTAAAACGTGTCGTTTTTTTTTTTTTTACAATGTTATGGATGAAATAGCATAAAAGGAAAGTTTAAAGCTTGTGCTACTGGAATATTTCTTTAAAGATACTTTGTCTGCAGTGTCAACAAAAGGTAAGATGTTGGCTTGTACATCTCAGGATAGTTTTCACATATATTCTGCAATTAAAGCTGAATCGGGACATTAAAAAAAATTGCTCTCAATAGTAAACTCGACGTGAAAAAACATTTTCCTTCACTGCTGTCAGACTGATTAGGCTAATATAGGTGGGATCATAAATTAACATAAATAATGTAATCTCTGCACAAGATGTCGACAGGGAAGTGTGCATTAAAACCTGTTGGCTTTACAAACACAATCGCCACGATCTGATATGAATGAAGATACGAAAATATATCAGGAAACCCAATTTCTGTCCAAAATGTACAGTGTCTGTATTATTCTTCAGTAGGTACCAAGGATCCCTGTCAATACAGGAGGAGCGATGCAACATCATCACCTCAATTGCAGGGATTATCCTTACAGGGTTACAGACGTACTATTGAATAAACTTTAAGGTATCTAGAGCTTAAATGCAGAAACAAGTTCATAAAACAAGTGCACAGGAGTAGAAGGAACAAATCTGAACCAGCAGAACAAATGACAGTCAAAGGGTTTCGAGTTAAAGTCTTCATTTCTCTTTAAAGCCCATCCTGATCAGATGATGGCTCTGAGTCTAACCAACACAGCTAAATGTTATTTGGATCTTAAATTTTAAAACAAACCCTAATAATAATAATAATAATAATACTATGTTGCATGAATCACATTTTTCACTATCAAATGAAGAATTCCAGTCCAGCAACTACCTCTTCAGTTCTCATATCAATACCTTTGCATTTACTCGTTCCCCTTAATCTGCAGCGCTTCATGAATAAACCCCGCCAGACTTCCTCTTACGCTCGGCCGTTTAGGCTTTTATGAGCATCGCGAGACAGAGCCCTAACTGCAATAATTAATTACTGCAATCAAATGAGCTCTGTGCTTATGTGAATGAATTGTGCTTTTTTTTTTTTTTTAAATCCTGCAGCTGTGTTTTATTTTTTCTAACAAGAGCAAACCGAAAGGAGACAATTACACTATAACTCATAATCTTGTTCGTGGTAATAATGACAAACAAACCTGCAAATATGCATCCGGCCGACCACATGTCAATAGAGGTAGAATAAAGTTTAGCACCAAACAACACATCTGGAGGCCGGTACCACAAAGTCACAACCTGCAGAGAAACAAAATCAAAATTGTCATACATTAACAATTACATTAAAACAATTTGCTGATTAAAGGGGAAAAAATATTTGCATTCAACAAACTTCTTGTTTTTTTGTCTTTTAAGCAGCATCGCACATTCTTCCACGAAGAGGTGGGCATTTATGATATTGTTTTATTGTTATCGTGACTATTTCTTATCCTGATAGGAATCTGGATCTATTTTAACGATAACTTTCAATTAATTATGCCTGAAACCCCCAAAGCTACTATGTATACTACGTACAATAAACTCAAAGCTGCCGGTATTGTCAGGATTGTTATTTTTGTAGTTTTCTCCACAGTCAGTTGATTGAAAGCGTCAATAAATATCAATGAAGTCAAAAATACATTTAAGTGCAGTTACTGTGTGCAGTTTAATTATGAATCCCAGTTCTTTATGCAGCTCGGGTCCTGGTGTAGAATATTATCTTACTCGAACAGTTAAAAGGGATAAACTATGGCCTACGATAACAGTCAAAAATAAAACAAATTAGACAGCAGTGAAAACACTTCTGGAGAAGAAAACAACCTACGGGCTGATAGGTAAAGCTAAGAGGGGCAGAGGTAGGCAGCAGTGTTTAACACCATAAGATCTTCCCTGTCAGTTTTTCCCTGTTAGAGGATCAGAGCGTTTACAGGCAGCATCCTTACCTTGAAATCAGACAGTGTTTCAAGATGAACAAACAAAAAAAAAAAAAGAGACGAAAGCTGAAAAAAAAGGTGGACCCATTTGAAGGGTCATTTATTATTTGCATTGGTTACTATACCAGTGTTCCTGTGCAGATAAACTAAGAAATGCATAAAGAAAATGGCAATCAACTTTTTTTTCTCTCCAGAAGCACTTTTTCAAGCAGTTCCAGCAATATTATTAAACAAAACTGAGCTACAAAGCATCAGTTAAGCCAATCATTTGATAATACAGTAAGTCTGATAATTTATAGACGTAAATGTTATTAGAAATGGACATTTCAATTTAGTTGCAGTGGGTTTGATTTAAAAATTCAACCCTCTCTTGCATATATGCAAAATAGAGCATGACCTTGACCATGACACCCGATATAGAAAAAATCGTTTATAGACCCCGATAGGGACAAGCATTTTGGAAAATGGATGGATGGATGGATTTCTGAATATAATACACACAAAAAAACGTCTCTTCCTGCACTTATGCTACACGAAGCTTATCCCGCCTAGATCTTCAGGGATCTTGGCACAGATCAGCTAAACCATAACCACAAAATAAGAAACATGTCTTTTATAAGCACTGTCCTCACTCTGTTTATCTTCTTTTTGAATGAATTACTAAGTCTATTCACATTATATGAAAACTGTAAAAGCCTTGTATGCAACACAGCAAACACGTGAAAGGAGGCGCTCTGATCAGATGAGACCAAGACTGAACCCGATTAACAACACGCAAAGTTTTCTGATTACACCAGTCTGAAACATTGTGGTGTCAGCATTATGCCGTTAGGGTGCTTTTCTTCCACAGGAACAAGGAACCTAATCAGAGTTGATAGGAAGAGCGATTGATGTAGCTAAATACAGGGAAACGCAAGAAGAAAAGCTGTTAGAGGCAACAGAAGACGCGAGAATCGGCTGGAGGATCAGCTCTCAGTAAGGACAATGAGACTAAACATACATTCCGCGCTACAATGAAATGATTCAGAACAAAGAACACTCATTCGTTGGAAAGGCCTAGTCAAAGTCCTGACATAAATCCAACAGAGAATCTGTGGCAAGACTTGCAAATTGATGTGCAGAGCTGTTAGAAACACACCCCAATAAACTTGCAGCTGTAATCGCAGCAACATTTAATCCCAAAAATTATTTAGTCAGGAGAACCGAATGAATCACAATTTTCAGTTTATCATATATCCTTTTCCTTTCACTTAATTATGTATTACTTTGTAGTGGTTTATTGAATAAAATTCCAATAAAACACATTGGATTTGTGTTGGTAAAAAAAAACACAGGGATACAAGTAGTTGTTTTCAAGAAAAAGTATGCTCTGTTAATCCGTAAAGACAAGAACAACAACAGAATTACTTGAGACCATTTCTAGTGTTTCTAGTGACAAGTGCTCCACTGACCATGTCACATGTACTAGTTAGATGGAACATTTATGCAATAGAAATGATTAGTTATTGTCATCCTCAAAGTTTTAGAGCAGAATTATTATTAAGTACATTTATACAATTAAAAAAAAAACAATATTTAGTGCCATAGTTTAAATCCAGCAGCCAGGAAGAGGAAGAATCAGTCTCTGGTTTATGTTTCTGTTATACTGCCCAAATAAGCCAGGAATGCTCTTCCTTAGCCATATTTTTGTTACTGGAAGCACAAAATACCATCCATCCATTGTCTTCCGCTTATCCGGGGTCGGGTCGCGGGGGTAGCAGCATCAGTAGGGAGGCCCAAACAACCCTCCCCCCAGCCACTTGGGCCAGCTCCTCCGGGGGAATCCCGAGGCGTTCCCAGGCCAGCCGAGAGACATAGTCCCTCCAGCGTGTCCTGGGTCTCCCTCTGGGCCTCCTCCCGGTGGGACGTGCCCAGAACACCTCACCAGGGAGGTGTCCAGGAAGCACAAAATACCTGCGATGTTAATTATGCACAGCTTACCTCTGCAGAGTAACACCTCACAGGAATGCCAAAAGCTCGAGCCAACCCAAAGTCAGCAAGCTTCAATTCTCCATTCTACAGATGAAAAAGAAAAAAAAAGGCAGTAGTTCATATCTAATAGTCACATACTACTGCTAGTTTTAGCATTATCACAGCGGCAAACCGGACTGGCTCACACCGGAGCCAATGTTTTCCATATGTCATGTCAAAGTTCAACACTCACCCTGTTGATGAGCAGATTTTGCGGTTTCAGATCTCGATGCAGAACATTTCGACTGTGACAGAAAGCGAGGCCTTTCAACAGCTGGTACATGAACGACTGGAGACAAAAGCCGGGGATATACATAAGTTAGTTTGACCTCTTAAAAGCTGTAAGGCGTGTGATGATCAAAATGTCAAACATTACATTGTCTTAACAACAAAGCAAAAATAAATAAATAAATACAGCAGGATTTTTGTCAGCTGCTGTGTCAGTATGTCTCACCTTCACAGTTTCAGGGTCTAGATCCCCATTACAGCTGTCAAAATATTTCTTCAAATCCTGCATTGGATGAGAAACATGTTTCAGCCTTACGCTGTAGCAATCGGAATACAGGTATATTTAGGCTTGCTGAGTAACTCACCTGATCACAATATTCAAAAACCAGTGTTAACTTCTTGTCACTGTGCAACACATCGTGTAATCTAAAAAGAAAACCAAAAATGCTTAAATGCTCCATGTTGCTGACATCAGGTTCAAAGCTATGATGACAGCCTCCAGGGAAACAATGCAAGGAAATCACATAAAAAAAGAAAAATACGGACAGAATCAGAACAACCAGCTGGCTCACCTGACAATGTTTTTATGCTTTAGTTCCTTCAGAAGACAGATTTCCCTTAAAGCAGAGCTTGGCACCCCCTGAAACAAATATAATCCATTCTGAGTTAGCACTAGCCTGCTTAAGCCTCACTACCAAACACTGCAACTGTCAACAATGTGTCCAAACCTCATCGTCGTCGTCCAGTCTGACCCGTTTTAAAGCCACAATTTCGTGGGTTTCCCTGTTTTTAGCTTTGAAAACAGTCCCGTATGTACCTACAGAACAAACAAGGCCCTATTAAACCACAGATAACACTATCGATGAATTGCATAGCAACCCAAGCTAGCAACCTTCCTATCGTTAGCTGGATATAACTCTTAAATGATAGATCTAAACGAATCCATGCCAAAAGTAATTAAAATTGCAGAAAGCGGGCTGTGTGTAATTTTCAGAGGGGGGTTATTTAAACACCAAATCTGACACATCTGACAGTCTAGCTTCAATTTGCAAGCCCTACAAAACCATTGCTATGTTGGCATTAGCTTCGGTTAGCTGCTATTATTAGGCAAAAACTTACCCTCTCCAATTTTTTCAAGCTTTTCATATTTCTGCATGTTTGGTCAGTGAAGCCAGCCTTGAACTAGCTAGCAAGCCAAAGACCGATGAAACCCCCCAGAAAGGGGTGAACAGAGTGAAACGGTACCTAAAGAGGCTAGCTGTTAGCTAAATCTGGATGCACTTGCTGCTTGTAGTCAGATTGCAGTAGCAGAGCTAGTCTTGTTGGCCACCTAGAGGCTGAATGTAGAACTGCAACATTACAACAAGCATTTGTTTTATTTGGCCATCGAAATAAACATACGGTGACATAACATGTCTGGTCGTTTCATAAAGTGATTCTTATTTTGCATTGTGTCCAAGAAGACAGAAATATAGTCACTGAAAGTAAAATTTGCAATACTGAATTTCACAAGAACCTTTAGTGAGGCTGCTAAAAAGCTGTAAAGTATTTGCCCCTTGACAGATCTTAACAGTTTTATATAATCAAACAAATATGATCTGAGTAAATTAAAAATAAGATTTCTAATTAGGGAGGAAAGTAACTCATCATTCCTCAGTTGAAAGTAGTTGGATTGGAACAAAAATATCCTTTATTGTCCCACCGTGGGGAAATTCAGGTGTACCATCAGCAAAGTGAAAGGCAGATTGAAGCATACCAGATACACACATAGGTAGAAAATATAAACATAAATAAAATCATCAGAATAAGTGACTGTTAAGTAGGGGAAATTTTACAATATAAGGAAAATAATACTGTAGAGTTACTCAAAATGGCATACCGGTACTCAGATTTAAAGAGATGTGCAGCTGTGTATGGTGATTTAGAAAATGTACAAAATGTAAAGATAACGTATATTTGTGCATAAACCCAGGTGACTGTTTACAACAAAGGAAAAAAACTGTGTAAAATCAGTAGGAATCTATGCAGCAGTCTGTCACTGAATGAGCTCTCCGGTTCTCCAGC
Source organism: Fundulus diaphanus (assembly GCA_037039145.1). Lineage (NCBI taxonomy): Eukaryota > Metazoa > Chordata > Actinopteri > Cyprinodontiformes > Fundulidae > Fundulus > Fundulus diaphanus. Next base: position 25,981,946 of record CM073133.1, on the reverse strand, counting down.
AGCGTCTCCTGAGTTCTTGTCTCCCACCACCTGCGATGGGTCGAGGAGGACTCCTCCAATATAGAAGATGGCAGGTGCCTCCACATTTCAGGAAGAGATGAGAACTGAAGCCATTATCCAAAAATGAAGAAAACATGGATCAACTGTTAACCTCCCCAGGAGAGGCCGGGATCTCATAGAAAACATAGAAAAAAAAGAAATCATCTAAAGAAATGCACGGCTCACTTGCCTGTTAAGGTCAGTGTTCATGATTTGTGATCAGAAACAGGGCATAAAAAGAATTCATGAGGGAGTTCCAAGATGAAAACCTCTGCAGATCAAAATACCACCAAGGCCAATCTCATATGTTCCATAAAGCATCCTTATCCTCTAGAATTTTAGAAAATTTATTTTCTCCGTTCATCATAATCTCAAATTGTTAGATATTTTTATTTACTTAGTTTGGTCCTTTTCAATGTCTTTTTTTGTGCCATTTAGTTTCATTCTCTCCGCAGCACTTTGTTTTACACCTATCTGTATGAAAAGAGCTCTACAAATAATGATTGATTAACTAGAAAATTATTCAGACCAGTTTAAATAAAACAATAGAGGAGAAAGTAAACTGGTTAAAAATAGCTATTTAAATTTTTTGTTTTGTTGATCCTTGGTGTGCAAAATTATTTTTTGATATTCAAACACTATTTAATGCAACTTTATATAGCTTGCTGCAATGAACTAAAGACACTAAAAGCTATTGAAAGCAGCTGTCTCTCAGAAAAACTTTAAAAGGTTGTTAAATTAACTATCTATCTATCTATCTATCTATATATATATATATATATATATATATATATATATATATATATATATATATATATATATGTTGTTTATATATGTGGAGCGTGTAACAAAAATAATTTCCCTCTGGGATTATTAAAGTATTTCTGATTCTGATTTACTTGGATCAATAGTTTCTAAAGTTAAACAAAATTCTGTCAGTTAGGTTTGGAAATGTGCCCGTGACTGATCTCGAGGTATACTAAGGTTTTAAAAGGTCAGAGCATTAAAAATTGCAAACATTTTCCATCATAGCATTCTAATGGTTTCAATTCCTTTTAATGAGAAGCCAAAAAAAGAGAAAAAAACACGAGGGAGCAGTTTTCTCAAGCTGTAGCAGAGGTTAGATCAGCACACCACTGCTCCTCACCCCAAGTGTAGATGCACACTGCTGGTCAGCTTGCTGAAAGAGGGTACTCGCACATTATTTTTGCTGCCAAGACAACATTGGAAGTTTGAGAATACTTCCGGCTGCAAAAAACGCAGCCAGTCGTGATGCAGAACCTAATGGCGCAGCGGTGTGTTGAGATGGTGAACACACGCTGCAAATTCAGACTTGGAACGAGAGATACCAATATTGTGACTTTTATTTCCAACACGGCCAAATTTACTGCTTAACTGTGTAAACCGATTCAAAAGTGATATAAATCATTGGATGAGTTCTTCTGACAAGGCTGTTATCCAATTAACTAATTTATGGAGAATTTACGGACAAGTAATTTTTGATGCCAACACTCCTGAATAGGTTCCCTTGAGTTAGAATATTTGGTTCAAAATAAGAGAAACCATGTATACAGAGGTAGATACCAGTTTAAACTACTTCATAGTTGTCTTTTAAAAAGGAAAATAATGAAGACATCTCTGCTAAACAGAAATTCAAATAAAAAAAAGACATTTATTTCTCTTCTCAAGATTTTATTTTCCAAAAATTATAGTTTATCATTTCATTTGTTTTGGAAGTGTTTTTTAAGTCATCACATTTTAATCCAGTTGGTCCATCTATACATAGACATACAGTTTAGAAGTGTTTGATTACTAAACAGAGCCATGTTAATATTCTAACCCATTCGATGTAATCCACCAATTAAACTCTGTGTAATTTATTGTTGTGCTGCTGAAAACAGTTTGTAAATCTTTATTTATGCCCCTCGGCTCTTTGTCTGCGGATCAGATCAGAGTAAAGTCCTCCTTTGCTCAGCAGTTCCAAATGTGTCCCGGCCTGTGTGAACAGAACAAGCTGTTAGAGTCAATTAAATATTGGATTGGAGAGCAGTAACAAAAAGGTGGGCCTGATCAATTACGCCATACAATTTTCTAAAGATGAAATTAATCAATGTCTTTTTGCTTCTTCTCTTTCTTTAACTTGCAAACAGTTCTCCTTAATGAGCCAAGAGATTTCATAGGAGCCGCTGTACATCTCCACATCCTCACCTCCACAATGCGGCCATTGCTCATAACACAGATGAAATCGGCCCCCTGGATGGTGCTCAGCCTGTGGGCGATGATGAGCACTGTGCGACCCCTCGTGGCCCTGTCCAGAGCTTCCTGCACCACGCGCTCTGATTCTGCATCCAGGGCGCTGGTGGCTTCGTCGAGCACCAGGATGCTGGGGTTCTTGACCAAAGCTCGGGCGATGGCGATGCGCTGTTTCTGACCCCCTGATAGCATCACACCTCGCTCACCTAGGTGTAGAAGTTCAGAATTTATATGCAAAACGGTGTTCAAAAAAAAAAAAAAAAAAAAAAAAAAGAAAGGACGAAGCCTAGATGAGAGCACGTACCAACCATGGTGTTATAGCCATCTGGGAAGCTCGTAATGAAGCGGTGAGCGTTGGCTTGCTTTGCAGCACTAATCACCTCAGCATCTGTGGCATCAGGCTTCCCGAAGCGGATGTTCTCCATGATGGATGATCCAAACAAAACTGGCTCCTTCAAACAGAATAGAGAATCCAATGAAACCTCAATTTAAATCTAATTTGACAATTAGAACGTCAAACACACTAAGTACTCGTGTGTATGCTGGTTAAGATGGATGCAATCAAAACGAACGGTCTCCACCTGATTGATGAACCCAATAACTTGGCCCCTTAGCCAGGCCAAATCCAGCGTACGAATATCGAGCCCGTCCAGCATGACCACGCCGCTGGTTGGGTCGTAGAAACGCTCCAGTAAGGACGCCACCGTGGACTTCCCTACAGGGTGGGACTTTTATTAACCCGCCTTAAGATCATTTAGAGGTCACATAATGAAAGTTCGTGCTACTGTGTCAGAATACCTCCTCCAGATTCACCGACAATGGCGACGGTTTTACAAGGTGGCAGCGTTAAATTGAACTTCTTCAGGACTTCATGGCCGGGTCTCGTTGGATAACTATCGATACACAAATATCAACGTTTATTTCCTACCCTCCGACCACTTTGTTCAGTTTGTATGCGTGTATCAATGTGTAGCAGATAGTTTTAGATGGTTTAAACCTGAATGAAATGTTCATGAAGTCCACCCTTCCTGTCAGTGAGTGAAAGGGGATGCGTCCTCCCCCGGAGAGAGGGATAGTTGGCTGCAAAGACATATATTCAAAAACCCGAGCCCCAGAGCTTATCCCTCTCACCACCTGCAAGAAAGTTTAATTTCAGTTGAAACATAATATGAAGCAGCTCAGGATTTAAGATTCATTTTTACATTCAGTGTTAGTGCTGGGTATCATCTAGGATGAGCCGATTCTATACGATTCTCGATCCAGTCAGTTTGATTTAATTTGACTCCAATACCGATATTTATTACTTTCAAATTAATGCTCAAAGTCATTCAATCAACAAAACCAGCCAAATATCTATGTTCAATTTATTGAACACTGATATATTAACAGGAAAATAAAGTGCATTTGGTTCTATGCATTTAATGTATCACAGATACCGAAAATGTGCCCAAACGTCTGATTTTAGGGACGAAGGAGCTTCTAAGATCCTGGCTGCCATTCCGCAAATTCATCTCACTTGCACTTCCTCGCTGTGAACAGTAATGGCGCGCTGTAGTAATGCCCCCTAAGGATTGGGAGGTATATCAATATTGAAAGCCAGAATATCAAGATTAAATCGTTTATAAAAATATCGGTATTAATCTTTGTAAGATTACAAATAAAAGACTGAAAGTTGCCCCATGCATTTGTGCTTGTGCACGTTTCAGTTTGTTGCCCTTGAATAAAATCTGGCTTTGTGAAACATAACTGGCTTCACGATGCTGTGGGGTGGCTCACTTTCAGCAAAAACTGTGAAGCTGGTTAGAGTTGACAGAAGATGGATGGAGCTAAATACAGGACAGTCCTGGATGAAAATCTGCTCAAGGCTAGAGGACTTGACTCTAAAATGGAAGTTCTCCTTCCAGCAGGACAACAACCATTGCACCAGAGCTATAAAGGAAAATCTGTATTGTATGAGTATTCATGTGTTAAAATGACTCAGTCCAGGCAAAAATCAAGCTGAGAGTCTATGGGAGGACTTTTAAATAAATATTTACAGTTACTCCTCATTGGATAAGACTGGTCTTAAACTAATCCACAAGAATATTTCATAAGGATTAATGGAAAACTTGCAGCTGTATTTGCAGTGAAAGATGGTTCTGCAATTGACTGGCTTGGGAAGCAGGGTGGTGCATAAAAATATTTGCAAGGCACAGTAAAAATATTAATAACTTCTACTCACCTGTCCGAAAAGGATGGAAATACTAGCCAAGGACCTGAGCATAAACATATTTTCATGCATTACTTAAAATCAACTGATTTTCAACAAATGCATTATTTTTATAATCGTGACCATGGTGCATGTAATACCTCTGAACAGTCTGAGACGCAACCAAGAACGACATGAGGTCTCCGGGAGACAGCTCATTGCTTGAAATTAAGGTCCCTCCAGCAAAAATAGTGCCAAGGACGATGCCTGTTTGAACAGTATCAGCAATACTGAAGCTCTGAGGTACACGGAGTTCAACAGCAACAATGTAAACACACTCACAGTTCAGCGCCATGTTTGACAAGCCTTGGAAAACGGCTATTCCTCCACCAAGATTTTCATTCATTTCGCAGGATTTGTCGACCTCATATGCGTATAATCTGAAGAAAAATAGCATAAAGATTAGCTATACTCAAATAGCAACAATAATCTCTCAATGCACTTTAACTCACTGGAGCTCTCGTTCCTCCATAGCAAAAGCTTTCACTGTCCGGACATTACCCAGCGCCTCGTCTGCCACGCCTGTTGCTTTTGCTACCTTGATTTGGAGAATGGCAATAGCCAGTCAGACAGCACATTAAACACATTATTAAGGGGAAAAAAGTGATTGATCAGCGGTTGTGATTGTTTTTTTTTTTACTTCTGATTTTGAGACCAAGCAGAAAGCATTAATATACAATGTCCTGCAGAAGTATTCATACGTTTCGACTTTTTTCAGATTTTGTCCCATTATAATCACAAACTTCAATGTGTTTGTGTGGATTTTTATGTGACAGACAAACACAAAGTGGTGCAAAATTGTGAAGTGAAACGACAATAAGTGGCGTGTAAAATTTGGTTGAAATATAAATCTAAACAGTGCAACGTGTATTTGTATTCAGGATTTCCCACTATTTAGCTCCATCCTATGTTCCCATCAACCCTGACCAGCTTATTGTTGCCCTGAAGAAAAGCCTCTCCACAGCAGGATGCTGCCGTCACCATGTTTGACTGTGAGGATTGTTTGTTCATAGTGATCTCCAGTGTTCATCACACATATAGCATTTGTATTTAGATCAAATGGTTCAACTTTGGTCTCATCCGACAAGAGCAGCTTCCTCCACCATTTTGACCTTTCCCCTATATGGTCATTTGGCAAACTCAAAGGGTTTCCTCTTAGTCTTGAGGTGAATACAAATGCAGACAACACCTTTCAGATTTTTATTGGTTAAAATTGTTATAAGTCCTGTGTTCTTTTTGTTCCACTTCGCTTTGTGTTGGTCTTTCACATAAAATCCCAATAAAATACATCATAGTCTGTGCTTCTACCAGGACAAAATGTACAAAAACAAACAAAACAGCACAACTATTTTGTATTTCTGTAAATCTTCCTTTAAAATGATCCTAAATTAAAGAGAACATCTTACCTGTTCTTGAGCCAGACGAGACAGTTTGCGCAGAAATGACCCAATGAGCGCTCCTGCTCCCACAAGACATGGGAGGACAACCACTGTCAAGCCTGTGAGCTTTGGCGAGATGACGTAGAGAGACACAAAACACCCGACTGTCTGTGTGATGCTCCTCAGACCCTGAAAACACACAAGTGCAGGTGCATGCAGTATTTATTTTAGGCAACATGCGACTAAAATGCTGACCCGTGCTTGTGGTTATACCTGAGAAATGACCAATTTAAAGGAAGACTTGAACTCCTGAATATCAGCAGTCAAACGATTTACAAGCTGCCCAGTTTTATTGGCGTCAAAGAAAGCAACGTCTTGCCTGATGGAAAAAAAGAATGGGCAGCAGGGCTTTGGTTTGAAAAGGAAACTTGCTTGATTGTATGTGATTACAATGCTCAGAGTCAACAGTGTGGAGTAGGTACCTTAACAGGGAAGCAAACAGGGATTTCCTCATGTCTGCTGCCACTCTTTCTCCCACCCTTGACAGTAAGATGATGTAGCCAGTTGTTAACAGGCCCTGCACAAAGATTTGATTAATGACCAGAGCAACCGAACACTGATCAATTTAAATCCACGACAGCTCAATTTTTGTATGCATATTGTGTCAAGACGTCAAATTTCTGGACATTTCGGAACTTACATGCAGCTCTTTGCAAAGGTTTTCATTCCCCTCTGACTTTTTCCACATTTTCTCACATTACAATGACAATCTTCAACTTTAATTTAATGTAACAGACAACGCTAACATTCTGAAGACACCATCGCGACTGTGAAACATGGTAGAGGCAGCATTACGCTGCAGGTACAAGGAAGCGTTTCAGAGTTTATGGGATGACGGATGGACATAAATTTAGGATGAGGAAGAAAATCTGGTAAAAGCTGCAAAATACTTAAAACTGAGGGAGCAGAACTCAAAATAGAGGCAGAGCTACAATCAAAGGGTTTAGATCAGAGCATAGTCATGCGTTAGAATGGCCTAGTCAAAGACCGAACCTAAATACAATTTGGAAACTATGGCAAAACGTAAAGCTGCTGTTCACAGACACTCCGAGAAAGCTTCAGCTGACTGAGCCTAATCTATTTTGAAAAGAAGATAGTACATTTTAGTCTCTAGATATGGGCTGCACAACATATTGCACATTTATTGTAGTTGCAATATCACTGTAAACAATATACATTTAAGAAAACACTGCTCAGACTGCAATCAATAACTGTAAGCTAAATATTTAAGTACTAAGAACTTGTACTCCCCATGCCTATTATATATTTAGTGACACTTGTTTAAGACAGCATACGAAGTTTAATGAGGTGATAAACTCTTAAACTCATTGAGAACTACAACTTAAGTTGTTTGAAAGCCAAAACGGCATAAAGCCAGCATAGGGTGTCAATAAATCCTTGTTATTTATATAAAATTTTTGAATTTAATTGAATGTTTCCAATAACGGGACAGATGAGTCATAATCTGGGGTTTCTGTTTGCTATGAACCCACAACAGAAAGCTCTTAAATACTGTTTAATTATTTGTTTACCTGTCAGAAGCCTGATGATTATAGCAACATTCAACCTTATCACATATTGCAGCCCTACTCTGTTTGTGTTGCTCCATCACATAAAATCCTAATAAAACACAATAAAGATTGTGACATAATGCAAAAACGTTGAAGGGGCAGAAATGCTTTTGCAAAGCACTGTATTTATATTGTATGCATACTGCATGTAAAAGGCCTACTGCCCTTCACAGTACAGAGGTACCATTTTTTTTAAGAACTAAAACTCTGTCATGCATTTATAGTTTTGTGTACTTACCTGGATACCATACAGTCCAAGTAGTTTCATGGCAGGACCTTTTATCTCATTGACGTAGTTACCTGAATGCTCTCTGAGGTAGCGTGCCACAACATTCACCAAGTCCCCGAGCATTAATGGGATTTGAATGTTCAGAATAGCTGCACCAAAAGCAAGCTGAAAAAGAAATAAATACATACAGTCACGGTAGGAAATGGCTAGGTTTGCATCGTTGCTATCGACTTTAAATGAACCCGTTGAAGCTTACCACAACAGCACAGATGAGAGCAAACAATTGAGGTTTGACAAATTCCCATAGCATATGCCATTTGAACTCAGGCACTAGGTCTGTGGCGATAACTTCCCCTGGCGTGTTGTTATTGACATCTGCCTCACAGCGGGCTACCCGGCAAAACAGCCGTGCTGAGACACTAAGGACCGCAGGTCCCAGGATGAGTCTCAAACCCGCTGATTTGGATGTCCGGGAGGGGGAGTGGCGAACGGCCCTCTGAGTCAGGCTCCAAATGCGGTGGAAAGCATTGCCGGGCTGCAGCGTGGAGCCGTGTGCATGGGATTTATAACACGTATACCACCTGCATCGAAAGACATTATAACTAAAGTTAGAGGGTAAATTTACTGTCATGAAAAATTGGACATGTGAGATAGAAAGGCATTGTCTGTACATTTTTAGTTACACGCTATTTAGACTGATCTGAATCAGGGAAAGCAAATATATATTGATTTACCTGTGTTTGAATGTTTCATCTAAGGAGTCAAACAAGCCTGTGTGCTACCACAAAACGGTGATTATCTGTCTTACCTTAGCTGTCAAAATCTTGCTTGATTATATACATATATTCTTATATATATATATATATATATATATATATATATATATATATATATATATATATATATATATATATATATATATATATCTAAGAAATTTTCAACCCGTTGGTGTTAAATTTATCTGCATCTCCTGGATGAGCAAGAGCAACAGGCATATAGCTATTTGAAACAGCACACAAGCATACACGTTTTAAAAGTACATTGAGATAGCTTCTGTTTTAAAGTGATGTTACATTAATAAATAAGATAAATGAATAAGATAAATGTTAGAATTAAATTGATTAGATTCTTATTTTTTGTTCTGTAATACAGAGATTTTATAACAATTGCGATCTCAAAACTAGTCGTCACTCTTAAGTAGACTAACCACATGTGACTCTCTTTCTACTTGAAAAATAGCATTGTTGCTGTTTTCACCTTTCAAAGGTATATTTTTCACTGTATGCCACACGGTTGAGTAATTACTATTTAATAATCTCCTCTTGCCTGGGTTAAAAATTATAATGTCAAATTAGTGCGTTTCACACAATTTGGCCCAGTGATACCACTCAACGAGTAATGAACTCAATTAGCCCAGAACAAATCTGTCATTAGCTAATCTAGCAACTGGTCACTTTAACCTACCGAGAGAGCTTCCATTTGTCTCCTGTCTTGTTGCACAGAGAGTTAAAAGACAGCGAACGTGAGGTAGCTGTGAGGTACAGTCTGGAGCACAGCAGCTGGGACATGTTTGAGGCTTCTTTCAGCGGTAAATAACTCAAAAGGTTAACTTAAACCTGAACCTTAATAATCCCACAGCTCTCTGCAGGCTGCCATACTGACGCTGCTGATCCACAACAGACGCACGCAGGGGATTACAAATCGCGAGAGTGTGTTAAGGACTTTATCGCCATATTGTGAGTGGCATATAGAGCATATTCTATTTAGATAAAACAAAAATCAAGTATATTTTAAAAACACAAATCAAATACAGTTTTGCCATCATATATGAAACTAATTTGTTGGCTTTGTATATTTTATACGATAAATAAAGTTAATCTTCTCTCTATGGCTCTGATACTAATTATGATTAGCATATGCTATTATTATGTTTTTATCAGTGAGCACCATTATTAGTATTAAAATGAACATTACTGTATAAAAACTCATGTGTGAAAATTAGTTGAACGTAAACTTTAGAACTTTTATTCGTAAATCAGTTTCACAAGGCCAATTTGCCACTTACAAGATGGCGGCCGCGCTGTCGTGTTGGTTGTAAGGTGCAACGAACAATGTCAATGGCTTCCATGTTGACCCGAAGTGCATTGGCGTGCCTAAACTTTTATCTGTGAATCTTAAACGTTGCATCGCCCATTTGGGATGCATTCGTATTTTAGCTGATATAAATATATATAAATAAAAAGTGCCTATACTAAAAATAGTATCAAAACTACATCCAGCAGACGGAAATGACATAAAACGCCAAACGGAAGTTACGCAAATTGTGTTTTGTTGACATTTGTTTGTGAAAGGCAGGGAAAAAAACAGCAGGAACGCGTATAGGGTCGCTTATATTTGTTGGGACTCAGGTGGCAGAGGCTGGTGAGCAAGAAATAGGCAATAAAACCCGCCTGCTTTTTTTTTTATATTGCTCACGCAAATACTGGTCTTAAGAAAGCCTGAAAGAAGATCAGGATCAGCATCGGGACAGAGCAGGTCGGGGAACAAAAACAAACCGTGTCACCCTGACTACACACGGGCTGATTGGTTTACAAGCTAACCGGCTCCCACACGCTTTGTTTTACCTGCTGGGACCTTTTGTAAACGTTACTAACACTCGGTAGGAAACAGATAGAGGCGACGCGCATTGAATTTCCAACGCGAACGCTCTGTCTTGCACGGAATCATTGTGATATAGGGCTTTACAAGCGCTGTCGGTCAGGCTAGCTAGTTAGCATTCTAATGTTAGCTTTGTTTTTTTATCCCTGTTTGAACTGTTTGAGCTGCTTATTAGCCACAGTATGTAGCCGAGGGCGCCAGTCTCTACTCGTTTCGTTTAGTGTTTGCTAAAAACAACGTGGGGTGACTGGAGAATGAGGCACAATGGCTAACTTTGAAGCCTACCAGGAGTATCAGAGGATCGAGGACTACGAGGAAGACTCTCCGCCAGGTGAAGAAGACTTACTGGTGCACGTCCCCGAAAGTCTGAAAGGTAAACGTGTTTCTATTATCACAGGTCGGACATGAAAATGGTCCAATAACAGCTTGTTTCACTACTGAAGATAACGCGTGTCCCAACTTCTGTTGCAGACTCATGGCACCATATCAAGAACTTGGATAACTTCTTTACAAGAATATCCTTTGAAATCATGTCTTGGTAACACGAAATGAAGCAAGTCAGTAGTTGCGGTGGAGGTGTTGAGTTGTGCAATGTTTACTTCTGACAGATTGCAAAACAAGAGGCCACATGCTCTCCACCTTACAGAGGACTAAAAAACAAATCAAACCACCAACCATGTGGTCTAAAACTGGGGTTTCTTTCTAACCTATGTGTTTGGCAAATGTTTTGTTTAATGTATTATACAATTTCTGTGCCTTTGTCATGCATTTGGCTGGTTCTGGGTGTGGTTGTTTAACCTCAGAATTCTGACTAAAGAGATTAAAGTCAGAATTGTTTACTCAGATTCCTGACTTTTCAGTTCTGACTTTTTCTTCAGTGGCTCTAATACTCTTCCGTACAACCCCCCATTTCTAACATATGTGTTGTCATTTTGACCCTTCTTACTTGCATTTTGCACCCAAATCCGTCACTTGGCAAACTAAAACGACTACGAGTAACCTTTTACTGTAGGTAGATATTTATAGGGATCACAATAACCACATTTCTTTACAGTACAATATGATTGGATTATATTGAAAATCTGTTTCAATCACCAGCAAGTGCCTCCATTTTGTACTTGAATAGTCAATAATTAAACAACCAAAATTATAAAGGTACGAAATGGCAAAGGTGTGAAATGGGCTGCACCCAAAAAATGACTGTTCTACCAGATTTTCTCATGTTGTTTACCATTTCTTTATGTTTGTTTTTTATTTTAATTTTTTTATTTTGCTGCTTTTATCGTGCATTTAGGTTGTTTTTTTCTTTAGTTTTAAGGATGCTTGTGCCTTATCTCATTATGAGTCATATTTTATACCTCATGTCAATAAGTTATTTATCTCTTTTCACTAGTTTCCTTTTACATTTTCTTTTACAGGGTTTTTGAGATTGGAATTGTCCCATTTTGCATTGATAACCTGATCTATGAAAAGCAAAATATTGAAAACACAGATGTTGTTTTCCCCAATTAATTAAATAATAGGAATAAATGTTTTCCTATTTAATAAACACTTCTATAAAGAACCAGACTAAATTGAATAAAAAAAAAAAAACTTTATTCTAAATTATAAAAATCGTATTTTGTTGCTTGATCTGTCAACTGATTATTTTCTCTTGTAGAGTACCATTCCAGATTTTCCTTAACCGGCCCGTTTACATCTATCACTATCATCAAAAAAATGGCTTCGCCTGTATGATGTTGTCAGAATGTTTTGAACTCGTGTGAGTATAAAGTTATAAATATACCTACAAGATGCAGCTTGGGGCACAGTGACATACTTTTTCTTAGAAAGAGCATGCTTGTAAACCAGCAGCCCCTTTGTGGCGCTGGTAATGTGTTATTTTACGGTAAGAAGTGGTTGTCACATGCCTTGGTGGGAACAAGATCAGTCTTATTATCATTTATGCAGGAATATATGGTTGTGAAAGGAAACAGTTCCCTCTTCAGGGGATAAGTCTGTCCATATTTAATATTTCAGCATTTATCCCGAGAGAGCACCTTCCCCATGGCTGAAAGGCTAAAATATTCATCTTTTGTTGCAGTAGTATCGTTTTAAAAACAGACATTTTAGAAAAGTTCAACCTTTCATTCAAGTACAATCAGAATCAGAATCAGACATACTTTAATAATCCCAGAGGGAAATGGCTATCACCCATTCCACACTGAGAAATTTACTGTAAGCAAAATGAATGCAATGAAAATGTTTTATTTATTTATACTTTATGAGGTTGATCTGAAAATGTTTAATTAGCAATATACCTGCTACCATTAAAAGTTGGAGAGACAAGAAAACACGGGAAGGCAGTTGTGTTGAAAATCAGAAAAATGGGTACAAGAAGATAGCTACTTGCTGAAAATTATCCACATTTACAGTCAACAAGTTTAAAAAAATTTTTGAAATAGCTGGAACTGTGACAATCAAGGCTGGGATTTTACTTTTGCATTTAGAGATGATTTTTAATTATAAAGTTGTTGTTTTTTTTACTCAATGTTGCCATGGGTGGTAGTAAAAAGGGTGTTTTATACCTTATTATGTGTTCTCTTTATCAAACCTTTGTGTTACTTCAGCGGGCTGCTGATTCTTACTGGATGCTCAGCACCTGTGTGCAAAATGATGTCCAGAACAATTATTTTGTCAAGATGTTTATCTATCCTTCCACGATACCACTCATAAATCACTTGTTGTTGTTGTCTCGTGATAGTTAGAACTTAGATACAGCACAATTAATGAGGATAAAACCTAATGTCATTCTTCTTTCATTCCTTCCAGTCAGTTTCTGTTCGTTGTCACATTTACCACGTTCCTTGTCAACTGTGTGGAGTACGATGTCCTTTTTGCCAATCGAGCTGTGAACCACACCGGGCAAGGCCAGAACCCTTTGGAAAGGAACAAAGTAACACTTCCGGATGCCATTTTGCCAAGCCAGCAGTGCACACAGAGGTACCGATAAGAAAAACAGCCAGTGATGCTATAGACATGTCAGTTTTTTTCCCTTCCTTACACAGATAAAATGAGTTTAATCTGTCACATTCACATTAAGTCCTATCTGCTGTGGCTGTCCTCTCATTTCAGCCAGTCTGATGAGATGCTTTGTTCTCGTGCTGAGTGCAGGATTAGAGACCGGCCTTTAGAGAGATTCCTTTTGTCTGACTTTTCACAGCTGCCCGTTCTAATATAGTTGCAATTAGACTCTGTGACTTTATTTCTTATGGGACTGAACTAGATGTGGCTGTGGACTGCAGGATATGGTCCTTTTCCTAGGGTAGGTGAATTGAACGGCTGGACTCTGTGGGGATTAGTTGACAAACGAAAAGGTGTGGATTGTCGTCTATACGTTTTTTAATGTACCACCAAAGTGAACCAGAGATTTTGATGAAACAGTATTGGTACTAATATTATTACTATTTACAAGGTTGTGGTTTTAAAGCAGCTTCACCTGTGCATTATCAATGTCAGTGGTTAGATTAAAAAGGGAATTGTCCAAGGAAAAATAGGTTTTATCCAAAGCAAGGCAATATTTGATTGGAATAATAAACCTTCTCACCGGCGTATGCTCCTTTTACATTTTTGCTGTTTATTGTAAGCTCGGCAGCTTCAGGTTGGAGCATTCTTGTTCTTCCAGAAACATGCTTGTTTTTAACGGCTCAGACTGACTTTAGAGAAGCAGCCCGTGTAACTGATAGCTTTGCTGTGTGACGCGACCGACTGACTGAGACACAGACAAGCTGACAACCACATGACACATTGCTACCTTGCTTTAACAGAACCCCCACCACCAACCCCCCAACCGGTGCTGTCACATTCTTTTCCATGTCGCTTTTAACTGAGCCGGCTTTCTTCTTCGTGGCTTATGGGCCTCTCGTCATCTGTTTGAGCTTCGGTCTAACTCCAGCTCGAAAGTTGTTTATATCAAAGTCAGTGACGTCGAACCGCACGCTACTCTAATTTGGGAACAGCTTGTCCCACAGTTTAGAGTCTCTCTGTCCTCTTCATAACTCTTATCAGATTTCACATTTGAAGAGCTTTAATGCATGTGTGTTCTGAAGACTTTATTGCAGTTCATTCCTCCATTAAAGTGACGTTGTGTGCATCAAAACGACTGACAACAGCCCTAATGGGATGTTTTTGTTTTAAACTTTAAAGTAGGCAGGATTTTTTTGTGGTTTAAATTCCTTTATAAGCTACATTTGTCTTCCTTGTAAGACAAAACTGTAGTTACCTTCTTTTTTTTTTTTTTTTTTACAGCCCTCTGACCAACAGTACACAGCAACAGGTGGGGGAGGCGTAACAATGTCTTATCCTATTATCACTAAAGCCATAAAAAACTTTGGTCACTTTCTCTGGCATATGAATAAAATTACTTTAAACTGAAGGAAAAGTAAGATGGAAAATTTAAGCATAACCTTTAAAACATTCTCCTCCCTCGACACAACAGTGCCATGCTTACTTCAGAGTATCCAGAAACCTTCTCAGTTTTGGATAATTTGGGTAACAGGTGATATGCTAAAACATGCCTGAAGGTCAAGAGACCCTGTTAAGGTTTTTTTCTTATAGCATTAAAGGATGGATCTGGGTCAAAGGTTGATTTGTCTTTAAGATTCTCACTGTTGACGTTTGTCACTCTTTGTCAGTCTTAACCACAGGTTTAAGTTTGTTACCTGATTTATAGTGAAGGCTCACAGGCAGTCAGCTCCACGAAAGCAATCAAAACAACTTCTGTAGAACCCGGCAACATGTCACCCGCCCCGCTGTGATTACGCAACGCCTTTGCCCAGCCATTACTGGCTGAAACTTTGCTGAAACGTGTAATTGGAGAACAGTAGAGGTTACCAGAGGAAGCATGAATCAGCAGTAAAATAAAGAGTTGGAACTACTACTTTGACCGTAACATAACATTTATCCTTCCTTTCAAAGCCACGGCAAAGAAAAATGACTTGCCACAGTTTAAACACAAGAAAGACCACATTTTTTCAAGATGCACTAATCAGGTCAGAACTGAATCAGCCAATTTCCCCGTGATCGGCTCTGGTCTGCGAGCAGCCTGTTGGATGCTAATAACTAAAATTTATTTTTTTCAGTTTATTGAAATTGTAGCTCGGTTTATAAATTAGAGCTCCCACTACATTTGTTGAGTAATTGCATTGAGTTGATAAAAGATAAAGGTTGAGGGAACTGGGCTTGTAATGCCTTCATTTGCTGTTGATTTAAACTACTACCCTTAATAAAGAAGCTATAGTTTTTCTTTATTGTGTTTTATAGTTCTTAGACAAACAAGGAATCTGCAAGTCAAACTCCATCTGTGCATCTCTAATGTTTAGTACAAGGTGATGAAAAAAACTGCAATTAAGTACACATGTCCCTGCAGGCCTGTAATGCTAATACAAAGTCAACACAACACCAACATGAGCCCGTTACCCTCTCTGTTAGACAGTTGTTTGCCATTTACACCATTTTGTTCCAAATTTGTTTATATTTCGTTGCCGATGGCTATTATTTCTTTGTGAAAATGTCCCTTTATTTAGAGATACATTAGCATTCCAATATAAAAACATAAATTTGATGTACATATGCAAAGCCCGGGGGTCTGAATGTGCTTTTTCTTTTCTTGCAGGATACAAGAAAACAGCTGGATCATATTCCTTCTTATCATGGCTGCTACCTTCTGGATCTACCGTCTTGTTAAAGTCTTCTGCAACGTTTTGAGCTACTGGGAGATCAGGCAGTTCTACATTAAAGCACTAAAGATTAAAATGGTACGTGCTCCACCTGTTGAACTGGAATAAGACGTACTACAGCAAAAAATAAAATAAAAAAATTGTTCCTCTTAAGGGTTTCTTTATTTATTTTTGCCTTCCTCTTGTCAGGATGAACTATGCAACTTTACGTGGCAGGAAGTGCAGGATCGGCTCATCAGTCTGCAGAGGGAACAGCAGATGTGCATTCACAAGAAAGAGCTGACAGAACTTGACATCTATCACCGCATCCTGCGTTTTAAGAACTACATGGTGGCCATGATAAACAAATCGCTGCTGCCAGTGCATCTGCAGCTCCCCCTGCTGGGGAATGTGGTGTTCTTAACCCAAGGCCTCAAGTACAACTTTGAGCTCATCCTTTTCTGGGGGCCCGGCTCTCTGTTTCAGAACAAATGGAACCTGCATCCCAAGTACAAGCGCAGTGGAAATCGCCTTGAGCTGGCCCAGAAACTGAGCAGAGTGATCCTGCTGATAGGCTTGGCCAATCTGCTGCTGTGTCCTTTCATCTTGGTGTGGCAGGTGCTTTACGCTTTCTTCAGTTATACTGAAGTGATCCGCAGGGAGCCTGGGAGTCTGGGCGCGCGCCGCTGGTCCCTGTTTGGCCGTTTATACCTGCGCCACTTCAACGAGCTGAACCACGAGCTGCATGGACGATTGGGCCGTGGCTACAAGCCCACTTCGAAATACATGAACTCCTTCACATCACCGCTGCTGACTGTGCTTGCTAAGAACGTTGCTTTTTTCTCAGGGTCGGTGCTGGCTGTACTCATTGCACTGACTGTCTATGATGAGGATGTCCTTACGGTGCAGCACATTCTGACTGCTATCACTGTGCTGGGTATAGTTATCACTATTACCAGGTAAGTTGTCGCCATTACTTTCTGTTTATGGGTGCAACAGCTGAACAAGAAGTACTTGCTGTTCATATCATATATCTTTAAACAAGAAATGTGTGTATATATATATAAGTAAAATGTAGGTACTATACAATGCTATATAATGTATGTTAGTTTTGATATAAAGATTGACACATTGTTAAACTTTAGTTTTCTCAGTTCTGCAATATTTCTTAATATTGCTGAAACATTCATACTTCTTTAACCTTCTTTTATATTTTCTCATGTGACGACCACAAACTTTAGCTTATTTTATTGGGATTTCATGTTATACAAACAGAAGATAAAGCATATTGTGAAGCGGAAAGAAACTGCTAAAAATCTTTGAAGTGTGGCTTTCATTTGTATTCACTAGCTTTTACTTTCAATTTCAATTCAATTCAGTTTTATTTATATAGCGCCAATTCACAACACGTCATCTCAAGGCACTTTACAAAGTCAAATTCAATCAAATCATACAAAGTGGTCCAAAAGTTTCCTATCTAAGGAAACCCAGCAGATTGCATTGAGTCTTGACAAGCAGCATTGACTTGGCAGCAATCCCTCATGCTGAGCATGCATGAAGCGACAGTGGAGAGGAAAACTCTCCTTTAACAGGAAGGAAAACCTCCAGCAGAACCAGAACCAGGCTCAGTGTGAACGGTCATCTGCCTCGACCGACTGGAAGAGACACAAAGAGCACAGAAGCACACATTGATCCAGGATTTCCTTTCTATGTTAGACAGTAATGGCAGGTGATCTTTAATACCCCTAAATAAAATCCAGTGCAACCAACTCCCTTTAGAAGTAAACAGAGTCCACATGTGTGTAATTCACTTCAAGTATACAGTAAATCCAGCTGTTCTGTGACGGCCTCGGAGGATTGTTAAAGAAAGGGATACGTTGTCAGGGATAAAGTTGTGGTTAGGTCATGAAGCAGAATCCCAAGCTTTAAACAGCTCTCTGAGCTCTGTTGTGTGGCCTTAGTTAGCATTGCACCTTCAACACTCCACCCTCAAGGTGACAGATGGCGGTGGCTGTATCAGGCTGTTGGGATGCTGTTCTGGATTTGAGACTAGAACTGAGACTCACCTTCCAGAACGACAGCAACCCTGAACATACAGCCAGAGCAACAATGGGCGTCTTTATATTAAGTAGTAATAGTCTGTTAGAATCACCAAGTTATAGTCCAGAACTAAATCCAACTGGGAATTTGTGACTAGACTTGAAAATTGCTGTTCCCTGACATGTTCTAGCAAGTCTGACTGAGCTTGAGCTAGTTTGCAAAAATGGGTCGTTTTTTTAAATTTTGTATATGTTCATACCTTGTACAGACATGCTGGTTGTTAGAATTAAAATGAAAAATTGCTCCCACAAAGGTTTTAAAACCAATGCACACCAGATTTTTAAAATTTGTAAATATTTTTAATTTGTAAAAAAAACAACTACAAAAAACAGGAGACCCTGTTTAATTTTTGTTCCACTTCACAATTTACTTCTACTGTTTGTTACATAAAATCCCAATATATTTCACAGTAATGTGTGGTTGTAACGTGAACGTATGCATACCTTTGTAACGTGCTGGTTTTTTCTCAGATCAGTCATTTTAACATTTTAGTGCTTGTTTCGCGCTAGGTCTTTCATCCCGGACGAACACATGGTTTGGTGTCCGGAGCAGCTTCTGCAGTGCGTGCTGGCCCATATCCACTACATGCCGGACCACTGGAGGGGCAATGCAAACAAGAGCGAGACCCGTGACGAGGTGGCACAGCTGTTCCAATACAAAGCGGTGAGGAGAGCAGCCAATCAGCAGATAGGAAATCATCCGCCACTCTTAAATTAAGATTTATAATATAATTCATTCATTCTAAATTGACATTATTGATGCATTCTTTGGGTGGGCAATAATCTGTTTCTCTTTTTAACTTAGGTGTTCATTTTGGAGGAGCTGCTGAGCCCTATAGTTACTCCATTCATTCTCATATTCATCCTGAGAAACAAATCCCTAGAAATCATTGACTTCTTCAGGAACTTCACAGTGGAAGTGGTTGGAGTTGGAGATATCTGCTCCTTTGCTCAGATGGACATACGCCGGCACGGAAACCCAACAGTAAGATCCATTATGCTTGTCTGGCAGGATTGAGGCCAGTATATTTAGGAGAACTATAATAATGCATGTGCTTTATTTGTTCACGCTCCTGTTTTTGCAGTGGATGTCAGAGGGCCAGACTGAGGCATCTATATATCAACAGGCTGAGAATGGCAAGACAGAGTTGTCCCTCATGCATTTCACCATAAAGAACCCCCATTGGCAGCCGCCTCAGGAGAGCTCATTGTTCATCAGCCACTTAAAGGAGAAGGTGCAGCATGATGCACAGGGTGGGCCTTCGACCCAGCTGCTGCTCTCAGAGGCCCCCCTGTGTACCTCGCTGCACTCCAATGAGTCTGGCACCGGGGTAGGAAGCCTGATGTTCATCTCAGTTTTGTAACTACCGTTAAAAAAAGAGAGAATTTTTCTTAAAATCTTTTCATGTCTGTGGCTGTTTCCAGCCTGAAAATCTTTTAGCCAGTGTCCTGGCCCACCCCATCCTCACTGCATCTGGACTACAAGGGCGGGACCATCGCTTCGTCCCGCCAAGCTCTGCCGCTTCTGCCGCTGCCAGTGTCCTGGCCTCTCTGTCCACCTCCCATCATGCACATCCAAGTCGAAGCCGCCCTCCCGGCCTTCTGCCCTCCTCCGTCTACCCTGAGACCACCATGCACCGTAACGATCGCGCCGTCGTTAACAGGTACTGTAAGGGCTGAGATCTAATGTAGTAGGTTCACCATAACTGGACTCGGTTGAACAGAAACTCAGACACAAATGCAAATGTAAAACACCAGCTCTGTTGTTTTTTTTTTTTTTTTTTTTTTTTTTACAGCATGTCTCACAGTGACTCTCGCATCCGGAGCAACGCGCTGCACTCAGAGTTTGCCTCAGCAGAGATGAGCCTCCATGCCATCTACATGCATGAGGTAAGTTCCTGACCACGAGTATTACTGTGTTGTAGGTTCATTCTTACACCTGAGGTAGGTTGAAAAGCTTTGGAAAGCTTTACCACATGTAGCACAGCTGCTGTGCTGCATAGCAGTTATTAGATTTAAATATTGATCCATTGTTTATTACGGTGTTTAAAACTCATCTTATAACTTTGTGGTTTGTCTGTGCAGCTCCATCAGCAGAGCTCCCACCCTCAGAGGTTGTCAGGGCAGTGGCAGAGTTCGGTGCCAATGCGAGAGTTTCACACAAGCACAGGTAACCAGATGTTTTTGATAGATGCCCTGAGAAATTAGAATTCTCTGATTTTCAGCTCGATGGACCCTGACTGGTGGCCAGGCGGTCAGAAACTAAAAAAAAACAGATTTGTTTCCGATTAGTGATCGCACTATACCCAAGTAATATCAGGTTGCGGTGATAACAACACCCTTCAGTGTGGAACCTGTTACAGAGGCAAGAAAAAGCTCAGCACCAGCTTCATTAAGTATCAGAGGCGTGTTTACAAATGAAGTCATAGGAACCACAAAGATTTAAGAAGGTACCTAAAAGCAAAGTAGATTTTTTTTTTTTTTTTTTTTTTTAACAACCAGTCTGTTCATTCAGACTGCGAGAGAGAAGAGATGACAGTAAGGCTAAGTATGTTACAGAAAAGTTACTTTTTGAAATCTATTCCAGCTTTCATTCTTTGTCAAGGCACATGATGGATTTGGAAATGTTGGTAGCCTTTTTAAAATCTCACAGTTTGTCTGAGGGATTATATTGTCTAGGGAACACGCACAAAGACTTGATCAATATAAGATGCCCATGGCAGTTTCAAAACGTGCACACATTCATACTCAGACACGCAGATCAACAGGCAGCATGAGAAAGCTGGACTCAAACCTACAACTACTCAGCCCACTGAGGAACAGCGACCGTAAAAAGTCACTGTAATATGCCTACATTCATTTAGCTCGCTTATTAAGGGAACAGCATTCTCAGTTAAAGCCAATTATCATGTTTAAACATGCAGTAGGGTGACATTATTGATGTGTCGTGATTTGAAAATAATTAGCAGATGTTTTCATTGACAAAAGACAACTTAAAAGCAGAAATTGCTGTAAAAGAAACAATTTTCTAACCTGATTCATTTTGAGACGGTGCTATGTTGGCAGCTATTTACGCGTTGCTGTTTTAGTGTCCTGACTTCTAAGCATGTTTTGTTTTGGCAAAGTGCTTTTTGAAATTACTTCTGTTAAAAACAAAGAAAAGGCTAGTTGGGTATTTAAGAACTGTTGTAATTCTGAATTTGCCTTTATTAGGACTCTTTTTTTAAAGATCATTCAAGTTAATGAATCAAAACTTTGAGGTGAAGCAAAAGGGAATACATATTTGCCCCGACTGTGTTTAGCTACAAATTCTACAGTAATCAGCTTAGCTTCTTTTTCCGCAGGTTCCAGTGCTCACGCTTGTCATAGTACCAACATTTCAATGCCAGCCCCCGCCCAACTTGGTGGCTGGAAAGAGGAGGAAGAAGAGGAGGAAGAGGATCAGGAGATCAATAGTGGATCGACTCCAAAAAAGGCCTCGCCGCACAGTTCATGAAGTGCCTTTGTCAGAAGGTATATAATCCGGTTTCAGCGATAAAATACACTGCTCGAAAAATTGAAGGAACGCATCAGATCTCAATTGAAAAAAAAAGTCATGCTGGATATTCACACTGATATGGAACGAGTAATGTGTTGGGAACAAAAAGATGGCATATCATTTGAGGCAAATTTAACTTTTTTTTTAAATTTAATCAACCAACAGAGAGCTTAATCCAAAGGTAGGGAGAAAGTGAAACTAAGAAGCTGATGCAGCAGCCTGGTCCAGTTGGCTGAAATGTCTTCGGAGCAACTCAGAGTGGTGTTCAGTAGTTTGTATAGCCGCCAGGTGCTAAAATGGTGGGCTGGATGGTGTCCTGGGGTATCTCCTCCCAGATCCTGACCAGGGCATCACTGAGCTCCTGGAGAGTTCTAGGTGCAACCTGGAGGTGTCGGACGGACCTAAACATGAAGTCCCAGAGATGTTCTGTTGGATTTAGGTCAGAGGAGCATGGAGGCCAGTTAATGGTATTAATTCCTTCATCCTTCAGGAACTGCCTGAACACTCCTGCCACAGGAGGCCGGACATTACGGTGCACCAGGAGGAACCCAAGACCCATTGTACCAGCGAAGGGTCTAACAATGGATCTGAGGAGTTCATCCTAATACTAATGGCAGTCAGTGTTTATCCTGCACACGTCTGTGTGTCTCTCCCAGACCAACACTTACCCACCGCCAAACCGATCATCCTGAACAGTGTTGCAGGCAGCGCAACGTCCACCGCAGCTTCTCCAGACCCGTTCACATCTGTCACATGGGGTCAGAGTGAACCTGCTCTCATCTGTGAAAAGAACAGGGCCTACGTGCCAAACCTGGCAATTCCGGTGATCTCCAGCAAATGCCAGTCGAGCTCCACGGTACCAGGCAGTGAGCACATGGCCTACTAGATGACACCCACCCTCATGAATTCTGTTTCTAATGGTTTAGTCAGAGTCATTCATCCCAGCGGCCCACTGGAGGTCCATTTGTAGGGACCCGACCGTACTCATCCTGTTCCTCTTTGCACAAGGGAGCAGATACCAGTTCTCCTGATGGGTTTAGGACCTCTGGCGGTCCGGTCCCTCTCTCCTATAGTCTCCTGGCATTTCCTGCATGTTCTTGAGACTGTGCTGGGAGACACAGCAAACCTTCTGGCAACGGCACATAATAATGTGCCATCCTGGTGGAGTTGGACTGCCTGTACAACCTCTGTAGGGTGCAGGTATCGCCCCATGCTGCCAGTAGTGACTCTAACCCCGGTCAAATGCAAAACCAATGAAAGGCAGTCGGAAAAAAAAAATAAGGAGGGGAAAATGTCTGTAGCCTCCACCTGCAGACCCGTTCCTGTTTTTGGGGTCGTCTCATTGTTGCCCCTTTAGTGCACCTGTTGTTCATGTCATTAACACCCGAACAGCCCACGCTGATCAACAACCTCCTCCACTGAACTGACCAGATCAATAATTCACTAGTTCAACTGGCTCGATCTTATGCTCTGATTTAAAAAGTGTACCTTTCATTTTTTGAGCAGTGTACAAGTCTGTGGGGGTGTGACCTGCAAGACTACATTGCTCTAATAATTTCTCCCCCTTTTTTTTTTATAGCGTTTACATTTTTCTTTCTTCGCTGAACATTGTGGCCTTATATGATCTTCATGGAGAGTTTAGTGCGGACCTTTAAAACATTATTCAGCATGTACTGTGGGAGGGGTCTGCCGATGAACAACCACTGTTTTTGCACCTCTGCACCTCATCATGTCATATCAGGGAGTCTGTGGCATCAGGGATTCCATACGTCTTCCATCCTTCTTATCGTGGTTTCATCATTGAATTGTGCAAAACTCATTGGAAAGTGTATAGTTTGCGTGACAGTGGGTGGAAGCAATTTTATGATGTTACAACAACATAAAAAAAGCTTATCCCAACTTCTGCTTTTATTCTGCGTGCACATTTTCTCAAATATGCGTGGATCACTCAGATTTTTAGATGACCATCCATCTTACGACTTGACCGGCATAAAAGTAAAACAGCGTAAAATGCTTGCTTTGACCCCTTGTGGTATAAATACATCTTATTTGTACTTTAAAGTTTAAAGTTTTTTTTCAAATACCAGATCTAATCATTAGAAAAATTAACATGTTTTTCTTTGATGAAAGCTGACTATAATACCCTTTAATCATAGAATATAAGACATCTTAAGACTTCATCTACACATCCTGCTATCCATGTTTATGGGGCCTAAATACACATTTTGCTCAGTATTACTAGTTCAGGTGTTCTTAGAAGACTTGTGTTTTTTCTAATGAAAGAAGCATAGAGTATTCTCACCATTCCCAAATCCCAACGCAGACTGAAGCCTGTTAGGTCCATCCAGGCTGAAGAGTAGTCAGTTTTTTGGCTTATTTATTTGTTAAAACAAGTATTTTAATACCAGTTCTCTGTATTACCTCAGTGGCAGTTAAGCTGAATCTATGCCGCCGTCAATAATACCTCTGCAGTGTAAACAGTTTTGCAGTGCACAAATACATCTTTTAACTGCAGTTAGGTTTTAATTATACATATTTAAAGTGTAAGAAATTAATTTTCCTTTAATATTTACAAAGCAGATAAGATGAGCTTTAATTATTTTGTTGCAATTGGGCCATTTTGCTTTTTTAAATCTTTGTTGGGTAAACATTTTTAAACCCATAGCCTTTCCAAAATTGATGCATAAATCTGGAATGTCAACAGAGGGGCTGATTTTATTTAGCTTTTTTTTTTTTCTTAAAATTCAAATTTTTCAGTTCCTCATACTTTTGTTGTCAAGTCCCAGTAAAACAAAATTTCTCTTCTGGCGACGTCCGTTATTAGCTTTAAGAATATTTATTATTTTTTTGTTTCCCCAAATATCTAATGAAGCATACATGTATTATTTATTTAAAAAAAAATATTTTAGACATAATTTTAACGATATAAAAAAAACCTCCATCCCCACAAGGCGGCAGATCATGCGTTCGGATTTTATTAGTCTCATAAAACGACACGCCCACCTGCATGACGTGAAAGGCAATGATGATTTTTTGTATAAAACCTCAGCATGCGATATATCGTCAGTCCGCCAGAACAAGGAGAATGCCGTGCCCCAGTCAGATGAGCTCACTCGTAATATGCACCTGCATGTGTTTTGCATTCGAAGTGAAGTTGCCGAGTCGTGTTTTTCACACGTTGTAATTTTTATTGTCGAGGACACACTGGAGCCGAGCTGCGTGAGAGTTGATGCAGTCCCCATTTACCGTTAGCCATTTCTATCAGAAGCAGTGCCTTAGTGTTACGGATTAGTATTTGCTCTTTTAGAAAGCCATCCCATCTAAACCGTGAAAGCTACTTTTTATAGACTTAGCAGCACATACGGTGTACAGTACGTAAAGCAGCTCATATGTGGACGTAGCATCTGGTAAGTTGTGGATGTTGCTCGTACAATAAGCCCTTGTGTCGGTCAGTCTTTTCTACCTGGCAGCACGCTGCTTTTTGTCGTGGTGTTTGGGTTTAGATAACCTACAGAGGAATTTGTCTTTTGTTTGACCATTTTTTTTTCTAATGGGCAAACCTCATACCATCCCTTCTTATCCACTACACACCAGTCCAAGTATTGCAGAGACTGGAACAAGGTGCTAAGTTGTCATCCAGAGATGGTGAATATTATGTTTTCAAATAGTTTTTTTTTTTTTTTTTTTTTTTTGTCTCTTACAAAGTTTGGCTTTGTTCTGTAAATTAGGCGTCATCTGACAAAGGAAACATGCCAAAAGAACTTGTTTTCTGCACAGCTTTACTATACATGTTGTTCCCCGCGTGTGAGTAGAGACTAATAAATCCTATTTTGAGTGTATTTAATCATTTGATCTGTGTGTGATGTTGAAATGTGTTCTTGAAATAAACAAAAGCTCAGAATTTTCTCTTTGTGGATTTTTGTTCATCAGTGGTTACTAAATTGAGCCTCAGAAAATATTTTTTTAGGTTAAAATTTGGAATTTCTCCCAAACTTTTGTTTGAAGGCGTCTTACATAAAATGTTTAAAATTTAGGTCACTTAAACCAACGTATTATCTGGGAAGGGAAATTAGTTGTGGTAATTTTCATTAATCAAGTCACTTTACCGAGTCATAGCTGGTTATGGCTGTGGGCAGGAAAGACAGCAGATCTCAAGCCTATATAATAAATATAGGTTACTATGAATAATATACAGTATAATAAAGATAAGGAAAAATTGGTTGGCACCCCCAGTCAAGATGTGGAAATAACCTTACAAGAAAAAAACTGTGATTTTAGGAAATATAATTACTGTTTAATAAAGCCATCACTCATTCCGTTATTGCTATTGCAGCTATCAATACGTTGTGCCATTACCTGATAGATAGCACTAAGTCTTCTCCAACCTTTGGCAACATTTGAGCACAGAGATATTTTCCTTGACAGACCCCGGTCCTCTCATGCCATCTTCTCTTCTGCTGACTCCACAGTTTTTCTGCAGGATACAAACTGAGGGATTGCGATAGCCACAGAAGAAGGCAAACCATTCCTTGGCCATATGTTTTGGGTTGTTATCCTGCTCAAGCACCTAATGACAACCTGCTTTTAATCTACAGGCAAAGATGGACAGATTTGTATATTTTTCTACTAGTTCAAAGGGCTATGCTGGCATACTAACAAGGTTCCAGTCACCTTTGCAAGAGATGCAGGTCCAAAGCATCATAGGTCCTTCACCCTACTTAACAGTGAACATAAGCGGCATTTTCACATAATTGCTTCACATCGTCTTGTTATTGAAACTTGCTTTATAAATAAACTTGCCTTGGTTTCCCAAAACCACCTAAAAATCAGCTCAGTTTTAGTCTCATCTGACCAGAGCACACAGTTCCTGTAGTGTTTCACAAACTCCACACGTTGTGAAAGATAGAAGAGGCTTCATTTTCCGGCATCAGTCCCAAACAGTCTGTATGAAGATGGGATCTAAAGGCTCTTATGGTGACTAGTTGACCCCAACATGCCACTGTTTGCTGATGTTCTCTGACTGTGTGATGACAAATGATGGTTGGTCCTCACCCTGCCGAGTAAAAGAAAGGCTTCTCTGTCATCTTCATAATCCAGGAAAACAGAAAGTCACTGGAAGTTTCTATAAACTTCGATTAACTTAGAAAAGTAAATATTCTAAAAAAAAAAAAGTATTGTTCTGGGTACTTCAAATTGTGCCACTGGTTATTTTATAAACACAGTTTTTTTTCTAACACAGGATATATTCTCTCTTGGAAAAAATGTCTTCCAATTCGAGGTGGGATTTTTCTGAAATTTTCAGAGTAAGATTAGGCAGCTGCAGTTACTTTTTATGCCACGTTTCTTGGTATGCATGATAATTCTAAATGTCGTTCAGCAGAAGGTTATGAAATGGGTACAGTGAAGAAACCACATGAGTGTTTCATGTCTAATCTAAAGTATATTTCATCTTCTCCTGCTGGCCAGTTACAGCTTGTTTGCATAAAATTGACAGAGCCCTAAAAACAGCTCATACTGAAAGGAGCTCAAAATAGGTGGAGCTGAGGAGATGAAATCTCCTTATCAGAGAATGATTTTGTGCAAAACAATGTAATGGATATGTTTTGAATAGCCCATAGACCTATCCTAAATATATAAAGGAAGCATAAAAGGTCACCTTTGAATTAAACAGATGCTGATTTGCAACTCCCGGCTATTCATGATACGTTTTGAAATGCACACCGTTTCATTACAAATCTTGTGGGGATTTTCTTGTTGGACATTTAGAAGAAGTTGTTTTATTTCTTTCTTGTTGCGCTCCTCCTTTGATACCTGTCTGTACTGCAGTACATTTTTATCCCTTCTGGAGGACATGTGCGCCATCTGCTGCTCTTGCATTGCCATTGGCTTCAACTTTCACCTGGCATGCAAATGTTCTGGAGGTAACATGAATGTTTGGATCAGTGAACACGATACATCCATGACCTTAGTCTTTGAAATGACTGGGAGGTCGGCTGGAGGGCTACGTATTTCACACGGGAAGGCGTACGTTGTGTCTAATTATTGCCCCCCCCCCCCCAAACTCATCACAAAGAAATGCTTTAACACAGAAATAGGCACTGTGTGGCTGTTTCTTTTCACGGTGTGTTGAAGAGCGAGATTTAAACATCTGTCAAAGGCTCTGACAATTTACCATTATATTATACGGACCTACTGACATTTTTATGTTAAAAAATGGTCACAAAATTATGATTCAGGTTCTCATAAATCATTTTCTATTTCACCCCTTTACATGATGACACATGAATACCCCCAAAAGCTTTCAATAGCCATAGAGTCATCGATCAGTTCTGGCAGCTCGTCTATGTTCTTTCTGTGGAATGGAAACCAAAGACAGTGGCCAGAACAGGATGAGGCAGAGACAAGCAGCAACAGTGGATTAGTGTCTGCTAGAGTTTCGAAGGGGGTAAATGAGGGTCCAGGCGGCCTGCTGCTGTCAGTCACTGGTACTGGGGGGAAAAGCCCACACGGGAAGACTAAGAAAATACCACAGAAGCAGAGGAATAGGGTCTACCAGTGGAAGAGTAGCAATAAATCAATCATAGACAGATTAATCGAAATGAATCCTCCAAGCAACTGAGATTTGCATTTGTGTTTTGTAAGGTTTATAAAACACCTTAGCTACCCTGAGTTCCTTTTGTGCTTTCTTAGTGGTTCCATCATTTTAAAGATGCAACAGACTGCTAAAAAAATGTAACGTTTCATATCATTATTCTCAGGCCCTTACTCAGTATGAGGTCAGACTTTAATCAGAGGTCTGATGTTTAGGCTGCAGCTGTCACAACAGGAACTGTGGGAAAACAGCATGCCACAGCCCCCCTGCAACAGCCTAATTATAAATCAGTACAATTTCTGTAACTGAGAATCAGACTGTAAAAACAGGGGTTAAACAATAAGAATAATGCAGTTTGGCCACAATGACAAGAATCACTGTCCTAGCTGTCAAGCACGGCGGTGGTCGCATCATGTCTGTTTTGGTGCAAACTGCTAATGCATTGTACAAGGTGAGTGGAATGATGACGATTGATGACTTCCTAAAGTTTTCAATGTACCTCAAATCAACAGCTGCTATAGGAGGCAGTCACACAATCAAGTGAGATTGCCTTTGAGTTTTATGTTACTTTATTTATTTTTGTGCATTTGTCTTCTTAGGTTTGTCCGTATTTGTTGCTTTAAACAAGTAAAAAAAAAAAGCTAATACCACCTTCCTTGCCTGATGGCAACTAGTTTAACTACTAGTTGGATTCCAAACGTGTTAATTTAGCCGTGACCCTTTTCCAGACTATTATATGCCTCGTATCCTAAGAGTTATCATACTTTCAATACTATATGCTTTACGTTCACTTGACCAAAACACTGATAAACACATTGTTTTGAGGATTTTATTAGTTTTAGCAGGTGAAAAGAGCTGTGATTTATTGTCAGTAGGGATTTAACTACAAGACCGCAATCATTTTTGCCTGAGTGGGTATGAACTAGGCTGAAAGGTCAAACCCGTGTTGGATAAATTGGTCCTACATGATTTGACCGATTTGAACTGATGTAAAGCCAGCTGAGAGCTACATAGGATGCCTAAAATGGGTTGCTAAATTGGATTGTATTTAGTCAGGCAAAGTAAGTCTGACACAAAAGGCTAATTTTTAGCCCAGGCCCACTTAGTAGCCATCTACTCTGAGCAAGACCCATATAGGGCTCAGTGCCCACGTACAAATTCAAGTCAATTTGTACGGCTTCCCGGTATGGGAAAAGTCTCCACACAAAAATATGACTGAATAGATTCAGTCATGAATGTCTTTTCATCAGATATACTTTTTTAAATTAATATTTACTTAATAGATCTCTGGTATAAAAAAAACCTAAACGTACATATAAAATATTAAATGTTACTAATTCAGAAGATTGTATACTATTATAGCAGTAACAGTTATTATGGAAATACAGTACGTTTAATACAATAATAAAATTGGCCAGACAATTGGCTCAAGGTTCCAAAATGTAATTATCTGTTTATTTTATTAAAAAAAAAAATTAAATAGATGGTTTTACAAACTTTCAAAAGGAAAAGTATAAGCCCCTCTGCAGAGTTTTAGTCCTTTCTCCCTGTATTCACCGTGCTGTAAACGATGATGTCACAAAAATCTAACCCTTGACCCCAAGCATGTCAGGCATGACAGCAGCAGCTTGAAGCGCATGTGCCACACCTCCTTTTTTGTTTTTGGTGTACTTTAGAGACAGAGTTACACCAACCCATACGGCCCATAGTTACTTTAACATATTGGGTCAATTTTTTTACATGGCTGAACATATTTATAGAAATGAGGCCAAGTTTAATAGGAGCTTCTTAAATAAGAAAAAATGCTAATATTGCTTGCTGAAAAACTATTATTTGTGGAAAAAAACAACCTATGATCCTTGAAGTTGATGTGTACCTAACCATCAATCTGCTGTAGTTTGTAATATAGTTTGTATTGTTACAACAGAAACTTGTGTAGGTAGGGCACTAAAACTGGCCCCAGTCCAGGGGCCCACATCCTTCTAAATATGGCCGTAATCATAGCTAAAATTGCTCTCTGAAGGTAAAAAGGATCATTCTTCCTGGTCATATTTAATTAACATTTGATTTAACTGGGAGTAGCAAGCAGCAGTGACCAGCCCAGTAGAGGCCGGTGTCCCAGTCCCATCCAACACAGGCCGTCTCCTATCTCCACTGCAAATGACAGGATCTATTTTGGAAAGGAGGCTGCTCCAAACACGGCACGTCAGCTATTTGGCATCATGAGCCCCTGGAGAAGAAAAGAAAAAGGAGTCTAGTCAACCGCCCACCACAGGAGACTGGGGGACTTCCATCTTTCTGGATTTACTATCATTTCAGGGATATTTGTGCAGAAAGAAGACAACATTTTTTGTGAGGGATTACTAAACGCTTTCACTGGATTGGGTCCTTAATCTGGAGATTTTATTAAAAGACAACAGTCAGATGACTCAGCTGCTGATTTACCTGAGAGGCTGAAGACTCAAAGGTAAGTTTTTTTCCTATTTCAAGTGATCTGAAATAGATTGTACCAGTTTGCATGATTAGAATGTATGGATCTACAGGTAATTAATTGTACTTTGACTCCTGGACTGAACAATTAATGTTAACTGTGACCTCAACGTCCAGCTTTGGCTCTGTTTATGTAATTTCATTGTACTTGAGCACCTTTTTTGCTCAGTTTTAAGAAGTTGTATTGACCTCCTATTGTTTATTTAAGTCTATTGTGACTTTCTTTCTATATTATTTCACCTTTATTTATACAGATTGAGATCCCAAATCTCCTTTGCAAGAGAGAGACCTATTTGAGCTTCTCTGGCAGATAAATAAATGGGCAGTGCTACAAATAAAGCATGTTTCCGAAGCAGCAGCTTTATCAAACAGCCCTTCGTTTCTACAAATGGCAATGTACAGAGACGGGCTCTGACAGCTGAGGTTATTTTTGGGACAGGCAGTCCAGTCGACAGAGGTGACAAAGCTGGCAAATGGCAGTCATTGAAAGGCACCTATCTTCTGCAGATGACCTTGTTACATGGGAATTCAGTTGTTGTTGTGGTATTAAGCTATTGAACAGGCTGTGTGGCTTGATGTGATTGGCTCGATCGATGCAGAGGCAGAACAGGAGACCGCATAATGTTACAGGAGATGCCAGCTATAAATATGCCAATCTTAACTATGGTTCTATGCCTTTTTTTTTCATTGCACAAAATATCTGCAGAGTACACATAGAAAACTGTAAAATGCATTGTGTTTCCATTGGTTTTGGTTAAATTAATTAAGCCCTTGACTTTAATATTCAAATATTTAAAAAGTATTTCATAGCGAGGTAATTTTTTAAATTACAACTATTTGCAATAATGTAACCTTTTTATTCAATGGTAGAACCTGAAACATATCTTTATGACAGCGTTACCATCAGACATGTCTGCTCATTAAGCTGCAAGTATTTCGTATTTGCTTTGAAATAATAGTGAACTCATGACAGAGGGACGTCTCTTACTATTTGAGCAAACATTTTGATATTTTAAAATATATGAAAAGATTGAATTATAAGATTTGAATGTTGTTCCCCTTGCATGAAAACTTCTTTTGACCTGGGATTTTACTCAACATTAAGACATAATCCTTCTAAGTATACATAATAAGATATCATATTTCTTTAGCTTTAAATTTGTTTAGTGCAATTAGAATTTTAGACACTTTACTCCATTTCAAGCTCTTCCATAAAAGTAAAGGCAGAATCTAGCTAAACGCCATTAAATCTTTTAAATACCACATGTATTCACATACTTTAGTTTTAAGTAGCTCCATAATCTTGCTTTTTTTTGTATTTTTACATTTGTACTGATCAAAATTTTGGGACCTATGTCTTATCTCTGGTTTTTGTAAAGCGCTCACCTGCTAATACCAACGTTAGCAGATTCTGATTTCCCTTTTACAACTATAATATAATAAGCTGTAAGAACAGCATTCAGTTTCTTTTTCTACACAGCAGTCTCTGCTCTTTATCTGTTTAAGGAGCTTAGTTGTCAGATTGTGTGTTAGAAAACAATTGCTGTAAAATCAGAGTTTACTATTATTTCAAAGCAAATACAAAATACTTGCAGAGTTTAGCATCCTGTATTCAAGATGAATGGAATTATCACACCATTACTTTAGGAGCAGTCTTGCATTGTAACCCCTACGGAAGATGGATCTTTTTTTTTTTATTTCTGAGATTTCCAAAAGGCTGCCAACATTTTAAAACCCATCTTGTTTCATGACAGACAGAGCTTGAAACACCAAAGGATAAAACAGGGTAGCCTTGCTGTCAAAGATTCAGCCTTCCTGTTAAACAGTCTTGCTCGCTCTCCCTGAGTCTGAATGAATGACAGACACGTCTCAAAGTAAAAAATAGTTTACTTTTAAATAGCTACTGACTTCTATGTGCTGCCTCTGACTTGATTTTGAACACCCCACTGACGCTTAAAATAACTTTAATAACTTTAAGTGTACTTCCCTGAATAACATCGTCCACATTGAAGAGCGTTTAGCACACAGGTACTTATCAGAAAAAAGTATCAGAAAACAGTTTTCAAAGTGCAGTTTTCAGATGGTTTCCGTCAAAGGTCAATTTCTTGATGCATCTCATACATAGTTCATATTTTACCATTCTGTACTGCTCTTCTGTCAGACATCTATGAAGACAGAGTGAGTAAATCCCACTCTCAAAGTAATATTTTGTGTTGGGATGTTTCACCAAGTTTGAGATCGAAGGCACGACTAACAACAACCACAACCCGCCTGGGAATGTGGATTCTGAACAGATTTTATTTTGAATCAAAGAAGCTGCTGCTATGTGTGTTTTTCCCCGTTGGGACACTTCAGGCTTAGTTTAATAAACATGTATTCACGTCGTACATTACAGACAAGTTTCCTTATTTCCAAGCCTACGCTGCTGAAGACGAGGTCCTGGTCATGTTCCAGGAACGTAAAGAATATAAGATCTAGTAAATGTATTATTAGATAAATGTTTAGTGTTTAGAAATTTTTGTGCGATACTGCACTTCACTCTGTCAGACCCTGATAATCAGTGATCACACCTGAATGAAGTTGTCTATAGACTGTTCATTCATGTTGTTGTTTTTGTGGTATTAGTTTTAATATTATTACTTTTGCCTTATTCATCACAGGAGTAAAAAATGGATCAAAACTTGTTTGGAGGAGTCCCCAGGTTTCTCACACGGCCAAAGGCTTTCACAGTGGGCGTGGGCAAGGATGCTACGCTCAGCTGCACTGTTGTTGGCAACCCGACTCCTAAGATCACCTGGGAAAAAGACAAGCTCAAGCTTTCATCCGGGGGCCGCTTTAAGACCGTGGAGGATGGAGACATCTACCGCCTGACCATCTACGACCTCACGCTGGAGGACAGCGGCCAGTACATGTGCCGAGCCAAAAACAACGTCGGGGAAGCCTACGCTGCTGTAACCCTGAAGGTGGCCCTCCCAACAGAGATGTCTCAAAGGGCCCCAGTTTTCATGGTGAAGCCCACTTCCACACGTGTGGCTCTAGGAGGAGATGCTGTTTTCCACTGCCGGGTTGTGGCTCATCCTGAGGCCAACTTTGAGTGGGAGAAGGACGGGCGCTACCTGGGTGAGACAAACCGCATTAAAATTACGTCCGACAGTGACAGCAGCACCTTGAAGATCCAAGGTGTGCGCAACCTGGACAGCGGCACTTACATCTGCAGGGCCCAGAACACTGTAGGCCGCTCCCAAGCTGCTGCAGCTCTGGTGGTGGATGCTCAGGATGCTCGCCACATGTCAGCAGACAAGAGCACCTCCCTCCTCTCCCACATGCAAAAGCGCAAAGAGGAAATGAAGAAGGACATCTCCATCTATCGCACGGAGGAAAGCAACTCCTTCTCCACATCCAACATGACCGATGCCCTGGGTTCTCTGAACCTGGAGCATGAGCTGAGGGCGTCTGCGCTGGCAAGTCTCCCTAAAGGTGTATTCACCCGCACCTGCACAGTTACCGAGGGCAAACATGCCAAACTCAGCTGCTTTGTGACGGGTCACCCCAAACCGCACATTATCTGGAGGAAGGATGGGACGAACATCAGTGAGGGCCGCAGGCACGTCATTTATGAGGACCAAGCTGAGAACTTCATCCTCAAGATCCTGTACTGCAAGCAGAATGATAATGGTCTCTATACATGCAACGCAACCAACATGGCCGGGCAAACCTACAGTGCTGTACTGGTTACAGTCAAAGGTAAGGTTTGAAAATGCTCATCCGTTGAGGAAAAAAACGTTCTAAAAATCTATATTTTGGGGCCGTCCTTCTGAGGGCACATTGTGTGAATCCTCGAATGCAGTGGTGTCCACATTTTTTGTTAAATAACTGGGCCGAAATTTGTAATGTTTTTAAAAATGAAGATAGAATAAGAATAAGCATTCCTTTATTGTCCCACAATGGGGAAATTCGGGTGTGACAGTGGAAAAACACACGGTCAGTTACACACAATTATTAGCAATGAGAAAAAAAGAGAAGAAGAAAAAGAGCAAACCGGTCTAGTAGTCTAAAGTTAGCTCTGAAGAAACACCAAGAGTAGAAGATAAGAGTAAATACCAGAGTAAGTATTCAACAAAGGAAAAACTATTTGACAGTGGGAAAAAGCTACAGCCTATTTATGTAACACACAATAATAGAATATGCAATATTTACATTACGTACAATAATACAGTATGTATAACAGTGCAGCAGCCTCCCTAGCTAAGGCATGTGTAAGTTTCCTTAGCATCTGGGAACAGTTTAAACAAAAAAAGGTTGGATCAGAATCTGTACAACGATTAGTATGATGTAAACAGTTACGTTTGTTGGACGCAGCCAAGATGATAAAGTCCAACAGCAGTTGTTAGGCACGACCTACAGAAATGCTCCTTAGAGTCTCTGGGATTCAGGAGTCTGTTACTAAAAGAGCTTAAACAATTTTATTGTAATCTTTTTTAATGAAACAGAATAAAGCAGCCAGATTTTTCTAAAGAAAAAAAGGGAGATGCACAATGTTCCGATGTTCCATTGTTTTCTATTATCCTGGTCTAGAAATTGTTATATTCTATTTTTAGATTTCCAGTGGAATGACTTCTTCCATTTTTTTCAAATATTGTATCATATCTTTTCATAGGGCAACACTGAAGATACAATACTTCAATGCAAAGTAGTCAGTGCACGGCTTGTATACAGGACTGTCTCAGAAAATTAGAATATTGTGATAAAGTTCTTTATTTTCTGTAATGCAATTAAAAAACATGAAATGTCATACATTCTGGATTCATTACAAATCAACTGAAATATCGCAAGCCTTTTATTGTTTTAATATTGCTGATTATGGCGTACAGCTGAAGAAAACTCAAAAATCCTATCTCAAAATATTAGAATATTTCCTCAGACCAAGTAAAAAAAAATTATAACAGCAAAACAAAATCAAACATTTGAAAATGTCCATTAATGCACTCAGTACTTGGTTGGGAATCCTTTTGCACAGATTACTGCATCAATGGGGCGTGGCATGGAGGCAATCAGTCTGTGGCATTGCTGAGGTGTTATGGATGCCCAGGATGCTTCAATAGCGGCCTTTAGCTCATTTGCATTGTTGGGTCTGGTGTCTTTCAGCTTCTTCTTCACAATACCCCACAAATTTTCCATGGGGTTCAGGTCAGGGGAATTGGCAGGCCAATCAAGGACAGTAATGCCATGGTCAGTACACCAGTTACTGGTGGTTTTGGCACTGTGGGTAGGTGCCAGATCTTGGTTGTGCAGCGTTTCCTGCCACATTTCCCCCTTCCAACACACTTTTTGTGAATGTGCTTTGAAACTGCACTCTGTGAACAGCCTGCTCTTTGAGAAATTTCTTTTTGTGTCTTACCCTCCTAATGGAGGGTGTCAATGATGGTCTTCTGGACAGCAGTCAGATCAGCAGTCTTCCCCATACTTGTGATTTAGTTTACTGAACCAAGCTGAGTGTTTTTCAAGGCTCAGGAAACCCTTGCAGGTGTTTCGAGTTAATTAGACGATTCAAGTGATTAGTTGAATAGCCTACTAGTATACAGTACTTTTTCACGATATTCTAATTTTCTGAGACAGTCCTGTACCAGTGTAAGTGTACTGTCTCCAACAACACACAGCCATTAATGTCTTAACTGGGGACACTGGTGAGTGAAAATTAGGCCCAAAATGTCAATATTTTGTGTGACCCCTCTTATTTTACTCTGTTGTGCATGGAGTTCACTAGAGTTTCACAAGTTTCCACTACAGTCCTGTCCTACTCTTCCATGACAATGTCACAGAGCTGGTGGATGTTGGAGACTTTATGGTCCGCCATCTTCCATTTGAGGATGTCTTATGTACGCTCAATAGCGTTTAGGTCTGGAGACATGCTTGGTCAGTCCAGCAGTTTTATCCTCAGTTTCTGCAGCAAGGTAGTGATGGTCTTGGAGTTGTGCACAATGTTACTACCATGCTGGAGTACCTCCCTGCACCCCAGTTTCCAAAGGGAGGGCATCATTATACATCTTCACATCATCTTTACCCTGTTCCCAAATGCTAGGGTAACTTCCACATACCTTAGCTAGGATGCTGCTGCAATACCATACATGTTGCATACTGTATTAAGCTTTGTACGTTATGGAAATTGTACGTTATGGAAATATTGCATATTCTATTATCATGTGTTAGGTATATACAGTAGGCTGGAGTGTATTTTTCCACTATCAATATTTTTTTTCCTTTGGTCAATATTTACTCTGGTATTTACTCTTATCTTCTACTCTTGGTGTTCTTAGAACTAACTTTAGATTAGACCGGTTTGCTTTTTTTTCCTTCTACTCTTGCTTTTTCTCTCATCACTAAAAATTGTGTATAACTGTCCGTGTGTTTGCCACTGTCACACCCAAATTTCCCTAAGGGACAATAATGCAATTCTTATTCTTATGTGCTTCAGTTTGTCACAGTAAATGTTTTGGCATTCATGGTTTCCTCAATGAACTGCAGCTCCCAGCAGCACTCATGCAGCCCCAAATCATTACACTCCCACCACTGAGTCCAGGCAGGACACACTTGTCTTTACACTCCTCGCCTGGTTGCTGCCACACATGCTTGATACAATCTCAACCAAAAAGGTTTATCTTGGTCTGATCAGACCGCAGGACCTTGTTCAGGTTCTCCATGTCCTCAGCTTGTCTTCAGCAAACATTTTCCAGGCTTTCTTGTACATCATCCAGAAGAAGCTTCCTTCCGGCATGACATTCATGAAGCGGTAATCCATGAAGACCAAGTTGATGCAGTTTGTGACGCATGGGCTGGGCACTAATAGGTGAACCACCCTTTCAACCTCTGCAGCAATGTTAACAGCACCATACGTCTAACTTTACAAGACCACCTCTGGATCTGCAGCATGTGCACTCAACTCATCTTTGGTTGGCCATGCCAAGGCCTGTTCTGAGTAGAACCTGTCCTGTTTTACCGCTGTTAAACGTCCAGTCCCCACTATGAGAGAATAACACCAAATTTAACAAAGCTGCTCCACATTCACACCTGAGACTTTGTGACACTGAAAAGTCACATGACCTTGAGGAGGGAAATGGCTAATTAGACACAAATTGGACTGTGTTTTTTTAACTTAGGACATGTACTCTCTCTCTTTTATTCTGTTTTTACGGCACTAGTGGCTCGTTTTTCATACAGTAGGCTGATAGGAAAGGGGGTTTGAAAGAGGGGGGAAGACATGTGGCAAAGGACCTCAGGCTGGAATCAAACCCGGGTCAGCCACGTCAAGGACTAAGGCCTCCGCATATGGGTCGTGCCCACTACCCCTGCGCCATACTTTCTGTTTTACCTTACATTTTGTATTTTAGGAAGATTCAAATGTGTCTGCATCTTTTTTGAAATGTGTTGGATCAATGAAAAATTCACCCTAAAATGTGTTAAAAGTTTATCTGCAGCAAAATTTGTGCCATCCTTGAATTATGGTCATGGACAACACATTCCTAGGGCTGCAAATGTCTCCTGGGTTGCACTTTGATCACCCCTTCCCTATGTTATCAGCATCTTAAAATGATGCTGCTGCATTTTGGTCATCAAATCTTTCATAACAAGTACCACTATGATACTAAGCATTCCAAGTACCATCATCTTTACAGGCTTTTTAGGACTTTTACTTATCTAGTTTGTTGGGCAATGTTATAAAAATATTTGATTAATTAGTATTGCTTAATTGAATTAAGGGTGTGGTTGTTGTAAATTTTAACTAAAAGTTTAAATGCCAAAGTTTGTAGTTAGTAAACATAATGGAACAATACCCAGAAGTCAAAAGCTTTAGTGGGAAACTTACTGAGCCTGGCCCATGCATGTATCTGTTGTCTACACCTGCTCATTTTTGTTGGATTTGCCACACATTTTCAGCAGTTATTTGGCCATAGGCAGAATACACCTTTGATTGTTTACCAGTCCATCACGGACCAACACATAGACTCAAACCACCTTGGCATTTTTCACAACCTGGAATTAAAATGGATAATATGAGAGTTTGGACCAACAGCTGAAACAGAAGCTCAATGGATACATAAGCACTACAAGTGTGCAGCCACCAAGAGGAATCTAGCAAGGAACGAGCATGCAAATGGGGGTTAGGGACTCTGAGAACCGCGCTGTCAATTCTATTGCTATGCTATTGTGGGTCTGAATTGATTCAAAGTCTGTTGGCCCTCTGGCGGCCCCTGATGGCCCGTTGTGGTCTGAGGTTCCCAAGCAATTGCCTAGTCAGCCTAATGGCACCCAGCCAAAAAATGGAAAAAACGAACAGCAGTGCACCTGTCCATGTCTGAGAGGAGAAGGAACGTTGAAAGGTCAATTGGTCCCTGGATCACGGCACAAATACAGAGTTTAACGCGTTTTGCAGCAGAACAATGTGCCTTTGTCTCTACACATCTTGGTGCTTTCACACACCGGCCTGAAAAGTGAGCACTCCCTGTAGCAATAAAGGAGGATGGAGATGGCATCACACAAGCAAACTTAGATGACCATTAGGCTAATAAAATGATCATGCAATACAGAAAATACTTTCTCGGCTCTTTTCTAAATATTCTTTGTAAATTTATTCACTTTTTATTCATGATTATCCAAAAATGTTCTATTATTTATTTATCCTCCATAAAATTACATTAGGTAGAGCAGTGCATTCAACCTGTTGGGCTGTTGAAACTAATTAATCCCCCCTATGGGAATGATAAAATTCATCTCATCTATATTATAATTGTATGATTGTTGAAGAAGTTATGTGCTTATTTCCTCCTCTGTCTACGCTGCGGATCAGCCGAACAGCTCTCTCCATTTGCACCATTTTCTGTACTTAAGACACCCTGAAGCTTGCGACATACTCCATAGAGAAATAATAGTTTTTTTTCTCGTAGTCGGGGTGGGAAGAACATGGAGAAGGGGGTTTAGTCTCCTAAGATTGTTTGACTTT
Source organism: Fundulus diaphanus (assembly GCA_037039145.1). Taxonomy (NCBI): domain Eukaryota; kingdom Metazoa; phylum Chordata; class Actinopteri; order Cyprinodontiformes; family Fundulidae; genus Fundulus; species Fundulus diaphanus. Next base: position 25,942,099 of record CM073133.1, on the reverse strand, counting down.
AGGAGCTCTCTTAAGGCCTAAGATGCTTTGGGAATAACTTATTTTACCGAGGTAAAATTCAGAGAAAAATCGTAGAATTCAGAGAATTCTAACATTTTTCATAAAATGGCGTTACTAAGAATTACTTTTGGTCTTTGGGAATCTTTGTGAATTCGGGAACAGATCAGGATTTAAACCCAGGATCTTCGTGCCTCAAGGCACCAGTGCTAACAGCTGCACTGCCTCAGTCCAAGCATGTTTTGGTAATTGGATTTTCTTATCAAAATCCAACACCAAAAATTCTTGTATGTCAATTCTTGTATTTCAATTTAACATTTTTACTTATCAATAATCACCTGAGGGTTTTTTTTTCCTTTTTGCATTTATTGATTTCCATTACTTGCATTGCATAACTTCTGTTGCTTCTAATTTCTAAAGTTTGGACTGGAATGAAAAGGCATATGAGTGCCCACCAGCACTTGTTCGTACTTCACTGTCATCATTCATTTAGACTTACCATGAAATAATACAATTCCATGTTTTTTTTCATATTTACCACTAAAGGCAGCCCAAAACACCACCTGAGTTTGTATCAAAGTTTAAGGATGATAAAGATGGATTTTTCCCAAAACTAACACATTGTAGATGAAACTGTAGATCCTAAATGTTGAGACGCCCTGTGAGTTACAGACCACCACACATTTACTTCTCTGGTAAATAATAAAAAAAGCTGTGACTGTGAATAATTTGCTTAGAATGCAACAGTGATTTAGCTCATTTTACTGAACAGTCTTGACCCTGTGTAGAGAATCATATTTGCGATGCTCATAGTTATTATCAGAAGGATAACTTTATCTGCAACTGTAATGACCAATCTAAATCAATGTAATATCCCCTAAGATGTACCTAAATGTCAACAGTCAGAAATTACACGGTTAAATTAATCCTGACCCTTTGAAAGAAGGTGTTGTGTTTCATCTATTTTCTGCTGGTGATGAGTAGTTCACAGTTTCTCAGATGTGCTTGCCCTTTCTGGGCCACACTGACGCACTGCAAGCGACACTTCCTCCGGGAAGAGAATTGGCTCATAGGATGAAACCGTAGAGTTGTAGATTTGTGTTTGTCCCCAACCACCATGCAGCCTGTTGAGGAATCAGCAGATGATGCAATGCCTATAAGAGCTTCAGGAAAAGGGATAATTCAAACAGTTTATTAGAAAGAAAGCCTTTAAACAAACTCTAAGTAGGGGATGATGATACTGGATCATCTTTATAGAGCAATAAAATAATCAGGAATCTTTATGGCCACCATGTGTTACCATGGTGAAACTTTTTTGAGACAGACACTGTTTGATTTAATGTTTCTGAATCATATTCCTGATGGAAATGGGGCAAACAGTGTATTGCCTGGGTGGGTGGCAATGCGCCAGGCCCTTCTCTGGACTCATGCAACATAAACCTAGTCCAGATCTTGTAGATGGCATCCCAGAATACCTTGTGCTGTCCTCACCACCTGTGCTGAATCCTTCCTCTCCTGTACTGTGCAGCTCCCTTACTACATAGTTATACTAAGATATAAAATGCTTTCTATGGTAGCTCTGTAAAAGTTTTTTTTAAACAGCTTAGTGGAAACTCCTATTTGTTTCCGTTTCCTGGGGAGGAAGAGCCATTGTTGGGAAAGCTTGAGAAAGCTTCCTGGAGAGGAAGCGAAACGTCTTCAACTACGGAAAACAAGTCCAGTTGCTTTGTTTTTTACTTTTTTTGGAATTCAAACGGTTGGTTTGAACGTAAGTTTCATGAGGGTCATAATAAATGTTGCGTTTATGTCAAAAGAAATACCTTACAACTATTGGTGTGTAATGTTTCACAGCGCTGTTGTACTATTCTATGTAATTGGTAGAGTTAAGGAGACTATTTCATGATTAAATTTGGGTATTAGACCAATATTTGTGTGGACTTCAGGAAGATTTAGGAAAAAAATCAATCAATGATAAAATAAAACTAATAGAAAATATATAAAACATTTACTTAAAAATATACTGAAATTGAAGGTTGGATTTCTCAAAAATTTCATTCTGAAATTATACCTCTACAATGAAACCTTATTTAAATGCATCTTTACAGGGGTAACAATAATGGTGGAGGGCACATTTAGTTATTGATTTTATTCACTGATCACTAAACTTTGCTCATGTTGCCAAATATTTTCCTGCCTTCTATTGAATGGCTATGCTGCAATTTACATCTATTAGTCTGTATTGTAACAATCAATATTATTTTATAATTAGCAGATTTTGTTGCTTTCGTTTTATCTCAGAGCCAAAGGTGCCATTTAAGAGGAAGCTGAAGGATGTGGAGGTACAAGAAAAGACCTCAGCCACGCTCATGTGCGAAGTGCCTCTCATCGCCACGCAGGCCAACTGGTTCATGGAGGAAACAAGGCTGGAGCAAAACACCAAATACCGCATGGACGAGGACGGGACGCTGCGTCGCCTCACCATACATAATGTCACAACGAATGACGATGGAGTTTATATCTGCGAGATGAAAGAGGGAAGCCGCACTGTGGCTGAGCTCACAGTCCTGGGTAGGGGAAAAAGTTTTCCTAGGCTTCCAAGGCATCTTTGTTATAATTTGAAAGAAATGTTTCATAAATCATTTTTCAAGTGCAGCTGATATTGTGACCCCATTGGTTTATAAAAGTCAATATGGGCACCGATAACTGTTTAAATGGTTTATATTCTGTTTTTAGTGCAGCTAATATTGCTATCTGAAATCTTACTCCCATATGCCAGGGAATATCACAAAGAAGCTTCCTCGGAGGACTGTTGTTCCTGTCAGTGACACCGTCATCTTCTGCGTTGAGCTGGAGCATCCTTGTCCAGACGCCTACTGGACTCGCAATGGCGAGAGGCTGAAGGAAGATTCTCGTACTTCGATTGCCTGTGTATTTAGACAGTACACACTGACAATTAAAGACTGCCAGGCAGATGATTCTGGAGAGGTGGCCTTCATGGCGGGAGACTGTAAGACTTCAACACGATTCTCTGTCACTGGTGAGTAAAGTCATTTTTACAAACTGTTCTCAGATATGGTACATTTTGCAAAGTGGTCAGTGACGGTTTTTGCATGAATGTTGTCCTGGGTGAGCTCCTTGTTCTGCATTTAACACCTTCAATTTCAATCCAAATCCAACTTTAATCCCTGCATTGGTATCATGTATAGCTTCAAACCAAATTTGTAATCTCTCCAAACTCTATACAAAAAATAAATAAATAAAAGAAAGAAAGAAAGAAAGGTTTATTTTATGCATGTTTAGTTTCCATATCATGAATGTTTTTTGTAACTAGATATATCTCCAAACAGCTGACTTTGTCTTTCAACTGAGAGAAGGAAAAGCGTAGTACCCTTCTTTCTACCAACTAACAGGCAGCGTGTAGCAACTCGTGGCAGTGGGGCAGTACAGATTTACTTTATGCTTGATTTTGTACGTTTTATCAGCTTTGAAACCATAACTTTTTTTGAACCTCTTTTTACCTTAATCACGATAACCGGTCCACGACCACTCCAATAGTACCAACTGAAGAAAAAACATGTAATCAGGTTCTCCCTGTGTTATAAAAACCTTCTGAGAAATACTGAAATCTGACATAGCATTCTTCTTGTTGTTGACGAAAATTGTAGAGTCACCAACATTCCTGTTCTCTGTCTCTAAAAGGTCAAACATGGTCAGAGAGGTGGGCCAGATTGTCTGGTTTTGAAATTAGTCTGCCGTCAACCATTCTAAAAAAAATAGTTATTTTTGTCACTAACAAATGTAATTGTATCAATGCAGTCACATTTATGAAAAAATATATACATTTTTTGTTATTGTGATGTTTAACAACATAACTCTATGCGTAAAATCAACTTAAGAGAAAAATCAAGACTTTGCAAACATACAGGATCACTTTGCCAAAACATAAACATGGAACAAATAACACTTTTGTCGATAGATGTCTGGAAACAGAGTGGGTTACTGTAAAAATATCTGTAGTGTTAGATGTATAATAGACAAGCATGGATGATGTCAAGGAGATATTAGTTGAACTGGAGTCAGTGATGGCAGACAGAAGGTCCACATACAACCTTGGAGTCTAACAGCCACACTTGTCAACAGTGGTATAAGACAAAAGATAAATATGTATTACCATCAAAAGAGCATCTCCAACACTTTTATCCCACTGTAGCTCCCAGGAAGCACCCCCCTGATCCCCCAGTCGATGCTGTGGTGCAGAACAAGACTGACTCGTCCATCACCATTCAGTGGTCTCCCCCTGACAGTGACCGTCCAGTACCCATTAAAGGGTACATTGTGGAGAAGAGGAAGGTCGGTGCTTCCACCTGGCAGAGGTGCAACGCTGGAGAAACCGTCACAACAACACAGATCACCATAAAGAGTTTTGCAGAGGAAGCTAGTTACCAGTTCCGTATCTCTGCCACAAATGACTTTGGCCAGAGTCCCTATCTGGAAGTACCGGGCAGCTACTACCTCGGTAAGTATCTTATATTCTTCAAATCATCTTTGTTATGCTTTTTGAAAAATGTCTTGTTTATTTTTTGTCATTCAGAACCCACTGCAGAAATCAGGAAAGGTCTGATGAACAGTGCTGCAGTCTCTGGAGAGGAGTTCTCCATCTCTGTCGAGTTGTCAGCTGTTTGCTCAGGCTTCTGGTCCCTAAACGGTCGCCTCCTGCGGAGTGGATCCGAATACCTCATCACCCGGTCTAAGAACATACACACACTGCTCATTCATGTCGTGACCACGGAAATGAATGGAGCCGAAATCAAGTTCGTGGGTGGAGGTTCTCAGAGCAGTTGCATCCTATCTGTGAAGGGTAGGCGGTGTAAAAATGCACTCACTTTTTATCAAAATATCTGTCTTTCTTAATCTTTATTTTGTTTGGAGAAGGCCAAGCATGTCTTCTGAGCACAAAAATGTGTTATAGCACCCTCTATCAGGTTCACCAACAAGTCCGACCATCCAGAGGTTGTGACCTGCAGTGTCCAAGAGACAGCTCAGCTGAGTACTGAAGTGTCAGACTATGAGACTCAGGTCTGTAATAAAAACGTATTTCTTTTTCACTTCTATTATATAAATTTTTAAACAACATCACATGCTTTTTACATCTCATGGAGCATAGTTCAACTCAATTATTTGAAAGTGGGCAGACAATGGCTCAACTACAAACCTAGCAAAGCATGGCCTTCTATCTAAGCCAACAGGCTGGCTAAGGAGAATATTGACCAGACAAGCAGCCAATAGGCTCAGGGTAATAATTGAAATGCTGCAGAGGTCCACAACTCAGTTAGAATAGCTGTTGACATGACAACTAGTAGCTGTACACCAATATTTCACTTTTTGCCCAACATGCAAAACACTATCATATCCAGTATTTTGTGGTGACAGCTTTATGATGTTGGGAGACTTTCTTTTCGCAGGGATGTGGATACTGGTCATGGCTAATGGGAAGAAAAGGCTAATACACTGTTTTTGTTATTGCTGTTCAAAGCCTTAAAAGAAGATTATGTATATTTTGGTAAAGTGTAGTGTGTGGTTCTTCAGGTGGCTTGGATGAGGAATGGGCGAGAAGTGAAAATGGGGAAGAAGTATGAATCTGTCATTCAAGATCGCAAGAGAATCCTGATTGTTCACAACGTTACAGAAGAAGATGTGGGCCTTTATGAGTGTGTCTTAGCTGAGGATAGGATGTCAATTCAGCTCACATTGAAAGGTAAGTGAATTTGAACGTTTAAAAAAAACTGTTTTAAATTTAGACTAATGCACACATAACATCCTGGGTAATAAGCCTTGTTTTGCAAACGAGTATTTCCATTTATTGGAAAAATTTCCTTTTTGTGCATTTCTGCTTAGATGAGCCCGCCAAATTTCTCAACAAAGCCAGGGGTCCCATGGGATTGTCATCGTCCCTTAAAGGAGATCTTGAGCTGAGCTGTGAGGTATCTTCTGCGAGTGCCATTGTTATATGGAGAAAGGATAAAGTGGAGATTAGTGAGGACCAAAGAACAACCATCATCTCCAAAGGGACCCAAAGGAAACTCATCATTAAGAGTGCCAAGAAAATCGATGAAGGATATTATTGTTGTGAGACAGGAGCTGATAAAGTCACATTCCATGTCAAGATAAAAGGTAAAGGTGATACTTCTGCTGGTAACATTATTATTATTATTATTATTATTATTATTATTATTATTATTATTATTATTATTATTATTATTATTATTATTATTATTATTATTATTATTATTATTATTGTTGTTGTTATTGTTATTATTATTATTATTATTATTATTATTATTATTATTATTATTATTATTATTATTATTATGTCATCTGGATCCATGTTTCCATTCCCAGAATCCCAAGCAGCAGCGGCATTCTCCAATAAGGAATTAGTTCAGAGGGAAGTCAAAGCCATCCTCACCCAGAAAGCAACACTTCACTGCGAGGTGTCAGACGCCAAGATGGAGGTGAAATGGTTCAAAGATGGAAAGCTGCTGGAGTCGAGTAGGAAAATATACTTGGAGGCCAAGGGCACCACTCGGCAGGTGGTGATTGAAAATATAGAGAAGAGTGATGCTGGAGAGTACACGTGTGAAGCTGGAGGGGATAAACTGGTCTTCAAGATATTTGTATCAGGTAGGAATGCGAGATTGGTTAGTTTGAAAATCTGCTTACTGATGTCCTGATCAGGAGGTCTTGTCTTGTAAGAACATGTGTTTGCCTATACCAAGTTGATCATATGCGAGTAAAACTTCATACAATTTAATGATTATTGTGTGAGTTGCTCTCGGCTGGCTCAAGCCTACACAGACTAGGCACAGCACAGGACACATGATAGACAGAAAGGAAACTGAAGTGACTATTACTGTCTTTCTATCTCTATGGACATCATGTTAACGGGTAGAAAGCACCTGTTGGTCAACAAATAAGATGGACAGTCTATAATACAGTTTTGCAAGATGTGCACACAAAAATAATTCATGATTTTTTTTTATATATGCAACACAAATTTAGCATGGCAACAGGTTTCAGGAGCTGAGATTAGACCCCAATTATTTAAAAATGCCACGATTGGAACTCAATCATGGCATTTAAAGGATATGCCTAGAAACCATGTTAGATTAGTTTAATGATCATTTTATCACAGCAAGGGATATTTTTGATTCTTCTAAAAATACTAGAAAAACAATTTTACATAATGAACCTGCTGTTGTGGAATTGTCTTCTCATTTTAAACCAGTGTGATTTTTTCTGAGGTCTGTGTTGTGTGCTATAAAACTTGGACTAAAAAAAAGGATAACTGGCTAATCCTGATAGTCTGGATTGCTATTGCTGGTTGCTGACTTTATTGCTGAACCTTTCACTTGCATTTTTAATCTAAGCCTCAGTACAAACAAACCTCCTAAAGTTTGGAAATCTGCACTTGTCCCTCCACTGCTAAGTGGAGGCAAATCATCAGTTGTGAAAATTACAGGCCTATCTTAAAATTTTGCATTTTGGCAAAATCATTTAAAAAAATTGATTTGTTAACAGCAGAAAGATTTTTAAAAAGCAAACAACATGCAAAGTCCTCTCCAGTCAGGTTTTAGGAAGCAGCCCGGCACGGCTACTGCTGCCTTACAAGTTGTGAGGCATTGGATCAAAAACTATGTGTGTTTCTCAGTTTATTGACCTATCCAAGGCATTTGACACTGCAGATCACGTCTCTTGTTAGAAATTCATTTCAGAAATGACTTTTCCAAACAAGCTTTCTCTTGGTTGCTTCTTAGCAAGTAGAACGCAGTGTGTTAAGATGACAGGTGTTCCTATTCTGGTTCTTAAAATCACAAAAAGTGTACCTCAAAGCTCAGTTTTAAGACCAATTCTGTTCACAATCTACATTATTAATCTGTGTGCAAATTTTTCACATGCTGCCTACCATATTTATGCGGATGATTCTTTTATTTCTTCCTGTTCAAATTCAATCGGACAGGCATTTGAATGTCTGTAGTCTGCCTTTGATGCATTGCAGATTTATCTGGAGCAATTGAAACTGGTTTTAAATGCTGCAAGAAAAAAGCTTTTTAAAATGTATCTGTTTCGTTGAAGGACATACCCTTAGTTAAAATTACCCAAAGTAAAACTTAAGCTTGTCACCAGTTACAAGCACCGAAGATTAATTATTGATGCAGAGCTTTATTTTAGAGTTCATCTTAAACGTTTGATCACCAACTTAAGGGTGAAGCTCAGTTTCTATCTCAGAAACAGGTCATGTTTCTCGCTCAGAGCCGAGAAGCTTCTAATGACAAACACTTTTCTGTGCTTGATTACCGTATCTCATATACATAATTGTGTATATGTGTGTTTCAACCAGTTGCATACAGTCTTTGACTCACTCCGGTGTACCCCTGTGCTCTGAGATTGATTATTGGTTGTAGCCGCCTCACTTGCACTGTGAATTGTATGCTAATGCTGGCATGCCTTCCTAGAATGTAAGGCAATATACATAGTGGAAGACTCTGGTTTACAAGCCTCTTATTGGCTTGGTTCCTACTTATTCATGCACTTTTCTTCAGAGAACTGAAAATTGTTATGCCTACAGTAAAATGACAGCTATACTAGTTCATGGGCAACCCTGCATGTTCTCAGGAAAGTTGTAGTACCGTGAAAATGTAAAAATAGACAAAATGCTATAACGTTCAAATTATTTATATCTGGATTTATTTGAAAATGGCACACAGAAATCATCATATTTGTTAGTATGCCTGCCATCTCCTGCAACAGCATCAAGTAAGTGTTGACTGAGGAGATCAGTTTCAGCAGTTTTGAAATCAAACACTCTTCTGTTTCAATGGTGTGTAGCTCTTTATAGTGTATTGCACTATTAAGCCACCTCATTGTTAAAATTATTACAAACTAACTTTAATTTGTAAAAGATCCTTTGATACCTACATTCTTTTTTTTATAAAACTCTAAATTGTCTAATAAAACATAGGCCTCTGGGAACACTAATGAAACATATTCTTTACATTATTGCGTAGTTTCCTTTTTAACTATGTTCAATTCCAGGCAGATGTTTCATCAAGAGTAGATCATAATGGTTTCATGCAATGCTACCTGATCTTCTAAAGGTCTTTGCGTGCTGGTCCTAGAAGAGAAGAATCATTCAATCATCCCCATTTTGTTTTTGTCTTTTGAAATTATATGTATTGTTCATACCAACTCCATATTTCTTGTTTATCTCAGAGGCCCTGTCTGCTTTCTGCAACAAGGACTTAATTCAGAGGGAGGTTAAAGCCACTGTTTCACAGAAAACCACCCTGAGCTGCGAGGTAGCGGACACAAAGACAGAGGTGAAATGGTACAAAGATGGCAAGCTGCTGACTTCCAGCAAGACCGTCTATACTGAATCAAAAGGCAAGAGCCGCCAGCTAGTGATTGACAGCATTGAGAGAAAAGATGCTGGAGAGTACATCTGTGAAGCTGGGACTGAGAAATTGGCTTTCAAGGTTCACATAGCAGGTAAAAATGTTCAGTACATATTTCAACAGGCTTTTAATGAGAAGTGACGGATGTGTTTTCTCTTGTGACTGTTCAATCAGAGGCCCAGTCAGTCTTCTTCAACAAGGAGTCGGTCCAGAAGGATGTCAAAGCTACCGTGTCCCAGAAAGCTACGCTTAGCTGTGAGGTGTCTGATACCAAGACAGAGGTTAAGTGGTACAAAGATGGCAAGCTTCTCACTTCTAGTAAGACGGTGCATACAGAATCGAAAGGCAAGAGTCGCCAGCTTGTGATTGAGAGCCTGGAGAAGAGAGATGCTGGAGAGTACATCTGTGAGGCTGGTGCTGAAAAGCTTGCCTTCAAACTTCAAGTGCAAGGTAGGAAACTGGCTGGTACCTTGGTCAATATATTGCACAGATACTGCAAGTAATGATACTAAAAAGTGGTTTATTAATATAAAGTAATGCATTTATTCTACCCACAGAGACACAGGTCCAGTCTGCCTTTTTCAAAAAAGAGTCTGTGCAGAAAGAAGTGAAAGCCATTCTTTCCGAGAAAGCCACCCTGAGCTGCGAGGTAGCAGAAACGAAGACAGAGGTGAAATGGTACAAGGATGGCAAGATGCTGACATCCAGCAAAACTGTCCACACTGAATCAAGAGGAAAGAGTCGCCAGCTTGTGATTGACAGCGTGGAGAAGAAAGATGCTGGAGAGTACATCTGTGAGGCTGGTACTGAAAAGCTTGCCTTCAAACTCCAAGTGCAAGGTAGGATCCAGACCTAAACTGGCTGGTACCCTGGTCAATATATTTCACAGATACTGCAAGTACTGGTGTTGAGAAGAGGATTATTGATACAAAAGTAATGCATTCATACTCTTTACAGACACACAGGTCCAGTCTGCCTTTTTCAAAAAAGAGTCTGTGCAGAAAGAAGTGAAAGCCACTCTTTCCCAGAAGGCCACCCTGAGTTGCGAGGTAAATGACATGAAGACAGAGGTGAAATGGTACAAGGATGGCAAGATGCTGACATCCAGCAAAACTGTCCACACTGAATCAAGAGGAAAGAGTCGCCAGCTTGTGATTGACAGCGTGGAGAAGAAAGATGTTGGAGAGTACATCTGTGAGGCTGGTGCTGAAAAGCTTGCCTTTAAAATACACATTGAAGGTAAAGAGTTTTTCTTTCTGATAATTGTAATCTTAGACTATTGGATTATTGGTTCTATCAATTTTCAAACGTATGCATGTCAAACCTTTTTCCACAATGTTCTCAGTAAGCAATGAACATATCTTTGCTGGTATTATAGCAAGAAAAGCCTTATTATAATTTCTGAACAGCCACTTTGCATATATATATATATATATATATATATATATATATATATATATATATATATATATATGTATATGTGGTTTGTGTTTGGCGATGAGCTCCAAGTTTAAAGTTGCAAGGCCTCCTTGCCATCACTCTAATCTTTTGTCCCCTCCACACAATTCTCCCTGGATTTATCATTTGTTTTTGTTTTTATATATTTAAATATTTGCTGCAAGTTTTTAAATGCTTTGTATTCCTTTTTTATTTTTTTTTACATAAATAATCACATCACACACTAAAGCACCAAGTGTATGCTTTTTTTTACTTTTTAAAAACCCCACTTGCCATGTAAACTACACTAAATACAAAAAAGTTTATATAAAGAGAGATTTATTGAGATATATCAAATGATTTGTCAGATCAATATATATATCTTGTTCAATTTTGCAACAAAGTTGCATTAGCAGTGGCCTACAGGGGCACTAAACCTGGAAGTTACAGGTCTAGTGCCCCTTGTGGCTAAAGGTTACACAGTGCTGCTTTAGGTATTTTAATGTTGTTGAAAGCTCCCCTCCTAATTGTGTACATATACCTTTAGTTGAATTGAATATCTGTTTCCATCATTTTTCTCTGTAACGGTAAAATATAGCACCTCTGGCTAAAACATGTCCACATCACATCAGTATTAGTAGGTCACTATTTTAATATCAAGATGAAGCAAAGATACCAGGAGAATTGTCTTTATTATCTGCAGAGATCCAACCGAAGTCTGCCTTTGTGAGCAAAGAGTCTGTGCAGAAAGAAGTGAAAGCCACTCTGTCCCAGAAAGCCACTATGAGCTGTGAGGTAAATGACATGAAGACAGAGGTGAAATGGTACAAGGACGGTAAGCTGCTGACTTCCAGCAAGACGGTCCACGCAGAATCAAGAGGCAAGGTTCGCCAGCTGGTGGTAGAGAGTGTGGAGAGGAAAGATGCTGGAGAGTACATCTGTGAGGCTGGGACTGAAAAGCTGGCTTTCAAGGTGCTTGTTGAAGGTAAGGAGTTCTCCGTACTGAGTAATGTGATCTTGGCTAGATAAATCCTGTAGGTCTTTCAGTTCAATTCTTATTGTCCCTGTTCTAAGTTGGGTGAATCACACCAAACCTGTAGCTTTGACATGTTTTCATTTATTATTTTTGCAGAGACCCAACTTAAGTCCACCTTCTTCAACAAGGAATCTGTCCAAAAGGAGGTGAAAGCGTCTCTCTCCCAGAAAGCCACCTTGAGCTGTGAGGTTGCTGATGCAAAGACAGAGGTGAAATGGTACAAGGATGGCAAGGTGCTGACATCCAGCAAAACCATACATGTAGAATCAAAGGGCAAGAGTCGGCAGCTGGTGATTGACAGCGTGGAGAGGAAAGACGCTGGAGAATACATGTGTGAGGCTGGGACCGAGAAGTTGGCTTTTAAGATTCATGTGGCAGGTAGGAGAAATATGATAATACTTCTTACTGTTGTTGAAGTATAACCTTATACTGGATCTATTTTGCGGCTTTGCTTTTCTGAAACATTCTATTGCTTGGTCTTTTTGTTAAGTTGTTTTTGATTGTTTTACTATGAAGGGTACAACATAAAAGATAGAGAAGAACATAAAGAAACTGTGGCGCTCCGACCGTCTCTGTTCACCCCCATTGCCTGCTGGCGGTGGTCAGAGGGCCAGGTGGCGCCAATGTATGGCAACATCGCTTCTGTCAGTCTGCCCCAGGGCAGCTGTGGCTACTAACATAGCTCACCACCATCAGGGTGTGAATGTGTGTGAATGGGTGAATGGGTGAATGACTGTAGTGTAAAGTGCTTTGGGGTCATCGAACTTGATAAAGCACTATACAAGTACAAGCCCTTTACTATTTAAATATATGTACTGAAAATTTTGATATTGATCAATACGATTTCTATTTTATCAGTATACTTTTTTTCTATATTGTCCAGCCCCTTACATCCCTGTACTTCCTCTGACTCACTTGTAATAAAAATAGTTAACTCTAATTATTATTTGCTCAGTAACAGAGTCCACTCTGATGAGTGTTGTCACTGTGACTGGGTAGCGCTTAGGCATGATGTGTTCATTTCTGACCGTCTGACCAGCTGGCCACCAGTCAGGGCCAAATACACAGAAAATGGTCTGGCATCTGCCTCCAGCCGGTTTCTCACGCGTTTCCAGCTGAAAGTTATTTCCTATGTTAAAGCATTTTTAGATTAAACAAAATATTTCCCCTTTTTTATTTGCTTTCTAGAACCTCCAGCCGGCTTCTCTAACAAGGAATCAGTCCAGAGAGAAGTGAAAGCAACGCTGTCTCAGAAAGCCACTCTGAGCTGTGAAGTTTCAGACTCCAAGATGGAGGTGAAATGGTTCAAGGATGGAAAGCTTCTGACCTCCACTAAAGGGATCCACATGGAGTCAAAGGGCAAGACCCGTGAGCTGGTGATAGAAAAAATGGAAAAGAAAGATGCTGGGGAATATACATGTGAAGCTGGAAGTGAGAAGCTGGTATTCAAGCTGCAGCTGACAGGTATCAGTATATGACAAATATACTTCTAGTTTCAATTGGAGTGATCATGTTTTACAACAGAACACTTAAAAAAAGGTAATATTTTGTAGATGGGGCTGTGAAGTTCAAGAAGAAACCTGCCAAGGACACATTTATTGTTGAAGCAAGTGAACATGTTGTTTTAACTGCTGAATTGGCCACAGAAGCTGGTACTGTGAAGTGGTTCAGAGAAGGTGTGGAGCTCAAGGAGAGCAGCAAGTGTGAAATACGAAAAGATGGGCTTTCTCGCACTTTGACAGTGAAATCAGCTGAGACCAAAGACAGTGGAACATACTCCTGCCAGACAACCGATGACAAAGTGGAATTCAAAGTTCAGGTTAAAGGTAGGTCACATAAAACCATTTCTGCATCTGCCTCTGCAAATGTTTAATTTTCTTTTTCACCTGCAATGTTATGCTTTCATTTTAGATTCAGCTTTGAAGTTTGTTGTTCCTTTGAAACCTGCTACGGTGGAGTTGGGAGGAACACTTAGCCTAATTTGTGAGCTGAATCAGGCCTCCGGGGATGTTGTCTGGCAGCATGAGGGGCGTGAAATTAAACCTGGGAACAGACACTGTGTCAGAACAGATGGAGCTAAAAGGGTCCTCAGTGTAACAGCTGTGACTAAAGAAGATGAAGGGGAATACAGCTGCGTGTGTAAAAATGACAAGACCTCTGCTAAAGTAACCTCAAAAGGTAATTGACTAATTGAAACTGAAAGTTCACTGTTTAAGACTAAAAGAGATTCACTTATAGCCAGATACCAGAGTTTTATATAACAATCAAACTAACTTGGTTTGGTATTTATAGAACAGCATGCCATAGTAATATTTTTTTTTTTATCCTTTAGTTTTAAAGTGCTATTCAGTTGCTAACATTCATTCTCCTAAAATGAACCTTCTGAATGCATGCCACTGGTGACATCACACAAGGCATGAGGCAACCGTTTAGAGTTGCTCTCACTACCGCCATTCATATTTCTTGTGTTTTTCATTCACATGTTTTCAATCAAGTTTAGATTTTTTATTATTAATCTGTACAATTTTAACAAAAATTTCAAGATCAAGATTTCTTTATTAGTCTCCCTTGGGAGAAATTGTTTCTGTACAGGGTGAAAGCTGCTGTGGACAGTGGGAATTTTAGCTTATCCACTGCATGGATTTTGTCTTTTTTTTCAACCTAAAACTTAAAACATATGAAAGCATTTAACTCGTGTTTAAACTGTTTTATTTTTGTGTGTGTGTTATTTGTGAAGAGGACCAGGGCAGACTGAAATCAAACTCAAATCACTTCAGATTATATTTGATTATGTCTAAAAGGTTGCCCTTCCACCCTAATGTTTACGAATAAAAGAAGATTAGTACCATTCTTGCACCACTTTCATCCAGCTTTTTTTTTATTTAGCGCACTTTCTGAGAACTTTTTTTTTTAATGAAGCTGTGGAATGTATGTATTCCTATTCTCAGTGTACAATTGTACACTGGATGGCATCTTTAAAAATGACTTCATTCTTTTCAGCACCAAGACCTGTGAGGTTGACCACTAAACTGAACAACGTCGCTGCAGTGGAGGGAAAGGATGCCATTTTCAAATGTGCAGTCACCCCGACTGACGTCAAAGTTAAGTGGTTCCACAACGACATACCCGTCACTGCTGGACCCAAATACAAGCCCGAGCACGGAGGCGGGAGCTACTCGCTTACCATCACATCAGTCACACAGAAAGATGCAGGAGAGGTTAGCGTTGATGCAGAAGGCAAAAGCTGCAAAGCAACTCTTCAAGTCCAGCGTAAGATTGGAAATGTTTGTTGAAATAGCTGCTTTAATCTGTTAAGATTTTCAGTTTCCAAAAAATATGAAATCCATATAAGTCATGTCATTTTTTTCTCTTCCAGGTGAACCAGTCACGTTTAAGACAAAGCTGGAAAACCTTACGGTGGAGGAAGAGAGTGAAGTAAGACTGGAAGTGTTGCTCAGTAAACCCTCAGATGAAGTCAAGTGGATGAAGAACAGTGTAGTCCTGCAGTCTGCAGGAAATGCAGAGATTCGAGTTGAAGGAGCGAAGCAGATCCTGCTTTTCAAGAGAGTAACTTACTCTGACCGTGGCATCTACTCTTGTGAGACCCTGGATGACAAGACACAGGCAAAGCTGACTGTTGAGAGTAAGAATAATCCCTAAGATTTTTGAAGTGAATGATAAAACATATGCATATTTGGTGATACCGTCCAATCAGTTAATCATAATATAACATAATAACATAATATAAGGTGTTAACAGAGGATTGGATTACATTTACAAATCACATGATTTTGTTTACTCAGATTTAAACAGTCACGTTCAAATGTTTCACTAAATGTATGGCTTTGTTGAAAGAGTACTTGCTGTAGCAATTTCCATTCTGTCTAGGTTGTCATATAGAGTTATGAGGTGAAATGTTGATTATCAACAAAAAAACAACAACAAAAAAACAACATTTGCACTGTGCTCAAGCTCTTACATAAAATGAATTTCCAGCATTCTTTCAGTGATCTTATGATTAACTAGGATTAAATGTTTGGAAAAGCGCATCAGATATCATTATCTTGTCATTCTGATCGAATTAACAGAGCAGATGGTTGACTTTAAAGACAGTAATTATTTTGTCAGTTTAGTTATTATCAAAGGATGCCACCAGTATGGTGGATGATTTGTTTCACAAGTCAACGTGTTAAGTGGGTAAGGGATCCAAGCACTGAAATTTAGAGTCCATGGCATTAAAACTCCTCAGACCTTGATCTCATAAAGAATCCTGCAGTAAATGATCAAAAGGTGAGGGGCCAGTGAGTCAGGAATTGATAATCCAGTATGTCAGGGTTAAAGACACGAGTCTTGAAAAAGAACAGTCTATGCTGTAAAAACTTTAATTTTGCATATGCTTCATATATTACCCAATAAGACTTTCAAACTTTATAAGCGCTACTGAGCATTCGTTTTTCATAGACCTATGACAAAAAGACCAAACAACATAAAAACAGCAAGGTTGATGAAACATATTTTTTTTGTCACTCTCCAAACCTTTTCACTTTCGCTGTATGTTGGCCACAAAATTCTGTTTTCCCCTTCAGTGAAGAAGATACAGTTAATAAAAGCACTAAATGACACAAAAGCTCATGAAACGGAGACGGTAACACTTGAAGTGGAGCTGAGTCAAGCTGATGTTGAAGGCTTATGGACCAGAGATGGGGCCAAGTTAAAGTCAGGGGCAAACTGCCGCGTCACAACCCTGGGGAAGAAGCATACCCTGACGCTTTCCAATGTGAAGAGGGAGGACGCTGGCACGATTTCCTTCCAAGCAGAAGGAGTCCATACCTCAAGCAAGCTGATTGTCACAGGTACCTTCTGCTGACTCTTAATCCTTCTAGGACACTGTCTGACCACTCAGTCGTTGCCACGCTTTGACATAAATGCACTGATCCTACAGAACCTCCTGCAATGATCTCCAAACCCATTGTGGATATCAATGTTCCTGAGAGGGAAAAAGCAACTTTTGAATGTGAAGTGTCAAGAAACAATGCAGAAGTCAAATGGTTCAAGGTGAAAAGTCACATGTTCAGTCAGAGTCTGGAAATGAAAATAACCTAATTTAAAATGTAAATCACCGACTTACATTTTGAAAACATGTCTGCAGGATGATGTTGAACTGAAGCCGGCAAAGAACGTCGCCATTCATTCGTTGGGCCGAAAGCGCACATTAGTCATCAACAAATGCACACCTGAAGACGGAGGCACTTATATCTGTCGAACAACTGATGATAACACCTCTGCTAAGCTCACTGTTCATGGTGATTATTGAGCTGCTAACGTAAAAAAGAAGAAAAAAACAGTCTGCTGATTTGGTTGTTCTAATAAAATTAATTCTCATTATGGTCCCTGCAGCCAGAGATATCAAGATTGTTAAGAAGCTGGAAGATGTGGAGGTGGTGGAAAAGGAGAGTGCTTCATTTACCTGTGAAATCTCTCATGATGACGTGGAATACCAGTGGTTCAGAGGAAACACCAAAATTAAAGCCAGCGAGAACATCAAGATGAGACAAGAGGGTATGGCTTTCAGAAAATATTAAACCATGATGACATACAGTTATATTTTTGTTAGAAGATATCTTTATGCTCTTGCAGGCAGGACATACGTACTGCTATTCAAGTCTGTAACTCCTGAGGACATGGGTGAAATTAAATTTATAGCTGAAAAAGCTTCTTCAGCTGCAAAACTTAAAGTGAAAGGTAAGCAGTTGTTTTTGCACATTGATAACATTTTCAAAACATTGAATACTGTATGGAGAATGGCATGAAGTCATTAACCATTGGATCATTGCATTGCGATTGAATTAATCGTATTTGTCGCGTCAAAGCTTTTAGAATGAAGGTTTACACCTATCAGCATGTTTTAAATATTGCTTTCCTCTAAATCTAAACATACTGGGACATGCATTTTTTTCCCTAATCTTACATTGTACATTTGCACCATGTACAATGTACGATAAACCTTGACATTACTACTAGATGTAATAGATACATAAAAAGGATAAACACATCAACCATTTGCATTTAGGTTTTTATTCCTCATTGAGGCCTGATGGCATCACAAATACACTTTAGCAGAACCAAACTTGGTGTTTTGTGCACCAAGATTCATAATTTTTTGCTACAGGTTTTTGGCATTCTATAACTAGTTTTCTGATTCAAATTAGGCAATTATTTGTCTGATTGTCTAGTAATTTTGACTTGTTGCTATCAATGATTGATCATATAATTTGTATACACAAAAAATGGTGGCATACAGTCAAAGTTACTTTGAATTGCATCAATTTGCAAATTTTATACTGCATTTTTATCTTAGAGGTCAGATTTTGTGTTCCATTGCTTTAGCCCTGCTTTCCCTGCCTTTGGCATAATTAGATATTTTGCAATGGCTTCCCTATCCCGTGCTTTAGTGGGAGCTTTAACAAGGTGTTTTACATAGAAAAGACTTTTTTGTGACACAATGACTACTCTTCAATCATACCATGTCCATGTTGCTATAGAGCTACCTGTGAAGTTTGTGAAGAAACTCAGGGATAAGATAGCGATGTATAAGCACCGCGCTCATCTCGAATGCCAAGTGTCCCGTGCCAGTGCGAAGGTGAAGTGGTTCAAAAACAAGATGGAGGTCAGGCCCAGCAAAAAGTATGAGATGAAAAGTGAAGATGTGTACCGAAAGCTCACCATCAACGACGTGGACTCTGGCGATGAAGACATGTATACCTGTGACGCTACTGATGACAAGACATCTTGTAAACTGCTGGTGGAAGGTAAAGCAGAAGATGATAAAGGTCACTTGTAATCCTAGGGTTGTTATGAATAAACACACACACAAAAAAACAAGCCATCAGACTGCGAGTCAATGAGGCATAGAGTTGTTTATCGGTATGACATAATCTACTAATGCATACCTGAACATATACCGATCTCTGTTTTGTTACTTTTTATAACCAATCTCACCTACTAATTTACTGGGACCAAACATTTTTTGTCTCATAAACCAAATTGCACGTTTTAAATGCTGCTGGCAAAATCTATTTATGTAGGTATTTGGCTGAGTGATTAGACTCACAACCAAAACCCTTCACAGGTAAACATTTCCTAAGTGCAAAATTGTACAAGAAAATTATTTGCACTGAATGTATAGGTTTTTGTTAGTTCTTAATTGTTAGTTCTAATAGTTAGTTCTAAATTAATTGTGATAATTGAATTCATTGTGTTATACAATCTCTATAATCTGATTGAATTTGACTTTGGAAAGTGCCTTGAGATGACATGTATCATGAATTGGCGCTATATAAATAAGATTTTATTTAATTGAATTAAAATACTATCAAAAAGTCTAAATTAAGTGCATTTGATATCAAGCCTTGACTCCTGGTGTTAAGCTGGGCTCACACCAAAAACAAAATACGAAGCCTTCTCAACTTGGAGTCATCACTAGATAAGTCAGGTTAAGATATCCTACTTCACTGGTGGGAAAAGATCTGGAGCTGGTGTGTGATGTTGAGCAATGACAGCTAGATATAGTTTTACTCGTCTCTGCACACAGCTCGGAGTCTGAAACCTTACTCCTGCAGATAAACTAGACTCTCATCTACTCTAGTATTGTGAGTGTCACTTCTTTATGGCTTACAGTTGCACAAGGAAAGCTCTCTGTGCCTATGCATCCAAATGTAGTTCAGATTATTTGGTCTCTTTGAAGTCTCTGGATGATGCCCTAGACAGGGCACCATCTAGGAATTTCACTGTGCTCCTTGGGGAATTTAATACCTCCAAGGGCAAGGATGGAATCACCTGGATGGGTTTAATAAAGAGAAATTACCTCCCTTTTGTGGACCCGAGTGGTATTTGATTGGATTTATGGCATGGACTGTTTATAGTGAACATCATGTTCAGGACAAGGTGATCTATAAGGGGATGCTGTAACATGCCACCTTAGGTCAAACACTGATGGCCATTTTTGTTAATTCTACCATCACACCTGCACCGCTGGGTGTCGGACACCCAGGTGAGGAGAGGGAGAAAGCTCTCAACTGATAATCATGAGGTAGTGAACTGGATCTGGTGGTGAAGCAGCCTCTTGAACAGATCTGAATTCCACTGCAGAGGTGGCTTTGAGGTAACCTGACTCTCGCCAGATGGATTTCATTCCGCCGAGCTCCACACATCCATCTGTGATCGCTCCATTGGAGATGTATTTCAGAAAGAGGGGCCTTAAAAAAAAATTCTTACATATGATTGGATAAACCACTTGTCCGTCATCTTTACTGACGTGGTACAAGTTCTTGCCAAACCTGGTTGGGAGAAGGGTGAAAACATAATTTCCACTAACAAAGGCCTTCAAAGACGTTCTCTGATGTTCTTTAAAATAATTAATATTCAGTATATTGGACAATAATGATGTAATAGCAGCATCAATGTTACCCGCTCGGCGATACTGATTGGCATGTCCAGTTTTTGTGGTATTGAAATCCCTCCCAATGGCAGCGATTCCAGATGGATGTGTTGACACCATGTGGAACTCTGCAGAACGATATCCATCTGGCGAGAGTCAGGTTAGCTTTGAGGAGCCGTGGCCTGAAAACCACTGGTGCCTGTCACAGTGGCAATGAGATGATCCATTGGTGGACACCAGATGTGTTGGAAGCCATCAGCTAAAGAAAACCTCAAAGTTTGTTCACTCTGGGGACTCATGAAATCATGAAACCCCTTACATGGCCTAAAGGACGTACCGGCAAACCATTCAGCAATCCCAAAATGTGTTTTTTGGGAACACCGAGTATCTCCTCAATCCAGTCATCATGTCCACTATGGACAAGGAACTGGAGTGTCAGGAGTGTAAAAGATGAATCCCAAGGTGGCAGGCATAGGTGGTTGTTCCAGTTCCTGGATCACATTTCTCAGCCTCTCTGGAAAGATTTACTCTAGGTTGTTGGAAAGGAAGCTTAGACATTAGTTCCAGACAATGGATGCCCTTCGTGAAGCCATCTTCAACACTTGGAGCAACGTTCCCACTAGCCTCCTGGAAACACTGGCATCGAGCATGCCTAAACGATTGTTTGAAGTCATCAACAAGAATGGTGGAGCTACTCATTACTGAGTCCTTTTTTTTGACATTTTGATTTCTGTTTTGGGGGGTTTTCGGTTTTTTTTGAGCTATAGTCTTAAACTTTTGATCAGCTGAAAAAATCATGTTTGAGTATAAATGCAGTTTTCAGACAATTCCCTGCTCAAATGTTCTTGTCTCTTGCACTGATTTGTCCTTTTAACATTGTGAAGCTCTACTTAGAACCTTCTTAAGATCCAATAGTGCAAAATGCAAATTCTTGCAATTTTTTGACTGGTCTTAAGATTTTGATCAGGAGTGTACAGCAGATGTGAGAGTTATTATACGGTTATATATGAAGGTGACTATTAGCAGTTTGTAATTGAGTCTGACTTTCATATAATCTTGATCTTTTCATGGTCCCTACAGAACAGTCCATCAGCATTGTGCGGGAACTCTGTTCAGTCGAGGTGACAGAGCCCTTTGTAGCTGTTTTTGAAGTTGAAGTCAGTATGGAATTGGTGAAGCCTCCTATTTGGACTTTGAATGGAGTTCCTATGCAGGAAGGCACTGATGTTGAGATGGAGAAAGAAGGCACTATGCACCGTCTCACTTTTAAAAAGACCAAAGCATCAATGACCGGACCTGTGCAGTTCACTGCAGGGAAGAGCAAATCTCTTGCTCAGCTCACAGTCAAGGGTAAATATTCTCTTTTCAGACTGAAGCCAAAAAAAATGGCCACATTTTGTTTTCTGTTATACTTATGTTCTTCTCTGTATATTTAGAGCGTCCACTTGAGATAGCAGAGCATATCAAAGATGTAAAAGCCAAGGAAAAAAGCTCTGCGATGCTCACTTGCAAATTTTCTGCCACACCTAAAGAGGTGAAGTGGTTCAAAGGTCAGGTTCTTCTGGCAGCATCAGATAAATACAATATAAAGAAAGATGCTACGAGGGCTCAACTTACTATTCAAATGTTGACTGAAGAAGACAGTGGGGAGTACCGCTGCCAATCAGGTCCTGCAGAAACCAAAGGGACTCTAACTGTTGAAGGTATGATTTATATCTTATAAAAAATTATATGCTGACAGAACTCACCTTCATAAAAAAAACGCTTTCTTGTTTGAACTTCGCAGTGCGGGAAATAAAGATCACCAAACACCTGGCTGACACAGAGGTTGATGAAGACAGTGATGCAATGTTCACATGTGAGATCAACTATGCTGATGAAGACGCACGGTGGCTTCTGAATGATAAAGTGCTGTTCACCAATGAAGTGAACACCATCACACACGACAGTAAGGTCCACAAGCTCACCCTGAAGAACTTGGCTCCTCAGGATGGGGGCACTATTACCTTTCAAGTACGCAAAGTGAAAGAATCTGTCACTCTGAAGGTTAAAGGTAGGGACTGTGATTCACTGCCCTGTAATGATTGGCTTTAAACAAATTTTTTACTTAGATAAATTTGCTGCTAAAATACACATATAAACATACATACAAAAGTACTCATGCTTTTTGAACCTCAATGAAATTTATTTAGATTTTACACAAACTGGTGCATGATTGTATAAATGATATACAATAATATATATATATATATATATATATATATATATATATATAGAGAGAGAGAGAGAGAGAGAGAGAGAGAGAGAGAGAGAGAGAGAGAGAGAGAGAGAGAGATAGATAGATAGATAGATAGATAGATAGATAGATAGATAGATAGATAGATAGATAGATAGATAGATACTTTGAAAGATAAGGTGTGTTTTTATATTTCTCTTATCATCCTTTTCTCTAGTATCTTTATATAAAGTCTAATTCAACCAATTGCCCTCAGAGGTCACCTGATTGGTAAATAAAGTCCACCAGTCCCAATATCTCACACTTTGAATTTATCATGGAGCTCTGTTTAATCCATTTTGACTATGTAGAGTATGGCACCTACTTAGACATTGTGTCCACCTAAACTGATCTGCCAAACAGATCAAGTGGCCCATTGTAACTCTGGAGGATCAGCAAATATCTAAAGGTCAGGTGGGGGAATCTTTTGAGAGTAAGACAAAAATTGTATTCATGGAAGATTGGCAAGAAGATAGGCACAAAAAGCCACAGTTACAAGTTTGTGGCACGATTTGATTTTGGTACCTGTTATCCGATCTGACTTGAGGGGGAACAGTTAGGCAAAGAAAATTTGGTCAAATAAAAAAATTTGGAGATGTGTTAAGCGGATAGAGACATACTTCAAAAGACTAACTACATCTACAAGTACCTCTGCAAACGTTTGACTAGACGCAGAATAAACATTTGTCTCCACTTTGTTGATCTATAACATAAAAAAGTTATCAAAGTTTGTGGTTGCTATATCACAACAATGTGAAAAGGTTCAACAGGTGTGAATGCTTTTGAGACGGCAATTTATGTATTTAGGGTGAACATAAATGCGGATCTTTGGACTTAATCTTTATATGATGTTGATTGAAATATATTATAACTGATTGTTTCTCCTACTTTTTTAAATGCCATGCAGAGAAACGGGCTGTGTTCCTCAAGTCACTAGATGATGTCACAGGAGAGGAGAAAGGCATGATAACTTTGACATGTGAAGCAAACAAGCCAAGAATTTCTCCAATATGGAGAAAAGAGGATAAAGTCTTGAAAGCCGGACCAAAATACGAACTCCTTCACACGGGCAAGTCTTTGGGACTCATCATTAAAGATGTCACCAAAGAAGATGCGGGAGAGTACAGTTGTGATCTTGGCACAGAGGTCACTAAGTCAAAGGTCATTGTAAGAGGTTAGTTCCCTCATGGTTTAGCATTCTACAGTCTTCCATATAAGAAATACATTTTTGTTTTTCATTATGGCTCTTGTTTTCTTTCCTAGAAATTGGTATTGGAATCACGAAAAAACTGAAATCTGTTGAGGCGAATGAAGGGGACACATGCAGCTTTGAGTGCATTCTGTCACGTGAGAGCATTGATGACTGCATGTGGTCTGTCAACCGCAGAACAGTAAAAAACGAAGGTCGGTTTAAGATCTCCAGTCAGGGACGCAAGTACACGCTGATTGTGAAAGATGTCACTCCTGCTGATGCTGGTGAGGTAGTCTTCAGTATTAAAGACCTGAGCTCCAAAGCAACACTAAAAGTTGAAGGTAAGCCGCATAATAAGTTTAGAGTGTATTAAGCATATAATGATACTTCTCTCTTGTGTTTTAGCGTGTGTAATGAACCAATACAATGTAATGTAATATGTTCTAATAGACCTAATCTAAGCTTTTACCAGTCATTTAAACATCTTAAATCATATATGGGTTGCTAAATGGCTGTGGTGTGTTATAACAATGACTTGAACTAAAATGCAGGTTTTCTGAAATTTAACACAACAAAACACACATAACTGAGCTCCATCTTTGTTCAGTTGACCCTCCAAGTTGACAATCAAAACAGAGGCATGCCTGCCAAAAATAAGTCTCACTTACAACTAAACATTTTGTGTTTTCGTTGCACAGGAAAAGCTGCATCGCTATCAAATGGACTTCAGAATGTTTCTGCTGTTTGTGGTGAAGATGCTGTTTTTACCTGTGAGGTGACACATGCTAATTTTGCCGTAAAGTGGGCCAAGGACGGCAAAGCCATCAGAACAAGCAAGAAGTATGAGATCAGTCAACAGGAGAAGGTCATGAAACTGACCATTCACAATGTGTCTGCTGAAGATTCTGGAGAGTACAGCTGTGAAGTCGTTGGAGGTGCAACCACAAGAGCCAAGCTGGAAATTAAGGGTAGGGATGAAATGTAAACTCTGTATAAACTATCTTCTTGCTTATCTAGCTACAGTTGTCATGTTTGATTTTAGATTGAATCAAATGCAGGTTGAACCAGAGTCAGAGAAATGATGCAAATAGTCTTCAATTATAAAATATACAGGCCTTACAATGTTGAAACAAAGGGAATAGGACACAGGCATGGCTTGGGAGAAACAGGCACGGTAATGGAGCAAACGAGTAAATGGCAGTTTAATAAAATAATCCAGCGATGACTAACGGCAACCAGTGAGCGTATACACTGAGGCAGATGTGGAGAAATGACTGAATGAAGAAATCAAAGGAGCTAATCAGAGGAAATGTGGAGCAACTTAGGCAGAATGAAGACGGGGAAGCTGAGGGAGGGAGACTAACAGAGAGTAAACTGAATAAGGCCTTCTTACCAAAGGCAGCAGATTAAAATTGAATTGAGATAAATATATCCAATGACACAAGAGAAAAGAACACGACAATAAACTAAGACAAGTTTTTTTATGAAGTACTTTTCAGTAATAATACGATTGAAAGTGCTGAATCATTCAGAATCTGAACATAAAAACCTGAACATATATGGCAAGACTAAAATGAACATAACTAAACAGCACAGAAAAAGTGAAAACATAAACACAATTTAATGACAAATCAGTTGAATTTCAAACTGAAAATCAAATTAATAAAAAAAGCACATAAAAAGTAAGATCCAACAATAGGGATCATTATAGTTAAATACGTCTCATCAAACATAAATTCCTCAAATTCCCTAAAAATGCATACCCTTCTTACAAATTATAAAAATAAAAAAAAAAACAAAATATTCAGAAAAAAACACTTTCAATAATGTGTTTCCTTTTGGCTGCTCCCTTAATCAATGGTGGCCACATTAAGTCATTACAACTTGAATAGAGTCTTTGCAGAGTTTTTACCCTGGATGCCTTTCTTGACGTAACCAGGATTCAAACCCCCCACATCAAACACGCAGACTCACCCCGCTTCACAACAAGTGGACAAAATAAGCGACTTTCAATAAATGTCTAAAATAGAAATAAAAAGAACTAAACTATTAAATATTTAAAGTTCAGGTTCTCCTGTTTTCTTCCCTAATATTTCTTCCTGTCGACTCCTGTAGGCCTACATTGAAATGTTTTACATTCTTTTATTTCATTTTATAGATTAGTCCATACATTCTCTATAACACAGTGCTGAACATGAGTCTGCTATTAAATTAGACTGATTTTTTAATGTTTCAGGCTTAATATTGAACTTTGGGGTTCCCCATAATACATAATACATACATAACTTATAAAGGAGTCCTCAGATGTTCCTCATTTTCTAAAACAGTTACAATTTTGCTTTTAACCAGAACCAATCCATAAGTTCACCAAAGTGCTTGAGGACATCGAAACAGATGAGAAGAGTTCTGTGACCTTGCGCTGCGAAACGGCACAATCTGCATCTATGGTGACATGGCTGAAAGGCCACACAGAGCTCAGGGCTGGAGGTCAATACGAGATGTCCCAGAAGGAGAGGGTCCTAACTCTGATCATTAAACAGCTGGAGGAGAAGGATACTGACATCTACACATGTGACGTTGGCACCGCTAAGAGCATGGCGAAGGTAACCGTTAAAGGTGAGGAATTTGGCATGCCTAAGGAACTGATTTACTTCTGCTCCAAACTGATTTAACACATAAAATGTTATAAACTAATCATGTTATCTGTTTTTAATTCACATTGCATGATTCTTATAATCTATATAGATTTTTTTTACTTTTGTTCTGCAAGTTTTCCATAAATTTTTGCACTTGTTCAAATGCATGGTATTACATTAGATGATTGTATCATTTTCTTGTGCTTTAAAGTAGAATTCCACTTATACTTTATGTTGCTTTAGAACAAATCCCACAGCCTCAACCAAAGAAACTGAAACATTTGTATTTTGCTTATAGAAATCTTCCTTTGTTGTATGTGCTGCAGAAAACATGTTATACTTTTTTTTATGTGCCATTTTCTCCCATTTTGTCTTGGGGCCAGATGATTGTACAGCCATAAACTGCAAACCTCTTGCACTTTCATGTTTTAATGGTTCCATGTGACATTTTCTTATTTTTGTTGTTTGATTAAGCTTAAACTTGGTAGAACTATGAGCAGAGAATAAAAATGACATGTTCAATGTAATTAGCAGGAACATCAGCCAAATTTGAATGCTATTTGTCCATAAAGATTATTGTTGTATATCTGCAACGCATCAATTTATACATCATCACCAATAATTGTTTAACCTTTTGTTTGACAAACAAATTCAACATATTCAAATTAATTGTAGGCGTTTACAGTATATGGTCTAGCCCTGTCAGCCAGTTTCAATTAGAAGTGATGCTTTGCTGTTAGCTATAAAGGCCTGCAGCCAACATCCAGTGGAGGAAAGGATCAGAAAATCTTACTTAAGATTCTGAGTTTAATGTTGAAGATCATGGAGAATAGTCTTGTATCTGTGCGGACGTGGCGTCCGCTAACTTGAAAGTCAATGGAGTTCATGTCTTCTTTTTTTTTTTACCCGAGGTTTTTATTTTATGAAAGGTTTTTAGTTTTCCCCTCTCAAAAAGACACATACCTTTGATGTTTCTTTACTGGTTGAGTCGAATTTTGATGTAATATAAAAACCTACTTGTGCAGCATTGCCGGCAACATTTGTAAAAAAGATGGAGAGCCTGGAGGCTGAAGAAGGAGCCAGTGTGACTTTACATTGTGAGCTCTCCAAACCTGGAGTCCCTGTGGAGTGGAAGAAGGGAACACAGGTCCTGAAGTCTGGAGAGAAGTACCAGATGAAGCAGAAGGCCTCTGTGAATGAGCTGATTATTACCAAAGTGGTGGCAGAAGACAGTGGAGACTACATCTGTGTGTGTGGAGACCAGAAGACCACAGCCAGCCTCAAGATCAAGGGTAGGAGGAGGATTATAATCTGTTCATTGTAACTTTTTTCTTTTAATTTTTGTATTTAAGCCTGTTTGTTATGAAGCTTGTCTGACATCAAAGGGTCTTTTGATATCGTGTTCATGTGAGTTATACTTTGTGTATGTACAGTGTCTTACAAAAATTTTCACACCCCTTGAACATTTCTACTTAAAGTCGCATCACAACCACGTTTCTATGTATTTTATTGAGATTTTATGTGAAAGACTACCATAAATCTTTGCTTCAATTTTGAATTGGAAGAAAAATGGTACAACCTTTAAAAAGTTCTTTAAAATACAATTAAATATAACAAAATGCCCTCAAAAGTCACTGAATTAATAAAGAGTGTTCCCTTGTATGTAAATTGATCTCACCAGGAATACAGGAACTCTGTAAAAGACTCAGAGGTTTTTGTGGAAAGAACAAAGCACAAATAGGGGGCATTTGTGGAAAAGTTTAAAGTCGGGTTAGGTTATAAAACAAAATCCTGAGCATGTATTGATGAAACCCTGTTCAATCCATCATCCAAAAGTGAAAAGAATAAGGCACATCTACAGATCTACCAAGAAATGGTTGTCTGCCCAAACTCAATGGTTGGGCAAGAAGATCAATAATCAGAGAAGAAGCCAAGAGCTCCAAGGGAACTGGGGGAATCTGATGTCAGACCAACTATCAGTGCTGCTCTCCAAAGATCTGGCCTTTCAGGAAGATGGGCAAGAGAAGAGCCATTGTTGAAAGAAACCAATAAAAGCACCTGTTTGAAATTTTTCACAAACCATGTAAGGGACATAAAACATGTGGAGATACGTTCCCTGCTCAAAAAAGATTGCAAGAATTCAACTTTTTGACCTACATGTGAAAAGCTATGTGAGATGGAAATCTAACACTGCACATCACCTGAACGCATGATCCTCACAGTTAAACATGGCAGTGGCAGCATCATGCTGTGGGAATACTTTTATTCAGCAGGTAATCTGAAGATATTGATGGGACAAATACTGGAAAATCCTAGATGAAATCCTGGTTGAGGGTGCAAAGGACTTCACACTCGGTAGAGCTTCACTTTCCTGTGGGACAACGACCCTAAACATACAGTTGGAACTACTATGGGATGGTTCAGATGAAATCTTATTCATGTGATAAAATAGCCCAGTCAAAGTCCATACCAAAATGGAATTGGGAATCTATAGAAAGACTTTACAGTTGCTGTCCTGGCATTCTCCACCAAATCTGACTGAACTGGAGCTATTTTCCAGAGCTGAGAAAAATGTCTGCTTCTTGATATACAGAGCTGGTATTATTGTGTTGGTTGGTATTATGCCACAGAATCTCAATTGAAATACATTAAGGCTTTTGGTTGTGATGTGACAAAAGGCCAAAACGTTCAGGAACTGTTTCACTTCACAGTAACATTTGTGTCCTACTGACTTTGTAACACCTACTAACCATGCAGCCCAACCAGTGACCTTCAAACAGAAGCTGGAGAGCCTGGAGGCTGAAGAAGGAGCCAGTGTCACTTTACATTGTGAGCTCTCCAAACCTGGAGTCCCTGTGGAGTGGAAGAAAGGAACACAAGTCCTGAAGTCTGGAGAGAAGTACCAGATGATGCAGAAGGCCTCTGTGAATGAGCTCATTATTACCAAAGTGGTGCCAGAAGACAGTGGAGACTACAGCTGCGTGTGTGGAGACCAAAAGACCATAGCCAGCCTCAAGATCAAGGGTAGGAGGAGGATTATAATCTGTTCATTTCAACCAGTTTTGTGTTTGTTTTCTCCATGTATGTATTTAAGCCTGTTTGTTGTAGATCTTGTCTGTCATCAAAGTGTGTAAACTGTCAGTGTTCGGCCTGGTTGTTCAGTCTAGTTGCACATTATGCTTGTTCATGTACTATTTGTTGTGGTATACAATTGACTATGGACCAACTACTAACCATGCAGCCCAACCAGTGACCTTCAAACAGAAGCTGGAGAGCCTGGAGGCTGAAGAAGGAGCCAGTGTGACTTTGCATTGTGAGCTCTCCAAATCTGGAGTGCCTGTGGAGTGGAAGAAGGGAACACAGGTCCTGAAGTCTGGAGAGAAGTACCAGATGATGCAGAAGGCCTCTGTGAATGAGATCACTATTACCAAAGTGGTGCCAGAAGACAGTGGAGACTACAGCTGCGTATGTGGAGACCAGAAGACCATAGCCAGCCTCAAGATCAAGGGTAGGAGGAGGATTTATAATCCGTTCATTGCAACTTTTTTCTTTTCATTTCTGTATTTAAGGCTGTTTGTTATGAAGCTTATCTTGATGTCAAAAGGTGTTTTATATTGTGTTCAGGTGAGTTATACTTTGTGTATATACTGTGTCTTTCAAATGTATTCATCCCTCTTGAACATTTTTACATTTTGTAGTGTTAAAGCTAAACAGTTCTATGAATTCAATTGAGATTTTATGTGATAAACCAGCACAAAGTAGTGCAATAAGTTGGGATGTGGAAGTTAAAGGTTACAACCAATCAAAAACATTTATAAATAAATTTGCAAGTTTATCTGGCATTTGAACTCATCCCCTTACTCTGACACCCCTTAATAAAACCCAGTGCAGCTAAGTGCCTTCAGAAGTCACCTAGTAAGTAAATAGAGTTCACCTGTATGTAGGTTGATCATAGTATGAATTAAGCCAGTCTGTGAAAGCCTCAAAGGTTTTTATTTCAAGAACAGAAAATTAATTAGGATAGTATTAAGGAGAATTTAAAGCAGAGTTAAATTATAAGAAATATAAAAATCGTCTGCCATTGTATGTATGACTGGTCATTCCATCACCTGAAAAAAGGGATTATGAATGACCTACCAAGAAATGGACACCCATTCAAATTGACAAGCTGAGAAAGCGAGCAATAACCACCAAACCACCAGAGGGGCGCACAGTAACATTGTAGGAACTGCAGACATCCAAAGCTTAGGTGTGAGCATCTGTGGATAGGACAACTACCAGCCATACACTCAACAAAGCTGGCCTTTATAGAAGAGGGATGAAAAGAAAGCCATAATAATCCCTGTTTTTAGTTTTTCACAATCCATATAGGGAGCACAGAAAACATGGGGGAGAAGGTGTTCTGGTCATGAGACTATAACTTCACTTTTTGCCTACATGCAAAGTGCCATGTGTGGCATAACACGTTTACTGCTATCTCCATGATGAAACATGGTGTTGGCACCATCACGCTGTGGGGGGGGGGGGGGGGGGGGGGGGTTCCCTAATTAGGAACTGGGAAGTTAGTCAGAGTTGATGAGTAGATTGATGGAGCAAAATAGAGGACAACCCTGGAAGATAACATGTTGGAGGCTGTAAAAGGCTTAAGATTGGGGTGGGAAGTCACTTTCCATTGGGACACTGACCCTAAACATACAGCCACCAATACAATGGTTTGGTTTAGATTTGAGCATTTGATGTGTGATTACAGCCCTATCAAAGTCCAGAGCTAAATACGATTGAGAATCTGTGGAAAGCCTTGAAACCTGTTGATCACAGACATTCTCCATGCAGTCTGAGCTAGAGCTATTTTACAAAGAAGAATGCATGTCACACTTTCCAGATTTATGTTTGCAAAAAAAAATCTAACATAGTATGTCTTCTCTTTCCCAATTATACATGACTTTGTGTTTCTCTATCATGTAAAATCCAAACTATGCACATGATATTTTGTGGTTGTAATAGGCTAAAATGTGAACATTTCAAGGGGCATCAATACTTTTTAAGGCACTGTAACATTAGTGGTGTCTTAATGACTAAGTACCAACTACTAACCATGCAGCCCAACCAGTGACCTTCAAACAGAAGATGGAGAGCTTTGAGGCTGAAGAAGGAGCCAGTGTCACTTTGCATTGTGAGCTCTCCAAATCCGGAGTCCCTGTGGAGTGGAAGAAGGGAACACAGATCCTGAAGTCTGGAGAGAAGTACCAGATGATGCAGAAGGCCTCTGTGAATGAGCTTGTTATTACCAAAGTGGTGCCAGAAGACAGTGGAGACTACAGCTGTGTGTGTGGAGACCAGAAGACCACAGCCAGCCTCAAGATCAAGGGTAGGAGGAGGATTATAATCTGTTAATTTCAACCAGTTTTGTTTGTGTGTTTGTTTTCTTCATATATGTATTTAAGCCTGTTTGTTGTAGATCTTGTCTGTCATCAGAGTGTGTAAACTGTCAGTTTTCGGCCTCGTTGTTCAGTCTAGTTGTACATTATGCTTGTTCATGTACTATTTGCTGTGGCATCGATTGACTAAGGACCAACTACTAACCATGCAGCCCAACCAGTGACCTTCAAACAGAAGCTGGAGAGCCTGCAGACTGAAGAAGGAGCCAGTGTGACTTTGCATTGTGAACTCTCCAAACCCGGAGTCCCTGTGGAGTGGAAGAAGGGAACACAGGTCCTGAAGTCTGGAGAGAAGTACCAGATGATGCAGAAGGCCTCTGTGAATGAGCTCATTATTACCAAAGTGGTGCCAGAAGACAGTGGAGACTACAGCTGTGTGTGTGGAGACCAGAAGACCACAGCCAGCCTCCAGATCAAGGGTAGGAGGAGGATTATAATCAGAACATCGTAACTTTATTCTTTTCATTTCTGTATTTAAGTATTTAAATTATGAAGCTTGTCTGACATCAATGGATGTTTTGTTCAATGTTTTGTTTAAGTAAGTTACAGTTTTTGTATGTACAATGATTTGCAAAAATATTCATGCCCCTTAAGCATTTCTACATTTTGTCATTTTACAGTCACACACTTCTATGTATTTAATTGAGTTGTTTAATAACTAATCGAAACAGAATAGTTAGGCAGGAACTGGAATTCACGTGAGCCGGAAAAGGGTAGAATGCCTTCTTCGGGTTGTGGAAGATTTTCTGCCCCAAGAGGAGTAGGTTAAGTATCTCGGGGTCTTGTTCACGGATGACGGAAAGATGGAACGGGAGATCGATAGGCGAACTGGTGCTGCATTTGCAGTGAAGCGGGCGCTGTACCAGTGTGTTGTGGTGAAGAGAGCGCTGTGTCAAAAGGCGATTCTCTCGATTTACCGGTCAATCAACGTTTCCACCCTCCTCTATTGTCATGAGTTTTGGGTCGTGACCAAAAGTACAAGATCGCGGATACAAGCGGACAACATTAGTTTTCTCCGTAGGGTGTCTGGGCTCTCCCTTAGAGTTAGGATGAGAAGCTTGGTCATCAAGAGGGGACTCAGAGAAGAGCCGCTGCATCTCCACATCGAGGAGCCTATTGAGGTGGCTTGGGCATCTGGTTAGGATGCCTCCTGGACACCTCCCTGGTGAGACATTCATGGGCACATTCCACTGGGAGAAAACCCAGAGGAAGACCCAGGACATGTTGGCGGGACTATGTTTCTCAACTGGCCTGGGAACGCCTTGGGGTTCCCCCAGAGGAGTTGGCCTAAGTGGCTGGTGAGAGGGAAGTCTGGGCCTCCCTACTGAAGCTGCTACCCCTGCGACCTGACCCCGGTTAAGCAGAAGGTGGATGGATGGATGGATGAATGGAATTCCTGTCCTTTGCTCTGACACACTTCAGTAAATCTCATCGTAACCAACTGCCTTCAAAATTCATCAAGTTAGTAAATATAGTTTGTGAGTAATGTAGGCCATTTACACGTCTTATTGTGAAAAAGGAAAAGTTTTGTTGCTTTTCTACTATTTGTTTACACAACAATGGTTTGCATTTTCTCTGAAAATGGGACATTTTGAAAACGGGTTCCAATATCTAACGTTTTGAAAACACGCCGGTCTCCATTGTCGTGTAAACGAGAAAAAACTAAATCTTCCTATATGGGGAAGCCCAGGAACATGCACAGTAGAACTCAATGGTGGCACTCTTTTAAGCAGGGTATTTGTACGCTGGTATTTGAGTTTCAAAAGACACACCAACTAGTTGGCGTGGCAGGGAAATTACACAATTTTTTATGTTTACTTGTGTCGTGTACACAGAGATTGTAATTAAAACATTGTCATGTAGATGTGTAAACAGAAATGGAGCAACATTCTTTTTTTCAAGGGGATATTGTCATGTGAAAAACATGGTGGCATCATGCTGTGTGGTGGTTTCCGTAAGTAGGAACTGGGAAGTTAGTTAGTTAAAGTGGATCAGTAGATTGATGGAGCAAAATAGAGGACAACCCTGGAAGATAACGTGTCAGAGGCTGCAAAAGGGGCTTGAGCTATTTCACAAAGAAGAATGCATTGTACACTTGAAAAAAAAAATCTAACATATTTCTTCTCTTTCACCATTATACATGACTTTGTATTTCTCTATCACATTCGATCCAAATAATTGACATTATATTTGATGGTTGTAAGAGGATAAATGTGAAAAATTAAGGGGCATCGAAACTTTTTCAGGCACTGTAACATTTGTAGTATCTTATTGACTAAGGACCAACTACTAACCATGCAGCCCAACCAGTGACCTTCAAACAGAAGCTGGAGAGCCTGGAGGCTGAAGAAGGAGCCAGTGTGACTTTACATTGTGAGCTCTCCAAATCTGGAGTCCCTGTGGAGTGGAAGAAGGGAACACAGATCCTGAAGTCTGGAGAGAAGTACCAGATGAAGCAGAAGGCCTCTGTGAATGAGCTCATTATTACCAAAGTGGTGCCAGAAGACAGTGGAGACTACAGCTGTGTGTGTGGAGACCAAAAGACCATAGCCAGCCTCCAGATCAAGGGTAGGAGGAGGATTTATTTGAAACCCTACAGTAAACTTTTTTTGTCACTTCAACATACTTATTAACCACTTAGAAAAATGAGGTTTCATTGATAGTTTGTGTTTTTATTTTTTTTATTTGCTATTTGTTCTTCTGTTTGCTTGTGTTGTTTTGCTTAGTCATCTTGTGTGTGGCTCTCATGTGTTATTCTTGAAAGTATTTTTTTCACGTATTTTAATGTATTGACAGTCTGATCGACAAACTTTGTGTGGAATGTCTTACTGTGGAGAGGTCACTGTTGTGACGTTTTGAACTGTCTTATTTCACCCGGAAACGTTTGCATCCCTCTCACAGCCTTACTGTTCTGGGGTTTGAAAATTCAAATTCAAACAAAATATTTTTTGTACTTCTTGTACTTGGTGTTTGGTATATTTGCAGAACTTGTTTCTTGTTGCTCCTTCTAAGTTTTTGTGCAATCTGGCCAGTCCAGCTGGTTCTGAGGCATGTTGTCATCTATTGAAGTAGCTGCTTGTCTTTCCCTTTTGAACATTTTACAGCTGATATTTTGCCTTTAGTTCATAATTTCAAATGAATGATCTAACACGGTATGTTACGGGACACTGATTTTGCGTTATTTTTCGCTTAGCTGTGAAGCTGTCTCTCCCTCCTTCAGCTGACAAACCAGAAAGCAAGACGCAGGAGATCAAAGAAAAATCTGAAGGTAGGAAGGAAAACGTTGGTTAGGATGATTCTGACCTTAATTTTCTGTCCAGTTGGGGGATTTCTCTGTTGCCATGTTCAGTCTTATTTTGAATTTTGCCTTTGTCTTGTCTGTGCTGTTTATGATATACTGTATGTACAAATGAAGATAAATGTATATTTCTTCAGTATCAGTTTCCTTTAGTTTCAATTTGAAGTCCTTCTGGTGTATCCTGTGTCAAGTGCTTGTGTTACAGTACCCGCTGCATAAACATGTTGCTTATAAAAGCGGAATAGAGGTTGTGCGCTTATGACAGGATAATGCATCTAAACCTTAGAGTCTTGGTGGCTAAGGTCTCCAGGCCCAAAGAATGGCTGTTTCTGTTGTGTTGCTCTGTGTTTTTATTAGTTTTTTTGAATCCATGATGACTGATGGAAAGGAGCAATTTAAATGGCTTACACTGTTACTGTTTCTGTTGTATTTGCATTTCAGTCAAGATGGGTGAAGTTAAAAGCGTTGAGCGGAAGAAACAGGCAATACATGAAACTGTAGAAGGTAACTTTCTAAAGGGCTTTAACTTTGCTTGCTGGTCTTGAGTCTTGAGAAATGTTCTCAAACTACAACCTGTCAGGTTGTAACCAGGCTGTTGTCTTATTTCCAAGCTACATGTGCTTTTTGAAAAGCTCACTTTCAAATACCTGGCCTGTATTTTGTGTATGCAGCTTGTACACGTGCAGGTTGGTGCGCTCTCTGGGTTGTTTTTTTGTCTTGCATGTCGGCTGACAGTCAATCTGTAGAAGCATTTGCACCCATCCGCTGTGTCTGTCTGATGGCCAGACTTGAGTGCTTCATGCACCTGGTGTTTTTATTTTTAATGTGAAATCCCAATTGTGCTCAATTATTGTAGCTGTGACCCTGCCGACTACTGGCGAAGCGCCTAAACAGCAGCTACTCAAAGAGGAGAGTCAGAGAAGTTCAAGAGAGCTTGATAAAGAACGTGAAGGTAATGTGATGTGTTGGCTCGTATTTGCTGGGTACTGACTTTTGTCTCTGTTGAAAAACATGTTTGGTGTAAATAACACATTTAAATTGGATCCAAACGTGGTAAACATGTAAATGTTGTTCAGTATGGTTTTAGTCAGAGACAATGTGTTGCTTTCTTGTTGAGTTTTTGTATTTTGTCCATAGTTCACTGTTTTGTTTCAATACTGTGGCCTCCTTTTCTGTGTTTCAACCATTTTGGTGCTGCATGGCACGCTGGCAGAACTGTCTGATAGAGATTAGGTTTTTGGTATTTTAATACATATTCTTTAGCCTCCATGTTTCCCAGTCATCTTCTTGTGTGTGGTCGACATGTCAAATGATCTTGAGCGTATCTTCTTTCCACCTAATTAGTTGTACTGATGGTTTTCCCAGTGGTTTTCATGTGGAAGGTTTTACTGTGGTGAGCTCTCCATTGCAACCTTTTCAATGATCTTGTTTTATCTGGAAAATGTTGCGACCCCTCTCGGGGAAAAAGGTGACAGGAAGATTACTCAGCGTCCCGAGAATTTCTGCGCATTGAGCTACTTTTGTTGTGTGCAGATGATTGTGGGTTAAACGGCTAAAGAGTTTGTTCCCTTCAGATGTGTATGTCTCTTGACTTGAGTTTTACACGTAGATGATCAGTTACTTCGCCACATTCCTGTGTTCAGTAAACCTAGTTGCAACACCACCAATCATTACAGAAGTCTGTAAAGACGAGTAACTCACGCGAGATATTCAGAGGTGTTCACCAGTCATGCTATAACATGATGACAATAAAGGACAATACTCACCCATCAGAGTTGTGAGCAAGGAATAGTTAAGTGTGTTTTATTTGTGATCATGACTGGTTCTGATTGGTTGTCAAGTGCTTTTGTAAAACCTGCTCACTTTTGAAAAACACCATGCATTACTAAAGATTTTAGCATTTGAATGATAACTTGCCCCACAATGCACATCGCATCCCTCTTGGTATTTGTGTTGACATTTATTGATATTCTTTTCCTAATAATATACTCTAATTTTGCAATGCATCTAAAGATAGCTTTAATGTGGGACCAGTTCTTCTTACTGTAGCTTCTAAATTAAATATGTTTCTTTTTTATTTGGGGTGAAAGGTTTTTGTCTTTGATTTAGACGCAATATTTTTCTATTATTTCCATTCAAATCTCACAAGTGAGAAACCACTTTCAGGCTTTGGTGCAGTGGCATTAACTGTGCCAGTATCATGTATTTAGAAAACAGCACTTATGCTGGTGTTAGGCTTTTCAGTGTGAAATTGTTGAAGGTACATAAAGGCAACCGTACTGAGATGTCCTCTGTCTAATACAGCTTTCATGGAATAGCAGGTAGATGCAGTTTGGTTTGGGTGACACCTTGTGTGAAGGGAGGGCAGGACCAGACGACTTCTCTGCATCAGAGCACATGGGTCAAGAATGACTAGCTGTTTATTAACATGTTAAGATAGCCACAAGGCTTTGCAAAACCTTTAATGCCTATTATTCTTTTCCACATATGTCAGAATACAACCATAAAAATGTGCAAAGTGGAACAAAATGATGCATGGTTTGATAGTCTTTACAGCGGAAAACCTGAAAACAATGACACACAATAGGATTTACCCTCTTTACTCTGATACCCTTCCATAAATTCCTGTCAAACTGATTCTACATGAAACAGGCGATACATGAAATTGTAGAAGGTAACTTTCTAAAGGGCTTCACCTTTGCTTGCTGGTCTTGAGAAATGTTCTCAAACTACAACCTGTCAGGTTGTAACCAGGCTGTTGTCTTATTTCCAAGCTACGTGTGCTTTTTGAAAAGCTCACTTTCAAATACCTGGCCTGTATTTTGTGTATGCAGCTTGTACACGTGCAGGTTGGTGCGCTCTCTGGGTTGTTTTGTGTCTTGCATGTCGGCTGACAGTCAATCTGTAGAAGCATTTGCACCCATCCGCTGTGTCTGTCTGATGGCCAGACTTGAGTGCTTCATGCACCTGGTGTTTTTATTTTTAATGTGAAATCCCAATTGTGCTCAATTATTGTAGCTGTGACCCTGCCGACTACTGGCGAAGCGCCTAAACAGCAGCTACTCAAAGAGGAGAGTCAGAGAAGTTCAAGAGAGCTTGATAAAGAACGTGAAGGTAATGTGATGTGTTGGCTCGTATTTGCTGGGTACTGACTTTTGTCTCTGTTGAAAAACATGTTTGGTGTAAATAACACATTTAAATTGGATCCAAACGTGGTAAACATGTAAATGTTGTTCAGTATGGTTTTAGTCAGAGACAATGTGTTGCTTTCTTGTTGAGTTTTTGTATTTTGTCCATAGTTCACTGTTTTGTTTCAATACTTTGGCCTCCTTTTCTGTGTTTCAACCATTTTGGTGCTGCATGGCACGCTGGCAGAACTGTCTGATAGAGATTAGGTTTTTGGTATTTTAATACATATTCTTTAGCCTCCATGTTTCCCAGTCATCTTCTTGTGTGTGGTCGACATGTCAAATGATCTTGAGCGTATCTTCTTTCCACCTAATTAGTTGTACTGATGGTTTTCCCAGTGGTTTTCATGTGGAAGGTTTTACTGTGGTGAGCTCTCCATTGCAACCTTTTCAATGATCTTGTTTTATCTGGAAAATGTTGCGACCCCTCTCGGGGAAAAAGGTGACAGGAAGATTACTCAGCGTCCCGAGAATTTCTGCGCATTGAGCTACTTTTGTTGTGTGCAGATGATTGTGGGTTATTTGGGGTGAAAGGTTTTTGTCTTTGATTTAGCCGCAATATTTTTCTATTATTTCCATTCAAATCTCACAAGTGAGAAACCACTTTCAGGCTTTGGTGCAGTGGCATTAACTGTGCCAGTATCGTGTATTTAGAAAACAATTCATGTGCTGGTGTTAGGCTTTTCAGTGTGAAATTGTTGAAGGTAGATAAAGGCAACCGTACTGAGATGTCCTCTGTCTAATACAGCTTTCATGGAATAGCAGGTAGATGCAGTTTGGTTTGGGTGACGCCTTGTGTGAAGGGAGGGCAGGACCAGACAACTTTGCATCAGAGCACATGGGTCAAGAATGACTAGCTGTTTATTAACATGTTTAGATAGCCACAAGGCCTTGCAAAACCTTTAATGCCTATTATTCTTTTCCACATATGTCAGAATACAACCACAAAAATGTGCAAAGTGGAACAAAATGATGCATGGTTTGATAGTCTTTACAGCGGAAAACCTGAAAACAATGACACACAATAGGATTTACCCTTTACTCTGATACCCTTCCATAAAATCCTGTGAAACTGATTCTACTTCAGAAGGCACAGAGTACACATCTGAGTATTCAAATTATGTTTATTCAGCCTCACAGCGTCAATACTTTGCTAGACAGCAGTTGTGCCATATTCTTCAGTTTTAGATGATGAGTAGATCAGTGCTCTGTGAGAGATTCAAAGCTTCAGCGGTGGGTTTCTAACCAGTCCATGCTTTAAATCTCTCCACAACCGTATCCCTGACCTGTCTGCTGTGTTTCTTGGTTTTAATGATGCTGTTTTATTCACAAATGTTCTCTAACAAACTTCTGAGGCCTTCAAAGAACAGCTGGATTCATGCTTACATTCTATTACACACAGCTGGACACTGTTTACTAATCAGGATGCTGCTAATAGGAGCTAAATGTCATAGTCTTCTTTTTTTTTATTTTCAAAAGCTTTTGAAGAATATGCATTGTTCTCCTTCAAAGACAAAAAATCCAAGGGGTATAAGTACTCTTGAGCAAGGCTCTGAGGTGACAATGTGGCATCACTGTAAAAATGTGTTAATGACATGAAAGTTATTTGAGCTAGCCGCATTAGTATTTCAGATAAGGTTATACCCTGGCAAAGTCAGGTTTCCTGCAAAAATGGCCAATGTGACACCACCTAGTGGTAAAGTCTGAAGCTTTGTAGCATTTCAATGCAGCGAGAAAATATGAGACCCAATCAAGTAGGCCTACACAGTAGTTTCAACATGTAGGTTTTAATGACAGTCTGCTCATTTCGGTTATTTATTTCAATACTATTTATATTTGCTGGGTTTTGAGTTTGAAGCTGCGCTCCGGCATTTGATCCCTCACCCGTCTTTTCAGTAGCGAAATACTACCTGATTAAGTCTTGAATCAGCAACTATATCCCACTCCACATCTCACTTCCTTTTGAATCTAATATTTTCTAATATTGTCTGAATGGTTTCCTCAAGTATGATCTTGCTCTCTGTGACTTGCTGAAAACACATTATTGTTGTTCCTATTACAATGGGCACATTTGAAATGACAAACTGTCTTATACTGACTGTTGCCTAGTAAGAACTGGGTGTTTGTGTCCTGGCAAGGATGAACAGTGGCAGCCTAAAAACAGGATAGCTTAAATGCAGAGGACAAATAGTATGTGGCAATGACAAATAAAGATAAGTATGATTATGATTTAGTGGTCTAAGTGGGTACTGTCATCGTGATGGCATCTTATAAAACTGAAACGGTGTGAGATATTTTCTGAGTCTGTGAGGTGTTTCCTTCTCATTGTTGTATTTTCTATTTAGATGTTTGTGTGGTTTGTCTGTGGCCTCTTTGCTACAGCAAATGAAGGCCAAATCTGCTTGATGTATAAAGGTCTATTCACTGTATGTGTGTGTATTTGTGTTTAAGTTCTTTTTTTTTTTATAAAACAAAACGGGGATGTTTTCAAAAAGCAGATTGTCATCTTTTACATAGAACAGCTAAAATACTGGCTTGTGTTGGCAACTGTCAAAATATGCCACGTGTTATTAGAACATTAAACTCAATACTGTATTTAAATTATTGACTCCTCAGTTGTTCCCATCATGTGCATTCAAGACCTGGAAAGCCAAGTATCAGAGGAGGGAGCGAGCATCACTCTGCACTGCGAGCTGTCTAAACCTGGAGTCCCTGTACAGTGGAAAAAAGGAACAGAAGTCCTGAGTTCTGGAGAAAAATACCAGATGACGCAAAGTGGATTATGTTACAAACTACAAATCCTTGATTTGACTCCTCAAGACACGGGATCCTATTCGTGCTGTTCAGAGGAGACATTAAGCTCTGCATCTCTTGTAGTAAATGGTACGGTGAAGACCATCCTGTTACTCGCCCATCAAGTCTGTCGTTTCACATCCGTATAGATTTCTTTTCCCATCACTCCACCTCATCATTTCTGTTCTTTTCCTTTCCTAATAATTACTTATGTCTTATTGTTCCTCAGCCTCCCCAGTGTTTTTCACAAGGGAATTGGAAAACCAGAGTTTAGAAGAGGGCCAGAGTGCCACATTACAGTGCGAGCTTTCCAAGTTAGGGGTTTCTTTGGAATGGCGGAAAGGAGAGCTTGGCCTTTGTCCTTGTGGCAAATACGAAATTAGACAAAGAGAGAAACTGTCCACACTAACAATCCATAATGTAGAGCCAGAAGACTCTGGAAGTTACACGTGTGACACCGGTGAACGGCAAAGCACTGCTAAGCTGGTTGTGAAGGGTACGCTTACAACAACCTACTGTTTGTTGCCAAAATACTTGGGGGGAATCTTCCTTTGTCTTTGTAAGATTGAATCAATCTTACAATACTCTCTGATTCTACTTTACTTACCTTTTTATGTTCCTTAGTGCCTTGCAAAGGTATTGCCATCCCTTAGATGTTTTCTCATTTTGTCATATTAAAACCACAAACATCAATGACTTATTTTGGTATTTTATGTCACAGAACAGAGATCAGAGATTTTAACAATCAAAGGCGCCATTTTTGCCTCTGCATCTATTATTTTCCTTCTTGAGCTGTAAAACCTACCTGACCCTTTAGAAAAAGGAGAGCAAAGCATGTGCGTTCCACTTAAAATTAACTGTTTTTTTATCACACCTTTATTCCAAGTAGATTTTAAAAGAAGAAAAATGAAACTTTTTCAGATTGTGAATGTTGCTGTTTTATAGAATAGATAATTGTGTCTTTTTGGTTTGTTGCCTAGTGACAAAACAGACCCCATGTATGAATTGTTGTCATTCTGTTGTGAAAATCGTATACTGTTTGCATGAACACTTTTAGAAAACCAATTAGATTATCTCCTTCATCACTTTCAGTCTTAAAGTACGGCATGTATTCAGCCCAACTCTTGCTACAAGTCTTTTGGGTTATGTCTCCAAAAGCTATTGCTCATTCCTTTTCACAAAAAGCTTCCTGCTCAGTCAGATGGGTTGCCCACAGCATGAATTCTGCTGCTACCATGTTGGTCTGGGGGGATTTTGTGTTTAGGACAATATGTAGTTTTACTGTTCTATCACCTATGGCATTCTGCCCCCAGACCAATGATTAAGTTCTGTCTCATTAGACCAATGACTGTCTCATAACAGACGTTTGTGGTTGTAAGGTGACAAAATGTGGCAATAGTTTATGGTTTTGAATACTTTTGCAAAGCACTGTTAGTGATTTGGTGTTTTAGGAGTGCTAAATTACAAATTACACTTGTGCTCCTATTTCTCCTAAACTTTGATAATTTCTTCAATTTTCCACAGCCAAACCGGTCCTTTTTAAAACCAAGCTACAAAACCTGGAAAGACAGGCAGGAGAGTCTGTTAGCTTTCGCTGTGAGATCACCAAACCGGGAGCCAGCGTGGTCTGGAGATGTGGGGACAGGGTGCTGACAGCCAGCAGCAAATATCAGCTGAAACAGGAAGGGACTGTGGTCGAGCTTGTTATCTATAAACTGCAGGAAAGCGACGCAGGAGAGTACTCCTGTTATACAGGCTTCCAGAAGACTTCAGCGACCCTTAGTGTGAATGGTAGGATTTATTTTCATGCATCACCTGGAGACCCACTTTCACATCCCCATCACGTTGTCTTGTTTGTCCTTTTCTCACAAAGAAACACTTGAGCATGAAGATCACAAACCATAATACAATGTTTTTCAAGACCTTTTTCAATGCATTATTAATGAATTTCAATGAAATTTATTTTAATTTTATTTTTTACATTTCCTAACAACTCCCCGGGCTCTTCGCAAACTTTGACACTGAGCTTGAACATTCACCTCATCACTTTTTTCTTGTCTCACATCTTCCATAAGTATTAACGCTCCAAATTGCTGTCTTTCTTCACTTGGTGGTCACGATAACAGTCATGCAGAAATCTTTAGAGCTTATTACAGTCTGCACCGTTTCAGCTTTTCAATGTCTGTCACCTGCTGCAATGTCTCTGCAGCCATTGAGGTTCTCATCCTGAGGTTCTTGGAGAGCTGTGTTGTTTATGAAGGGGAAGATGTCCACTTCGAGTGCCACCTTTCTCACGAGGAGACTCCACAGACCCAGTGGAAACTCCAGGACGTCCCGCTGCAAAATAACGAAATGAATGTGATAAAGTCCGAGGGCCGGGTGCACAGCCTCCTTCTTCGAGGCGTCTCAGCAGCCGACTCTGGAACAGTCACTTTCACAGTGGGAAACCAAACCTCCACTGCCTCTCTCACAGTCAGAGGTAAGAAAGGTGGAAAAACCTTTAAGCCATTTCCTCCAACACTGTCGTTTGGACTTTTCTCATTTTTCTTCTATCTTCATCCTTGTGGGAGATATGGTAGATGCATTATTACAAGACTTCTTTAACCTGATAATAATTTCTTTCTCTTTAATATCTACTTCTTTTTAACACTTGTGAAGTATTAACACTTATCTACATTGCCACTTGGACCCCTTTCTATTTAAACAGCATAAACCACAAACCTGTTTATTTCTTTAGTATATAATTAAAATTACATAGTGGTTATAACAAATATGTCTCTTTGTTTTTCTCTATGTATTGTTCTTCTCTTTTTTATCCTAAACTTTCCTTCATTGTGAGTAACAAGATTATTCCTTGTTTTGCATTCTGCCATCGCAGTTTTTAGAGGAGCTTTCTGGCTGTAGCATGTAATACACTGTCTATAGTATTTATTAGAAATGCACCAACCTGAGACTTTCAGAGCCGAGTTTGGATTTTGTAAATTTTTGATGCCCCAACAATGATCTTAACGATTCCAATTTCTCTATACTAACAATATCCTTTTTGTATTTATCTGCAAAGAGTTTAAACAGTCTTAACAATAGTGTTTAAAGCAAAATAAAACAATGACTTCAAAATGACCCATGGTTTAAGAGCTGTCCCTCCCTTTCTGAGTCACTGAACATTTTTAAAAGTGTCCAGGATGTGGAATGGACGTGTTTTTCAGTGGATCTCTCGGTTTCATTGCAACATTCATTGTAGTAAAACCTCTGAAAAAGAGGTTTAAAGTCAACGTTTTGCTTTTTTTCTATGAAATTCCATATCGGCTTCGTCTCTTGTTAAATTAAGGATTTAGAAATATTTTAACGCTATTTATGATGCCCAAAGACAAACAAGTACATCACCAATCATTTTTGTTTTTAGCGGGTTTTTCTTCCCTTATAAACAACCAAGTCTTTTGTCTTAGATCAAATACCTTTTGATCTCTTTTTGTGCTCTGTCTTGATGGTGTGCTGTTGTGTTATATCATGTTGTATGTCCTGCGTGTTATATGTTGCTTTGTGTATGTAGTCAATACCCCATTCATTCACGGTGTCTAATGTTGAGACCAGA
The DNA here is from genome assembly GCA_037039145.1 of Fundulus diaphanus. NCBI lineage: Eukaryota > Metazoa > Chordata > Actinopteri > Cyprinodontiformes > Fundulidae > Fundulus > Fundulus diaphanus. The sequence continues at coordinate 25,897,328 of CM073133.1, read as the reverse complement.
TTCACCTCCTAAAGTTTAACAAGCCTTGAAATACTTATCTTATTCAACTGGTCTGTCTGGCAGCACTAATATCCTTTAAAAAGGAGCTTGAAAGCCAAGAGGCCAGAGAGGGAGGAGAGACCACACTGTCCTGTGAGACGTCCAACCCCGACTGTAAGGTGACCTGGCGGATGGGCTCCACTGTCCTCTCTCAAGGAGAGAAATACACCATTCAGCAGAGAGCTGCCACTCACAGCCTGGTGATACACAAGCTGGTAAAGGAAGACAGTGGTGAATATACCTGCGATACCGGGGACAAGAAAAGCACTGCTAGGCTGACTGTAAAAGGTAACTGCTTCTTCATCCGTCTGTCGTCTTCCTTAGCTCCTTTTACAAAACCATGAAACGACAACGGATCATTAAATCTTCTTGGAATTATGTGGGGAAAAAAGGACTTACACAATTTTTCCAGTTAGGCCATGATGTAAAATTAACTGGTCCTTTCAAAGCCCTAATACTGACTCGAACCCAGCATCATACAATGATATTACGGTGTCATTATTTATTTAAAAAAAGAAAGAAAAAAGAACGGGTCCAAAACAGAGAAGCTGTATGTGAAGACTGAATCCATAGAAATTAAGCATGTTATTAGTAACCAGCGATGCTGATCAAATACACTAGACTAAATTAACCAGTATTCCACTCATTTGCAGCACCCATTACAGAAAAGACAGAAATATAAGCAATAGTTGCTGTCAATTCCTGCAGGTGATAGTAAGCCTAAATGTTTGAATACAGGGAAACTGGACTAAATTCTTGAAGTCCTCTTAGTTTCCAATTTATAGACTATTTAGTTCTAACTTAAACGTAGTTTGTAACACAAACCCAAATGACCCAGAGGGTGGGCTATGTATCAGGCTCCTGACTTTGCCTATTAAAGTCTGTCTCATCAAAAATGTCATTATGGTGACATACGATGATAATGAAAAAATGTATTATTGATGATAATAATAATAATAATAATAATAATAATAATAATAATAATAATAATAATAACAATAATAATTAGCTTTTTATGACAACTCTGTGATTTTTTGATAACTTTGTTTAAATTTGTGGGGTAAAAAATGTATCCAGAATTGCTGACCTCCTGTAGGATTTGGACATTTGGTCCAACCCTTTGGTGGTAGGGTTAGGGTTAGGGTTTTTCAGTTTTTTTGTAGGTTTAATGACCTACAAGTGTACCAAATTTCAGAGTCCTCTAGAAAAAATAGGTAGTGGGGCTAGTTACTTAAATGCTGTAGAGTGTGCTGTGAATTTATTTAGCTACAGCCATATACAATAATGTGTGTGTTTATAGCTTGATTAATATCAATTTTGTCAACTATGGTGCAGGTGTTTTTACCAGGTTTAAAACCAACCTTCACCATCATGGCAAGATATTACAATTTGCTTTGCTATTTCAGAGAAAAGTCTTTTAACAATGTGAATCAGCTTCATTTGGTTGAAGATGGGATGGGATGTGCAGGAGTGTCATTACAGGTTAATAACAATTAATATAGAGACTTCCTGTACTCTGAAGGCAGGGGTTTAGCTTTTAGAGAAAATTATATTTAGTTAATTTGAGGAAGTGTGATTAAAATTTGGATTAATTGGCACTATCATAATTAGCTTTTTATTTTACTGAGTCCAAATTCAAGACAGATTAAATGAAAGAAAAAATTTAATTGGTTTCCGGAGGATGAATAAAATCTGAAAGTGATGCTTTCTGTAAGATCTGTTTCAATCTTACTTCTCACTTCACGTTCACTCTCAGAGAATGTCCGGATCGTCCGTGAGCTCCTTGATGTTACTGTGATCATCGGCCAGGATGCCATCTTTGAGGTCGAGCTGTCACACTTGGGGGTCACTAACGGGGAATGGTGGCTTGGAGACAACCTCCTCCAAAATAACGACCTGAATCAAATGAGCGTTCAGGGCAGAGTTCACCGACTGGTCCTGAAGATGGTAACCACAGATGAATCAGGGGATGTTGCCTTTGTCGTTGGTGAGGAGAAGAGTGTGGCTTGCCTTCTGGTCACGGAGAAACCCAAAGGTAAAATAGATGACATGGTAGCTGCAGAGTGTTATTTCCCAGATCTATGGTAACTCCAACAACTACATCTTTATTATCATTAACTTAATCTCTTACAATATTTTTTAAACTCATTTTAAAACACTAACTTAAGACATTAACTGAACATGAACTCCAAATCACAAAGCATTATTGTTTACGGTTCATAAATTGTCATATTTTATGTTTTAGAATCTCAGAGTATTTAATTACAGGATTTATTGTATTATATAGGTGCATTCAAATGTTAATTTATTCCCGTATGTAATCCCAAAAGTTAAATTCATGTGCTATATACAGTCGAATAATTTTTACACCAAATAATATATTTCAATGGTGAGTTCATTGGATGGCTAACAGATAATAAAATCTGAACATTAAAAGAGAAATAAAAAAGGAGTTTCTAATGCAGAAAAATGTGCGCTTGTACATTCATAGGAAATACTGCTGATGTGAGTAGTACAGCAGGCATCACTGACACTCTCCACAAGGAGTCCAAAAAGTTTGTTGCTAAAGAAAAAGGCTGCTCACCGAGTGATGTTTCATTAATGGAAGAAAAAAAAATTACCATATTCTTATTACATTACATATCTGGTCAAATGATTTGATCAAGACTTTTACTCGACCTGGGACTTGCTTACCTTTACTTTTGAGTCAACTTGGGGCATTTGGATGCCTTTACTTGGAGCATGACTCGAGATTTGGGTGGGAAGACTTGAGACTTGCTTGTGCCTTGCAAAATGTTCAAAAATAATACATCCACAGAACAGAACAGAGTTGTGCAGAATAGACGTTTTAATTTTACTGAAAAATACATATATAGAATATATTGTTTTCTAAATTTTGATGGCTCCAAAATATATAAATATTTACTTCTGCACCATTACTAATAGTAGTTTGAAGTCATATGAGACAGATCTCAGGTGTTCCCAGATCATAGTAGCTTTGTGATAGCGCTGAGAAATTACTACTTCTCTGCGTCACATTTCTCAGATTTAAGCAGCCCATAAGAAACAAAATGAGGGTGAACAATGGTCAAGCTGTTTAGCTGGCACCTGGCTGGCAAACAGTACTATTGTAGGTTGGAGCGAGAGTGGGTGAGCATGAGTGCACCACCTACTGGCTGGGAGGAGTTTAACTTGTAGCTATTTCCTTTAAGTAAATACAATGTAATACAAGTCAGAGTTAAAACTGGAGCTGTAAAATAAGATAAAACTCTGCAAATAAACCCTATGTTTCCCATATTTACAGTGGTAATATTAGAGAAACCTCATAACACTGCAGCAGTAGAAGGCGATACCATCACACTTAGCTGCAGCATCTCCGACTCCAATGCCTCTGTCACCTGGATGAGGAACAATGTGCCAATCCAAACCGGAATCAAATACGACCTGAGGAAGAATGGAGCATTACGTCAGCTTCGAATCCACAACCTGTTGCCTGAGGATTCAGGAATATACATCTGTGACACTGGAGATGCACAATGTGAAGTCACTTTGACTGTGCAAGGTAAAGCCAAAATGTTTGCTTAAAAACTGGACTAAGAGAGGACTGAACAACACAACTAGTCCGATGGCACACACACACAAAAAACAACTTTTGAATGAAATCATTTTGCAATTTTCTGTCATCCTGTCCTCTAAGTGATGTCATACTTTACTAACTTGCCAGGTGCCCCAGTGTTCTTCAAGAAAGAGCTCAAGAACCAGGACACCATAGAGGGCGATGATATCACCCTGCACTGTGAGGTGTCTAAGCCAGGTGTCCGTGTTGAGTGGAGGAAAGGAGGCATTGTCCTCCAGCCTAGTAAGAAGTATGAGATGAAGCAGGAAGGGTGCATTCAAGAGCTCTGTATTCATAACCTGGAACCTGAAGACAGTGGTTACTACACCTGTGATGCAGGGGAGCAGCTCACAACAGCTTCTTTGGCAGTGCAAGGTAGCCTGTCTGCTGTTTCTTCCATGTCTGTCTTGTTTACTGTCTGTCTGCTAAAATGTCATATTGTTTCGTTAGTCAAACCGGCACAATGCTGATAATGAGTATGTTTAAAGCTCCGTGTATGCATGTGTTTATTTTTCACTCAACAGTGAAAGAGGTCTTCATTATTACTGGTCTTAAGACCACTGACGTCTTTGTTGGGGAATGGGCAACTTTCTCCTGCCAGTTGTCTGGAAGGGCGCCTGGTAAAGTGCAGTGGTGGCTGGATGGCACCTTGCTGGAGAACAGCCCCTGTATTGAAATAGGGACGGAACAGGGCTTTATCTACACACTCACCTTTAAGAACCTGGCTACAGATGATTCAGGCACTGTCACATTCAAAGTGGGCAACTTAACCTCATCAGCCAAGCTCTTGGTCAAAGGTATTCTGTTTATGGATCGCGGTCTTGCAGAATTTAAACCAAGATTCCTTACTTGCAATGGTATGGAGTCCCAAAAGTGCCAACATTTAAGAAAAAAAAATTGTGTACTGATTATTTAAATGTGTCATTCAAGAAGTAGAACTAGAACCACATTAATCAATCATTTACTAAATACGTAATTTATTTCTGAATAAAAGTAATTATTTTAGTATTTATTAAATTATTCCTAAGGTGTGTGAAGCAGCACAGCATTTTTATCAGTGACTAGGGCTGGAACTACTTCAGTCAACTTAATTGTTTTGAAATGGACTTGTGCAGGAAAAATAGTTATATATAATGGGTGATGAGCAACATTATAAATCGGTGGTCCCTAATCAGAGGGCCAATAACTAGTGTCGGCCCTTGGGTCTTTTAGTACCAGATTGCAAGGGAAAAAATAATAAGTTATTTCATTTACATGTTATTGACAAGCACATTCTGAAATATATCTTGATTGAAAAATCAATAATTATATGTATAATATCAATTTGTTCATCTTGGTGTGTAAAAAAACTACACAGCTGGCAAGGAGCAGGGAGAGCAGCTAGTGCTCCTACACAAAGTTTGTCACTGTGCTACTTATTTAACCCTTCTCGGTTAAAGTTGTACGGTTTGTTTGATTGATTATTTATTTAAATCAGTAAATATTGTTTTAAAATATAACTTCATACTTTGCTTAATGCATTTCCCATTTAGTTATCTAATATGCTTAATAAATGATTCACATTTAAATAACCGTAGATAGATTTAGATTTAAAATGTATTTATTTACCTTTTTTAGTTGTACTAAGACACACACGGCTATTTAAGTGTTGTATTTTACTTTATTTTTTTTTGCATTGTTAACATTCGATAAGGAATTTCACATGTAATCATTTTATCATCTATCAAACACAATAGGACACAATTAAATAATCATCTATTTATATATAAAATTTGTTTGTTTCCATTTTAATTTTGACATTTAAAGAAATTATTTTATAACTTGTTTTAATTATGCATTATGTCACTTTTTGGACTCCAAATTTGTCACCAAATTGCTTTCACCGGTTTACAAAATTACTGGCAGTATATGTGCGCTGCACATATATATTTCACTATATTTGTGCACTACAAAAATAGTGAATATTAAGCAAATATTGTTATTCTTTGTGAGATTTTATGCAGGGACCTGTAAAGAAAGCTTTAATATCAGATATTTTTACAATTCTGTCCATCATCATGCATGAGCAGATTGTTTTAAATTCTAATAATAATATTGTTTCATGCTGTATGCTTTGACATAATCAAAACATACAACTGGGTGCAGCATCACATCCAAGCTGTAAAACAAACCGTTCAGAGTAGCTCCATGGCCAGCAAATACACTCCTGCTGTCCATTTGTATTCTGTTCTGGATCAGTGATGTATTTTTGGTTACAAGAGTGGAAAACTGATAATCATGACTGTCAACATAATTTTTCAGAATATATCTGTTTGGTGGAATTATGTTGTGCTTTAATTTTGCTCATCACACCAAAACAGAGGTGTAGAGATTTTAAACCGAAAGTCAGATATGTGAAATAACATGATGCGCTTAAGGAATAAAACTAAAAAGTATCTAAATATAAATAATAGAAAACAATGGATACCTTTTAGTATATGATACAGACTGGCCAAGCGGCAGCTAGTGCCCCCCTTTTAAGCTATATTTCCATTATTCAGTCAGCCAAAAAAAAGGAAAAGGAAAAAAAACAAAAAACACTGCTACATATTTTTATGAAATAAAAATTGTTTCATTGGGTGTCAAATATTTCAACAAGAGCTGATCAGACTTTTGTGGCCAATTTCCCATCTACAATTTTTCGACATCTACAACCTTCCGATGTCATGTTTAGCTGAACTTTCAGTGCTGTAAGAAAAGCTTAAATATTTTCCCTCATGAGAGATCAATATTATTTATGTAAGTTTGTGCCATGCTGTTATGTGAAGTAAAAGTCACTTTAAACCGAGTTTTTATTTTATCTTAAAACAAGGATAATAAAAAAAATATGGAGTTAACGTTTTAAATGGTCTTTAACACCTTCTATTATCAAGTAGCATAGCAATGCAGGTAGCACAACTAGGATGACCAGCTTTAAAAGAAAAACAGTCTGTGTCTTTATTCCGGACACATGTGGAACCTTATGCGAGATTTGTTAAAATGCACCTTGTCCATAGCAGTCAGAGGTTCCAATCTCAAAAGGAGAAAGCAGAGCAACTGTGTTATACTCCATTTAGCCTTCCTGCTATCTACTGAAAGTCTTGCTCTCTCTCTCTCATGTCTTATGAAATAAAAAACATGTCTTGATATGTGATAGAAAATGCATTTTCCTTTTTAAATATCTTCTTACATCTCTTTGCTTCATTTGACTTCATTTTAAACATCTCACTGGTACTGAAAGTAGCTATCTTTGCCCCTTCAGTAACATATTGCATTTTTGAGTTTCTGGATGGCCGGTTACCAACAGGACAGATTAAGATGAAGAAAGTCAAGAAAAAAATCTTACATGATTCAATTACATTTGAATTTGCAATGAAACTGGATTCAGCTGATCATTATTATAGTTTACTTGTTAATTAATCTAAGGTAATTTGATCCTTCGAAGGAATCTCGTTAGTGCTGACGGCTCTGTTGTAAAATATTGGATGAAAGGTCTATTGAGTAATTATGTCATTAATATGTGGTGATGATAACATGGGGGAATAAATCAGTGACTAGTATGATGTTGCAAAGAGGAAATGTGATGGATCATTTTGAAGGCATGATCGTGATTATGATGAAGTCTGCAGTACCGCCCAAACTGCTCGGTGCTTGATTCCCATTAGCTGTTTAGGTCCAGCAAAAACACACTCAATCTATTATTTCATGTGTCATGTTTGAATTGGATTTTGTTTTATAAAGAAGAACGGAAACAAAAGAAGTGCTGCTCCACCCATCCAGGCTGGCTAGATGCTCTCATTCACCCGCCCTGTCTTATCACTGCCCTTAACATTCGAGCACTAAAACCTCTAACTCCCCTACAACTCCCATGCGTTCAGCATTGGCATTCTGTCATCCTGTCAGCACCTCCTCCCTTATCAGCTGCCAGCACCTTTGGGCTTTTTAATCCCTGTCAGTATATCTAATTATTTAACTGCATTAATGCAGTAAAATTGAAAACATAATTTAATAAAATGTAATGGCATGGAGACTTCTTCGGGGGGGGGGGGGGTTTACAAAGCCCACATATCATTTGGCATGCCCCAATCATATCATTCATGGCTATGTCCTGATAATATGACCTCCTTCAACCGCCCACAAACCCCTTGCCCTGACCTCAACCACAGATCCTACAGTTGAGGTGGTGAACGATATGGAGGACATCTGGGTGGTTGAAAACCAACCGGCTGAGTTCATCTGCCAGTTCTCCAGGCCAGTCAAAGCTCAGTGGAGAAAAGACGGGCAGCTTTTGCAGCCTGATGGCCGAAGGGTGGTAGTGGAGCAGGACTGGAGTGTCGCTCGCTTGTACATTAACCGTGTGTCCAGTGGTGACATGGGGACGTATTCCTGTGAGGCAGAAGGTACCTGTGGGGTCGCTTCACTTCATGTGGGAGGTGAGCTTCCCTCCACATAGAAAGAGCACCAGACTTTAAGGAAGCTCCTCTTCTCGATCATACTCTTGAACAAATATTATGTTGGTCTTTATAAAATGAACACCCTGTGTAAACAGAACTTTTAATCATCTGACTTTTACAGCATTTTTTATTAAAAATATGTATAATTTTTGTTGTTGTTTACAATTTATGATTGTCTTTCCATTTCTCCAGCCAAACCCATTAACTTTGTTCAAGGCTTGGAAAACGTGGAAACATTTGATGGGGGCGAGGCTTTGTTTGAGTGTGCCCTTTCTCGCCCTGAGAGCAAAGACTGCCACTGGCTTCTTGATGGGAAACCAGTGAAGGAATCGCCTAAAGCGGAGATTGTGTCTTTTGAAAGCGGTCGCCGCCATCTGCTGCTCTTGAAAGATCTGCACGACAAAGACAGCTGCACAGTGACATTTAAAGCTGGTTCGGCTTCCACCTCTGCCCAGCTCACTGTCAAAGGTGGGTCTTCCAAACTGAAAGAGAGATAATCAATAGACTTGCTTGAACAGTGCATCTCTATCCAGGGTTCCCCTACAGACTGGAGAAGTCTGGAAAGTCTGAAATTTGATTTAAGTGTTTTACAAAATTGTTTAAGTATGTGAAACTTTATATTTCCAGACGTTTTTCCCTATTTAATTGCCAAAATGTTGCACCCTTCTTCCCAACCCATCTTCTTTTTGTCCTTGCTTTCTTTCTTTCTTCCTTGTATACTTCCTTCTCTCCTTACTTCTCATCTCCCTTATGTCCTTCTTTCTAATTTCCCCTCTGCACCCCTCACTTCTTCCATGTGCATGCCCTTCCTTTGTTACTTCCTTCCTAATTTTCTTTCCTCGTTTCCTTTCCTTAATTGTTCCTTCCTTCCTTCCTTCCTTCCTTTGTAGTGAACTTCTAATGTTAAATGAAAAATAAAACCCTAAAGACTCTGGAAACTGGATCTGTAAATTCTGGTATTTTCACATACCAAATGTGAAGAACCCTTTATGATAACCTCTTATTAGCAAGATGTCCAGCATCTCTTTGAGAGTTTCTTTTTTTCTCTTTCAAGGTTGGAAGGTGGACATTGTGCAGGGTTTGGAGGACAAAGTGACTGCTGTGGGAGAGAAGGTCGAGTTTTGTGTTAAGCTTACCGAGCCTGTTCCTGCAACAGACGTGGCCTGGTACGCTAACGGAGTTGAACTCAAATCCAGCAACCTCTGGGCCATGAGGGTTGATGGCAGTTCTTATCACCTCGTCCTGAGACAAGCCCCGCTCATGCCCCAACAGGAAATTACTTTTGCAGCTAGGAATGCTCTCTCTTTGGCAAAACTTACCATCATCAGTAAGATTGTGAAGTGACAAGATGCATTGATGTCTGTAGTTTTTCTTTTGTGTGTTGTTTTAACCTTTTGTTTTTTATCCTGATTACATCAACAGCTGCACCTGACCCTCCAGAGGATCCAGAAGTCCTCAGTAAAACTACTGAGTCTGTCACACTCTCCTGGTTTACGCCTCTTCATGATGGAGGGAGTCCTATCATGGGCTACAGGGTGGAAATGCGGCTGGTGGACAGCGCCCTCTGGCTTCCATGTCAAGCTGAGCCAGTTTGTAACACAGAGTTTGTGGTGGAAAATCTGGTGCCTGGGAGTGGCTACAGGTTCAGAGTGGCAGCAATTAACAAAGCCGGGATTGGAGAGCCAGTTGAGCTTCCTCTGACAGTGCAGCTGGGTAAGTGGACAAGCATATTTGATAGAAAAATCGTTATACACTCAATTGTTAATTATAGCTATTTGCTTATTATTTCTTTATAACTGTTTTGTTTGGCATGAAGATGTGGGCTGTAGTCTCACCGAAGCTACATTGTGATGCTATCATCATACAAATCAAGAAATGAGGGATAATTAGACACTTTTAAACTTTACATCAAATGTTTTTAATATCAATAAGTTCTATGAATTTCTCCTTTGTGCAATTTTAAATCAAAAGCCTTAAGGTAAATCTAAGTTTTAATACAGAGGATTCACCCCACATCCTCAGGCTTATTGATCCAATAATGTTTCGTACAAGGGGTATTATCTACTTGAATATATGGGTGCTTCTCATTACATTATGTACATAATTCAAAAGTAAATCTGTTTCAGTAATTCTATTGAAAATGGGATGCTTTTGTCATGTAGATTCATTACACACAGATAATATATTTCAAGTATTAATTTCAGTCAATTTCAAAGAAAATGAATTACAGCTAACGAAAATCCAAAATTCAAGAAATTAGATTGTTACAAAAGGCAAATAAAAATATTCTTGTTACAGAGATTTTCTGATCATGTTTTGGCCTACACAATCATGGGGAACATTGGTGTTTTCAAGTATATTGATTGAAAGTTGAGTGAATAGAAAAAGTGTGGAAGAGAGAGCTGCAGACGCAACAGGGATAACTGCGGTTTGGAGAGAACTGTGTAGCAAAGCCCTTTCAAGCAACGGTGACAGAATTTAAGAAGGGAACTAGTAGGAGTTTACAAACAAACACATAAATAAAAAGGGAACTAGCACGGTCACAAAACAGATCTTATTAGCCAAAAGTTAAAGACTAAGACTGATATCAGTCCAAATCACACTACAAGGAAGACAAAACACATGAAAATCCTTAATGTCAATGACAAACAACCCTCAATATCCTCGTATTGAGTCACTCTTGAACCAGAGACAACGTGGGATGCACCTTACCTGGGCTACGGAGAAAGAATGCTGATTTGTTGCTGGGGTTGGTCCAACAGACATGACTTCTGCTGACAAGCTTTGTGGAGATGCTGATTTCATTTCCAAACAGAACTTGGTACCAGCCATCAGCGCCAATTACCAATACCTGGACTAATGACTATGGTATCACTGCGTCTGATTGGGTAGAAAGCTCACCTGAATTGAACCCTACAGATTATCTATTTGGTATTATCAAGAGAAAGATGATAGACACCAAACCCAACAAAGCAGATGAGCTAAATGCCGCTATAAAACCTACCTAGGTATCCTATGCGTTCATCAGAGCCACAGGCTGATCCCCATATGCCCTACCACATGGATGCAGTCATTTTTTGAAAAAAGAAGCTTCAGCCAAGTACTGACTTCATATATGGTACATCAAATGGACATTTTTTTCAGTAGGCTGACATTTATGTCTTAAGATGTTTTAATTTCTTTTGTGTAATAGTATGATTTTCTCAAAAGCTGAATTTTGTGTTTTCATTAGCTGTAAGCCCCACCTGTTGAAATTAAAAGAGGTCACATTTGATATATTTTTTTCTGTGTGTAATGGTTCTGTTCATGAGTTTCACTTTTTCAACTATTTAAAACTATTTAATGCATTAACACCATTTGGCTAATCCTGAGGCAGTGGATTTTATGTACTGTCACATTCATGGTACCGTTGTGCCCCGTGGGCTATAACTTTCACTGTATTGTGGTTCTATGTACAGATGCAAAACAGGCAAAAGTAATGGAACAGCCCAGTCTGCCTCCTGAGGCGGCTGAGGAAGGGGAACTCCATGACCTGTGGGACGCATCAGCAAAGAAACGGCGCATGAGCAGAGAGCCCACTCTGGACTCCATCTCAGAGCAACCTGAGGAGAATGTCAAGGGTGGAAAAAAACAACAGAAAGAGTCTGTGTCATCAGAAAAAGTGGAAATCATAGCAGCTGAGAAGGAGCAAGTTGTTGTGTCCAAGAAACAGACAGAATCTGCCCAGTCCATCAGTTCTGAGGAAGAGATTGTTGCTGGAGGCTCGTCACTCGTGTCTTACCTCAAAAAGAGCAGCAAGACCGAAGCAACAGCAACCAGTGAGACAGAGACTCTAACTGCTGAGAAGTTCTTTGCTCATTTCCAAATGGTAGAGAAGAAGACTGTGCAGCAGACTGAAACAAAAGCAACAATAATACAGAAAACAGAAGAAAAACAGCTGGCGACTCAGGACACCAGCGTCATGGAGATCACAAAAGAGGAGGAGCCTGAGCTTACAGATGCTGCCATCAAGATTCAAGCTGCCTTCAAGGGTTACAAGGCTCGCAAGGATATGCGTCCCATTTTCAAGGAGGTCTTCAAAGACCAAACCAAAGAACCCAATGACACCATTCATCTTGAATGTGTGACAGAAGGTAAACCAGACAAGGTGCGCTGGCTGAAGGACGGAGAATTGCTGATGGATGGCAAACATCATCATATAGATATCTACAACGATGGCACCTGCTCTTTGGTTATTACTGCCATCACCACAAAGGACACTGGGGTTTATACCTGCGAGGTCACCAACAAGTTTGGAGTAACGTCTCACAGTGCTAAGGTGACAGTAGGAACGGTAAGGGAATCATCGGGCCGACGACCACTGACAATAGGTTACAGTGCCGACAGTGAGCCAGAGAGCTCCTCTGGAAGTGAGATGGATGAATCACTGAGGCAGGCCAGCAGACGCCTCAGGCGCCTTCTGCGCACCCGCCTCCCACCCGACGTTGAGGAAGAACCATTTATCAGCGCAGACGAAGGCGACTTGCACCCCCCGGACCCTCACTCCTACCGTGAGGATGAAAATTACATCTACATTCGCTTTGATTCCCGAGCAGAGGCTGAGGTCGCATCTAATAGATTCCAAGAGATGTTCACGGTCCACGGAGTGCCTGTAGAGACTGCCATTATAGCAGCGGGGATTCACAAAGTGGAGTTGCGGATTAAAAAGATGGGCTACATCCAGGATGGCACACAGACCCCAACGCAAGATCAACAGCCTCCTACTTTATTGACTGGAGCACCGGGTAACAATTACAGTTATTTTAGTCTACGCACTTAGTTTTTAGTACACAATGCCTTGTAAAAAATATTCATACCCCTTGAACTATTTCACATCTGGATGTGACATTCATAGATTCTTTGCATCCAATCTGTTCTAACAATGAACAAAATGTTTAGCCTCTAAATGTGCAAAGCTGGTGGAGACATACCCAAATTGCCATGTCTGATCGTTTTCAGCCCAAACCAATGTAAAAACTCCAAAATCACCTAAATAAAATAAACCCAAATCTTAGCCTCTCTTGAAACTCATAATAAAAGCATAAAACTATTACATGCATAATAATGAAGTTATTTCCCAATTATGCTGTCATTGCAACAGCAAAAAAGGTTATCCAGTACCAACAGGAATTGTAAATCCAATTTGTTATAAAATTTTCCCACAATGCCAATTTGTCCACACAGTGTTGGTCTACTGTCAGTTTTGGTCATCACAAAGATAGCTATACACACACACACACACACACACACACATTTTGTGTGTGTGTGTGTGTGTGTGTGTGTGTGTGTGTGTGTGTGTGTGTGTGTAGATCAATCAAACATTTCTTTTTCACATAGCCGTGACACATTTTAAAATTTACAATTGACATGACACTGGATTAACCAATAACTATCATCGATTGATGATGTCTAGTTCAACGGATTTCCTACATTTCAAATTACGTGATCAAACGATATGAATGCAAGGGAGCAACATTTTATTGAACTGTGTAAGTTTTTCCTTTTCTGGCACAAAATGACAACTATTTTAAAAGGGGAAAAAAACTGCCATATGTTGTGAGAAGACGACCAAATTTTATCCACTAGCCCAAATATATTTTTCCAGCTCAATGTGAAAAAGAAGCTCAATCTAGCAAAACTGACCAAAAGATTTGAAGCTGTATTTAAAGATAAAGGTGCTTAAACAATAAATAATTTACTTAGGGAGGGCTGCAAAAAATAAAAACCATGTATAACACTATTTCCACGTCTGAATTATGTGCTACCTTGTGTTGATCCATTAGATGAAATATCCAATGAACTACATAAAAGATTTTGGCTGTAACATGACAAAATGTAGAAGTAAAATCAAAGGATATGAATACTCCAGCGCAGGGTGGTAATAATACCAAGTATATTTTCAGTCTACCAAGGAGTCAGGGTTGAATCATTTATCAGTTCCTTCCCTCTTGTTGCCCAGCTGCCCCGGTGTTCTTGACGGAGCTACAAAGCCAGGATGTTCCTGATGGCTATCCTGTCAGCTTTGACTGCGTTGTGATTGGTAAGCCCCCTCCCACTGTTCGCTGGTATAAGGATGGCAAGCTGCTGGAGGAAAATGACCATTACATGATCAACGAGGACCAAGAGGGCTGCCACCAGCTCATCATCACCTCTGTGTTGCCCACTGACATGGGCGTCTATCGCTGCACAGCCGAAAACAGCAGTGGGATTACTGCCACTAAATCTGAGCTTAGAGTTGAGAGTAAGTAGAAGTGAATAAATTAATATGAAAATTAAGCAAACATTTTTATTGAAATCCATATCTTTCATTGAGCATTATGATTAAAGTATATTATTATCTCTAAGTGTCGTGCAGCTCAGATTATGACACTGCTGCAGATGCCACTGAGACCTCGTCTTATGTCAGTGCCAAAGGCTATGTTTCTAGGTAAGCACAGTGTTTTATATTCAATTAATTAGAATAATTGAAATGCACACACTGAGTACACATGTTAACTTTTGGTGCTGCACTCTATGCTCTCCTCCAGTATGGAAACTGAAACTTTTGAATCCATAAGTGAAGATGATCAGCTGCCACAAGTTGTAGACGAGCTTCACGATGTTCATGTCAGCCCCGGTTCACCTATAGCTAAGCTGCAACTCAAAGTAAAAGGTAAGCGCAGCAACAAACCTGAGCTGCCAAATTACAGTCGATGAGTCCATCCTCTTGAAAAGACTATCAAAAATTTTCTTTTTTAATTCTATGAAACCTTCAGAGCCCTTAGGTTCTACTGATGGTGGGTTTTTGGAAGTCAGTCAGAACTAAAACAGAGAGGCCTTCATTTTACGATATGGTCCCTTCCTCTGGAATGAGCTCCCAGACCTGACAATGGCTGAGTGTTGTGGTTTAAACTTGATGTATTATTTTTCTAAGATTTTAAAAACGCCTTGTCCTCTAACTGAAGTAATTGAACTTTTAAGTCAGCACTTTATTTTGAGCTAAATAGTTAATTTGATTGAATATCTTTGAGTTTAATATATTTGCACTGTTTTTACTTTGAACTGCTTGAGTACCTTCATTTTCCATTTTAATTATTTGGCACTAGTGTCAAATAATAACATCTTAGTGTTTATTTGACAGTAAACTGACAGGAAATGACAAAAAAGAGGAAGACATGCGACAAAGTTTCACAGGCCAGGACTTGAATCCAGGACGGCCGCGTCAAAGACTGAGGCCTCAGAACATGGCTCACGCACTCTACCCCTTAGCCACCACCACTTCTACAATTTTTAAAGATTTTCAATTATTATTATTATTACTATTTTTTAAACCTGTGTGTTTTTATCAATTTTAAAAGAGGTTTATAGTTGAATTGTATTGATCTATTTCTAATTTTTGTCTTTTTAATGATTAAAACGTTTTTTTTTTATTCTTCTGTGTTTCCTTATTGAGCCAGCGTAGAAAATATGTAGTTTTCTCCAAAATGATCCTATTCACGTCTGCTCTATGTGGACAGAGTCAAATGTTTTTGGGGACATTTTAAACACTTTTGTGGTAGCTTGTTTAACCTTTGGATTTTTTGGTGGCATTGGGGGTTCTGTTTTTAATCTTGTAAAACAATTTATGATGCACAAAGTTGTATAAAAGGGGCTACAGAAATATGGATGGATGATGGATAGATAGATGGATGGGTGGATTTGTGAAAATGTCCTCCCTATTTCTGTATTTCAGGGTTTCCTAAACCTAAAGTGTACTGGTTCAAAGATGGCCAGCCTCTCCAACCCTCGGAAAGGATTCAGGTGTCAGCGGAGAGAGATAGTCATGCTGTGGAGATCCTTGAGGTGAAGAGAGAGGACATGGGGGAGTATTCTGCTTACATCAGCAATGCAGCGGGTTCTGCTTACTCCTCTGCTCGTCTGATAGTACTCAGTATGTATGCAAAGACAGATTGTTTAAAATACAATTCATGCAAAACACTGCACATGCACCACTCTCTGTAAGATTTACTTCAGAATTGAGGTCAAGATGCTAACAAGTATGGTCACCTTTGCATTGTCTACCAGGTCCTGGGGAGATTATGCCACAGGACAAAAAAGGTATTCATCCTATAAATTGTGACAGGTAGTTAGACTGTAAACTCTGAGCGTCTCTGAACTTCCTTTGCACTGATTTTGCCAAGATTCCAAGGAGCCACTGGTGCCACCCCGCTTCCTTGAGAGGTTCAGCAACAGGAAGGTGAAGCACGGTGCAAGCATCACTCTCTCTGTCAAGGCTGAAGGTCAGTTCACGTACCCTTATGAACCTCTTCAAACACCTCTCCACTGGGCAGTCCCTCATGCAGATGTTAGTACAAGTTGTCCAATTATGCTCTTTCAGGATCTCCTACTCCCACGGTCTCTTGGCTGAAGGAGAAATCATCAGAGGATGTCTTGTGGATTAAACCCGATACTAAGGGATACAAAATAGCGAACTCTGGTCGCCGGCACAGCCTCATACTGATGGACGTCAGCAAGGAGTATTCTGGCATCTACACCTGTATTGCTACAAACAGAGCAGGGCAGTCGCTCTGCACGGCTCTGCTGGAGGTAGACGGCGGTAAGGAAAACTTTACATTCTGCATTTTATCTTAAAATAAAGTGATTTCTGAATGTATATACAACATTTAATAAAAATGTGGACCTGAAGGAAAGTTGACCAAAGGCTGCTTAGTGTTTGTGGCTATCAACATTTGCATCCTACTCTCCTTTTTCACAGCATCACAACCAAAGAAAGATACTGCAGCTTCAGAGTAAGTATAAACACAACTAGACGTGTACGGTAATCTGCAAATAGATGCAAACACAATGCATCACGCTACACATACATGCACACATGTGTAACATTTCGTTCTTTTTAGGGTGCTTGGGATTACAGTTAGTCCTCCAGAAGAGGAGGCTGGCAGACGAAGTGGTAAAGAAAATTTAAAAGCAGCCACTAATCAAACATTTATTATGTTAAAGTATTGCTACCCCTTCATTGTTTTACATTTTGCCTTGGAATACAAAATACTGCAGCATTCATGGCGGTGTTTTTTTTTTTTTCTCTTACTTGTGTCCATACTGTTAGAGGGTAGAATCCCCTACTTAGGTGAAGTTGGTACAGAGGAATTCCTAATGAAGCTCACTTCTCAGATCACTGAAATGGTTTCGGCAAAGATCACCCAAGGTAAGTATTTGATACCAGTGAGTTAAAAAAGAAAAAGTGTTTGGATGTTCAGGTTGATTTTAGGTATGTTAAATGGCAAAGTCTACTCTGTACTAACCTAGAATGTAAAAAAAAAAAAAAAAATAATAAAGGCCGTTTTTATTTTAATACCTGAAAACTGTAAATTGTGGTTTGCTGTTTTATCACAAGAGCAGGATTTCATTTTGATGTCAAAACGCATGCAATTTACCATTTTTTTATGTTGGCAAAGTGCAATGACACCTAAAATATTAATTGCCTTGGTGAGACCTGGTATGTCTTTCTTTAGACAAGTATGAGCCTATTAACTCCTAAATTTGCAACGATTTTCCATGTTCAGAAAAACCATCTGATGTTTGCCTGTGCCCTCTCTGCTGTTAATTGCTTTGGACTTCCAGTTAGGTTTGGTTGAGTTCATTGCTTTTCTTCTGTCCATCCACAAATTCTGTCGAAATACACATTTTATATTATTGCTTCCCTACAATCTGTTTTTTATACATCTGTTTTGAACTGAAACCAAACCTGACAAAAGTATTTATTTTCCCTTCACCCCTTTTCCTCTCACCATTATTAACTTTTCTCCGCATGCCTAGGTTACAAACAAAAACAAATAAATTAAAATCATGTCATAACTTCACACACACACCATTTTCTTAATCAGTTTCCTTTTAATCAATTTTCTTTTTAATCAGTTTCCCCATTTAAATGTTCACCCAGTAATTAATTTGTTATGCAGACAGTTTACAGAATCACGAGGTGCTCCAGTGGATGAAATCTTGGCCCAAATCTGCCAGTATGTATACCAAATGCATCAGTCTCACAATTGCTCTTTAACTATTTTTTTTCTCTTTAAGACATAGTTTAAACGTTTTTGACTCCGAAACAAGATACATAATTCTTCTTTAAATGGATTTCCAGCACTTTCCTATTTCTTCCTCTCATAGTTACAGTTTAAATCTTACTTCTGTATTGTGTCCGTTCCCCTCGGTTCCTTTCAACTTACATAAATGAATGTTCTCATTGATTCAAATGAGATTTTGTCTCACTCAGCCTGCAGCTGGGATACAAGCTCATTGACAGGCATGTATGTATTTGCATGTTGCCACTAACGCAGTACATAGGCATTGTTTAGAAAATTAATAAGTTGATTATTTCTGATCTTTGTCAGGATTTCAGTTTAAAAAAATGTTGTCTTTATTTCAAAGAATTTTCAAGGTTCTGTCATCCTCATTTCAACATGACAACTGTATACTCTAGCACTGAGTTATGGGTAGAAATGGGATTTTAAATATGCCCGTTTAACCCTTCCTCTAACTGCTTTCGTAACCTTGTCGTCTCAGCTTCCTTACGAGTACCAGGTATGGACAGTGATGACGAGACCAAAACTCCTTCTCCATCGCCCCATCACGGTCGCTCTCGTCCTCCTTCCCTCATAGCAGATTCCTCCTCGGAGTCAGATGAAGGAGATGCCAGAGGAGAGGTAGGAGCTGTGGAAATGATTAGCTCTGTCTGCTGTGTTAAAGGAGCTCACGTCAAGTGGAGAAACCACCTTAAGACTTTACATTTAGTAAATCAAACTAAGTGTACCACTAGATAAATATACACCTCAACAAATAAGCTGATAGCAACAGTAATAATTAGAGATGCACCTATCAAAATATTGGGCAGGATTTCCGGTGCAAAACTGATTTTAGCCAATTTCGATTTTTGACTTCAGGAATTTTAACTAATAGCATTCAAAAACATTTTCAGTGACCGAGCTGTAAAATAGAGCTTTGCTGTTATTTTAACAGAAAGACAACGTAATCACTGAACTGGCATTTAAAATTGCCTTCAGCATCTAATGTTAGGGATTAGCATGATCAGTGTGGTTAGCGTTAAGGACTGTAAACTGCAGTTTCTAAATGTATTCCTTACAATATTGGTTATTTTTCTTAACTTTAAAATTTTCAGGTTGCCAACGTATTTGAAAATTGCACAAGGCTCTTTTGTTTCACATTAAATAAATAGACATTTATTTTTGGAACTTCTTCATCAAATAAAATTAAATAATAATAATAGGTACTGTGAATTAAAGTGAAGTTTTCGTAGTAAGGGTACTCTCATTTTTTGAGTCCCAGCCATTCTTCAGTTTTTGTCAGTAACCACCATTAATTAGTACTTATATGAGCAGATATGATTGTATCAGAACAACTATTCATCCAAATGAGTTCAACATATACCTTCATTCTTCTTTTTTTGGGCAAAACCCAGTATTCAAGCACATTTGTTTTGGTGTCCAGGGAGAGCCTGACAGTAACAATATGGTGGACATGCTGACGTTTCTTTTCTATGAGGCAACAAAGCCAATGTCACTGATGAAAAACCGTGTGCACTGTCATACTTTTGTAGATGTTTGACATTTATGTGGCATCGGCGGACTACAGCCCCACCATTGCAAGCAAAGACTCCATCTCTCTCAAAGAGGGACAGTATGTTGAGGTTTTGGACTCAGCTCACCCTCTTAAATGGCTGGTCCGGACCAAGCCGACCAAAACAACACCATCGCGGCAGGGCTGGGTGTCACCTGCCTACTTGGACAAAAAACTCAAAGTATGTCTTTCGGTCAACACATCAGCATGTTTATATATATATATATATATATATATATATATATATATATATATATATATATATATATATATAAATATATATATACTGCAAGAAACCAACCTACTGCAGAGAATCACAAGATATATAAATATCTTGTGATTCTCTGCAGTAGGTTGGTTTCTTGAAGACTTGATGTTTATAAATGTATGTTCCAGCTCTCTGCTGATGCGGGGGATCTTCCAGAAGCAAGTGTAGAGGAGGTTTCTGAAGGGGAATACAAGAGGAAGTTATTGTAAGTGAAGCAGAATCCAAAGTTACAGAACAACCCGTGCATCAAAGGGCACTCTGACAAAATCTCATTTAATTCAAACAGCCAGCTGATGCAGGACCTAATAAACGGAGAATCAGAGTTTGTCAAGGAGGTGGAGTTCTTCACATCTCACCACCTGAAGCATGCTGACAGTGCGGATGCTCCACATGACGTCTGCAGCCAGAAAGACACCATTTTCAGGAACGTTGATGACATCAAGTCCTTCCATAGCAAGTGAGCCACCATCTAAATTACCAACAATACCTATTAAATCTTAAAAACGTCCATATCAAATATGTGTGTTTTGTTCCTCAACCTTGTTCTCTAAATTTTGTCTCTAGGACATTCCTTCCAAAGTTGCATGACTGTGACACAGACGATGATGTAGCTATGTGCTTCCTGAAAAACAAGGAAGGATTTGAACAGTATCTCCAGTATCTTGTAGGACAGAATCAAGCTGAGTCTGCTGTCAGTGACAAGACTGTCCATCACTTCTTTAAGGTACCTGTTATTGATAAGCAATGTTACTGAAATGTAGTGCCTTGCAAAAAACCTTCACTGTTGATGGTTGTAAAAATACAACAGTCAACATTTTATGTGATATATTTACAAAAAGTAGCACACAATTAAGAAATTGTTCTGACAATTCTGTTACTCTGATGTCCCTAAATGAAATCCAACACTGCCATTAGCCTGCAGAAGTCACCTAATTACTAAATAGAGTCCCCTGTGTGTTATTTATTTTTAGTGGGGGGTTTTAAGAGCAGGGTTGGGTTCTGAAACAGGATCACAATTTTTAAACAGCCTAGAGGCCATTATCTATTAGCAAAAGACCCAGTCAAAGCACAGGATTAAAAGTGAAGCCTGTGGCGAGACAACAAAAGGGCTACAGAAAAAAAGGCTAATAGCTCACGGATGCTCTCAAGTCTGAATGCGTTGAGCTATCCTGCAAAGCTGGTAGATATATACCTCAGAAGACTTGCAGATGAAAGTGCAGTAAAACTGCAGGAAGTTCTACAAGGTATTGACCAAGGGGAACTTATAATACAAATTCATGTCACAATTTTAATTTTTTTAAAGAATTTTGGATATTACTTCACAATGATGTACAACTTTGTCTAGTTTTTTGCCAAAGAAAATCCCAACTAGGAGTAAACCAGTTCCGAGAAGAATTCTCACATTCAATTATTTATTGTTTACTTTTGTAGGAGTACACTGAGAAAGCGCAGGTGAATGCAAACCCTGCAGATCCCCCAGTTCGAAGCATCAATGCCTACTTGCAGCAACCACTGGAGAGGATTCAGAAGTACAAGGCCTTCCTTAAGGTGACAGTTTCTCACAGTGAACACATAGTCCTTTCAGTTTAGTTCTTTTCTTAGTCTTGTGTACTTAGTGTTTGATTCAGATGTACAAGTCATTGCCTATTTGAGGTAACAGCCTCACAGCAGCCATTCCTCATATTGCTACCTGCTATCTGCAGGATCTCATTCGAAACAAGGCACGAAACGGCCAGAACTGCTGCCTCCTGGAAGAGGCCTACGCAATGGTGTCTGCACTCCCTCAGCGTTCTGAGAATACCCACCATGTCTCCCTGATCGAGAACTATCCTGCTACCCTGGAAGTTCTTGGAGAACCAATCAGACAGGTAATATTTTCATCAGTAACTGTACAATACAAGCCCTTTGTTGGCTTCCTGTGTGTGATTGTGTTTTTTTTTCTTCTCGCTCAAGGGACCTTTCCAAGTCTGGGAGGGAGCTCCTGGAATTAGAACGTCATCTCGGGGTCACCACCGCCATGTCTTCCTCTTTAGGAACTATTGCATCATTTGCAAACCCAAAAGAGACAGCAACACTGATACCCAGGCATATGTTTTTAAGAACATGATGAAGGTAAGCAATATTTTTGTGTTTTATATCTTATTTCCGGCTCAGCATGATTCTTGCTGTGTTATTCATCCCATTGCAGCTGAATAACATCGATGTGAACGAGACGGTGGAAGGTGACGACCGCGCCTTCGAGATCTGGCACGAAAGGGAGGACTCTGTGAGAAAGTACACTTTACAGGCCCGAACGGTTACCATCAAGAACTCCTGGCTGCGAGACCTCAGGGAACTGCAGCAGCGCTACAGCATGCCCGCATGGAGTGAGAGCACTGTTCCACTTTTTGGATTGTCTTTAACTTAGTTCTCATATTTCGGGTCACTTTAAATGATGAATTTTACGATGTAACTATTCTTCCAGGTCCACCTGATTTTGAAGAGATTTTGGCAAACTGCACAGCAGAGTTGGGCCAAACGGTTAAACTCGCCTGCAAAGTCACTGGGGTGCCCAAACCTGTAGTTACCTGGTACAAAGGTAAGACTTTTACATCATTATGTGTGCTTATGCAAGCTGCTTTACAATATACTGTGTGCATTACTGTTTTATCAATGAAATGATGTTGAACTCTTCTGGATCTTAGATGGGCGTACAGTAGAGGCAGATCCTCATCACATCATCATAGAGGACCCAGATGGCTCCTGCACGCTGATCCTGGACAACATGACTGCAGATGATTCGGGCCAGTACATGTGCTTTGCAACAAGCCCGGCAGGCAACGCAAGTACTCTTGGAAAAATCACTGTTCAGGGTAAGTTAGGAAACAAAGCTGAAGAGTTTAGGGCACTAAATCGTTGTGCTGTTAATATTGATTTCTAATCTGTACAAAAAAAATAGAAACCCATAACATGTGTACTTGGATCTGAGAAAATACAATGAATATGAGAGGGCTAAAGATAACAGTATGTTTCTCCAAACCCACTTACAACACAACCACCTTTGACCATTTGCATAGAGACCATATCATCACATGGACAGTGAAGCTGAGTAACCTCAGCAGTGGTGGTTTTTGATTTGGATTTTGTCAAATTCAGAATCAGCTTTGATCACTGAGTTTGTGCACACAAACAAGGAATTTGACTTCACGTTAATGGGACATTTCTCAAATGACGTCACATTTGTCCATATACAGCTCTGCAATGCCAATCATTTTGGAAGACGACAACATCCTGGAAGCTTCATTTCTACATACTTCACTTGAGAAACACAGAGTAGAACAGCTGAAACGTTGGCTGAAATGTAGAGGCCTCAAAATGAGCTGAAAGAAAGCAGTATTAGTAGAAAGGTAGGGGAGGCTGTCCTCTCTCTCACAACGGATCAAAAGGAAATTTTGATCCGTTGAAATAGAAATAGAATAGAATAACAGCTAACACTAAGACAAATATATATATATATATTATTACAGGCCTATGTTTTAAATTATTATTATTATTATTATTATTATTGGGCTTATTAGTGTATTGTTGTTGCCATAATATGTCTATTGAGGCGATATTCAGGACTGAGCTGTTCACTATTTTACTCAAAAGTAAACTCTTTAAGCTTTACTGCTCAACGATTATATGAATCTTTGATGCGACTTCCTAATGTAGGTCTAGGAAAGTAAGGCGTGGAGTGCCATCTAGTGTTTGTATATGCAAATTGCAGGCTGCAGTCAAAATATAGTGCAAAGAGTTTCAAATGCAAGACAATTAAATTTGGCTCTAAATATGGGACGTACTGGCTGATACAGGACAGTTGGAAATCAGCAACTCCAACCGGGAAGTTTTTTGCCAGCACAAAGTTGTCAAAATTACGCTGAAATTAGACCATGAACGTAACGGTGCTACGTGCTAAGCTAACAATACAACATGGATGTTTGAGAGCAACATAAATGTCACCTGCATCATCGAAGTTGTAAACCGCCCAGACAAAATACCTGTAAGCTAGCGCTAGCTGTTATTAGCTTCACTGACAGCCCAATAGCGGGGTTCTGTCGCGGTCTGTAGGGTGACCAGACATCCTCGATTTGCTGGGATAGTCCCTGTTTTCGATGTCCCCGGATATGTCATGATAGAGTAAAAAGGTTTAACACAACAAGAGGTATTTGCAGCTGTCCCGACGTAGTAGAAGCCGTCTCTGCCCTGTCGGCATTGTAGATCCAAAACAACCCCCATGCAGAGGGGGAGACATTTTCAGATCCTAAAACTTTCCTGGTCTTCTGATGCTGAAAGAGCCCATTTGCATCTTTCTCAGAGATCTTAAATCCAAGCAGGTGGTCTGAGAAGAGGAGGGTGGTTGGTGAATTGGTGGGAGTTGTGCATGGCTGCTTTTCAAACCTGCAATATAGATGGTTTAGCAAACTGTAGCTGGGTTGTTAGCTTAGAAGTTGTTCCTCTAGAGATAGTCACATTTGACTAGAGGAAGTAAAAGTCATAACAAGGTTTTCGTAGGTGAACCTGCGGAAGGAGCTTTCTCTTAGCTAGCCCTGCTAGCCCTGCTTATACAGGGCCAGGTCCCCACTGCCCTAAGTCTCTTCCTTGTTTCTATGCAGCTTCCTCTGATGGCAAGTGAACCATGGTTTGTTGTTGTTGTATGTACAGAAGGTCTTGGTCTGCACACACCTCCTCAGAAACACTGAATTATGTCACAGTGTCAGTTAACGTACTCAGGTCTGTGGCCAAAGCTTCAATAAACACTCTGAACATGTCTCTAACATCTTCTTTGACTCATCAGTCCACTACAGTCCCAAACACACGCTTAGAAGTTTTTAATTTCTGCTTATAGGCTGGAATAAGATAAAGCAGACAGCAACCCAAAAGTCCCAAAGCATCCCTGGTGACAGCACGGTATGCTGCCATGTTTTGGTGAATCAGAGGGTGGCAGATCTGCAGAAGATTAACGTTTTTAGACCTGAGAGGCAGCAGTTTATCCATTTTGTTAGCCAGGGAGTAGACATTAGCCTGGTGGATTGAAGGCACAGGTGTGCAGAGTCTTTTTTGCCAAAGCCTCACGAGCATGCCTGCCTATTTACCCCTTCTGCGTCCCCGTTAAATCCCACAGAGAGTCGCTAAATCACCAACCAACATCTCAGTGAAGTTGGGGATGATGAAAACTAAACTAAAACCTCTAGAGGACTGTCTGATGTTTAGGATGTTAGCACAGAATGGTGGCAGAAAGCAGAATAAACATGCAAAGTACAGAGAGCAAAGTACTGAGACTACCATCAATGACAACATCTGGAAGATGGTAGTTTCCCAGAGCACCTTTGCTGGTGCACAACTACCAGTTCAAAAACATGCCGCGTCTCTTAAAACAACTTTTCTATTGTCTTTGTGTATTCACTCTCAACGGGTAATTGGCATCCCCTGCTTGCTGCTGAACATAGGAAGGCTATTTTATGCGCCTTTAGACTGTTCTTAATTCTCTGTGTAGATCCTAATTTAGCTGCTTCATGAAACATCACTGAGGGTTTTTTTTTTTTGTCACACCATAACATGTTATGTATTTCTTTGTGTTTGTCGCAGTGCCTCCTCGTTTTGTAAATAAAATGAGGAATGCTGTCTTTGTTGCTGGCGAAGATGCTCAGTTCACCTGTGTGATACAAAGTGCCCCCAGCCCAAAAATAAGGTAGGACTGTCTGAAATACTTTTGATGCTACTTGTTCTAATCTTTTTAAACTTCTGCTTCCTTGCCAGAGAATCGATAGCCCCTTAGCTTGATCACTTGATTGATTTGTCAGATTACAGCCACAATCTTCAGTGTATTTTATTGGGGTTTTATGTGATAGACCGACCAAAGTTGCAAATTGCAAATCTAATGTGGAAGAAAAATTGTGGATGGTTTTCAAACTTTTTTTTTTGTAACAAATAAAAATCTGAAAACTGTGCCACGAACCTTTTTATCCTACAGCCTTCATCGCGATTTATTCACTGACATTTTACAAAAATCCTCTGAGGCTTTCATCTAATAGCTGTGTCTATATGTCGCAGACGCTAAATAGGTGACAATTTGGTTGCACTAGATTTATATCTGAGGGAAGGAGGCAGTTTACAAATTCACCCACTTTTCAGATTTTTATGTTTGAATTTTTTTTTTTTTTAAAACCACATATCTTTTTCTTTCTGCTTCACAATTATTTGCTACTTTGTGTTGGTCTATCGGTTAAAATCACAATGAAAAACATTCAGTTTGCAGTTGAAACGTGACAAAATGTGAAAATGTTCAAGAGTGTAAATATTTCTGCAAGGCACTACATTTAGCATATATATCTGTCTTTTTGTACTTGTCCAAGATGGTTCAAAGAAGGCCGCCTACTGACTGACCAGGAGAAGCACCAGAC
This sequence comes from Fundulus diaphanus, assembly GCA_037039145.1. NCBI lineage: Eukaryota > Metazoa > Chordata > Actinopteri > Cyprinodontiformes > Fundulidae > Fundulus > Fundulus diaphanus. Next base: position 25,870,859 of record CM073133.1, on the reverse strand, counting down.
CTACAGCGAGCTCCGTAGCGGCGTTCTAGTTCTGGTTATAAAAAACCTGACTGAAAGAGACCTTGGACACTATGAGTGTGAGGTACTGCAGTTAGCACCCCTGGTGTTTTCATGTTCATAAATCTTTTTTTGTTTTGTTTTTTGAACGTTTTAAAGCCCCATAAGTGTATTTTTTAAAATAATATTCCTCTCAATCTTATCTAAAAACCCTATTGTGACAAACAACATTTCTGCAATTTCTCAAAGCAAAAAAACGATATTTCTTCATTAACAGCAATGAATGTTTTAAGTCCTCTGCCGGAGGAAGTTTTGCTGGATTTACAGCTTCAATGACTTCTTGATTAAGTCTGTTGAGTCACTGAGGGTCTCCAAGGGCATATTTGATTGTGGTCTTATTTTAATTTCTACACCTACGAATTGATTTGAAGCTAGTTGATAGCAATTAGCAGTAGAAAGTCACATCTAGAAGTCTAAAAATATGGTCCTGTTGTTGCCAGCTGTCAAACCGCCTGGGCAGTGCCAAGTGTGCTGCGGATTTAGTTGTTCCTTCTGCTGTGGGCCGCACTGGGGAGCAGGCCATCACCATTGAAGGTAGGGCTTCTCTGTCAGCCTTTTCGTTTCAGTGATTTTGCTCTGAATAGGAGTAAAAGTGAAGCTTACTTTGGTGTATTTTCAACATGTCATTAATTTAGGTAGCTGTTATTGAACTGTAGCTTTTTTTTAGCTGACACTTTGTTTGTTTTTATTTTGGTTATACTTTTTTTTTTGTTTTAGTTACCGAACAGGAGACTAAACTACCAAAGAAGACCATCATCATGTAAGTGTGTTCAGTTTTAATGACTCCAGTGCATAAAGTTGTTTATTTATTTTTTTGGGATACACACCCGGGCTCTTGGTAATTTGTGTTTTTTCGTTTTGTTTTACATAATTTATTTCTGCATTTTTTCATAGGGGGAGAAATGTTAATTTTTTTGTGTGAGGGTTGGGGGGGCGTTCTTTCTCAGCTGTAGGACTGTAGAACATTTTCTTTCTAGGGCTAAAGCTGAACTTACAGCACTTTTCTGTGTGTGTGCCTTTCTATAGATTGTGTCGTATTTAAAGTCTGTGTGCTAAAGGATTCTATCATAAGGATGATAAAAGGAGGGGTTCTTTCTGCCAGCGTGTTCTTTTAAACTGGGAACCTGGCTGCTAAGCAAGGCCTTCACAGCTGAATGAAAAGGCTTCATGTCAACTTTTAAATCAGTGCCTATTAAAGAGTTCCTCATTCCTTCAGGAAGAAGGAATGTCAGAACAGCTGTAGAAATCAAACTATAAGACTAGATGGACATGAAATCAACGGATTTTGATGGATAAAAAGAATGCACCAAAATGGAGAATGTGCTGAATAACACCAGAGGGAGCTTGTGTTGCAGCCTGCATAACATCCTTCTGAATTCCCAAAGGCACTACCATTGGAAGTCTACCAAGCATTTCTTTTTAAACTAACAAATGTACAATGTCGACAAAAACACAGCTGCAGTGAATTGTACAATGTCGACAAAAACACAGCTGCAGTGAATTAGAGTTATTCGCTTTACACAAAATGAAAAATAAATAGAAAAAAAACTACTAATTCTGTTGTGTGGTTTTGGGTCAATGATATTACAAGAGACACACGAATTGACCTGATCAGACAGTTCATTTTAAAATGTTAGGCTTTATTTTTAGAGCCCTGAGTTGCCAAGCTCCAGCTTATATTACCAACCTATTACAACCATATTCCCCTTCTCGTAGGCTGTTAATGCTGTTAATGGTTCCATGAACTAATTTCAGGACCCGGGGGGATCAGTCTTTTAAAACTGTGGCCCCCGGACTGTGGAACGTGTTGCCTTATACTTTACGCTGTCTTGACTCTGTTCATTCTTTTAAGAAGCAGTTGAAGACCCACTTGTTCCGACTGGCTTTTAACTAGTTTTTAACTAGTTTTATGCTATGATGTTGCATTTATGCTGTTTTATCTTTTTATTTTGGGTTGTTTTATGGTTGTTTTTGTTGTGAAGCACTTTGTGGTTTTTATCCTGTGAAAGGTGCTATAAAAATCTTACTTACTAAGCTTACAGAGTTATTAAACACGAAGCAGACAATGAGTTTAGACTGATTACAATAAAATCTGAATAATCCAGGTTCCATCGGGTCCTCCTAACAAGGTACTACACTTGGTTTAAACACTATGCTGCAGCCACACAGAATCACAGAAAGCACCTTTTAAGGAAGGAATGAAGGAGTTTGATTGAAATTGCATAAACAAAGAAGAAAAAAAAAAGGTGGCGCAAACAAAATGCAAATAACTCTGATCTGTTGTTTTATGTCCTGCATGATGTCAACAGAAGCATGTGAAGCTTGTTTTTCTGGGACGATACATTTCATCTTGATCCAATACTGTTTTATAACAAAATCACAAAACAAATAGAAAAACTGAAAAATCCATGTTGTTGTTCGGGTGATAAACTAGATCTAAAGTGAGTTTTATTGATTTTACAATAAGGTCTTGTGTGTCTGTTTAACTTTAAGGTGTGGCTGTTTAAGCCTGTCAGTTTCAATCATTAGAGTGTACGCAATTTTGCAAATACTTGCCACTGCTTATGCATTCATTCATTTATTCCAGTGAGGAGACAATTACCACTGTGGTGAAGAACCCACGCATGAGGAGACACAGATCTCCAGGCTTGACTGCTGCTGGAGCTCACCGCTCGGAGACTTCCACCCCGGAGCCACCTGCAACCAGGCCAAGAAGGATGCCGACCCCGAGAAAGACCACCATCCCTACTTTCTATGTTACTGAGCCCGAGGGAGCTGGAGCCAGGGCAGCAGAGAGCAAGCCCCGGTGGGTTGAGGTGGAGGAGGTCATCGAGTATAAGGTCAATAAGTCTCCCAGGCTGTCCAGGAGAAGAGGGATCTCACCTGCGGGCTCTGATCGTGCAGCCACCCCCTCCCGACCCAAGAGGTCTCCCCTTGAGAACCTGAACGTCAACAACTCCAACAACAAGCTGGCGGAGCAGGCGCAGGAACATCTGAAGGAAGAGATCAGCAGCCAGGCCGCCTCCTGGGGTGAAGAAGAGCCTCATGTTACCTCCGGCTCAGCTTCGAGGGAACCACGTGAACTGTCATCCGTCTTAACGCCTGCAGAAGATACAGATGACCAGGATGATCAAAACACTGTCATTTTTGAACCGGGTGACGAGGAGAGTGAGACGCCTGAACCAGTGCTTCTGAAACAAGGCGACCGTATTTTAAACCTGGAGGACTTGGAGGATTACATCCCAGGAGAAGGAGAAACCTACGCCTCCTCCTGCACCTCCCAGGTCCCTGATGAGAAGCCCTGTGAGATCTCTGTCCTTCAGAGGGAGATCGGGGGCTCCCAAGTGGGACAGCCGGTGCTTCTCAATGTGGGGCGGCCTGATATTGTTCCAAGGCAGAGGAGTGGCTTCTTCGGCCGTTTCAGGGAGCACCTCCCCAGCAGCCTCTTCCCCTCGGCCTCCCCGCCTGCCGGCGGAGCACGACCCGGGATGGAGAGACAAGTCCCGATCCAAGTGAGCCACGCAAAGCTGGATGTGCAGCCCTCTTACTGCTCCGAGGTGCAGAGAGTAGAGGGCGGGCAGCAGAGCTTTAAAACCAAAGTGTCCACTCAAACCTACGGTTACACCTCAGTTGGAAAGCCCGTCACTCTTCAAATTAAAGAGAAACCCTTTCAAAGCCAGTAAACAACTTTCAATCAGTGACCCAAATCATTAGTCTTAAATGGATGCATTTCTGTTTGCGTGATTTAAAAAAAATGATCAAAAATAAAAGAATACCTGCTACATTTAACAAACCATTCCGTGTGGAAGCAGCAGGTCAGTAGCGGGATTCAGGGTTCTCTTAAGGCTAGGGAATGTGGAAACTGTAAATTGTAGGGATATTTCTCCGTGAGCAGGTTTCAGTCTCATTCTGTATTTTTCCAACGGCTGCGTGACATGCAGATATGAATTATGAGGTAAAATGTTACCGTTTCATCAGTTTGATGGTTGCTTTCATAGTTGCCATCATAACGCCATCTCTGGAATAGTAACTGAACCAAGCAGTAAAACAATGAATGCCTCTGGCTTTCTTTCTGAATACTCATTAAATGCGTAGTATTATTTCTTCGGAGGTTTATTTTGTACTGTTCAGAAACTGCCTTTGGATTTTAAAAGCGGAGCATATTTACAAGACAACGTAGACTTTGACTTTTTTTGTTGCTTGTTTAAGTTTAACGACTGGTGTGCAATTAGATTCTAGTAACACTTTGGTGTAGATGTATGAATGGTTCCTTGGTTAGCTTCAGATCACTTAGTAGATTGTAACAATGAGCACTGTACCCAAAACAAGTCCCCCAACATACTCTACCATTTTATTTTTATTTTTAACCAAGCTTCTAAGACATTTAGAGCCTTTCGATACTTTGCAGTCACCTGCAAACTCAAAGGCTTTAACAAGGATGCCCGTTTGTGTGTCAGTGACATATTTACATGTGTGGCTGCATGGATTTGCTTTCTGAAGCAAACGTGTTAAACAGAACTGTCTTGTATTTAAGTTAAAATGTTAAAATACCTGAAATTCCAGGATTTTACTACCTTCTTTAAAGATGTTGCAGTGTTCGGGTTGTTACAAGGTGTCATTCAATGGGTATGGACTAAGTATGTTATATTGTTAGCTCTAACAGATTGTAATTGCTTGCAATTTTCTTGTGTAGTTTTGGACAAAAACGAGATTGAGCACCAAGTGTTAAATAAATGTACAGAAAATACTAAATTAACCTGCTTCTTCTATCATTCCTTTACAAAGGTGTATCTCAATGCATTAGGAGTATGATGAAAAATAAATTCAGTTATTAATTTCAAAAAGGTAAAATTCTGATATTGTATAGAATCATTACAGAGAGTTGTATATATAAGCATATATTTCTGTCAGGAATGCTGATTATGGCTATACACAACATTCAGACTCTCAGATATTTGGAACATTATATCAAACCAATAAAAAAAAATGAACTTTTAACACAAAAATAGTTATAGTAATTTTATGACGTAAGCAGTCACTGGGATGACGACTAACTTGACAAGAGGGTGAGACAAAGAAGTCATTCATAGAGGAGCCGGCTGTATTAAAGCAAATTAATAGAGTACAGGGGACAGAGTAAATGCGGCTTAAAAAGGATGTACAAGCAACAGGGATAGGTGCAACCTTGAAACAAATGTGACAGAAAGGTAATTCAAGAGTTAGCGTGATTCCCGAGGCAGAAACTCGGAAACTAAAGTGTCACCACACAGACGTATGTAGGTCATGGGGTGTAGCTGTCACATTCCTTACCTTAAGCCACCCCTGAACCAATGAAGATGAGAGAAAATCAGATCCAGCCAGCACCGACTCCAGCTGCAAACCTCCACAGGCTGCAATTATCCCCTTTTTTAAAAGCACGTTTTCCATCCACTTAACTTTTTTAATTTGCCTAAAGGATTTGCCTCGTGAAGGATGTCAACGGTCCACTGTAAAGTCAGCAGTCTTCCACATGACTACCATGAATTCCAACGTTCATTTAAGATAATTTTTACATTGATTTAATATAATCTAAAAATAATTTTATAACTCAGTTTTGTGTTTTCATTAGTTGTAAGCTCGACTCGTTAAAATCAACTGGGATAAATGGTTAAAACATTTTATGTTGTGAATGCAGTTTAGTTTCAGTATCAGAACACAAATAACATTTTTGTAGCTGTAACATTTTATTGAAGTTTTAACATGTAACAGTTACCACTTCAGAGGATGTATTGCTGTAAGAATGAGCTTAAATACTGAGCAATAATATCAAGAATATCTCTCTTTCGGTCAAAGTAATGGACTTTACAGATTGCCATTGATAGTTAAATCTTTTAAGGGTTGCTGGAAAGATTCCTGAAGCCAGTTTACAAACGCATCACACATGTTCCTTAATTACGTATAAAAATGTGAGTCGCTGTGGTTTTTGCTTTAGGGAATATGTAAAATCCTAAACCTGTCCATTTAATCTTGCGGATGTTTTAAAGTCCACTGAACGTCGTTTCACTGTACATGTAAAGCTACAACGTGAGCAAGTTACACAGTATAAAACTTTTACAAAAGCAACTGTAAAATAGTCAACTATATTTTTCCCCCAATTCCACCGACAACATAAAAACAACAACGGACAGTGAAACATTAAGTTTTTCTAAGCAAAATTGGATTCATCTTACCCGACAACAGAACCCAGATAAAACGTAAAAATGTGTGTTGCCACGCGCAATGAATAAAACCCACAAAAAAAGAGACAATTTTAAAATAAATGGCTTTACCAACTCTGGAATAAACGCATTGTTTCGAAAGTATGGCTGACTTGCATGCACCCCCTGAAAGTAAACAGCCAGAGATGAATATAAATTTTAAACCCTGCCAAAACCGCCACACATCTAAGCTGCTGCTTAATCAGTTTTAACATCCACACTGAAAGATTGCACGGGGAAAGACGAGGCGAACACAGTTCACTGCCAGCGAGCAGCGTGTCTCATTGGCCGGCTTTCACATCCTAAAACCAGCTTGTCCACGTGGTCGAATGCTGCTACTCCGGTTTGTCAGCTGAACAAGGCAGGAAGTCCTTCTGTCTGCAGGTAATCCGGTCCGACCGGCTCTTCCTGCACACCGTGCAAGTCACACTTCAAGTAAGATTCATTGGAGTATCTTTTCTTCGTAAAGAACATTTACAAGAAGAAAAAAAAAATCTAAAAATGCTCATTAAAAATAAATTCTCACTATGGTTAACTCCATCTCAAGTTAGCAGATTCAGTAATGTGTGCTGTCTGAGTGCCACAGAGCACTATCTGAGGGAATGTGCAGGAATGGAGGTCTGGGGTTCTATAGGGAGTGGATGGTTCAGGTGCCAGGCTGTGCCGTCTTCTACGAAGAACTCTTGTTTTTTCTGACGTTGTTAATTTCCTAAAAAGAGAGAAACGCCAGCCTGTTACAAGATGAAACAAACACAACTGCCCTGCAGGGTCCCTGCAATATTTCTCTTTTAAAATGCCATCTTCAAATTTGCAGATTTGGTTTTTTGCAGATCTGGTTTTTATGGACATTAACCTGGTTTCAGTATTTAGACAAGTTTAGATAAACTATAATCTTTATACAATCTGAACTGGGTTATTCTGATTTAAATATTGGCCTATAACAAAACAGCCCAGTACAAGACATTTACATTTGTGCTTGTAACATATCTAAAGGTGGAGAAATTCAAGGGAAATTTAGATTTTTCTAAAGCACACTATCAGATAAGAATGCCATTTTGTTAGTTCAAACTTTTACCCATTCATTTTGAATTGAATATTTCATTTCTAGTGAATCTGCTAATTTTCCAGATACAGAATCCTTACTAGGCAACAAGCCAACTTTCTCCTCTGCTCCAGTGATAATTATCTGTGCTGCAGTTATCAGCGAGCCTCTACTCGTTCCAACATGCCCTTATGGAGGTGAGTGGAAACCCAATTACACCACTACCACTCATTAGAGGCGTTTCTCACATTTGTAAACACATGTGGTCTGACTTTAAAATAAAAAAAATAAAACAATCTTGGGTTCCAATTGGCAGCGCCTGCCTGACCTCTTGTGTCTCCACATCTTCTGGAAGCTACATCAGGAATCAGCAGCACACTTTAGCTCCTTCCTTGTTTGAAAACGCACGAGCTGCAAAAGTAACTCACCTCAAGAAGAGCGTCTTTCAGCCTCCCATACGCGTCCTCTAGATTGTCATTGACAATTACGACGTCAAACAAACCAGGTGCTTTACCTAAACGGAAGGAGACATCATAACAGCACATTTGTTAAACCTGCTTCTGGAGTTCAAGTTTCCTGCTTTTGGGATAAATTATAACTCCTTACTAAACTCCATGTCCACGCTGGCAGCGTGCAAACGCTTCTGAAGGTTCTCTTCCGACTCGGTGTTTCTGTCCCTTAGACGCTTCTCCTGTAGATTCCAAGGACACCGGTTATTATCGGGGAAAACTCGGAGCCAAATTGCTTGCATGGATTTCCGTTGTGCTCACCAGGATTTCCATGGACGGCGGCTGTATGGAGATGTAAATGGGGTTGAGATCCGTCTTCTTGATGTTCTTCACGCCCTGCATGTCGATGTCCAGTATACAGATGAGGTTCTTGGCCTGGACGGCTTGGACGGCGGCTTTGCTCGTGCCGTACAGGTTCCCGGAAAACTCGGCGTTCTCGATGAACTCGCCGTTGTCGATGGCCGCCTGCATCGCCTCCCGCGTCACGTAATGGTAATCTAGAAATCGGACATGCTTAGAAAAAAAAAAAAAACAGAACGTATGTGGAACGCTGCTTTGACGCATGCTGTACCTCTGCCGTTCTCTTCTCCAGGACGAGGCTTTCTTGTTGTATCTTTGAGATGAAACGACACCAGTGTTACATTCTCCAGAGCAGCACGACTTTTGCAGCGCTTACAGATTACTCTTCTCTTTATGCATGACGTATCTATTGGGCTTTCTGCCTTTAATACAAACCATGACGATCATAGAGCAGATCTGAAGAGTACAAAAAAGTCTAAAAACAGAAACACTCATCTATGTTTGTTTCAGCTAACAGGAGGAAACAGAATATGTAAAACAGTCCACACTACTAGCATGTAACTGGAAGAACAACATAATGGGGGAAAAACTAATACATTAGAAAAGAAAGATACATATTTGAAGCCCTTTTTCATCACCAAGATAAATTGGAAATGGCTGCCAGACTGTAAATGTTCAACCTCAAGTGCAAAACATTTGTTGGATATTTTGCTGAAGCTCTCAGATGTAACTTTTCACCACCTCTTGCTAGAAAAGCTCCCATCACATTACCATACATTCCTCCTGACAGCTAGGGTCAGAATACGGAAAGGCTTTTTGCCTGCTCCAGTAGATGGATAGCTGTTAGGGTGTGTAATAACCAAACACACCCAATATTTATATTAAATAAATAGGATTTCAATTTTGACCAAAAATAATTTGGACTCCAATCTTTTACCTGTACTGAGCAGTAGGGCTGGGAAATTAATCACATTTACAATATAAATGCAATTTTGAAAAAAGAAATTCCAAATCGCAGAGGTCTGCAATTTATGGCTATCTAACAACTAATGGATAAAACACGTCCTTTAGGTGTCGGTAATATGTTTAAAGTGGATTTGCCTCCACATGGGAAAGAAGAGAGCTGCAGCAGTGAAATAATCAAATTTTATTACTTGTTTTAGAGTTTATTTATTCAGGCTTTTTTCCAAAAACTTTCAGAAATCTCATCATAGCATTAAGTACTGGTCAAACTGTTTAATACATAGACTTGTTTGTTGGTTTCACTTTATGTTCAACAAGGATTGATATCCAACTCAACAAGCTATTCTCTTGATATTCTGATTAATAAAAACAGTTAAATTTCTTGTATTAAATAGCCCCTGTTTACAAACAGCTTTACATGTAATTTTTGTTGCTTGTGGCTAATGCAGAGAAAAGTCTTAATTAAATTGCAATTATGGTTGAAATATATCGCAGTTTTGATCTTTGGCAAAATCGTACAGCTCTACGGAGCAGCCCGACAAAACTGACTTTCAAAAAAATTTGTTATCATTAAATTAAAAAATTTAGTGCACTTTTAAATGAATACAGATCAAAATGCTGAACACCAAATGTAACCACTGCCTAAAGCAAACGTTTCCTTACTGAATTACATCAGTAACTGGCGCACTTACGGGAGACACTGAAGCCAAACACATTTTCATGCTCCTTCATGAGTTTCTTCAGCAGGGTGCTTTTTCCTGCTCCCGACGGGCCACTAAACACCACAGGCCTGGGTCCAGCCATAGCTGAAACAGAGGAGGAGAAAAGGGCTGGAGTTCATTAAAGGACTCTTTAGGCGGGGCGGGAATCGTGACTCATCACACAGAAAACATTTCTGAAACAATGTCTTTCTTTAATGACAGCAGCCTGGGTAGGCAAATGTTTTCGACACGAAGAGAAAGACGACCAAATGATGAGGCGTGCGGTTTTACTCTCACAGCAACACAGGCCGTCGCCTCCTTGGAGGGCCACGGTATCACCGGGGACCTCAACGCTTGGAAACTTTTACTCCTGAGAGTAGAATCAGAAACGAGCTGAGCTACACGAAGCCAGAGCAGAAAGTCTGCTTTTGATTTAAAGCCCGCATTCAAATCACAACTATTCAAAACCACTCAAAGCTAAATTATACAGCAACTTCACCATTAAAAAACAAAAAAAAGCTCCCAAGCTAAGAACCTGCTTTGATTCAGATAGTCCCACCGTGATGCTGCATCTATCCCCCCTACTGATGACTTCCATCAGGCTCTTCAAGCAAAGACCAGTCTGTGGCGTTTCTCCTTACCTTTCAGTAAAACGGAGAGCTCACACAGGTCGGGAGCTGAAGTGAACGGCCAGGGTTCGATTGAGACAAAAGAACTGAGCGTGAAAGCTAAAACCGAAAGGAGGCGATATAGCAAAGGGGCGGGGCTAGCACTTCAACCCAGCCTCTGTTTTATTTCCTCTACCAACAGGTAGTTCAGCTAAAAAGTGAAACTGAAAACACGTACATCACCTGGTCAACAATCACAGGAAGACGGAGATATACAAGGCTGACATGCAATGTTCTGTAGCGCAACTTTAAAAAGTGACACAAAAAAACAACAACATCAGAACCAAAGCATCTAACATGGACTAAGAAGAATAAAAGGACTGAACTGTTGCTTAGTGGTCCAAAATCCTCTTTTTCCGGATGACAAGTAAATTTATGATTTAATTTGGGGATCAGGGTCCCACAGACTGGAAGAGGAGCCGGGAGAAAGACTCAGTGTTAATTTGGGGAACCTTGTCGTCTGCTGGTGTTGGTGCAACATTTTATCAGGTCCAAAGTCAGTGCAGCGTCTTCCAGTAAATATCGGAGCACTTTCATTTTTTTTTTTTCTGTTGTCTCGTAAACATCTGTTAACGACAGCATAGATTTTACAAGATGCAGCATTCCCTTTATTAAAGTCAGCAGAAATTATTTTCTTAGCGCTCCGTGATCACGGTGAGGCAAGTGATACGGTTATAAGAAAGGCAATGATTTATTTTTGTCTAGCTTTGTCTTTGGTGTACATTTACTAACAAACATTACAGCCTGATGTCCAGTCTGAATAACATTTATTTTCCATCTAATAAGACCAACAATCTTATTAGCTGGACCAACAACCTTTCCTCCTTAACAGAGAGACACATGAATGGAAATGAAAGTCACAAGTGACTCCAACCAGCATGGGCTGACGTTTATTGGAAACAGCAACATAACTGATTTTTAACCCGTGCTCTACCCTCATGTGACTGGCATTTGCCTGCAGTAAATTTAAATAACAGTGCCAGGGGTCAAGTCAAAGCTAAAAACTAAAAAAGTTTTGCTGGACATTTTCTTTATTCAATATTTTGATCTTTTCAAGAAAAAATAAAACCACAGATTAAGGCTTTAGACTGGTTGGCACATGATATTTCCAGAATTATGTCTGTTTTTTTTTTTTTTAAAAATGTCCTTCTCCCTCACAAGCTAACCGACACGCTTTGAATACGCCAAAGCAACACCAGAACTTTGTAGGAATTATTTCGATGCAGACAAAGAAAGCCCGGCAAAGCGTGATCACAAACGGCACCGCAGCACCTTGGAAAGTTTGAAATACTGCAGAACAAAGATGATATTGCTGCCAAACTGTTATCACCTCATGTAAAGTCATGAATGTCTACAATCTGGGCAGAATAACAATCCAGATTCACTACTGCACTAAAAAAATGCACTTTGACTCAGGGTTGCAGGCCATAAAAGTGTTACGATACTCTCAAAAACTTACAGAAACTAAAAGCGTGGTAATTACATGGGATATTAAAACGAATGATAACGCAGCATAGGACAGACGCCAGTGTCAAGGTCTAACAGCTGTTTTACATAATTACGCTGTTAAAAGTACAAATATTCTCTTTCACCACATTGTTATGGTTCAAAGTCCCTGTAATGAGGCGGCAGAGACAGTGCAGGAGTGGTCGGATTTTTCTCTGCTGTTTTACACTGGCTGTAATACAGCATGGGAGCTACCCCACAGTTTGCTGTGCACTGCTGGTCAGCTTGCTCAAAGAGGGCTATGACAGGGTTCGCTTGAGTACAGGATAGACAAGATTGGGTTTATTGGAAATATTTTTAGCACAGTAAAAAATAGCTGACTGACTGTCATACTATGGAAACCAAGGGAGCTTCCACTCATCAATCCAGCCAGGATAACGAATGCTACATTAGCTGATAAATTAACTAATACAATTATTAGGATATAAAGAGCAGAACAGCAAATAATAGCGTCTGCTGAAGTCCATGTATAAAAGTAGATAAATAAAACAAAAACATTCTTATTACTGTAATATTATTTTGGACTGCTTTGCCAGCAGTAGGAATAAGTGTTGATTTTCTGTTTTTAAACAAAAGGAATTAATATCATCTTATAGTTTCTGGCTTTAAATGGGAACCTTTTTGTTATCCGAAGGACGGCTTCGGGTGCAACGCGTTTTGGGCTGAAACAACAAGGAAAAAAATACCCAGTGTACAGAAATATATTTTGGACACTGGAAACGTAATGCCTTTAATGACGGTTTCAAAGACAATTAACGGTAAACCTTAAAAGGTATATTCTCTACACTATTAAATTCAATTTTCACCGATAGAACACTTTTTTTATATTCAAGCAAAATATTTCTGATTGATTAATCTTGTGTGAAACTCTGAAGCATTACCTACAAAAAATAACAATAATAATATAATATATGATAATACTAATAATACCTACATCAGGTTAACAGTCTTACGTGTGCTTTTAGAAAAAATTTAGAGAGAAATAAAAATGTAGAACAAATGATAAGCTGCAGATCCATCATGCTGCTCTAAAGTGAATTAGTGAGTAGGGAAAACTCGTTTTTTCCTGTTTGTGCATGTATTGATTATAGGGATTCCTTGATCAACTGTCCCGCCTGCTTAGGGTCCATGGCATAGACAATCAAAACAGAATTTAAAGTAAAAATGTACCCCCCACCCCCCAAAAAACCCAACCATCTTGTCTCGCACTGCGAAGAAAACTCCCTACATTCCAACTCCATCTTTTTCTGGTACACATTGTCAACAAGCCGACTCCGGGAATGAATGGCGCTCCCAGGCATCCGGGATGAAATGAGGCGGCACAAAACCCAAACATCGCCCGTCCTACCTGAAAATAGCCTGGCAAAATGTCTCAGGTACATCGGGGGTCAGATTATTCCAAGCCTCCGAGAGCGTCTCCGGAGGATTTTCTTCCTCCACTGGCCTGAGCTTTCGTTGGCAGAGCCATTAGAGAGAACTGGGCTGCCTGCGTCATCACTGCGGACCAAAACATCAGCGTTCAGCGTCAAAAACACGCGCGGCAAAACGCGGAAACGGGATGGTTGTTGTTGTTTTTTTTTTTTTTTACTTTAGCCACGAAACAAATCTGAAAAAAAGGCAAGAGGACACTTACACTTTATAGTTGTGTACGTATATAACCGAGCTACATCAAGCCGTCCGTACTGGCTGTATAAACACGTGTCGGACGCGCTGCTACCATAGCTACGTGGAAGTAGGCTAGTTGTAAGCTAGTGCTGCTACTTACTAGTTATTTTTGCTACATTTAAAGCAACCGCCCGAATTAGCGCAAGTTTGCAAAATTAAGCAACGCAGTTTAAACATGTCGCATCCACCGACACCGGGAAGTTAACTCACCGCACAACTTCCCCGGATGAATGAGTCCAGACGAGCAGGCCTGACCAATCACACGACTCGGGGTTGCTAGCTAACTAGCTAGCTAGTCGTTAGCCGAGTGCGCTAGCGGCGTGTTACTTGTTTTCTCTCAACTCTCCACGGCTTCTTCCGAACAGAAAAAAAAATGTTTGGTTCCTCAAGATCAGGAGGCCTGCGCGGAGGTCAGGACCAGTTCAACTGGGACGACGTGAAAGTCGATAAGCACCGAGAGAATTATCTGGGTAAGTTCGCCAGCCTACAAGCGCAAGCTGCCGTTATCAGCGCTAACAAGACGGCTAGCGGGCAAGCGACGAGCGGAGATAGCGGGGAAACACCCAGGCTACAAACACACGTCTGGTCCCAGCATACAGCGGCCCCATACCTTTCAACGCAGAGTCCCTCATTACACGAGGACTGTGCGGCTTTATTCGCCCGGACGCAGCTGGTTCCCACTTTCACTTTGGCTTCTGTGTGGGAAGAAAATAGCCTCTCTGCGGTCTGTGCCTGGCCGCTGCTGCCCAGCTAGTCAGCATGCCAGACCAGAGGAGCTACGTAGCAGCACAGATGTGACATAAAAGGCAACTTGTTTGCCAGGCTACATGTTAGGGCTGGGGTATCGCACCGGCAAACGGGGGATAAAGATTTTAAGTTACGAGACTGGGAACGGAACATGTAAAAAAAAAAACTGTTTGGTTGTGATGCTAATTTTCAGATTCACCTCAGGAAATTTAAACGAAAGTTGATTTATTTTTAGTAGTTCAGTTCAAAGTGTCAAACTTGTATAGGTCGACTGCGCGAGGAGGGATGAAAGAGTTTATTTCTGTTCGTTTTGATGATCACCAGTTGCAGATAGCTACTTGGGATAATTTTTAAAAAAGAAAAATGAATTTTTAATACATAAATGTGAAGTTACGGCCTAGACCACACGATCGTGAGGGAAGGCTGCTGACCTCACGGTTGTTTAGCTGTCATCGACAATCCCCACACAGGAGGGTAAACCAGCAAACGATGGCTGGCTGTTCAGAGTTGTGTGTTTGTGGAGAATTAAGTGGAAGGAGTGGAAAGGAAAAATAGTGCACAGTTTAGACGAGTAACCGTAATCTTGGGGGAAATTGACATGGCGTGGACTGTCTGGGACTACAGCAAAGTGCTTCAATAGCCACCAATACACAGATCATCCAGGAAACAACCACCAGTTCCTGACTTGGAACAATCTCAGAAGCATTTCAGATGGGCGATCATAGTGAACTTTATAGTCCAAACAGATGTGTGAGGTGTTCATGCACAGGTCGCCTGGACCTCTTAGTCATTATGGTCCTCTTTGCTCAAACTCTTGGCCAAATAGCACATCTCTATTGCTGTTTTTATAATCTGCAATTGTTTTGTATCAGTAATTATTTTTTGTTTCTTTTTAAGCATTTAGGTTTGTCCTAAACACCAACTGCAGCAAGCGACTGGCTTTATCTACAAAGCTGAAAGTGCAAAGTTTAATCTGCAGAGAGTGTAGCTCTGTTTTCTTCTCAAACATTAGCATCCTCGTTCTTTAAGAATTTGAAGGCAAAACTACCACCGATCAGAATTCAAGTGGTGCTTTTGCAGAGAGTTTGGATCGTAATCTCAGTAATGACGCTTCATCAAAAAGCTCCAACTCTTAACTAACAGTCAGCCTAGAAATGTTCTGGTGAAGATTCCCAGTCATCCAGGAAAAGTCTACAAAATGTCTGGATTTTCAGTTCATCCAAAGAGCCTTTTAGTTCAAAGCTGGTGAGAGAGAAGCTCAAAGCTTTTAAGCTGTTTGGGCTGTGCTGTTCTGCCTTATCTAAATCAACATGCAGACGCACTAAACAATATGGCCTCAGAGATCTCTGGTCAAATGCATGAAGGTGCGAATGGTTTAAAGATGGTTGGTTCGTCCTAGAAAGCATTTATTAGCGGTTGCATCTCAACAGTCAATAGTGCATCTGAACTATTACTATTATCTGAACTAAACTAGACTAGGGACTTTATATTTTTAAATATGCAGATCATATATTTTTTAATTGGTGATTTTCACCAGAAATTACTTTTGAATACGATCAATCCTTGAATTCTGGCTTAATTGTCTTTTGTTGTGGATAACGGTTGAAGGACCAAATGTTCCGACCGGAAACTCTACTTTCTTTTTTTTTTTTTAGGTTAAACGTGAATTTGATGCAACACCTCTGTGTTAGTCTATGCTAAATACAGCCAGTGAAATCCTGATCTAGAACGAGACCTGGAGAAAAAATCTTTTGTGGTTTTCAAATCACAACTTTTTTAAACCTAGTTAAGTACATCTTCTAACTGGCCTATGCCCATATTGCCAATTCCTGCTTCGGATTATTTAAAGGTATAATTTTGAGAAATCAGTTTAAAAATAAGGACTTGTTCAATTCTATACAGTCTAATTACACCTTAGAACCTAACCTTACGACTGCCACTTTTTATTTGTATTTATTTGGCCGGAGTAGCCAAAAAGAAATTTCACCACGGTAACACGCGGCGACAATAAAGAATCTTTGAATCTTAGAAAAAGTTCATAAAATATTTTTTTTTGCCAACTATTAACCAAATAGTCTCTATTTTGAACAGAATAATTTTATTAAAGCTTAATTGTCCTGCTGGTGTGTTTTGTAGGAGACTCAAAGCTTAAATAGTGATACAAACTTACATGTGTGAACTGTAAGGGCATGTGTCATTTAACATTGTTCTATTTGCTGTCCAGCTACTCATAGTTGTGCAAAACCAAGATATGCCGTGTATTAAAAATCAAAATGCAAGCATTTTGGGAAAAAATAGCTTTGGAATCAGTTTAGGGCCTCAACGTTTAAACTCTCCCCAACCATTTTGCTCTGTTTTGTTTTTAGGAAACTCCTTGATGGCACCGGTTGGACGATGGCAGAAAGGCAAAGATCTGACGTGGTATGCGAAAGACAAGAAAACCGGCAAAGCTTTGTCCAAAGAGGAGGAACTGGCGGCTGTGAAGGCAGCAGAAGAGGAGGCGCTGATGGCCGCCCTGTACGTATGGCTTCAGATATACTACATTTATTTAATGAAGCGTGTTTGGGGAATCAAAATGCTTAATTTACTATTTTCATTCTCAATTTAGAGGACACAAGATTATAAAGAGACAACCTACTGGGCTTACCAAAGAGGTACGTGTTTTAGCCAATGAACAAACAAACTAATCTGGGAATCTTTCACTAGCAGCAAGAGCAAATGGTTTAAATTTCTTTTAATTTTGACAGGATCTTGTAGAGGTCTGTAGAAGGGAAGAGGCTGATGGTGAAGAGAGGAGCGTTGATCGTATATCTGGCCTGGGAAGCAACAGGTGACTACCCACATCATATAAAATTATTCTGCAGAGGTTATTTTCTGCCTCCTTAAAAGCAATAAAGATGAGTGTTTAGGACCGAAGATCTCACAATCTTATGTGGAAGAGTTCAAACACTCTTCCACATAAGTTAAAACAAATCCTGCCAGGTAGTTTAACATTGGTTCTAACTTTGAGATTTATTGGTCATACATAAAGGTGGCATCTTAGCACTGTAAGGATTCCATTATAAGGTGGGATATATATCATTGTATGGTAATCGTGTTGCAGGTTATAACATTGTAACCTGTTTGACTTGAAAATTAAGGCTTTTGACTACTGAGAGAAGCACATCAGCGGTCAGTCCTGGGGTTCCTCGGGTCCCACATATTCAACATTTACATGATCCCCCAATCTCATATTATGGAGTACTACAACATCACTTAGAATATCAGTGCTGATGACATCCAACTTTACATGTGTTGGTCACTATAGTCTCTAGAACAAGTTCATAATATTAATGAGTAGATGGGTGAGATATTTCTCAGATTTATTGTAGAAAAGTACTCAACTAGCCCCTCTTAGGCTAAAACGACGGTGCTTGCAGGAAACCTAAGTGATGTTATGGACTCAGACCTAAAGTTTGACAGTCACACAGTTACTAAATCAGCTTATTACCATTTTCAAAATGATAAAATGTTTCCTACTTTGACTTTCTTTAGGTTAGATTTCTATAATCTGGTCTTTTCCTTAAAAAAAATATACCAGGCAACTGCAGCTCACCTACGTGCTGCAGTCGGCAGCTTAAAGGTGCATAGCTACCTTTAAACCAAAGTTATTTGACTTTTTTTAATTTATACGTCAGTAGCTCACTCTGGTTGCATACAAAGTTTTTTATGCAAGATTATCACGTCCTGCTGGCGTATTGGTTGTTATTTTGGTGTTTTAGGCTTTATTTTTGCTTAATTCGTTAGTAAATAAAGCCTTTAATGTTTATTTATAATAACAATGGAAGTACAACACTCCGCATGCGCAGCAGGGGATAAAACAAGGAAGCGGCTAACTACTATTAGCATCTCCCAGCGAAACAATGAAGAATGGTCCAAGATCCATTGAAAAAGAAATGCAAAATAATATGATTCCAAGAGGGAAAACACTCGAATGTCACTGGGAATACAGTCTGAACGTTGGTGTTCACTGAAACGGACGCTAAACCTGCCGAGGCTCAGATGTGAATGCAGAGTTGACTGATGTGAATAAATGTTCTGATATGAGGTTCTTAAAGTGGCTGTATCATTATCGTTGGTCTTCGATCACGTCGAGCTGCCGCTTTACTGCGAGGCACTGCAGAGGCTCAGGCTCGGTCCGGCATTATTTACAAGTGATTTATAAATTAAGCAAACCAGAATTATGATAGTTCTGCGATACTGCCAGTAGATGGCGCCACGTCTGTTTATATCTGTTCATCATGCCATTGTGGGGTTAGTTTAGCCTCAAAAAGGACCATCAAAACACTATCAGGGTAGACGCTTGGTGTATATAACCTTATCTTTTTATTAAGCATCTAACGTGGCTATATACCTTTAAATCATAATCTCAGCGTTCTTTTGCAGTCCTTGTGTGTGTGAAGCAATTTAAAAATGTCTTCAGTGGCCTATAGGGCACTAAATTGTCTTGGGCCTTAATGCATTTCAGAACTGCTGGTCTGAACCATCTAGACCTTTCAGGCTTTCTCATAAAGGTCAATATTTTACCAGATCACTTTCATCATACCCTTTTCATTTACTTTAGATTTTCCTTTGCACTGCTTTTCTCTTTCTTTAATGCGTAAATTATTACCATATCCTTTATTTTATGTTTTTGATTACCTTTTTGTTAAGCTCTGGTCTTTATTTTACAGTAAAGCACTCTAAATTACCCTGTGCTTTAAAACAAATTGCCTGACCTGATGTAAAGTGCTCGATTCTCTCGGCTGTTTGTGTCTTGAAGTGTAGGGTCACGGAAAATGTTGCTGTCCCAAGAAGAGAAAGAAGCGGCTAAAATGGGTCTACCGATTTTTACAGTGAGTTCAATTTCCTTTCCTAGTTATTAAATGCAAAATGAAGTTTTTGCTACAGTGGGTGCAGCTTTATTGGTTACTTTAAATAGCCTATTCCCTGCTATGATCCACACTGTGGTGTGAATAATGTAACCATGCTTGTTTTGCAGCACCACAAGACTGACAGTCGCCAAGAGACATCTGCAACGGTAACATCTGAGAGCGTCGGAAAACAAGACGAGACAGAACGAAGGTAGACGTTCGTCGATTTGCTAACCTTTTATATCGACACAGCAATCAACCAGAACAAAATGTGAGCCAACTGTTAATACGTACTGTTCGGTGTGATTATAAATGTAAATCTGTGTTTCGTTTCAGTAAGCATGACAGCAAAAAGAAAAAGAAGGAAAAAAAGAACAAAAAGGAGAAAAAGAAGAAGGAGAAAAAGAAGAAAAGGAAAAGACGAGATTCGTCTTCATCTTCCTCATCCTCGGATGACGATAGAAAAAGGTTTGTCCAAGAATTCCTTTAAAGCTTTGGATCACACGTTCGGTTTTAGACAAATTGGCTTAGTGATGTCACAAACGTCACCCCAATTTCAATGTGTGCAGTGTCATAATCACAAAGACCTGTTTGCATAAATAATTTTGTAAAGTATTACATCTGAGCATCCCTGCGGTCCTTTATTTGGACGTACTTGGACTTTTTGTGACATTGTGGACACAGTATTTAACAATAATGCCACAATTGCATATTTCCTTGATACATTAAAAATGATGAAAAGTAAACTTATGTCATATTGGCCCTTAGATTCATATATGTGGGAGGGTTTAAAATATAAGGCTTTGATTATGTATTGATTATGATTGTGGGCCTTTGCTATTAGGGATGACGACTCTAAAGTAAACACACTGCAAAGGGGAACTGAAAATAAGTAAAATTTTCTTAAAATTAGTGTATTTTGTGCTTAAAATAGGTACAACTCATCTCCATCGTCTTATTTCAAGTAAATATATCTAATTGTCTTACTTCAGGGGTAAAATACTTATTCCATTGGCAGATCACCTTATTTCCTTTCAAATGAAAGACAAATACACTCATTTCAAGAAAATTGTACTTACCTTTAGTTCCCCTTTTGCAGTTAATACAGGACAGAACTTTCTCAAATCCCTACTAACAAAAAAAGGTTAGCTCTCCTAATGTTTTATCTTTTTCCTAATAGATTAAGCATGTTTTAACTATATATGTTTTACAGACAAGAAACTGATCAATTTCTATTTTAATGACACAAATAAAAAAAAGGCAAAAATTAGAAAACACTTGGAGGAGCTCATTCTCTGAACAACAGCATCATCATCATCTGAGGCAGTGGGATGGCACGACCACTTGTGGCTTTCAGTTACACAAAGGTGTATTGATAGGTGTATTGGCAGATATTTGATCATTTCTAAGGATTCTTATTCTGGGATAGGCAAGAATCTGAATTTTACTTTGTTCAGCAAAAAAAAGAGGCTCAGACTGAGAGCCTGCGGCTTAAAGGCCGGTCATTATGTTACAAAAAGGAACAAAATGTTTAAGGGTATCCATTCGCCTTCAGCATTAGCTGGTTCTTACACTTATTGGAGGGGAAAAAAATTATGAAAAAAATAGTTTTATAAGTTCCTTTATTTATGCTAGCCGTACAGCCATTTCACTTTTAGATCATGTTCCTTGCACAGAGCAAATTTTTATGCCTTAATTCCACACCCAGCTGTATTAAAACTGTGTTAGCATACTGTATAATTAAATAGGAATTGGTGGTTGACAGGAAAGCTCTGCAGAGGGTGATTTAAAAACAGCTGAGAGAATAATTGGCTGTCCTCAGAAGTGGAGACGTGCAGCTCCTGGTGCCACAGAAAAACAATAAATCCTGCTTTTCTTTAGGATCACAAGCTGTATTCTCCTCTTCCCTCCAGAAGGAGACACAGGTTAAAATCAAGAGCAAACAGACTGAAACACGGTTTTACACATGAGCCATCACGCTGTTACATATGTTTCGCAATGACATTGATGGCTTTCTGTTCGATTCTAATGCATTGTTTTGTAGTGTAGTGCTGTTCTCGCGTTTTCTATATGGTCCACCTCCACTAGAGGGCGCAAGGACACTGTTCTACATTTTGCATCCTGAAGAATTTCTTTTTTTCAGGTTTGGTATTTTCTTATATTTAGGGGTTACCTAACTAAGATCAGAGATTTGGGGAGTAATTTGCGAGAGTGAGAAGAGAATATGTTTTACAGGTGCATATGCAATTTTTGGTGTAAGATTTTAAAGCAAACCTTTTTTCTTTTTTTTCTTTTTTGTGCATGTCCCTCTTAAGCACCAGGCAGTCGCTTGTGCCCCGGCTGCGTGCTACATCTTTTCGGATGCCCTCATTGATCGTTTCCTTTTACTTTTCAGACACAGAATGGACCACCATCGTCATAATCCATCATACCATAGCCAGAGTGGAGCCAGACCCCATGACAGCCATTCAAGGGAGGGAGCAAAGGCCGAGCGGCAGCCTTCCCGCCCCCATAATCGACGGCAAAGGCACGACACAGAGTCTTCTGACGGGGGGTCTCCTGCCCGCAGTAGCTCTGCCTTCCACAAGAAGGCCCCTGCTGGTGCCACACAAAGCCACAGGAGACGCCACGACACAGACTCGGACGACTAGTGTCCCGCGCTCCCCCAACCAAATCAGAGAAGCGAAGTGCACACGCAGCGTTCTGGGACCTCCTGGACCACAGACAAACTGCGAGGCATCTTAACCTTAGGGTTTTATTTCACGCTATTAGTTGAGTTTTGTGGAAGTGATGATTGTGTTTATCGTTCTGTTGAATTTTTGGTGAAGAGCCCTTTTTATTTCCTGGGCAATGTGTCAATAAATCTACAACTGGGTACATTTGCTTTGCTTATTCGTGGAAAACCTTTTGGCTTTCATTGATTTAGCAGAATCTGTTGACAACGGGGAGAAGTTCAGCTTTTTATGTCTTATGATGATCTTTTTTTTTTTTAAACACAGAGCAACAGACAAGGTTTAACACACTAAAGAGCAAGATGTTCATTAATAAGAGTGCCAAATACCAGACTGGTCTTTTTTTTTTTTATGACAGAGTACCGTTAGGCTGCCACACACAAACCAAGCTGATGAAGCAGCAGGAGCGGAGGCCAGACAAAGCCACCCTATGAGGGGACCCGAGGCTCAACCTACTTCGCCTTCCACCACTACCGCACTCTCCTGCCATGTTTTATAGGCCTGACTGCATTAACCATGGCAGCCTAATCAAGCTGAAAGAATGCTACCCTAGGCTGCCACCCTGCCACAAAGTGAAGCAGGATATGGTCTCCACGTTACTGCTTTAACCTCAGCAGTGGGTGGGTCATCACTTTAATGGAAACGTATTCTTGGGTCATTTGGTGACAATTTGGAGGTTTCTTTTCTCCCGAGGTGTTCAAAACTGTTAAGAGAACACTAAGAAATTAAAATGACTTTAGTCCAAGATTTTTTTTTAATGAATCTGTTGCATTGTCTCACAATCATTCATCATGTACCTTAATTTTTCACATTTCATGTTGCAATCACTTATATTCCTGTATTTTAATGGGACTTGATGTGATAGAACGAGACAAAGCAGTGCATAACTGGGAATCAGAAGGAAAATGAAAAAAAAAATATATGAAAAGTGATGACAATTTTATTCAGATCTAACTTTTATAGAACCATATCCTAGAGTTACACCTGCAAGTCTTTTGGGACAGGTCCACAAGCTTTGAACATAGACTCACATTTTAAATAATTTTAGGTTTGTGCTTTGTTTATATGGGCCATTCTAAACCATGAATATTATTTGAGACAAACCACCCTATTGTAGCTCTGGGTGTCAACCAAAGCCATCTCTGTTTAATGCCCTCCTTGCTGGCCTCACAGTTTAGTCGGTTGCCCCGGTCTCAGTGGGTTTCAGGTTGTCGTTCTCCATTTTCCCATGTGCCTTGGTGTTCATGATGCCTTTGCTCACAAAATGATTCAAACAAACCTCTGAAACGTTCACAGAACAGCCGTATTTATACAGAGATCAAATTACACACAGATGGACTCTATTTACCAACAGCTGTGATCAGTTGGTTTTACTGGATTTTAGGGAAATCAGCGTAATAGATACCACCAGAATAAATAAAAAGGACATTGTTCTGTTAAATTCTATTTGAGGAAAAAAAAAGTTTAAGCTTTATACTTTTGCAAGGCAGTTTATGTTTTATAGTTAAAATGCCCTTAACCCAAGTTTTTTTGGGCCAAGTAACTTCTACATATTTAAAACCAATATTGATCTTTAAGTTAAACAAAGCGAATTTTATTTTTGCGGTTTAGCCAAAGTGAGATTCTATTTGCCAAATGTTTAGTTCCTTTCAAAAGGGAGGAAAGATTTTGATTATAAAACTGCTCTAAAAATGTTATTGAGAGCCTTATTAAGTTTTGAATGCGTAGCAAAGTAAAACCCAGATCCAGAATCATTGTTTCCAGTCACTTTAATAGCAGTTCAGCCCCCATCGCATTCCACAAGTCTTTAAGAAAACATCAACAAACTTATTGCAACATTAGAACATTTAGGCAATTGTAAATCAAAAATATATATAATGCACCGACAACATTAGGTAACACCAACAATTGTTGTTTAGATAAATCTTGGAAAAATATAGGCATTTGTTTGGCTTTTTTGTTTACATCAAAGATGGTGGCACTTTGATGCAGCTGATTTTGGTATTGCTTTCAAAATGCTATTTCCCCACACCAAGCAGAATCAAGCAGGCGATCAGCTGCCTCGAACCGTTAACTATGGCACCAAACCGCTGAACATAGTACACTCACAAATAAACGATCACTCATTACTATGAGTACTCACTTAGCATAGAGTTTCACCTCGGGGTAATGATGTAAACACCCAGTAGACACGCTCGCTCTGAAAGACCATTCGCAAGCGATTCAAAAGCTACATTTGATCAACCTGAGACTCTAATAGAAAAATCTAAACCGACCCGGTGCCCTCCTGACGTGTACGAATAGTGTGCCATCACTGCAGTATTTTTTTTTTTAGTTTCCATCCAAAATGTTATACAAAAGGCTGGTGAGCGTTCACAGACGAGAGTGATGTCAGTACAAATAGTCGATACCAGTGTTCAACATTTTAAATTCAGTTACTGCAGCAGCTTCAAGTAGTGCATCAGTAACCCCCCCCCCCCCCCCCTTACAGTATATAACCAAGACGGTCAGTTGATTGCGCTGAGTTTCTGGGGCCAAAATGTTCCAGGTAAATTTCTTCCCTCAATTTCCTCTTCAAAGTAATAGCCACCCGACAGCCAAGAAGAGTCACAGGATGCGTTAATCCCTATAATCAAGATTATTTACATTGACATAAAATAAGAAAGCGCACTAAGAAACGCTTTACAAGATTAGAACAGCCCCACAAGGGGCCTGTGTTTGTATGACGTAAAAGCTGAGCAGGGGACGGTTTCCAGTATGGCAGTTTTACTTAGGTGAAAAAAAAACACGAGGGAATGAGTGGAGCAGAGTATTTTCTTTAAATATGTTAGCCATTAATGGTTCTTGAGCTGATTCGACAGCCAATCAAGTCCTTCATAGAGACCGTCTCCGGTTGTGGCACAGGTTGCTTGGATGTACCAGTTTCTGTTACGCAGGGAGTGAAGGTTCAGCTTGTCTGTCAGCTCTGCAGCATTCATGGCATTCGGAAGGTCCTACAAGCAAACCAGGGGGGGGGGGGGGGGGGGGAGAACATTAAAAAACACAACTATCACCTGGAAAAAAGAAGACTAAAAGAAAATGACATTCCTCTACTTGTTAAGGTTCTTGTTAAGGTTTTAGTGACTCACTTGTTTGTTGGCAAACAGTAAAAGCACGGCATCGCGCAGCTCGTCTTCTGCCAACATCCTCAAGAGCTCTTCCCGGGCCTCGGCACATCGCTCCCTGTCATTGCTGTCCACGACAAAGATCAGACCTAGTATAGTGCAAGAGAAAAACAAAGACAGATTAGAGCGATGTGTTCTCTTTGCAAAGCAGTTTAATCAGACTGCAAACAAATGATAAAACTGATCCAGAATAAAAATTACCCTGCGTGTTCTGAAAGTAGTGGCGCCACAGTGGTCGGATTTTGTCTTGACCGCCGACGTCCCATACTGTGAAACTGATGTTCTTATACTCTACTGTCTCTACATTGAAACCTTAGGAGGAGAGCAAACGATGACATTTAACCCACAATTTCCAGCAGCGAGATAAACGCACCCAGATTTGCCTTCTTCGCAGCAGCGTGTCAAACACGGCACTTCACCCACCTATCGTTGGGATGGTTGTCACAATCTCTCCGAGTTTCAGCTTGTACAAAATTGTCGTCTTTCCTGCAGCATCCAAGCCCACCATCAGTATCCTCATCTCCTTCTTCCCAAACATTTTAAAGAGCCCTGCAAACATATTCCCCATGGCTGCCGGTGATGGGAAAAGCACTTCAGGACAAAGACGGTGCAATAAACTCTCCCAGACCTGAGGAAAAATCAGCAACAATTGATGAGCATCAATCAGCAAACTGCTGCTCCATTTAGTCCCTTGAAAAATAAAAAAGTAAATGATATAAATGATGATTCGCAGCTTTCAGGCACCTCAAACCATAAATACAAAACTAATAGTTCGACAATAGAGACAAAATTATCTGATTTATCGAAATTAAATCCCTCACTTTCTTGGTTTGCGTTTGAGAACGGCTAAATATTTGCGTTTGAGAACGGCTAAATATTTCCCACGTTGTAACTTACTAAAGAAACGCAACTCATAGTTTCCAAGCAGAAATTGTTTAGGAAAAAAAAAAGTTGGAAAATTACCCGAAAATTGAAACCCCACAAATATTAGACACCTGAGATGCCAAGTTTGGGCCAAGACAACAAACAAAATGAAACGTATAGCACAACACTTTATTTCGTCACATTTTAAATCACTACTTTTGTTGAATACTTGGATAAAAAAAAGTAACAACCCTTAATACCAATTAAGATCTCTAGCCATGTGACATATTACTTTAATGTCCTTTAGTATAAATTAAAACATTTGATCACCCTACTTCTTCATGAGGGCCATAAATAATGCTGTGAGGCTTCTCTAGAACAATCTCGACATTTGTCATATTTTTCCCTTATTTATTTACATTTTCTGCACTGCAGATATAAACCAATAAGCCCCCTTCAGGCAAACAGAGACATCAAATCAAACATATCTTACTTTAGCGCACCAATCATGTTTGCAGTCCAATGCAGCAGTTTGAGATGGACATAAAGGTATTAATGATTAAGGATCGCGTTCATTTCCATTTAAATAGTCATCCGACTACAGGTTTGGGGTAAAACAAATGAAAATGTATGCAACACGCATAAAGGAGGTTAGCCCTACAAACATGGGAGCAGGCGGACTCATGGGACACCTGGGGGAGTGGGGGGGGACATTTATGAGCCATTTATTTGGCATCTCAGAAGCTATGGAGGCTGCTGCAGCTCATCCAGCTGACTTTTCAGGGTGCGGTGCTAAAAGTTGCTCACCTCCGGGAAAACAAACGCCCACCACGGCATGCAGCAGCGGCACAACGACACCAAAGGCAGCGGGGGAACTAGACGGGATTTTAGACCTATTACAGCATTTCCCGTGACACCATTTCACGCTTTAATAAAACGTGTGAGGGGGGGGGGTAAAAATAGGGAGCTTAGGGACCGCATCGTCGACAACGACTAGCTCTGTTAGCAGCGAGCCGCGCCGCTTCTGAACGTGTTGTCGCCGCCGGTACGAGGCCTGGTTTTATTCACCTTGTAAACACACGGCTGCACAACTACAGCCTGCAAAAAGCCGAACATTTAGCTTGGTTTTGAATAGTTTCTACTCACTCGCTCGATACGTTTTCTTCCCGTAAGGCGTTTCCTCCTTAACAGGAAAATGGCGATTATTCGACACGTCAGAGGTTTCTGTAAAACTTCAGGGAACACAGACTGGGAGAGATCGCCCCCTGTGGTCGAGTAGAGAATTGCACTGTTTGAAAGGGTGGGGGGATGTTTAATCCTGGACGGAAACGGACACTGTGGGTATTTGCAGTTTAAATGCACATTTCAAATGTGACATTTGAAATATAGAAAAATGTTAAATGCAAGGAAAAAAGATAAGATGTGATAGAAAAGGATAAGCTAAGGTTCATCGTTTACTGCTGAACCAGCACAATGTGAAATAAAGCTCTCTGTAAACAGATTTAAGTGAACAAAGGTGAACAAAAAATCGTATTAGTGCAATTTTTACTTATGTTTGTGGCCATAGGGTCCATCAAGTCATCCATCTTCTGTGCCATTCTATGGAGCAAATTGGTGGAATATTAGCTTTTTACTGGATGATTGTTTTTTTTCAGTCTTGATGGTGACACGTGATGAACCTTATTTTAATGTATTAAATCAAGTTCTATGTGTGTTGTTTACAGTAATTGTAATGCCACATGTCTTAGGTGATATTATGGTTATGATTGGATAGCATAATTACTTTTCAACAAATGTACTATTTTGCACACCTAGTTCATCAAGTAGACAAAGGACAAAATTAAAAAGATGTATACTCCTCTGTGTTTTTAACCACTAGTTCAGCTGCCTCACACTCCCCCAGTTTATATCTTAAGCTCTGACTTTTACTCCAGTCGCAACTTCCTGAACATGGAAATGTTTAACATGTGAGGCTATGAGTGTTTATGCCCACTAAACTGGGCAACTATAATAAGATAGTTACTCAAAGGGTTGAAACTGGTGTAAAGTAATAAAAGCCTACAAAGCTGAACTTAAGACTCTAATGTGAACAACACAAGGTGATTGTTCTCAAAAGAAACCTAACTTGAGTTTTTTTTCCTTGTAGTTCTGTACTATTTGCAAAAATATTTAACGCCTGTGATTTCACAGAGTGAGTCCTGGGGATCTACAGGCCTCATCTCTTTAAATTTTCTTTAAAACTGGGAGGATGTCAGATTAAAAATAATTCAGTGTATGCCACCGGTCTTAATATTGTCTGGGGCCCCATCATTCACATATCGTCTTGCAACAGCACTCCACTTTTTTGTAGATCTTCTGAAAAAGCTGCCATTGAATGACTTGACATTTAAAAAAATATGAGGTTGCCTGGCCAATCAGATTGTTGCATATTTAGGAAGTGATCCTAATCCACAATGATGTAATTAATTGATAATATCAAGCTTGCAGAAACCACAGGGCACCTCCAGATTTGGGAATGGAGACGAATTAGGTCGCTTATTTGATACGGGGCAGGCAGTCATGAAGATATGGTTGCTAAACCCTGTCATCAGCTTGATGAAAAGCGTTAATTAAACGATTAATTAATTCACAGTAGCTAGACACAATCTCAAGCTATGCACCGGGTGCGCCCATAACTGCAATGTAATCAAGGCAATTTAATGATCAGTAAAACAGCACAACACTTCTCTGAACTTGAGCTAATTTTATTTCCACAGATATGAAGTGAAATGGGAACTTTCATTGGGCAAACGAAAGCACCTTTCAGCTTGTTATGAGTGTGGCATTCAAAAGGCCCCACCTGTAAAGGTGTGGGACGGTGGCATGTTTTTGAAAGCACGGGATCTGTTATGATACTTTGAACCGTTTAAACCACCAATAGCATAATAGAAACTGTGCAAGTGCAAAATAAGTTATTTTGAAAATTCATATTTTGCTTTCAAGCAGCCAAATATTTGGCAACCAAGTAGTTTAGTACTAATTATCCAGGATTGTTATATTTTTCTTCAGAATTTAGGTTCATCTGTTGTCCAGTCCTTCCACATGGTCATGGAAACACATTGTACAATCTCTGAATAATGAATGAGTAAAGTGGTCAAATGGAGAGCAAGAGAAGAAATGTAAGTCCTACAAAGCTATTTACAACAGATGCATATTGGAAATCGTGTTTTTAAAATCAAGCAAATACCTGTTTTCAGCTATAGGCACTGGGAGTCACTTTGCTGATGCTAAAATGCTGTTTATGTGTGTGAAACAAGCTATTGTGTTTGATGTTTTTCATAGATTAGGTGAAGATAACTGAATAGCTGTGTCTTCATGGTATACTCCTAGAGGCAAAAAGCCTAAAGATGTAATTTAAAACCAGGTATTTGCTAAGCTTATGTGAAAAACAAAACAGTGACTCCTGTTTTGAGTTTGTCAGACCTTTTATGTCTGAATGAGAGGTCAATTTCTATGTGATTTGAAAAACAAAGACACATCTCTCTTAAAATGGTCAGCTATTGGACAAAAAATATATAAACAGCAGTCAAAGTTCAATGCAAACACCAAAACAGCACAAGAAAGCCTTAATATGTTTCGTATGGCTACTGTACAGAATTACAAGAAAGCCTGGTTCCTTTAAATGCAAAATATAAACAAGAGATGACTTAACATCTTTGCACAGTGCTGTATAGAAAAGATGCCACAGTCCTGTTAAAATGCCCGCCCTTTGTTACAATGTCACATATGAGACCGTGATAAATCTTTTCTGAACTCTTTCTACCTTTATTATCCTGTATTGTCCACCTGAAAAATAAACAAATCTGTTTATGAAAATGTGTTAAAAGAAAACGAAAACAAAAAAGCTGCAATAACCCAGTTGCATAAATAAACACACCCTTCAACTGAAACTTTTTTGAACCACCTTTTGATGCAATTCCAGCATTCAGGCTTGTTTGCTAAAAAGACGCTAGAATCTGATAAACCATTAAAACAAGCTCACAATTTACATCCTTTAGCTAAAGTCATAGTTTACACTAAGTTTCATTGTACAAAGGTGTCAGTCATGAAACTTAGACACTAATCCAAAGTATGATACTATAAACATCAAAGCACAGTATAGGAAAGCCATCAATAATTGCAAAAAAAGTGTGAACAATTGCTAAACGTTACTAAAACTAGACGTTTATCTGTGAATGATTAAAAGAGAAAACCTGGTTAAGGAGGTGTCCACCAGCCTGATAGTAAGACTGAAGGAGCAGCAGAAGTTTCTGGTAAATTCTGGTAGTGTTCTTTACATGAGTCTCCCGTATTTGCCAATTATCTGGACTAAGGAGTAGGGCTGAAAAACAGAAGCCATTTCTTTTGTACAGAGTATCCAGGGTAAAATCTCCAAAAATCTTGCAGGGAAATATGTTATAGTGTGATGAAACCAATATTGAAATTGTAGCCACAATTCCATAAGGCAATTATGGCATAAAACAACACTGTACGTCACCAAAGAACATCTCACTGAATTATGCAGGATTATGGTTGCTGTTCTTCAAATGGAACTAGGCTTTTTGTCAACATGGTTGAAATTATAAACAGCTTTAACACACAAAAAAAAAAATCTTAAATTTTCTGTGATTCATACATGGTGGGTTTTGTTTTGCGGCATCACAGTCAGTCTAAGCAGATATCTAAATCCAAACTGAATGTTTTTAATGAAAAACAGAAAAACAACGTTTTGGAATGGTCTGGCCACAGTTCAGAAGGGCTCCTCTGAAGACAGCTGTGTGCACAAGAGAAATCCTCCGAATCTGACAAATTTGGAGAGCTGTGCAAGGTGGAGGTGGCAAGTTAAGATTGATAGACTCCTACTAAAGAAGTTCCATTGCTGAAATTTAATCAAAAGGTAGTTCAACTAAGTATAAGTGTAATGGTTTGCAGGGTGATATAATGGGTTTCTTTCAGATTTTTTTATTTTTCAAATTTTCCCTCAAACATTTGTTTTCTTTTTTACTTAATGCACAGGATATTTTTCACATTAAAGGTGGACAAATGCTGAAAATAAGACAACCGAGTCTTAGTTTATTTTTACATTACAAAACCTGCCATTTCATCATAAGTGAAACGTGTGAAGCTTTTACATTCACTGTAGGCAGAATTAGGATTCACTGCAAATTTTCCAGTAAAGTGTTGCTGAATAAGTTGTTTCAAAACAGGAGTCCATCAAACCTACAGGATACAGAACAGGCTCGAGCTCGATGAACAAACATATGCCTTTACTGTGCAAACTTAACACAAACTAACATTATATCATCCTCTGTGTTTTCAGTCAAAAGTGCATATGGCATTAAGATCCATTAATGCACATATTTGTTATGCTATTATCAAGGAAGACCACAATTTCAGATAATCAATCAGTTACTAAAATGGAGCTATTTAAATTTTTTCTCATGACTTTCCTGTTTGGCTGAATAAAATCAACATTTTTACTTACTTACTTTTAAACCCTTGAGAAACAGACATTCATTCCCATTTAGGTAGTTTAATATTACAACTTGAGTATCATTTCCCTGCTAAAAATGGTTATTAAGGATGCAGCTAACCATTTTATTGTTGAGAAAGTTAAATTTTAACCAGGGTCAACTATGCCTGCTAACCCCAGCAGAGGGGGCAGCAGGAGGGGAGAAGGCCGGAGGAAAGCAGCAGGAAGGGAGAAGGCTGAAGGACCACACAGGGAAGGCTCATAATGCCGTCTCACTCTGCAGCCATAATTTGTGGTTTTGCCCTGCTGAATAGCTGAAAGATTGCTTTCAGCAACTGCTGTATTTCTAAATAAGTGGAAGGTAATTATTGCAACAATTATTTACTGTTCTGCACTGTCATATATTCAGCATGGTATGTTGTCTTTCCAGTTTTATTTTTTTGTTTCTCTTTGGTTAGCATAAACTAGATAACAATTTGTTCAGACATTTTAAAGTAAAACTCAATTGGGCTAACCATCACAGATCAAGTTGGGAAATAAAGAGATATACAGTCATATGCATTATATTAGAATATGCATTTCTACGAGTCTTGTTTGTCAGATTAAAAGTATCTTTTTTAAACCAACCTTTGAGTCGGTATTGAACATATTTTTCATTAAGCCCCCATTACTGTATGACAAATTTTATTTTTTTATTGGTCTGATGCAATATTCTAATCTTAAAAATAAAAAAATAATTGACAGAAATTAACATTTAAAAATTAAACAGTCTGTGTTAATCAATACAATGTGTTTCCCTCAGTGAATCGATTTACTGAACTAAATGGATTTTTCAATATTATTCTAATTTATTGAACATGACGATATATATACTGTATATATATATTCACGCTGATAAGGTCACCCTGAGCTATCTCAGTAGTTATGTTGCTATATGCTTAGGCTGCTGGAGGACATCAATATCTATTTTTCTCACTCTGCTGAGTCCTCCTGCTGTTCTTCAATTTGCATTGTTTGTTGTTATTACAAGATCTCCGAATCTGAGGCGAGGGTCTTGTGCCGGAAAAGGGTAGAGTGCCTTCTTCGGGTCGGGGAGGATGTCCTGCCCCAAGTGGAGGAGTTTAAGTATCTTGGGTCCTGATGGAAAGATGGAACGGGAGATTGATAGGCGGATTGGTGTGGCGTCTGCAGTGAAGCAGGCGCTGTACCGGTCTGTTGTGGTGAAGAGAGAGCTGAGTCAGAAAGTGAAGCTCTTTATTTACCAGTTGATCTACATTCCCACCATCATCTACGATCATGAGATTTGGGTTGTGACCAAAAGAACGAGATTGCGGATACAAGCGGCCAAAATTAGTTTTCTCCGTAGGATTTCTGGGCTCTCCCTTAGAGATAGGGTGAGAAGCTCTGTCATCCGGAGAGGCCTAGGAGTAGAGCCGCTGGGTGGCTTGGGCATCTGGTTAGGATGCTTCCTGAATGCCTCCCTGGTGAGGCGTCCCGGGCACATCCGACCGGGAGGAGATTCAGAGGAAGACCCAAGACACGTTGGAGGGACTATGTTTCTCGGCTGGCCTGCGGACGCCTTGGGATCCCCACGGAGGAGCTGGCCCAAGAGAATGGGGGGAGAGGGAAGTCTGGGCCTCCCTACTAAGGCTGCTACCCCCGCGACTTGACCCCGGATAAGCGTAAGAAGATGGATAGATGGATGGGTTGTTATTACAACTTTTAACTTTATGTTCTCTCTGTCTTTTTTCTCTTCATAGTAGGTACACCTGGTCTGGCGTTCTGTTAGCTGTGACAGCATCCAGGGGAGTCAGATCTTCTGCCATTACCCTCTAACATAGAAAGGATTCCTGGATCAATGTGTGCTTCTGTGCTTTTTGTGTCTCTGCTTTATCTTCTCTAACCTCCAGTCGGTCAAGGCAGATGACCGTTCACACTGATCCTGGTTCTGCTGGAGGTTTTCCTCCTTGTTAAAGGGGAGTTTTCCTCTCCACCGTTGCTTCATGCATGCTCAGTATGAGGGATTGCTACAAAGCCATCAACAATGCAGAAAACTGTCCACTGTTGCTCTACGCTCTTTCAAAAGGAGTGAATGCTGCTTGTCAAGACTCGATGCAATCTGCTGGGTTTCCTTAGATAGAAAACTTTTTGACCAATCTTTCTGTATGATTTCATTGAATTCGACTTTGTAAAGTGCCTTGGGATGACATGTGTTGTGAATTGCTGCTATATAAATAAATTTCATATCAACTGAATAAATCCAAAGTCACAGAGAAAGGATGTCAGATGGATCTAAACATGAGGTCCTAGAGATGTTTTGCTGAATTTAAGTAAGGGGAGTGTGGAGGCTAGTCAAAGGTATCAATGCCAATCCTCCAAGAACTGTCTGCATACTCCTGTCCCATAGGGATGGTCATTATCATGCACCAGTACGAACCCAGGACCTACTGCACCAGTGAGGGGTTGTACAGTGTGTGTAACGATTTCATCCTGATATCTAATGGCAGTCAGGGTGCCATAATTTATCCTGCACAGGTCTGTGTGTTCCTCCATAGACATGCCTCCCCAAGCCAATACTGACCCACCACCAAACCGATCACGCTGAACAATGTTGCAGGCCCTTTCATACCTGTCACATGAGCTCAAAGTGAACCTGCTTTTATTTGTGAAAAAAATGGTATTGCGATGTTCTCTGGCAAGTGCCTGTCAAGCTCCTTGGAGTCAGGCAGTGAGCACAAGGCCTACTAGAGGATGTCGAGACCTCTGGCCACCCTCACAAAGCTTGATTCTAAAGGTTTGGTCAGAGACGTTCACGCCAGTAGCCCGCAGGAGGTAACTTTGTAGGGCTCCGGCAGTACTCATCCTGTACTTCCCTGCACAAAGGAGCAGACACTGGTCTTGTTGATTGGTTAAGAACTTCCTACAGCCCTGTCCAGCTCTCCTAGAGTAACTGCCGGTCTCCTGTAATGTCATCCACTTGAGACTCTGCTGAGAGACAGAGCAAAACGTCTGGCAATGGCATGTACTGATGTGCCATCCTGGTGGAGTTGGACTACCTGTTCTACCTCTGTAGAGTCCAAGTCTTGCCCTCATGCTACCAACACTGATACTGACACTATTCAAAAAGCAAAACTAGAGAAAAACAGTCAAAATGCAGAATAAAAATGTCATTGGCTTCAATTTTCCAAACCGTTCCTGTTTTTGAGGTTGTCATTGTTGTCCCTTCAGTGCACCTATTTTTAATGTAATTAAGATCAACCTTCTATCTATCTATCTATCTATCTATCTATCTATCTATCTATCTATCTATCTATCTATCTATCTATCTATCTATCTATCTATCTATCTATCTATCTATCTATCTATCTATCTATCTATCTATCTATCTATCTATCTATCTATCTATCTATCTATCTATCTATCTATCTATCTATCTATCTATCTATCTATCTATCTATCTATCTATCTATCTATCTATCTATCTATCTATCTATCTATCTATCTATCTATCTATCTATCTATCTAGCCTATCTGTCTGCCAGTCAATTGATCAGATCTAAAATGAAGGGCACTTTAGTTTTTTTAAGCTCACTGGACTGCATTTAACTCTAGCTCAAAATATAAAATATTTAAACTTGTCAAACCTGAACTGCATTTTATTTATTTTAATTTATTAGTATACCTTTAATCATTTTGCAGTTTTCCAGAATTTGACTTTTTTAGTGAAAGCAAGAAGGAAGACCTAGATTTGCTCGTAATTGTCGAAGAAAGCAAGAAGGAAGACCTAGATTTGCTCGTAACTGTGGAAACAAACCACTACAAAAGCACAGCATTTTCAATCTTTTTTTTTATTTAGGACCACCTTATATTGAGAAAAGATTAAAATGTTGGGGATTGACGGAGAGGCTTACCCAGAGTGCAACTCATGCAGGAATCACCACTTGATGACTAAACAATTCATGTCAAATTTATTTCAATTATTTAAACAAGAGGTGTAGATTGATGTGCTATACATGTGGAATAACAACAAACAATTGAAAAACACTTAAAAATAACCAAAATATACAAAAAAGTAAAACATAACAAAACCAAAAAGGATCTAGTGAATGGCTGTTCCCAAGCTTTGCCAAAGCTGTAGCAAAGGCTTTAGGAGTTTCCCAGATCATCCAGTAGCAGCAGCTCAACTGACTTTAGTGACCCCTTTGGAGTTTTAACTACAACGTTTTAACTCCAAAAAGGTAAGAAGGTGTAAATGCAGCTAATGGCTTTATGACAAACAGTGAAATGTAGACAAAACATGCAGATTGGGATCTCACTAAAGTGTGCCTGTTAGGAACTGTGCTGCAACATTTTGGACAAGCCATAAAAGAGACAGCAGAGAAGGGTTGAAGCCAAGATAAAGACTATTGCATTAAGTTGGATAGAAATCAAAGCGCAGATTGTATTCCTAAAAATCCGTCACATGCTTGACTTTAGCTCGAAACTGAATGACCACCTCTGACATCAGCATATACTCATGACAAAGGGTACTGTTAAAAAAGCCCCCCATCTTTGTGCAACAACTTCTTTTTTCTTTAAGTTTCCCAAATGGACAACTGAACTACATAGATGCCTTTATTCACCGAACTGCTATAGTTGGCCCATAAATCCCGCACTCCCCAAAGATGAACAACACATTCTTATATTTCCGCTCTCTCTAGTTGTTTGCTTTCGGAAGGTTTTAGGTTTTCGTGATTGGATATTCCCCATAATGTACAGTGCAATACTTTCCACTTCTGAGGGCTGTACTGTAAACTGCTTGCTGAAACTCTACTTGCCCACAGATCCATCAAGTAGTGCTGAAGTTAGTGGATGGACTACTTAAGGTTAATCAGGTGTAGGTGTAGACCTATCCTCTGGTTTGAATGGCCCCCCCTCCTGCACTTTGTACCATATTAGTTATGAAAGAACTTTCCTCTGAACATGATTTTGTAAAACCTGTCCAGGGTGTATCCTCCCTCTTGCAGACAGGCTCCAGCCTCCCGTGAGGATATGGATTAATTGGGTATAGAAAATGGATGGATCATTTAGAAAAACGGTTAAAATAATCAACCCAGGATCAGGCTAAAAAATGCTTTCTTTCAAAATTTAAATCGCGGTAGAAAGAAAACAAATGGTCATTTAACATATGAGCACAAAATATTATTTTCTTTAGTTTGAGAAAAAATTAAAATGATGCCTTTTGAAATTGATCCTTATATTATTTCTACTTATATTAATCTATTGTTTTAGAACAAATTTTAGATGAGCTTGTTTTTCATTACTGATTTTGTGTTTTTTTGCCACTGTCACACCCAAATTTCCCCATTATGGGACAAAAAAGGTATATCTTATCTTATTTAAAGTTTTGTCTGTTAAAAATCCATTAAGGACTCAGTTGTTTATTTGTGTATTTCTTGCACAGGGTATGGAAGCAACACTGGACATATCAAATTCAACTGTGGGCAGGTTTCACATATATATGGGTGATGGTCTTGTTCCGTTGGCACCGGATTTCCCCATTGTGGGACAATAGAGGAATTTCTTATCTTATAAGCAAACAAATCACCAGCAAATGAAATATAAAAATAAGAGCTCAAAGTACAGCTGCATATGATGAGTTACAACCACACAGATCCTTCTCTACTTTCTCAGGTTTTATTTTCCAAGTGGTCTATATTTGGTTGCTGACCTTTGCCAATCCATATATCTCGATTTTTAAGAAAACAAATAAATATACAAATCTCTAAAAGAAAGATACCTTTGAGTTGAAAACAAAATTGCTTTTTGAACCTTTTTTGTAACATGAGGATCTGATCATTTTAGACAAACATACAAAATTTACATGAGCTATAAATAAAAAAAAAAATCAAGATTATACCAGACAACCCACTGACTTCATTGGGTTGACAACATCATAGCATATTGCACATACCATGCAAAAGGCGAAGGTACAGTATAGATCCTTAAGAGTGATGAAAAATCCACCATAGTCCGCGTCAAACCCAATGGTAATATCCAACTGAGGGCTCGCTCTTTGTCGTCCTTGTTTTCTGCTTCATATCTTGCCGGATACTGACAGTTGTGATGTGTGGACAGATGACTGGAAATAGGACAGTTGGGGGGGGGTGTATATATCACACACCCCTCTGAAAGCACACACACAAACAAAATTTGATGCATCGCTGGTGATGGTACACGCCTAACAACGTTTTCCACAACACATACACAAAAAGCAAGCACAGCGACACACATGTACACGCTGTTCTTTCCTTTTTCTGGTTTATTTTTTTTTTAAACCTTCTCTTTATTCTGGTTAAATGTTACTCACAGAACTCTTATGCCCACCTGGGGAGCACAGCATCATGGGGGACGGCTACAGTAAAAATCTTGGAAGTTCTTTCAAAGAAGTGTCACTTTTCTGCAAGAAAATCCATCCTCCATTTCATCACGAGGGGAGATCATCAGCTGCAAGGTATTATTAATATTCCTCAGTTACTTATAGCAAAACCATTGTATAGTTATGGTTAATGAGACTTAAAGAGAGTTTGTGAATGGAAGAGGGCTGCCAAGGGGCAAAACAGGCTTTGCAGGAGGAAGTGGATAAGGTCTCAGTAGGGGCCTGACTCCCCTCTGAGACAAGGCCTAGCATGGATAAAAACACTCAGTCAGGGGCTTGGGAACGCTGGTGTGTGTGTGTGTCTGTGTCAAACAGTGCCATAGAAAAAAAGAGAGTGTGTGCCTGTGCATGAGTTTTTTATGCATCTGGTATTCTAATAACTGATTACATCGTGTTAAACAGCCAATTTCGGATTTGGGATTTGTATTTTATGGCTTAAGCAATCTTAATAATTGCAATAATGGAAGTGTATTATGAAATGGCCCCTTGGGCAACCAATAGACAGCTGTGTGAGTCATACAAAGGAGCGGGTTTGGGCTAAACAAGGCTGGAACTCGGATGGACAAGCATGGGATACCTCCCTCTGCGTCTCATGTACTGGATTATCGGGCGGGCCAAATCCCAAAGGTGGTGTGAAGCAGGAAACAAACCGAACATTATTACAACGACCTGTATCGCTGCCATGAGAGGGTCCATGCTGGCTTCCTCCATTGGCAACAAGTGCCACTGGGCACCCTACCCCACGCCTCTCACAGTAGGGGGCGCTACAGAGAAAGACGGGCCGGGGCAAAAGGATAAATGTGCACCAGTGTCGCCTGCCAGTCACCTTTGTATGGTGATTGTAGGCGACCTGAAAAGGTCGTTAAGGGGATTTACATAAAATTTTGCACTCCGCCCTGGGTACGTTCAGAAATGTTTGCTTTTGTGTGAAGGCATGAAGGTTGCTTAGTATTTTGACAACACAGAACAAAGGAATTAGTTGTGTAAGCATCATCAAGCTGTTTGACAGGTGATCATAAAACAGAAATAAAAGGCTGTCATTGGAGACCATTAATTCCGACAAAAAAAAAATCCATCGTTGCCATAGACTCTGTCTTCTCCTCCTGATATGACAAAGTATCATTTACATTGCAGGGTTGTAATTTCAGTTTGGGTCCCAGTTTGTGTTATAGTGTGGTAGAAATATTCCATTTTCATTTTCATTTTTTTAACTTGTCCAATCACGAGTTATACTTTAAATATGCAAGCCATTGGTGTCAATGAGTAGATACCCTGGGACATCCGTGACAGATGGTTGAGACAAGCTCCTAAAAGACGTATTTCCTCAGAATGAACATGGGGCCCTCTAGTGAGGGAGGGACAGTGTATTGGAACTGGGAATTGCTGGCTTGGAGGATGTGGGTATACTGGCAAGGTGTAAGGGTACGCATTGAACAAATCGTCCATGCCAGAGAACTGGATTTCCTGAAGGATGACCTGGTTGTTCGTGAGGTTACCAGGGATATTTCCTCACAGGCAATACACCTAGAAGACCATTTTGACTGCTGTGAACTCTGCGGCCACATACGCTCTTTCTTTGAGTCTCACCTTAGGCGTCCTCCAAGGCTCTGATGAAGAGCCATTTCAAGATGAAACAATAGAGAGGATAAAGACATTTCTTTGAAAGACTTTCTTCTTTCTTTTAGAGGGTTGTATTGAAGTTGATTCATGTTTGCTATGTATACAAGTTTTTATGAGTTGTCCCTCCCCTGGTCTCTGTTTTAATCTAACTTTATCCCAATGGAGGAGGCTTCAAAGATAGTGTGAACCTGTTGCACTTCGGGGTACATGACTGAACTAAACCATGTTGCGTCGTTAAAAAAAAACAAAAACAAAGTTTTTACTTATTATATTGAAACTGGATTCTTTGTATCACTCTTTGAACTTGTTTCTGCAACATTGGAACATATGTGATATTGTCAGGTTATTATCAATGCATGTTTGAGGTGGTCTGTAGTGGCAGCCCTAAAATGCTCCCTCATTTTTGATGAAGTAATGCTTTTGTTACAGCCAGCAATGGATCTCTGGTCCTTTGTAGATTACAGAAAATCTATCTAAATCAACAACTGCACGTTTAAAGTGGTAATAGTTGACATGTAAGGCGGAAAAAAAAGCTTAAACCATTGAACAAGTGTTCACTTTAGGCTCCACTAGTTAACATGTAGGCTAAAACTAGGGTTATAAATCAACCAATAACCAGCTATTAGTGCTATTATTTTAGCTAACTATATAATTATTTTTGTTACACTAGTTCAGTAGTAAGGTAAGAAAGGCTTCAGCTATTTAACTACAGCTGATGTCAGACTCTTAAGTTTAGGCCATAACAATCAACCAATAGGAACATTCCCAAAAGGCAAGGCACAATTTGTTCACAAAAGTTAATTTTAGTGCTAACTAGGCAAGGCAAGGCAAGGCAAATTTGTTTGTATAGCACATTTCAGTACAAAGACAATGCAAAGTGCTTTACATGATTAAAATATAGGAAAATAAAAGCAAGTTGGAATAAAATGTAGAAAAAAATTAAACAAAATAAAACATGGGAAAATAAAAATAAAAGCAAATATTAAAAAGAGTTGAACTACAAACTTGAACTAATGATGCTTCAATAAAACAGTTTAACTAGAACAGTCAAAGGCAATCCTAAAAAAGTGTGTTTTTAATCTTAAAGGAATTCAGGCTTGCAGCATCCAGTAACCTAGTATGGCGGCACTCTCGTCAACCAGTTTGAGCTACTAGGTGTCTAGTGCCGACTACTTTGTGATCCTAGAGCAGTACTTCAGCTGACTGGTAAAAATCCTCCTTGTGCTTGGTGTACACATGTGCCACTAGTTAGGGCCGAAGAAGTTGGGTATGATGAAACACAGGTACCACCGGTATGACAAAATGTTTTGTATCAAGAATGTATGTATTTGTTTCACCTCACAGACATCTTTTACCTGCCTTGCGGATGTTTTGTACCAGCCTGGTCTTCATGTCTTTCTGTATATATGTTAAAACCTGTAAAATTAAAGCATTGTGTAATTCGGCATGGTTGGTTTAGGTGTGCAAAATATTAGGAGGAGAGGAAGGTACTTTTCTGTATTTTCTTTATAGGTTATTTTCATGAAATGTGGCTAAATGACTTCAATAAAAATAACTACCTGCAGGAGGTTGTTCACAGTTATTTCGGTTTGAACAGGGGTCATAATGTCTGACATTTCGTAAGATGAGAGAGATAATTTGCTTAAACTGGAGTTTAACATGAGCAGGACCAGAACTTGGGCTTTAATACCACAATCTTGAAAATAAATAAAATAAACACAACTTAATTATGTATGCAGTTTACTAGTATTATGATTATCATTATATATTTCCATAATTTAAAATCCATAGATAAAATAACAAGTAAGAGAAAAAAAACCTGTACACATCAGTCAAGTACATGAGTCTGACATTGTTTGTTTATGGGTATGAAATGAAAGGTTAATAAACAATATCCTAATTTAAAAAGTGCTTTTAACAGACATAGTTACAAGGTGCCAAACAAGTAAAACATCATAGAAATCAGGTGACAGAAAAAAATGTTAAAAAAGAAGCACAAAAGCTAAATTGAGGTAAAAGAGATAAAAGAACAATCAAACAAAAGGCGTTTGAAGAGAAAGGAGAAAAAAAAGAAAGTAGGACTGGACGAAAGGAAGTGGATATGGAAATGCAGCTACGAACCAGCAAAGGGGCAAACTGACTCAGAGCCGTCCCGTCACAGAAGTTCAGCAAAGACTTGATGTAAAATGAATGCATTTTAAAGACTGCTGAATTGACTCCAAGCATATTTAGGTCAAAACCTCTGGAAGATTACCAGTGCTCTTAATTTATTCATATATCTCATAAAATTAAATGTATACCTAATTGGTGTGCAGACCCTATAAGGCAAATAGGGCAAATGACTTGGCAAATGGTACATTTGCCAAGTCATTGATTTGATCGAGTGCTTCAGCTTGCATGTGTGTGTGTGTGTGTGTGTGTGTGTGTGTGTGTGTGTGTGTGTTTGTTTGTGTGTCTGGCGTGTGTGTCTCATTCAATGGCGCACCTGTCTGCCTTGAGGCAGAGAAGATATGGCGCTCGTGCTGTAATGCATTAGAGGGCCTGTCATTGTGCTTCACCGAAGGCCTCTGACAAGCTATTTGACACTCTTGACAGGGTCAGAGGTGTAAACCTGCTTAGAGTGACAGTGAGATGGACACACACGGGTAAAGATGAATAAGGTCGCTGCTTGAGTCAATTGCAAGTTCTTGCTTTGGGGTATTTTGTTGCTGTGCTGAATTCGGACATTGTCACGTTCCTGTGGATATAAATCTTCTCAGTTTGAGTTGTTGGATATTGCTAAAAGGAGGTAAAACGAAAGGGCTAGTTTTTAGCCTTCCTCTGCACTGACGATATAACATTTGACTAGTTCAGGAGGAACTATTATTCATATTTTTAAAGAACATAATTTCAAAAACTGTACTTTCCATTTAAATTGATCTCATTAAGATACTATGCTATATTGACAGATATTAAACCCATTTACACTTTCAGAAAAGATCGTTGTGAAGTTTTTTAGTGTTTTTCTCAGCCGAACAACATCTGTTTTACCACAACAAAGTTAAATTGGGCACTGGATAAGGCAAGGCCCGACCAGTGGAGATCATTTCCGCACAACCATAGGACACTGAAAGGCACTAGAATGTACCATCTTCGGTGCTATTGCACAAATGACAGTAATCTGTAGCCTGTAGGAAAATTAATTTACTTATAGTGGGCCAATTAGTCGCAGCAAATCGTGGTGATTGATCCAGTTTGGAGCCTCAACCAACATAATATTCAGGAAGAAACACAGGGGTTGTTTGACTGAGAAAATGACAATTAAACTTAACGGCCTCTTGTGAAGGTGTAGATGATTAAATATGCCAATATTTATGCCTCTACCCCACAGATAGGAAGATTTAGAGCTAGAGTTGTTTTAAATTGTTAAAATGACCTTCGGAGCAACATTTGTCTAAACCTCTCTGAAATATTAAGCTAAGATGCACGAAAAGTCAGGATGAACGACATATAGGCTTGTAAAAGACATAAAACACCAAACAATTTAGTTGATTCTGCACAACATGGAAATAACAGCACAATGCAGTCTAAAGTCCTAAATCCTTGTTAAGACCCTGCATCTCTCCAACACAACTGGATCACACCAAGAATCTTCTATCCCTTTATCCTGGTTAGATCCTCTAATCCCTCGGCCATTTTCCATTCTTTCTTTTTTTTTCCCCCCTCATTTCAAACGGCAACTGTTTGGTTGTCCGGCACTGGAACTTCGGGAATTCGTCCTTGCAGTGAACAAAAGGAGAGTGACTATACAGAGAAAAAGGAAAAACAGCTTGACAGACCCAAGGATGCTATAGATCAGTATAAGTCCCGCAAGGAGATGTTTTCTTCACTTGCAACTTGTGTTGACATGGAGACCAATTATTTCCACAAAGTTATAAATTGAGAGACTATTGCATAGGGATTTGAATCATAGAGTATCCAAATCCTCAATCTCCCGGCTTTCATGGGATATTGTAACCTAAGTATCCATCTTCAGAGCTGTTTTTTAGAGTTTTTCAAACATATTAAAAAAAAAATGTTTTAGTTGAGAGAAAACAGATCTGATGCGGAAACATTGGAAGAAATCCTAGAAAAAGGCATGAGATGTATGAAACTTCTTGTAGGTTCGAGACCTTCCAATTAGGGACTAATGTCATCTATATTAACCCCTCGCCCCCTCCCTCACTCGGCTTTATTGAGGCAAGGACAAGAGGGGTTAGGGTTGCCTCAATAAAAACAGCACTAAAAAGCAATTACAGTGCTGAGAAGAATGGGACTTGTCAGTAATTTGCTGTCTAAAACCAAGGAGATTGCAGGTCTGGGGCCGACAGGAATTCTGAGCCTGCAGTGCAGTGTGGGAAAAGCAGTGGGAAGGCAAGCACCACCCTTTGTGAGGTAATTACTGGAACTACCAAAGGCCAGCGCCAGTCCCTGCTAATGATAACTCCTCTCCTCTCCCCTACCAGTCACCTTGTAATTGATATATGCGGTCTCAATTACTCAGGAGATGCCCACGATGATGCGGACAGCTTACGACATTATGCTGAGTTGGTCAATCAACAAACTAAAACAAAATGTGAGCACTGAACACAGACATTTTTGAAACGGATACTGACAAAGTTTAGGAAATTATTAATATTTCTGATTGCATTCCTTAGGATTTGGGAAGTTGCTCAATGTATTTGTTAATGGTCCAGGAAATTCTTACACAAGCTTCATTCTTTTGACCACACCCAAACACTTTTTGTAACATGACAGCGTTGACACAAGCATCTTAAGCTGTTTGTGTGTTTACTTCTGCCAGCTGTGTTTCAAAAGGCTCCTTACATTTAGGCTTTCTCATTGTGGTTATTCTGAATCATTGAAGTAGTAGAGCACAATGCCTGACTCAAAGCAGCATCCATATTGTCACATCCTGTTTTCCTGGAAAGAAATTTAGTGATGAACATAAAATAAAATAAAAAAATGAAAAATCT
This sequence comes from Fundulus diaphanus, assembly GCA_037039145.1. NCBI lineage: Eukaryota > Metazoa > Chordata > Actinopteri > Cyprinodontiformes > Fundulidae > Fundulus > Fundulus diaphanus. The sequence goes on along the minus strand of CM073133.1, from coordinate 25,826,290 downwards.
AAAGTCAAAAATTATAGAATCTAAAAGGCGTCAATCTTATATTAATAGTATTATACAAATACAAAGATACAAAGCCATACAATCACAAAACCCGTTTAAAAAAATGCCTATCTTGATATTTCTGGATGGTAACATGTTTTTAACAAGGGTTGCACGGGGGCAACTGGAATGTACAACTTTTAAAGTTAACTGATATCAATTTGTTTATTATAACTGATGAGAAAAAAATAAATAAATAACAGAAACAGAGCTGTCTTCTCTCTGAGTTAATTTGAAACAGGCTGAGGTTGTAATGAAGGTAAAACTCAACAATGTCTCTTAATAGACGTGCCAGGGCAAATGCTCTTAATAGACAAAACAACACAAACAAAACAAACCACAGTGCATTCTAATGGTTGAAAACATAAGGCTTAAACAAGGAGTTGCTGCATTATTGTCTATTACAGTGGTTTACAGAAAAATCTGACTGTAAGAACATCACACTCATTTTACACGAATCCTTGCTTAGGTAGCTTTCCCCTATTGTAAGTTTATGTTTTTATGATTTCTGAGCATTTAAGAAAGTTATCTCCATCCTACATTTTTACAGTATGAGCCGATTAACACATTCTTCAAAAACATGTTCCAGAAAAGTAATAGATAAACTGTCCTGTGGTCAAACTGTTGAATTTAATGTTCAAATCCCAGCATCTGTTCAGAAATAAGGATGCACTGGCATGCATCCTTGCTCATGGCATGGCTAACTAAATTATTCTAACGCATTGTGTGAAAAAAGTACCAAAAAATTACAGCTTCAGATATTTCAGCAGCAAGAATCAATAAAATTTGAACAAGCAGTTTACCTGCAGTAAAACTCTCTTGGAATCTTTAATTAATATTAAGGCCAATATATACTACAGAAGAACAGACAAACATCCCAAAATAAAAAGGTTCTTCTGAGGCAATATCTAAAGAACGAGCTGCAAGAATTCTTAAAACCAAGGGATAGAGAACTTTTTTTTCTCTGCTTGTGGAGGCATTAAATCCAGGTTTCAGGGTCACCGGGGCTAAAGCTAAACGCTAATCGTAAGAGGCTACTGTGGACTTCTGCCGGCTTAAAACAACTCTGATCCGTAACCCAATGTTTTTCATCATCAAATTATTTCTCACATTTGTATCGAGTAGTTATTTATACAGAAGTCGATGTTTTACAAATGGAGGGAGGGGGGTTGCGCCACCGGTGATATTTCTGTAAAATACATACTGAGCATTCAAACAATCTGTTATGAAAGTTTTCAGGCTAGAGTCATTTTCAGATGGTAAAAGTCCAGTTGGGTCTTGGTCCCTCTCAGATGTTAGCTTTGAAACACCTGGGCCAAACAACCTGGATTTACAGTCTTATTCAATAGATTAGAATATCATTGAAATGTTTATTTATTTAGGTAACTCAATTCACTAAGGGGGACACATTATATAGATTAGAACAAACTACTTGTGTTTTAAAGCCTTTATTTGTGGCTATTTCTTCCTCCAGCTAATAGAAACACAGTATTTAAGATTGAAATATTGCATCAGACTAATAAAAAAGCAAAATTGTTCATGCAGAAATAGGGGGCTTAGTGAAAAGTTTGTTTAATACCGGTTTAAAGTTTGTTTTTTTTAAAAGGTACTTTTAATTTGACTAACAAGCCTCTTAGAAATGCGTATTCTAACCTACTGAATATGACAATATACTAAATGAAGAAGCTAAGAGTATAATCTACTTCAGGTAAGATAATAACTGCTTATAACCATTTAAAACAACCTAATGTAGAAAATGTCCTTCCCTTAAAACTGATTTCACCGTTTTCATCTTTCAAAGCTGTTAAACATACGAACAAGGGTTTCAAGTCATTACCAGGGCTCACGAGAGGTTGGGCCTGTCTTGTCACTTCAGGCAATCAAAAACGACAACAAAGAAAAACAGGATTAACAATGGCGCAAATGAAGATTAAACTGTGACCGCTACACCTCCACAAGGAAGAAAAGTAACCGACACTGCAGAGGCATGCATTCTTATCCTTCCTGCTGAACTGCTAGGGGCTATAGAGAGGTGAAAGGGTGACTAATGAGTGATCATGTCTGCCTCATCCTCCCCTCTCCAACACCAACCGGCATTAATCTGGAGGCTGACCCTTTGAGAACCTTCCAGACGTATGGCCCCCGCTGCCATCGCCGCCACTAAAGGCACTGCATCTTACCGCCCCGCACCTGAACACATGGGGTTCTTCTGAACTCTAAAATGAAAAGTAACAGCAATCAGCATCGCGCTGACACACACCTGTTGAGGGTGGAGTGCATTAGTATGCCTGCCGTGTCTCCCTCCCCCTTTGTTATCTCCCCAGCTTGACTAATGCTCTCATGTAAGTACAGACGTGGTAAAAATTCCTTTGTTGCTCCCAACAATACAAACAGGCACTTCAAAAGGGCAAAAGCTTTACAGGTGTTACATCTTAACTCATGATGGCTTGTTCTTTTCAAAAAACCTTGTAGATAACCCATCATCCTTTTTCAGTCGACATGCTCGACGCAATCCACACCTCAGGCTGTGCGACAAAAAAGGCCCTGATTTCATTTTCACGGATGTGCAAACCAGTTTTTAGAAGTTATTTCAAAACAAATATTCAAAGGGAAAACTACGTCTTACAAATATAGTCATACCTTTCTAGATTTTGTCACATTTTCTCACATTACAATTGCAAGCGTCAACGTACTTGATTGATATTTTATATGATAGACCAATACAAAGTAATAATTTTGATGTGGGAGGTAAATGATAAGTAGTTTTTAAAGAGTTGCTATTTACGTCCAGCTGGCTGCCTGTGTTTTTTTTAAGGGTATCACGTTAAAGGGGCCTGAAAATGCACACATCTCTTTTCATCGTTTTAATCGTCTTTCCGCTTCACATTTCTACATTACTTTGTGTTTGATTATACACATCTATATATATTGTGTCACATTGTGAATCTTAAGTTTAGCGACTGAAGTGTTAGACGAGGTGTGAAGGATGTATTGATTTAGAACCCACAAGTGAGAAACATTAACACTTACAAGTCACACAGAGCCCACTGGAACCCAACCGGCTCATGAAACGAGTGGAATAACAAGATTTACAAGTCAAACTGGTGCAATGTTTCAAAATGTTTTGGATTCATAAATCATCTCAGCTCTGGTTCTGTCCTGCATCTGGGCACAGTGGTGTTTTCAGAGAGTTAAAGGGGAAAGCTTTGAAACGGAGGGGGATGTTCTGACGTTAGACAGAAGCACGCATTGACATCAAAAGACTGGCTTCAAAGTCAGTTACATAATGAAGTGCCCACACACTGCTCCCCTCTCGGATCAGTTCAGTCTTGTCACCTTTGGAGTGTATGATCTACAATGAGGAGCTTTGAGAATCGCATTCTTTAAGGCTACAGTCAAGATAAAACATTTCTCTTGAGGTGTGGATTGTTACAGTTTCACTTTTATATAATTGCATTTGTATTGCTTAATTCTGTCGTTCAACTTGTTTCTAAAACCCAGAAATCAACCATGTCACATGACTCATCATCTTTCGTGTTAATACTTGGGATTGTGAAGCAGGGTTAGGGTTAGTTCAACTGACTTTGTAAAGTGTCTTGGGATGATGTGTTTTGAATTGGCGCTATATAAATAAACTGAATTGAATTGAGTTTCAAAAAGATTCTGGGAAAAGCAGAAGCAAATTGTCAGCAATGTGTGACTTCTTACTATTTGCATTGTCTCAACGTGTTCTTTGTATCACTCTGCTGTATAGAAATCCCCAGCCAGTCCCACGACAACATAGTTGTATTGAAATGCATGCAGAGGTCTGACAAATCTAAGTGTTAAACACAGGACATAAAATAAAGAAACTAATTGCCATTAAGGCTATTGTCTTCCATTTATATGGTTATTGGGCTGTGCATCTTGCAGCCTGGTGGCGTCAAAGTTCTCACAGTCGAGATGCCACCTCTCCCAGTGGAGCCGCCGCAGCCTCCTCTGGCAACTATCTGCTAACAAGGTTCATCTCACTTGGGTGACAAAGCGGCGGCGGGCGGGTCTGGCCGAAAGGGAAGGGTCCATTTCCTTCAGCAAAACGTTGCGTTGCTGCAGGGCCGGAGTTTCTGTCCGTCCTTTGATCTGCTTCATGTTTCGTACTTGTTTGCACCCATTCACGTGGTGTGAAAAATGTCAAAGGTCACAGTGTGGAATGAGCTGTTGTGACCCTCCCAGTCACTGAAGCAAACCTGAACATGCCAGTGTCCCAGTGTCTGCTACACAGTGGTGATTTTCAAAGTTTTTTTATACCATTTTGTAGCGCAAAGAAGGGTTTAAATGTTTTAGCATTTTCATTTATGTACTGGATTACTAAAGTAAGGATATACGTGGCAGACAGCTTTAAACATTTTTGATGTGGGGTGTGGGCAGACTAATGAGTCTACATGAATGAGAGCGGAAGGGTATCTTTTTTTTTGTGGTACTTCCACTCTGGAGGGGGTATGTATCAATCTTTCTGTGTGATAATAGGGTTAGATAGCAGTGAGACCTGGCCTCTGGTGGTGACATTGTTGCAGGGTTCACAGACTATCAGGGGTCCAGCAGCTAAACTGGAGCACTGCTGTGTTCCATACACGGTTAGGCCATACTCTTTCTTGAGATCAGATCTTTCTTTTCAACAAATCTCCACCATTTTCTAAATATATAGCTCAGACCCCCCTTTTTTCCATTTTTTATTGTTTCTGATAAAGCATAGCCGGCTTCTGCAGTCTGACTGCAGAAGCCGGCTATGCTTTATCAGAAACAATGTTAATCCAGCACTGTTATTTTCTTCTTTTTTTCACTCATGACAAAACAACAACCCTTGCTTGTGTATTATGGCATACAAATATCAGTCTTCATGTCTGACAGCTCGCTCATCTACTAGTGTTCATGTTTGATAAAAACTGGTGTTCATAATTTTTGTCAAACCCCCTTTTTTTGCAAATGAAATCTAGTCAAAGACCAATTATTTACTCATTTAGAATGAGAATAACTATAGCAGCCTTTAACGTTTATTAAAGGAGAGAAAATTCATTCCAATAAAATTTTAGTTGTTTGGAAATGAATCTGATTCTTCTTGAGAGGTTTGACTTTAGTGAAGTCAAGGGGTAGAGGATGTGTACCTCTGGTGAAGATTATCTTAAAGGTCAACAGCTTTTTCCCCAAGTCAACATTTCTTTGGCATCAGCAGAAGGAAAAGAGGGGATATATAGGATATTGCAAGGGTTGTAGAACCAAGAAATGCAAAGACTTCAGGTAGCAGGCAAAGGTAAGCATGCTGAAGCTAATGTTATAGACTCTGCTACTTTTACAAGGCTACAAACGTAAAAAAGGGCTTTGCTGTTTTCTGTTCTTCTCACAGCTCTCCTGACTGTTGAACTTCAAGGAGCATATTCCAAGCTGTTTAAAATCCCACTCACCTGTTGGATAACGGGCCTTTGACTTCTTGTAATGGTAAATAATACTCTTTTTTTCGCCTTTCCTGTCACCTTCATGAATTTCACCTGATAAGAAGATTGTTGGTGTTTGGCTTGAAAAAAGAAAAAATGACACATATATTTAAAAAATTGTAATAGGTATTAATATCTACCTCTTGTTTTATACAGAAGACCTAGGAGGAAAATATACTACAGTTGAAGAACTGTACAAGATATGACCTTTATTTTCTCACTATCTTACATTAAAGCACAATAATTGTTTCCTGTTTTCGGTCAGTTAGTTTACTTCACTTCAGTTATTTATATTCACTAAATGTGAAAAATAATGAGAGAGAGAGAGAGAGAGAGAGAGAGAGAGAGAGAGAGAGAGAGAGAGAGAGAGATTTTAGTGGGATACGTTTTATTACTTTATTTAAAGTCAGTAGTTTGGATACACAAACAATATTATGACCTAAACTCTTTGGGAAAGCCAAGAGAATGATGTCATTATTTTATAAGCTTCTGATGGTTAAATTATATTAAATGAAGGCACACATGTGTACTTATGGAAAACTTTCTAACACACTGCTTCCTTTTGCGACATGATAGAGAAGATTCATCCTGGGGTACATTTTCCAGACGCCTGATGGTGCCAAGTTCACCTGTTCAAAGGACAACATATAAGTAAATACACAGTGGGGATATCCACCATTCCACTCAGAAAAGAAACAAATTCTGTGTCCCAGAGATGAATGTGTTTACGTATGTCTGTAATGTGTGTATAAAACTCAGAAAAAAGCAAAAGAGCTTGTGAAAGATTCTGGCTGAAGCTGGTAAGAACGAGTTGGTATCAACCGGGGGAATAGTCCTGTACTGGTATGGCTGAAAGACCATCAAGAAGGAAGTCATTACTCCAAAAAGCAACATTAAAAGCCTGATGCCAGGCTGAAGGGTTAGATGAGGTGAGATGAGAAACCTGGACAGAAATGGGTCTTCCAACCGAACAATGACCCTAAGCATGCCGCCAAATTAGTCACAAAGTTGCTTGAGGACAACAAAACCAATGTTTTTGAGTACTTATCACCAAGCTCTGATCTCAGTCCTGTAGAAAATGTGTTGGTTGAGCTGAGAAAGTGTGCATGCATGTAATCAGGGCTGTCTATAAACCTCCCAGCAAACTATTGTAAAAAAGACGTATGGAAGGATACCCAAAACCTTTGATCCAGTTTATACAATTTAAAATGCAACTATATCAAATACTAGGGCAATATATTTATGCTTTTAAATATGAAGAAAGTAATATATATACAGTATACTTTGCATGTAAATATGTGGTTTCAACTGAATGGCAATCTCTCTCCTATATGGTGGTAGAAATGATTTCTGCAGATGCTTCTATTAGTTTCTTAGCTGTAACCATTATATTGGAAATACGACCAGATTACAATGCACGAGTTGCAAACTGCATGCTCAAAAGCCCAAGTAAGAGCTCCATCAGGCTTCAGTGTCTGCTCTACAAGTGGCGCATCACAAACATAGGTCTACATGTCATGACGTGCTGTTACCATGGAATATCTGGAACGGTCTGAGGTGTGGGCTACTCTTAGTTGTGGTGCTGCTTTTGTTGGTCATCAAGCTTTGATCTGCTCTTGAATCTATCTTGATCCTCTGATATTTATAAAATTACCCTGACCTCTATGGGTAATTTTATAATTTTGCATTGCTTGAAATTTTACATTGCTAAAGTCTTGATAGGAAACATAGTGGGATGAAAGGGTCATGAAATATCAAAATTGCCCCCAGTGTCTGTTTTCAGTGTTTTACATTTGCTGTACGTTTCTGTATTTTATATATATAGATATTTTTTTTTTACCCTTTGTTCTTTTTGTGACTAGTTTTGAACTCCCTCGGTTTTTGCTAACCTTTCACTTTACATCTTTCAGTCGGGATGTCGCCATCAGGATCTATTGTCCTTCCTACAGTCTCAATCTGATACTACATTCAGATCAATAAAATCGATTCCATATATATGCTTGAAAACTTTGCAATTTTAAAGTATAGTAAAATTTATACACTGTGTTTTGTCAGCTTTACATGATCCAAATTAGTTTTGTGATTGTTTCTTGCTCACCATTAACGGTCCGGATGCTACATTATCTTCCAATTTCTTTTCTTGACAGTAGTTGTGTTTCCATCCAATTCTCCTACGAACTTTGAGTGAACTTTTAACATGCCGCAAAAAAGAAAACGCTAATCAGATGTGTTTCCATCTACTGGTTTCTAGCAAATTAACCTGGCGACACACAGTGTAATGTCTTCATACGTTGATGTTGGCTGTAATAAACAGGAAGTAGAGGTTGCTAACTAGCACAGACCAAAGATCAGTAATGGAGCGAGGCTTTAATGATTGGGCTGATTTTTTTTTTCACGGATAAGACTAAGAAATGTTTGAATCTCTTCGTCAGTCCACATGTACCTGTGGTTGCTTCAAGCCCTGTTTTCGAGCGTTATGGGAATATCCAGGAAGACGCCGGATCAGTCATGTAGGGTAAATGTTTTCTATGTCAGAACTGATTCGACAAATGTGTTTCCATCACCTCATTAGCGCATTTAGTGTTTTTCGGAAAAGTCAAAAACGACCTCAAGCGACCATCTAAATTTTTTTTTTTTGCAAAATTTAGTGAGTTTCCAGCAATCTTTTCTAATGCGAAATATTTTGATGGAAATGCAACTACTGACACATAATTTCTCCCTACCTGAGTTCATGCAGGACAGCACAGTGCAAGGTCTACTTGGAGTAGAAAGCTAATATAATCTTCCAAAATCATGTCAACCAAAATGTCATTGTCTATCAATTGTTTCTAAAAGTATATATAATGTGACATATTGAGCTACAGTCATTATTAAACTCACGCTTTGCTCCTGCTGACAGTACTCTCTTGTGGAAATATTTGCTTAATAGCTTGGCTAACATTAGCAGATTCATTATGTGTTCAATTGACTTGTTGATTTTTTTCAGTTCATTAGATTCAGTCCTGTTCCACTTGTTTCTAAAACCTTTTTGCTCCTCCTTTCAATATGTAGTGCTCTGATTTGAATGTTTTTCAGCTGCCATCTATGTAACTCATTCCCTACACGGAGAACTATTTGGGCACAGCACAGAGAAATTCAATCTCGCACTTACAGACAGCTGCAGCAGCCAACACGGTCTCTTTTTCAGTCATTGTAAAGAATTAAGTTATTAGGTTGTAGGTTACCATAAAACAAACAAACAAAGGCAATATGTAACATGCTTACCTGTGAAGGACAGGTAATTAAATTATTGTTTGAAAATAACACACAGGATGGCTTGCACTTCACCAGACAGAGCCGAGAAATATGTACACCCCCCTTTTTCACCCTGAGCAATTGCGCATATGGCCTATATTAAAAACTGCCACTGTTTATGTGTGTTATATACGGACCCGTGAAGAATGGAGGTTCAAAGTTGATGAACAATGAGCCGCTGAGGGAGTCTATCAGGGAGCTGAGTTTACACGTAGGAGTAAAATAATAATCATATATGTAAGCTCTCATTGCCAGGGACAAAACTTTCTCAAGTGAGTGACTTTGGAAATCATCATCTTTTATGGCTGTTTTGTGAAAAGGCCTGCTATCTAGATAGATTTAATATTCAAAAACAAGTCACAAAGTTCAGTCTTTTTTATTTTTTATGTTACAGAGTTATTTTTTTAGAAATCTATTACAGGCACTAGGATCAACACCTGTCAGTGGAAAAAAGAGATGAGGTAAAAAGGCTACAGATGTCACAACACTGCATTAAAAAACACATTTCTGCAAATATATACTTTTACTCACTAATATGTACATAATATTGTAATAAATAATTATATAAAAAAAAAAACATCAAATCTTAGAAACTCATAAAATCCGAGAACTAGTTTGTACAAAACTTTGGATTTAAAAGACTTAAAAAAATAGAAGAGAGCCACATTCTCCACAAAAGTAGTTGCTCATAGATAAAGTGTACGGTAATCAATGCCATGATCAATTTCAGAACACGCGCTGATGGTGGTTGCTCTGTTGTCAATTAAGAATGATTTAAAAGTGAAACTGATTATAGCTGTTTATTAATATTTTCAGTTCTGTCACAGGCTGAATAAAAGCCTGAGACAAACAGTGGTATTACAATGTAAACATGTTTTATTAAGCATAATTTCAAAGAGATTTTACACCTTTCACCACAGTTAAGAGACTAGACTCAGAGAAATAGTAACCACATAGCTGTGTGTCTCAGTAGTCATCTCAGTATTCAACGGTCTTCCCAGATAAATAAATATTATTCTGTGTTTCTTCTCAAATCAAAGGACATGATGTCGATGAATCTGCTTTACATATGTCACGAGCAAGAAAGCGCAACAAAATGCTGCAAAAACACAAAAAATAACATTGATTTTTAGGAATAAAAAAATTACAACATAGAAGACAACATCTTGCAAAATATATTTAAAACAGGTAACACAATTGATGAAATAGGACAATAAAAGCATGATATTTTTTTTCAATTAGTGTCGTGAAATGTTACGTTGGGCTCTCAATCTATTCATCCCCTCATCAACTCGCACTTCTGTTTCATATCTATGAGCTTTTGCTGATCAATCTGTGTATCTTGGTAGTTGGGAATTTTGATGAATTATGGAGCTCAATTTATCATAAAAAATTGTACTTCTAGTTTTATTAACGTCATGTCATATTCTAAAAGTAATATATTTTATGACTATTTCAATTTGGATATGTTAACCTTTATGAAATATTAAAGATTACGATGCCTGATCTAGCTAGAATAACTCTTAAGTGACCTGCTGGTGTCAGAAAACCCAATTTCCTTACAGCAGAAAATAAGAAGATTATGGGAAATTACTTTAAACTAAAAAAGTTATTATGAAATGTATCAATGGAAGGTGCAAGGCATCAATTGACACCAGCTCTTTTTCTGACCTGAAAAAGTCATACACAGAAAACTCTTTAAAACTTTAAAAGTATGAGATGATGAGGGTGCAAAATTATCAGAACCTGTTCCGCTGTCTTAAATGTCATCCAATTTGTTGATTAATTTTGTAATCTTTATTTCCATTATATATTTGAATTCATTGTTGTGACCTTGTTGACATAGTATTTAGCATGACAATCAACTGCCACACAATTAAAAAAAGCAACATTCTAATTTATTCTATTTAGTTAAACTCGCATTATTTTAACCAAGACATTTTCAAACACATCTTTCACATTTTTACCAAACTACAATAAACAGTTTTCTTTCACAGAAAGAATTGGTACATGCAAAGAATGCACATTAATCACACAGGAGCAAAGACGTATTCTATGTAAGTTAATAAACAAACAAACACATGAACTCATGTTACCTTAGCAGCATTATGATATGGAAGTGTTGTTAGCTTCAGGGATGCTGCTCATTATTTAGTTTGGGGAACAAGAAGCCATAGCTTGGAATCTTTACAAATAAAGGTTTTGGTCATTATTTTACAGCAACTGCAAAACAAACTGCATGACACAAAGCCTACATCACACGCTTATGTGTGTTTTATTGCTTTTTGTTTTTTTTGTGTGCCTAATATTGCAGGAGAAGATCCTTCAGATTAAACTAAAATCAAAACAACATGCGAGTCTAAACTACACATAGCAGGACAGATTCTTTTTCAAAACTACCTTTTATCGCCACATCAAATAACATAAGACTTCGCTAATACTGTCAAAACCAGGGAGAGAAAGCTTCATATTTCTCAGCTGACCTTGCAGTCTCAGGTATGGATCTCTGACCATCATCTATGCATAAGTACATTTATCTCCTTTGACTGCCAGTGTTTTTTGAAAGTATAGCTTTTCTTCTGACCTTTAAAGGGAAGCTTTAGAAAAATTGTGAATCAGGGTTTGGTTAAGATTACAGTTTTACCTGCAGTACATGACTCTCGTACCATCTTAATTTCTACCTATCAGCTAACACGAGAGAAGCCAAAACCAAAAGTTGACACTCATAGTGTCGGAGGTGGGTAGTAACAAGTTACATTTACTGTTACATTTACTTGAGTATTTTTTGAACAAAATCTAGTTTTAGGAGTAGTTTTACTGCATTGTACTTTTTACTTTTACTTCAGTCATATTATTACTCAAGTATTGCAACTCCTACTTGAGTAAAATGTCTGGCTACCCTACCTACTGCAAGTAACTTAACGAATAAAGAACATAAGTACTTTTTTAACCAAAAATGGACCAGAGAGACAAAAACCTAGATTTCATGTTAAAGTGAGACTTCTTATTTGAACTCAAGCATTGTTATTTTAAAGCCATTTTCTATCTGCTGAGCTCATTGAGCTATTTGGAGGTTGAATGACCGTACAGTAAACAGTAGATATTGTCATAGGAAGTACTTTGCTCTGTTATAACATAATGTATACACATTTACTTCTGTACATATTGCTTTCAAGTTTAATGTTGAAAAACAATGATTTTGATGTGTTTCTTCTGCCTGAATTTATTGTTTTGCAACTATGTTATTCTTTGTATCATTTTAATTTTTGTCTTTAAAATACCAGAATTTGCACATAACCTTTTATTTTTGTCTATCCGATCACACAATTTTTAAATATTAAATCATCAGTTGTTATGATTAGTTACTCAGTGCTTGAGTAGCCTTCTTATCGAATACTTTTTTACACTCACTTGAGTAATTTCTTGGCTGACTACTTTTTACTTTTACCTGAGTAAAAATATTTTGAAGTAGTGCTACTCTTACTTGAGTACAATTTTTGGCTACTCTACCCACCTCTGCATAGTGTCAATTTTTCAACTTTTAATCTGAAAAAAGACATAGCTGTATTTTCAGACTTTGTGCACTTAGATATTCTTAGATATTCAGAACTTCTGTATTTGTTTTCTGTCTGTGTGTGTCTACGACCCAAGTAGTTTGTGGCAGATAAGTGCTCATACTGAGCCAGGTACTGGTGCAGGTTTCTCCTGTAAAAATATAGTTGTTCTTTTCCACTCTCATTTTTTTTCCCCACAGAATGAGGGATTGCTGCAAGGTTAACAACTTGATGCCCTCAACTGTTCACTGTTGCCACATGGTTGCTCAATAGGAGAGATTGCTGTAAAGTCAATGACTCAATGAAATTCACTGGCTTAGGTTCCTTGTTTAGACATCTTTTTACCAATTTGTATTCCAAAATCAATTTGACCGGACTGTGCTTTAAATGGGAACCTATTGGATTTTATATAATCGATCTAATCTATCTGTACAGTTTTATTAGATTGTACTGGACTTGATTGGTTATACCTTTTAGTTATATGGATCTGTCTTGTAAAATGTGTTCCAGTTGATATTTGTGAATTTACGCAATATAGACAAACTATACAGAATGGATTTGATTTACAAATCTCATCCCATCTCATTAATTGTGGTTGTGTTCAGAATTTACAGAAAAGCCAACATTTTTATGTAGTGGAAATGGAGATGGGAAGAAGTATGTATCCAAATTCTTCCTATGTGGAATATGTGGTTAGAATTATGTTCTAACAGAGTAACTGTCTAATATAAAAGTTAAGCGCTGTAAACAGCAAAAATGTTACAGTGGTTGAAGTTTATTTTTCTATTAAAGATAAAATGAAAGAAGGTAGAATGATATTTTATTAAAAAAGGGACCAGCAAATCATTTGAATCATAAGGATCACATATTAAAAGAAAGGCATATATTTCCTGAGCTTTATGATACTAAACTGGGCTGTTTTCTGTTTTACTTTCAGTCTTTTCTCAGCAGCAACAATTGGACATGGGTCACTCTTTTTTCCAAAGAAGCTTTGGTTCCATTAAGCCAAGCTTCATGGAAAGTTTGCTTTTGAGTACAAGTGGATGTCTGTGGTCCTAGTTACAATAAATAAAAAATTTGAAACAAAACATATGGTTATTAAAAGGCAATCCATCTGTATCAACTGCCTGTGTTGGTGGACCATTCTTGAATTGTGGTTAAGGGTAACACAGATTCATTTTAAGAGCTGCAAGGTGACACCTTGAAGAACCCTGGTTCAAAGGTGCATAAAACAGCATTTGTTCAAACAAGTATGGCATTTTTCAGATAGGAGGGATTTTAAGATGTTGGAAGTACACTTTGTTCTTGGCCCCTCTCGGAGTTGCCATTAGGTCTAACCTTCTATACCAACCAATATGGATTTAAACTAAAGAGTCAAAAAGAGTAATGTACTGCAGGTAATAAATTAATTGTTGATATCCTTTTAACAAAACCTCACTTCAAAAATCCTAAACTATATAAAATTATATCAAATGGACAAAATGCTCTGGTTTCACTGGTGTTCCGCAGTATCTGGCTACTCTCAGATAATGTTAGTCATTTAAATGAGACATTAACGTGTTAGCTTAAGGATGTGTAAACATATTACAGCAAATAGCTACATTCACTGAGGTGCAAGTGCATTCTTACCTAAACATCAATAACACTACGAAACTATGATCATGTTAGTTCACCCATAGGCAGAAACATACAAATTAAACAGACAAGGGTAATGCATACTGCTGAGAGTCTGGTAATGTAAATGAAAGATTTTTTTTTTGTTTGTGGCAAAATCAAAAAAACGATTAAACATTGAGGGAAACAATGGCAGTGTTGTTTAATTCTTAAAAGATATAGCTACTGAACTAGAAGAGGAACACCAATATGGTGTTTGTTAATTCGCCAGCAGTCCTTTGTTCCTACTTCTGCATGCAAAACCTTTTATTACATAGCCACAGCCATGCCAGCTCATGAATGATGCTTTTAGGATAGCTCTTCAGCTCTTTTAGCTGATTTGGGCAGAGACTAGCTCTTTGTAGCGTCCCAGCATAGAGGACAAAGGCAGTCGAGTGTGTTTACACAACACACATTTCATAGGTAAAAACCTGTAATTATTCCTCTGCCTTCTGAAATCTTCCGATATCGATTCTTGAGAATCTATACATGTCTATTTGCAGGTGTGGACGTCATAGACTCTCATGCACTCCTGGCAGCTGACGTAGCAGCACCAGTGGAAAATACAGTGACACTTCTCCTTTCTCTTCTCAGTCCTGGTGTTGTGACCCCTGCCGCAGCACAGTAGGTCACAGCCATCTATGCCATGGGACGTCAGGTTGCAGATGCGATCCCGGGTGCCAAAAGAGCCTGTCTCTGGGTTAGGGTCGCAGAAATTGGGCGAGCTTTCATAATAAACAAGATCTCGCTCTGTAGGTGGTTTGAAGTAGTTGTACTTGGGTCTCAGCGTCTCCACCCACCCGCGGGACTCCTTGTGTTTCTCCACCAACATCTCAGAAGCGCTATCATACTTGTCTTTCATGTAGTCGCCGATGACTCGAAAATCCGGCTGAGACCACCAGCATGTCTTGACTTCGCAGCTGCCGGAGAGTCCGTGGCATTTGCACTTAAGAAACATGTTGTCGTTGAGGGACTGCAGATTTTTCACAAAAGCACAAAACACAAAATGCGTTAATACAACATCTCAGAGTTGAACAGTTGTTACAACACAGAATCTAAAGAATAACTGACCAATCTTCCTGCCTCGTTGTTGTGGCGGTTCATTGCAGAGCGTGCGTCTGGGCGGTTCTCCCTCGCGTCTGCAAACTCACGGGACACCATGCCTCCAAATTCCACATCCTCGCTGCAACCACCCCACTTCCAGCCCTCTCCAGGGGGGCCTTTGTGACGTGTGTCGCATCCGCAGATGGTGGCTGAACCGTCAGCGCAAGCCCGGGTCACGGCAAAGGCGACCCCTGCCGAGGCAATGGCATGAACAAAAGCAGACTCTCGAGTGGCTAGAAAGAGAATACCAAGGATGTATTTAGGGTGGATAAGAGACTCTCTTGCAGATAAACTGTAAAGTAAAAACCTTTGAATGGTCATTTGAACAATGGTTACCTTCAAGAAAGAGTTTCAAATGTTTCAAGGCAAAAATTAACCATGTTTGTTACCCACTCTTGCATAGATATGGTTTCATTCTGTTCTTACTAAAGTCAACATTAAATTAACTGCATATTAGGAGTCCTTCATTATCGTCGCATTGATTTGTTTGTCATCTATACACATCTGTGTGACTTTGTTCAGCCCAGACATCAATTGTGTTGTCTCTAAATAAGGCTGGAAAGATCTCCATTTCTCTGTTTGGCATAACTAACTGATGAGTCAGAGGGATCAGGATCTTCCACAGAGATGAGAGGAAAAGACAGGCCTGACAGGCCTATAATTAAGAGACTCAATTAAGCTTTTGAAAGGTTAGGAACAAACCTTGCACCAAGGGGACAATGTATGACGTGGAGATGATTCTTTATTGACCAGGTGCCTTATTCACTCCCAAAAGCGATTGCATATATGAAAAGAAACAATTTTCTTACACCTTGCATGTGGCATAACATGAAAAAGCAAACAGAAAATTAAACAAAACACACAAGTAAATTTGATAATGATAAGTAAGCTTCATAAGCAAAGTTTACAACAGTGTAGACTGTGCGAGAGAGCAATGGCATGTTTATGTCTAAAGGAACAAAAAGTGAACAAGAGAGAGAACCAATGAAGGAAAGAAAAGAAAAAATGAAGGTGTATGTAGCTAAAGGCAGCAGGGACTCCTCCCTTGCAGCAGGTTCCAACCAGTTTGAGGACTAAAGGGCATTAAAACAGTGATGCAAGAGAAAAGGTCTTCTTGAGTCCTCCACCACCCATTTCATACCTCTACTAAATGAATCCAAGGTTACTAAAAGTCAACACACCTAACCACCAGACCTCAACCCTTTCATTCAGACCTCCTACTACTTATTTTGAAGCCAAACATTCTAAAATTAATTATGCTAAACCCCACCAAAGTGGTAACTCACAAGGCTTCAGTTAGAACTGTCATTTGGGTTTTCAAACTAATACATTGGTTGCTGTCGAACCAATACATTTGTGGAGCTCAAAATTGTTGATGACAACTTCTTTTGAACTTCCAAATTTTACTCTAGAAATTAATTGGAAATGGTACAACTAGAGAAGTACATCCTAAACTTTTTATGACAACTACTCTCTCAGTAAATACTAAGCTTTACTGGAACCAGCATACAGACACTATAAGTTAAGTTGTTGTACGTTGGAAATGTTTGATCGTTAGAAGGATACCATGTAATTATGCATTCCAGTTCTACTCAGAAATTGAATTTTCCAAGTTTAAAGTTGAGAAAATAAACAGAAGTTTAAATTGGGAAATTGAGAGGTCTCTTATCAAACCTATAGTCTTAAAATCCAATATGAATGTCTTAGATCCAAAACTTGATGTCAGTGTCAGTAAAATAAAGAAAGCAAAGAAACTGCACATCTAACAATTGCCTCCTCTCATTAAATCTTAAAGGGACAGTGTGTAACTAATTTGGCTTTTTATTGGCAAAATTCAAGTATTGCTTTCATAAGTCCATATCCTCCCAAAGTCTAATAACAATCGCATCAAAAATGAAAGCAATCTCATAGCTTTGAATGAGTAGTTTATAAATGCATGGGTGGCGGTGTACCCAATGGAAGATGGCATGTTGCATCTGCATTTTTGATTACAGTAGCCGAAAAGGGACAAACTTGTTAGTCTTGCGCGTTTCCTATGTGATTTCTACATGAAGATGTTCTGTCATCCTAGTCGGAGTATAAACAAGCAAAGACGACCATAGAACTTTGTATTTGCCATTTTCTGTGCAAATAGAGGACCATCCATACTCATTGCCCAGCGAGAGGGAAGAGAAAGTAACCAAGAAAAGAAAAAGAAGTAATTCCCGGGAGAAAACGAGAGTCTATATTGGAGTAGCTATTATTACCAGGTTGAGCGGAGACAATTCATGAGGGAGCTGGGATTTGAAACAGATATGGAGGATGCAGACTTTCTCCTGGACAGGTAAGTTAATTCAATACAATAGTGAAGTCCATATTTTGTGTTGTGTTAGAAACAGGGCAGCCTAGTCCAGCAACTACTCTGTCCTTCCTGCAGAGATGGCTAGTTTGTTCGTCTTCATCTCCCTCTCAAGGAGTATGTGTTATGCAGGGGGCGGAGTGATATTTCACGGTGTCTGTAGCGCAGCAGCGTCTCTTAATAACTCATGTTTATAGTCACTTGTTTCAGAGGCTAAATACGCAACTTCACGTTCAGAAATGAGCCCAAAAAACTGCAACCTGTGACTCATGGCATTTACAAGCAACTTTAGAATAAAAGAAGCCCAAAGTCGCTTATAATAAGTGGACTTGGAAACAGTGCTAAACAAATATTTCACCCAATGACCATAGCTATTAGCTATTAGCAGTAGCTTGGTACCAAATACATGGAGGACATACTTGTTGACATTGTCACATTTATGACACTCCACAGCTTCTGTAGTAGTTATTAATTGCTTACTTGCAAGGTTTTTTGTAATTCATGCCAGTGTGTAAAACTTAGACATTGGACCTTTAAAGATGCAGAGCGCCACAAACCCCTCCTCGGTGAGCATGAGCTGACAGTTTTGTACAAAAGGCAAAAGAAATACATTGGTTATACTTTTTATATAGTTAATGGTCACTATGACGATACATTAACAGATCCAAACATTTTTTAAAGTCTAAAATGGAAATTGGTTCAGTTGGGCTTGAAGTTCTAACCTGGCAAGCCAGATTGTGTAGCACTCTCTGTTTAGTTCTGCACATTATCAATCTGGTTCTGCTCCCATGGAATTTGTTTGGGGAATGGAGGGACAGTCAGCAGAACTTTCCAAGCTGATTAGGCGAGGCAACACCTAGTGCCCGCCTACCAAAGGTTGGTTTTAGCCAATCACGGTATCAAATGAAAAAGTCATAAGCAGCTGGCACCATCCATCCTTCTTGTTGTTCTTCTTTCAAAGATGAAATCATGAATTCTTTCAAAACAGATGTGATAGGAGCAGCTGCAAGTGCACCCTGCTGCACTGCCTTGTTTATTTTGGTTTGACTGTGGCCTTGGTAGCTCTTGCTTTCGTCACAGCTGTATGTCCCACCTCAAACCATAATACTGCAACATGACTGACCAACTGTGTGATCACTTCTTGAATGGTTGAGGCAGGACAAGATGGATTCTCGTGTGTTTGGGAACGCACAAAAAACACGAGAACTTGATATGTTCCTTAAAGAGTACTTTGCTCTCAGACTGCAGGTCTGCTGGTGGTTCCTAGAGTCTCTAAAAGCAGAATGAGAGGCAGATAATTTAGTTATCAGGCTCCTCTCCTGTGGAACCAACTCCCAGATTTTGTCCGTGAGGCAGACACCCTGTCTACTTTTAAGACTAGGCTTAAAACCTTCCTTTTTCGCGAAGGTCATAGTTAGAATGGCTCATGTTACCCTGAGCCACCTCTATAGTTATGCTGCTATAGGCTTAGGCTACTGGAGGACATCAGGGTCTATTTTTCTTACTCTGCTGATTTCTCCTACTGTTCTCCAATTTGCATTGTTTGTTGTTATTTCAACTTTTAACTTTTTGTTAATTTTTCTCTTCACAGTAGGTACACCTGGTCTGGCGTTCTGTTAGCTGTGACACCATCCAGGGGAGGCGGTTCATCCGCTATTACCATATAACATAGAAAGGATTCCTTGATGTGTGCTTCTGTGCTTTTTTTGTCTCTGCTCTGTCTTCTCTAACCCCCAATCGGTCGAGGCAGATGACCGTTCATACTTAGCCTGGTTCTGGTGGAGGTTTTCTTCCCTGTTAAAGGGGAGTTTTCCTCTCCACTGTTGCTTTATGCATGCTCAGTATGAGGGATTGCTGCAAAGCCATTGACTGTCCACTGTGGCCTTACGCTCTTTCAAGAGGAGTGAATGCTGCTTGTTAAGACTTGATGCAAATAGGAAACGTATGATTTGGTTGAATTTGACTTTGTAAATTGCCTTGAGATGACGTGTTGTGAATTGCCGTTATATAAATACAATTTTATTGAACTGAATTGAATTTGTGGTTCATTTTCGGAAGGCTGTAGGCCAAGATTTGACTTGCATCATCCATGTGCGTTTCCATCACGTAATGACATTGGAGTTAAAGGCTGTCCGAATTTGGCACAACAGTCCAAAGCTCCTTTCCTCACCACGTCAGAGTTCTTACTGTTGACCCCATGAAAGGTCAAGGAACAGGAACTAGAAATAGGAGCTAGAGGCTATTATTAATGGTTTTCGGATGGAGCCTATTCCTTTTTACACATTTCAGTCCAATAGGCTTTGATTGAACTAGAAAAAAAGTATTGGTGTTAACATAACTTGTTGCAGGATCTCTGTCAGTGACTGTAGTGTCTAACCAGCAAAAAGAAACCTGTTTAAATGAGGTGTCTAGTTCAGTCATGAATGGCTCTTTTATAGGCTTTTTTAATTATCATAAAAATACAAGCATGAACAAACCTGATTATTAAGACTTTAGTAATGTAATTATTGTATATGAAAAATGCAATGCTTATAAATGCTTATGATGTGATAATTTAATCCTAACAATGTAGAGGCTGTATCTCAAGGCTAAAACTAATGCTACACATGAGCATTACATCTCCTACTAAAAACGCAGAGCAGTTTTTGTTCCAAGGGCTAAATATAGTTAAAGCAAATAAATAAATGAATAAATAAATAAAATAAAGAATAGAAAAACTTTACAAAGCAATTTTTATATGACATGTCACCTTTGGTATTTCTGATATCGTGTTACCATATGAAACCAAACACACCTCCTGTTATGGCATTTACTTCACCCTTACATAAGTTCGGCAGCTTCTCTCCGTTTTACGACCAATTTAAGGTCACTTTTTCTTGGACAATGCTTTTCAACCAAACTTCGCCATACACCGGCAGGCCAAATGATCCCTACAACCTGCTGGGGGGTTCAATCCCCTATTGTGCTGTCACAGTCACGCTGTGTTAGTACCACAATGGACCCAGATATTTTATATGAAATTTGCCCTGGCTGGTGATTAGTGGGGACCAAGTTAAGTCATAGCAACAGAGAACTATGCATTGGCTGGACCCCGCTTGTCGGCAGACAGGGAAATCCCTATTCACATGGTTTAATAAAACAATCTAAAGGGCGTGTGAATGGGGAAAAGCACTTTTTCTCCTGCTTAATCTCATGGTTGAGAAGATATTGTGCTCTGAGCAGCACCCAGCGGGGAGCGGGGCTAAGGTCCCCCCATCAACTCCATTTACCACACCCCTTCTTTCTTTCTTGCCCAGAGTTAATGATATACTGATGTGCTCGCTTCCCTCCCCCAGCTTGATGAGACATACGTTCTGTGAAAAGCTAAGACCTTTTAGCTCATCCTAAATAGTTACACTTTCTCATCCTCAGGTCATAGGTCGTAACCCGTATCTCCTGACATCCTCCTGGTTAATTTAGGAGCGATTTATGGATTTCACTTATACTTACTGGCTTGAACAGTGCCTAACAGAACACTTCATAGCCCTTTAACTTTTTTCACATTTTGCTAGGTGACAACAATAAACATTAGCAGATTTTATTGTTTTTATTTGTGATAGACTCACACAAAGCAGCAGATCTATGTGAAGTGGAAGAAATATGATAAAACGTTTAATAAATAAAAAATCTGAAAACTGTGGCATAGATTTGCACTTGTCTACTGTGACACCTGTAAATAACATCCAGCGCAATCAGTGTCATTCAGAAATGACCTAATTAGTAAACAAAGTCTACCTGTGAGTGCTGTAATCTCAGCATAAACACAGCTGTTCTTTGAAGGCCTCAGAGGTTTGTTAGAAAACACTAGCGAGTAAACCGAATTACACAGATTACACAGCAGACATGTCAAGGATAGGGTGTTGGAACCAGGAAGGTTAAAGCAGGGTTGTATGTGGGGCAAAAAAATATATTTGCTCTTCAGAACACCTTGAACACCTCCCTGAACCATGACATTGGCAGCGTCATGCTGTGGGGATGCTTTTCACAGCAGGGATTGGGAAGCTGGCTGAGTTTTGGGTGGAAGATGGATGAATCTTAAGGCAAAACAATCAAGGAAGAAAACCTGTCGGAGTACTTATGTATGGGGGGGGGGGTCACCCTTGAGCAAGAGAGCAAACCCTGAATATACAACCACAGGTACCTCCCACCATTGGGGGAGTGTTGGCCTAGTGGTTAGAGCAGCGTGCTTGCACTCAGAGAAGGATGCAAGTACCCGGTTCGATCCCCAGCGTCTGCACCCTGGGTCCCTGAGCAAGACCCTTAACCCCTGATTGCTCCCCGGGCGCCACACATGGCAGCCAACTGCTCCCCAAGGGTGATGGGTTAAAAGCAGAGAACAAATTTCGTTGTAATGTATGTTTCAATGTATGTTTCAATGACAATAAAGATGACATTACATATTACTACATTGGCATAGTCAATGTCTGCCTGAGCTTAACTTATTTTAGAAGAACAGTCAAGGTTTTCTGTGTCCAGATGTTCAAGACCAGTGTGTACTGTACTCTAAAAACTTTGTGTTTAGAACTGCAGCAACAGGTGGGTTTAGACAATATTTCTTTTCACTTCACATATATGTTGTAGTTTTTGTGTGTGTGTGTGTGTGTGTGTGTGTGTGTGTGTGTGTGTGTGTGTGTGTGTGTGTGTGTGTGTGTGTGTGTGTGTTACAAATACAATCCCAACAAAATACAAATAAGTTTATGGTTGCGTGGTGATAAACTGTAGAGTCAAATGTCTCTGTTTGTATGGGTTTCGACACCGGTGATACAGTTACCGTCCAAATTTTGTGCCACCTAATTCCATCTTATGACTCACAAACAGAAACGTGCAAATGCCCATACAGCAGGTAGGTGTTCTGAACAAGCAAGAAAGGTCACACCAGCCCTGGGATTGGTTGCGGAGACCGAGAACACCTGCACAGCTTTCTATTACCTTTCATCACAGGCAGATTCCAGCAGTGCATGTTTTGACACTTTAGTTAATGTAAATTAATGAGTGCTGACGCAGACATAGCCTGGAGGCAGGCCTCGTGATGTGGGGTGTGGCGATGGATAGAAACTTTGAGGTTTAGGCCACGTCTGAGAGAGAGATAGTTCCAAGAATGTGTCTTATTTAAAGGCAAGGGCTGCTTTTCCCTTCATTCATGCTTATGTGTGATCAAAGAAACGTCTGATCGCACTTAGAGGAATCTTGTTGCAAGTTTTAAATGTTTTCCATTTAGTTTTTTTCCTCTGGTTTCAGCAATAATATTTCTTTAAATATATGTCGCCAGATCCTTCATGCTAATCCATCACTCTTTAAACAAACCCAAATGCTCGTCATGACAATGAGGCATGCATTCGCAGCGATAGGCTGTAACTAAGCTTTTGACGCAAATAAAGGTGCATACTCTTTCTTAGAGAAAAGGCCGAGAGGAAACTGAAACACAACAGTCTGAGTTGCAGACAAACAGACACCAGTGGGGACAATGGCCTTACTCCACAGACAAACACCAGCATCAATCAAATCCAATGAAATGGAAGCCCACTCCGACTAAAACCTATCAAAGGCCTGTGAGCCCCTGAGCCACTCTCCTCATCCTCCGACAAAGGGACCTAATCCAGCCACTTTGACCTCTCACATTATTAAGGGCCCGAGTGACCTTAATCCAATCAAAATGATTTACTAAAACCCAGTAGCGACCTTCTTTTTCCAGTCAGTACCCATGCAATTTAGGGCTGTAAGGGGAGGGCAATGGGAACGATGTGGTGGCCTTTTGCACCACAATGGGGCCGGGATTGAGAACCCCTATCGTTAGCCACCTACTTGAGCTCAAGCCTTTTCTATCAACTTGCTCAAGAGTTATTAAAAACAATTGCCCTAAGTGACCTCCAAGCAGCCACATTTGCATCAATCTTTAGTAAACTAGCTGCCACTTTTAGATCTCCCACCCTCAATCACATTGCACGCTACCCAGTCTCAATTTTAAAGTCATTTTTAGAAATTAGAAACAGGTTACATGGAAGGAAAAGATCCTCAACTTCCTTCCATGCTTCCAGAGAATGGAAATTTAATTCAGAAATGTTGCTCACTAAAAACAATCATGGCCAGGCATAACATCAACTAGAAGATGCGACAAAGATTAACTTTAATGAAGAAGGAAAAAGTTGCTTACTGGAAACTAAGCCTTGCGCAATAATGCACAACCACGCTAGAGTCCCTTGGGCAAAAATGGAAAAAAGGTGTTTGGGAATTTATTTAATTTTGGTGTGGCTTAATTATTATTCCATGTCACCAAGTTTATTTTATTGATGACTGTCCAACTATGAGTCAAATATAACTACTTGCTGTCAAAAATTATTATCAAAATGTTTTTGCATCTCCCCTTTTGTGCTTGAATTTTCTAAATGGAAAAATATTACTTCTTTCTAATGTTCAGCTCTGAAATGTGGACAAAAACCGTGACCCGCAAAACATCGGTTTGAAAATATGTTCAAAAGTCAGTGACTTCATATTCAGTAAAGATGAATTTTTGAAAAATGCCACAAGTCTTGTAGGAAAGGCAGCAAGCATGCAGAAATAAGTGATCTGGTTAAAGGGCACTAAAACTGATCCATTGAACACAGCATCTCACATGTTTTTTATCTGTTTTATCAGTTTTTTTATATGTACTGTTTTAATTAATCTTTTTACTCCTTGTAACTGTTCAGCACATTAATAAAGTTATTATTATTATTATTATTATTATTATTATTATTATTATTATTATTATTATTATTATTATTATTATTATCTCCACAGTTATACCTGGTGGTGGCACCTTTGTGCTGTGGTTTTTTTTTTTCCCCAAAGGGGCAGGAAAACTGATCAGAGTTGATGGAAAATGGGTGGAGCTAAATTACTGTAATAAATACTTGAGACTGGGGCTATACTTGGCCCAATAAAATAAAAATATGTGCAAAAACTTGAAAACTGATGCTCACAGACACTATCCAACAAATCAGACTCCAAAAGTGGGAAAAATTTCTGTGAACCAGATAAAGACATAACGCAAAAGACATTCGTTGAAAACAGTTTCTGTAAAGGTTTCACTGAAAGAGGCTGAATAAATATATGCATGCCACAGCTTTAAGATTTTTGGTTTTACAAACAAACTGAAAACCATGTATCATTTTCCTTCTACTCCCCAACTGTGTACTAGTCTGTGTTGGTTTAGCACTTAAAATCCCAATAAAAGCATTGGGATTTGTGATTGTACCTTGCAAAATGTGAAAAATGCAAGGGGTATGAGTAGTATGTGACGTGACAGATGTCTATTTCTGTTAGCCACTTTACAAAACAAGAAAGATTACAGAAAATGTACATAAATTATATTTAAGTAAAGCAGGTGTGTTGTTCATAAGTCAGGTAATGGCTGCAAGAAAATAGCTATATGGCATTCTAAATGTATTATATTTGTTTTTACATTTTTGGTTGTTCTTACTGCCTTAAACATTGGGGATTTCCAAAGCCAAACTTCATGCCAGGAAAAATACATGCATGTCATCATATTCTGAGTGAAAACCATGCATTTTGGACAAACCGCATAATTCATTTTGGTTCAGAATCTTTTTCTACGCATGTTTTAGGAAAATGCAACAATTGCAGGGGATCCCCTCCCAAAGAAAACTCAGACAAGACAGAACTCACTTGCCTTGGGCTAATTATGTACATCATTTCATGCATACAGGCCCCTTAGAGCTTGTTCTGTCTCAAGACTATTTAAACAAGGATTTGAATCAACATAATGAATGATGCACGCAGGGAATGCAGCTTTTCTACTGCAAATATAAGACAAAGACAATATAGAACAGTTAATGAAAGAGTTAATCAGCTCAGACACACCATAAGTCACTTTTCTTTTACCTTTTTTTAAAGTGGTTTGAAAAACTAAAGACTTTGTATCAGCTTTGTAGAGAGTATAACTTACTCAAACACAAATTGAAAGCTCTAAAATTGAACTACATCATTAATGTTTTGGCACAGTATGCAATCTTACTCGTAATTAAACATGGCAAAAAGATAATTTGTAGAAGCAGTTTTGATCCTTTGATATTTTTGAGGAACTTCTCATTCAGATCTTCATGATTTGATTGATGGTAAAATTGAACCTAACTATGCTGCTTATAAAATAAGTCTTGTTCTCTTTTTTGGGGTTGATGCACGTATCATTGGTACAAATGCCTTATTGAGCGATTGTTTTCTTCTTGATTTCAGCAAACAGTGCGCCTTTAGAACACCTATTTGAATTTGGTTTAAGAAATTAACCAACCCTAACCCTACACGTACACTTTTAGCTTATGCAAGAGATCATGAAACTGCGGTGAAATTAAGCCTATGGGTCCGTATTCATTTAAGCATGCTGTGGCACTTCACCTTTGTCCAAGACTGGCCCA
Organism: Fundulus diaphanus; assembly: GCA_037039145.1. Classification (NCBI taxonomy): domain Eukaryota; kingdom Metazoa; phylum Chordata; class Actinopteri; order Cyprinodontiformes; family Fundulidae; genus Fundulus; species Fundulus diaphanus. Next base: position 25,800,390 of record CM073133.1, on the reverse strand, counting down.
AAGATGGCCAAATTGTCATTGACCGTTGTGCAGTTCCAGCGCCGACCTCTGAACTGGTGCTGGCACTCTTGGATGCCAATCTTCACCCCCTCGGCCACGCTGGGCATGATCTCAACGTAGTTCCGGCAGAAGCGCAGCTGCTTGGGCACCAGACCTGGTATGCTGCCACAAAGGATAGGTTGGGTACCCATTGATGAGTACTGGTGGCCCACTGCTAGTGACCTACAAGCAGAGAGGAAGTCACAATGTCAGTGCATTTTTGATAATTATATCCTCTTATTCTATTTGTCTGAATCAGTGTCTCACTACTGATGTGGGAGGTAATTTTCCTTCTGCTGCAGTGTAATCTTGTGTCTGAGTGTATCTGATTGTGTGTGCTTATTTGTTGTATCAAGTGCTACCATTAGGTATCTATCCTTTATCCCTTCAACCACCCTTTCTAAAGACACCTGCCCTTCATGTGTATTGAAATTGCAGCCCTGCCACCGCATTGTTTCTGTTTAAGATGAAAGTCCGCAACGCATCCAGAGGTCTTCATAGACCTTAAGCTGACAACTTGGAAAAACTACACCTTGTTATTAGCTGTCCGCACACTTAACAGGCCGTCAGCTTAGGGTAATAAGAGTGCAAAACCTACAATGAAACTTCAGAGAGTGTATTAAGAGCAACACAGACCGCCCTCCCGCCCAGATTTTTTTTCTCTTTGAGGAAGGTGTTTTAAGAAACAAGTGCAAACTTGGCTCACTGATTACATCTCTGCCTTCACACCTTTATAATTCTCTATCTGTCTTTGTTTTCCATATTGATTTATTTCTCCTGCACAGTATTCAAAGTACTGAGATGTCAGGTGTACCACTGTAAAAGACGTAACTTAGACACTTTTTAAAAAAGATTCAGCTTTATTTAACTTGTGCTCCTGGTTGTGTGCTACAGTGTTATCGAAAGGCAAACTGATTCATACAGAATTTTAGGCATAGCTGAATGTTCATGGATATCCGGTGAATGAAGGGCTGATGTCATTGTGATTGTTTGGTGAAAAATCTTCACTTTTGATACCTGGTTTCTATTTATTATCCAAACAATTAAAACAATTTGATTTTGTCATATTCTTTCAAATAAATTGTGAGCATAGTTTCAGTTTATACTGAGTGTAAATGCCACCCATACTGAAGTGTTTGCCTTTCCTCATAAGTAACTTGAATATATATTTTGACTTCTTTCTACACTTTCAGAGCAGGAATTTTTTTCTAACAGGGGAAGTTTTCACAATCTTTAACACACGTTAATGCTCTTGGTGACCCCAATAAGACCTTTGCCTGGCAGGGCAAATCAGATCTCTCTCCCCTGAATGACGTGGACTTGTAAAGAGTCGCCTCTTCTAAGAAGGCAGCTCCAAAGCAGATGAAGGTGTGTTTGGCAGCTCAGTTTTTGCTAATCTGCTCAAGCGTTGTTTTGGGACGAATAACTGATCACCATATTACAAGGTTCCTGACTCAGGCCTGCAGGCAGGGTTATTTTTCTCCAAACTACACAGCCCAAGCAAGATCTACTCCAAGTGCTCATGGCCGCTAAAATACTTTGACAATCTCAGTTGTGTTTCACTAACCTTTTTATAATTTTCTTTATCTTTTTGAGAAAGTGAAAATAAGGGCTGGATCAAGAATTGAAGTGCATATCAAATAAACATTAGAAATATGTAGCTAGTTTCGACAGAAATAACATCTGTATGTAATAATCTCTGAAACATCCAGTAAGCCGGTAAGCAATGGCAAGTTGAATTTTTTTCAAGAGAAAATCACATTTGTCTGCTGCAAGCACCAGTAAACAAGGGCGCTCCTACTCTGTGACCTCTTGTTTCCTGCCTTTTTGAATCTGTCTACCCTGCAGCAGATCATTCCTAGCAGAGACCTACAGGAACCACACGTCCAGTTTCCCTCTCACATGAATAGAGAAAATCTGCTTGCGATAAATTGTGGGTAAACATCTCAGCGCCTCAGAGGTTCTGGTATTTTAAGGAAGATACCGGAAACGATTGTATTAATGCAACACGGGATCAATTTTGGTTACCCTTCAATTTGTTTATGTAAAGACCGTGATGTGTGAGCCTCTGCTGGACCTTAAACAATCAAACACTAAATCATCATGAGTCAATGTGATCTGCTGCTGTCTCGGTGGAGCTGACTAAGGTGCTGCCACCTCTTCCTGTGTTAGGAAACGGCTTACGAGAGGAGGCAGGGCATGTTCCACCATGGATGATTTATGATTTTTTTTTTTTTTCAGCGAACTGTTGCATAAAGAACGGTGTTGTTGGAGACCATCTCCAACAACCACTTAAAGCTAACTGCTGCTCTTCAGTGTGTTGGGTGGATTTTAGGTATTTATTGTGTGGTCTTTACTTTAATCTCTCTAATTCCTCTGGAAAAAAAAAAAAGTCAATTTATCTTGTCGGAGCCGCCGTCCTACAGAGAGGAGGACTATCAGTGTACTAAGTGAAAAGTCACTATCAACGTAAGGAAAACTGTTTATCTTAAAGAAAAACATGTATGGGACATATTCTTTTGCACACAGACAGATTTTCTCCTCTAATCTGAGTGTAACCAGTGCATGTTTAATGCATATTTCAGCAAGCCCAAGCAAGGTGCCTCAGAATTACCACTTTACTCGTGGGCCCCGGGGCCTTGGAGTCGACTTTGACATCAAGAGAATATGTTTGGGAGAAGGAATGTGCGGCAAGCTTTCACCTCCAGGTATTTATCTTCTAAGGTGGGGTGGACTAGAGAGGGAGGCGGTGGGAGGGCGTCGGGTGCAGCCAGGCTATGTCATGGCAGGTCGAGAAAAGGCAGACATGAACCCGCCTCAGCGTAGCTCCACAACCCCACAGACTACTGTGGGCACACAGGCTGCGTCTGATAGCCTCTTGAAAACACATTCTGCAGCTTCTGCAAGGAAAAGAAAAATCCCACCTAACCATACATCAAAGCATTGGCTTTCAGATATTTTGCAGAGAAAGAAGTCAGGCAACTTGAGTGTAACTCAAAAGGAACTGAGTTATTGGAGTTGGGAGTAATGTAAAAGAAAATAAGATAAAGTTTTACATCAGAATCCGATTTAATTTAGCTTGTACACAAAAACACCTTCCACTTTGCTCTCGAGGTGGGAGGTGGAACTGAGAAGTTACTGCACGTGCTCCTTTGCCAGTTACTGTCGGATTTTTGTTTATTTTGGTGGGAACAACTCAGCCAATCAGATCCTGTGTTTACCCGGCTCTGTGTCGCTTCTCTGGTTGCTTTTTCCAAAATCCAACTTTAAACACTGACATTTTTCTGCTTGCAGCATGAGTTCAGCTGTGACAAGAGTTGAAACTTGCCTTCCAGGGTCTTTACTTGTTTCAAAGTGGGAAATGGAAAAAATGACTTAAAGAAATAATTACAAAAGTTAGATGACAAATTTGATAAATATCAAATGCATTGGAAGATAGGAATAATTGGGCATGTTTTTTTTTTCCATCTGTCTGCCCAGTGGCCCCAGTGTTATATCAGGATTTCCTTCCAGCCGAGTGTGTAATTAGTTTCTCATCAGCCTTAACACCAGGGGACCCATTAATGGAAGCAGTTCAGGGTCCACCCAGTTCCAAAGCATTGCCAAATATTGGGTGATTTATCGCAAACCGGGCATCTTTTGTTATTTTTGTCCTACAGTATGAAAGCTGCCGCGATTGAAGGATGGATCTTAACAGACACGACATTAGCTACCTCAGAGCCAGATGACATAAAAATTGAAAGAATGGAAAAAAGGTGAGCAAATATGAATTGTTTACTGTACAATATGCTTTAACCTTGACTGCCTAAGCTATATGGCAATACATGTCCCTGGGAAGGAGATTTTCAAAGTATGACCTTGAACCTCAAATTAAAATACCATAGTTTCAAAGCATAAACACAAAGATTCAAGACAAAGATGTATAACATGGTTCAATTGATTTATCTGAAACATCATGCCTGCTTTAGTTTTAAAACAGGGTCATCTAAATATGAGAGACTGGCAACGCTCCTTTAGTTCCAACTTTATGAGCGTCTGTGTCTTTCACGTCAGAAATAATCTCAAACAGTTGGATTGGGCTTTTCTGTAGGCATCAAAAAACGTAGTAGCGTAGTAGTGGTCACTGCAGCAGTTTCCTTCACATCTGAATAAAAAGTCACTACACCGCAGGAAACGTCAAGATTTTAGCAGCTTGGAAACTTTAAAACCTTGTTATGCCTTCTTACCAGTTGAGGATGCAAACCTAGTGGCTAGTTAGGCTTCTTGTTACATAATAACATAAACACTATTATACATGGCTAAACGGGCAAATATATGACGGAGTAAAAACATAGCACTAATTGGGATCCAGCTAAACGAAACGCATTAAAAACTCGTTAAATACAGAATTGTGGCATAAGTCATGATAGTGTAGTCCCAAGAACATGCTTCAGTTTTTACATTAGGTGTTTGTTCTGCAAGTAAGGAAATCCACATGCTGACCCCTCATACAGAGAAGGCTGTGCGATGATCTCAGTGGACAGGGATGCTCCTGAAGAGCCTTGCCATGTAAGCATTCAAAAATAAGTCTGGGGTTCATTGGGAATTCAGTGAAAATTTCAGTTCATTATATTAACTTTTTTCTTAGCATGATGTGACCTGATAGCCTTCCTGTCCAAGACCTTTATCACCTGTTAATACATCATCCTAAATTGGAGTAATGGCCGCTGCATGAAAGGTTGCCGCCCAGGGCAAGCCCGTCCTTCTGAGATACCTATATCCATATAAGTCCCAACCACAACTCCTTTTTTTGTAAATAAAGGCTTCAAATCACAAACTGAATTTTCAGAATTCAAATTTAGTCCAGACTCACAGAAAACAAACTCCTAAAATCTGGCGCAGAATCAGAAGCACTGAGTCAGATAGCAGCTTGTACATCATTAACCAGCCGCAAGGTTTGGCTTTATTATTTTAGTTTTTAACTGACAGCCCATGCTGCCAACGAACCTGTGTGGTGAGCCAGGTCATAACGCACCCCTGCTTAATGGTTTGACTGTTCTATCATTTAAATTAGAAAGAAAACAAATCTGTACATGCATGTAAATACTTTTATCATTAAATGATATACCATATACAAGTTTGTGGTTGCAATCGTGCTTAATATTTAAACAAGCAGGTCAAATATTCAGGCTCTAACCTTTCAGACTACTGCAACCCTTATTTTAATTTTAAAGTACACGAGTCAAAATATTTAAAAAAAACTTATAGAACTTAAAAACGAAACTTTTTTGTGTGCTTATTTTTAATGAGAGACTTCTTAAAAGTTGCACCATGAAACTGGCCCTAAATGACAAATAAACAATCTCCCAATAATCTCTGCACCATATATATATGACTTATAAGAAGCTGACTTGAAAATATAAGCATAAGACTTTCAATGTACCTTTACAGCAATGTCTTTTGTGTGGATGGCAACAACACTTCTGTTCTATTCTATTCTATTCTATTCTGGCCTATTCTCACATGCTGCTGGATAAGATCTTTATAAACCTAAAACGGTAGAAATAGTTGGGTTTGATGCATCTAATGAATAGGAAAACACAATATATATTAATATATGACCTGATGATCATCACACAGAGCCATTCAAGAGAAACTTGGCAGATCGATTGGTCCAACACTTTTTTTTAATTATTGTTGACACATTTTCATGAAATCCATGTAGTAGTTTCACATGCAGCTTTTCCAATTAGGCAGGAAGTAAGTTTGCAGTAACAATAAAAAAACGAATAAAGGGGAAAGACAACAAGAACAATACCCATAGATGTACTTGAAAAACTTTCATCAGTTGTCCTATGAGATGTCCTTTGGGACATCACCTGATGCAGATGTTTTTAGATTAGATTTTATTTTGATGAAATCATGTTTTATAACAAAAATAGTCAAACAAAGAAAACTTGCAATGAAATGCATTTTAGGGAATATGAGAGTTTGAAATGTCAACAGAAAGGCACATTTTAGACAGCTTGTGTTTGTTTTAGTTGTGCCACTGGGAAGTGGGTAGGGGGTGGGCAAAGATCACCTCTGTAATTTTGCAGGCCCCTCTGCAGAATCTCCTCTGTGTCAGAACAGCATACTGTTTTTTTTTTTTTTATCTTGAGGAGAATGACTTCAGGACAGAATAGGGCAAATGTATAAGTTGCGAAATGTATGTATTTATTTATATATGATATTTTTAGTCCACTCACTACTGGCCCCTCACCATATCTTTAATGACAGCACCATCAAACTCCCTAAGTTCTGTTCTGGCTTTTGGCTTTGGTGTGCCATCCCAACATTATCAATGGAGCACCATCAGGCTGCCCTCTTTTAAAAGTCCCAGGGGGCGCACCTGGTTGGTTTCCACGCATTTACCCGGTGGGTTAAATTTTTCTATTGTAAGATGCTATTATTAATAATTAATAGTAACAATAAAATGAATAACAGCATTCGTTACGGGCTATTCAAATACGCTTAAGGTGAAGCTGAAGGACCATTACTGCGCGTAGACAGTAGTGTCCCGCTGCTGTCAGAAAACAAACTGAATCTACAGCCGCTGTCGCACATGGAGGATCATCAGAAGCTTCTCCGCATTTCAACAATAAAATAGCATCGACGTTTAATTTAAAGTGTGAAAAAATAAACGATGGAAAAAGGGTTGAAGATAAAGCTTACCACCAGATGGGATAGCTTGCCATGACATGCGTGAGCCCCCAGAGCAGCAGGAAACATCCAAGGTATATCATCCTCAAAGTTTCGCAAAACCTCTCCAGCAGAACGCCAACATGCGCGCTCGGCCGCGCACACAGACCTGAACTGAAGAGCCAAGCAAAAATAAAAAAAATTAAATCAAGGTAAAAATCTACAAGCTGCTGGATTTTTATTTCAGTCTCTCAACAGTCGGTGGGGGAAAAAAATGTCTATCAATCAATCGCAAGTGCTGGAACTGAGGAGCCAAATATTAAAAGTTAAAAGCCGCTTGCTCTTTTTTTTTGAGGACCCAATCAGCAGGTATTGCCAAAGGGGGAATTCTGATGATATGTTCCTTCTGTTGCCTTGTCAGCCGGAATGAGCTAATTTTAAGATGTGTTTTAGTGCTCACTGAGAATTGCTGGCATTAGCATGCAGTGTGTGTGTGCGTGTTTGTGTGTGTGTGTGTGTGTGATATATAATGTTGTTTAAAGGAGAGAGGGAGGGTCCTCGGGATTTTAAATAGACATCAGAACCCCCGCGGATTGCGTAGCTATAACAACCTGTCCGGATTTCACTCCCTGGCTTGAAGCTTCTAAAATGCAGAAATAAATATGTGTGAATTGCTCGGGAGCCATTATTAGGGACCCCCAGTCCTCTAATTGTGCCTGTTTGTTATGAGTGTAAAAACAAGAAGTTGAGAACTTGTAAAGATTCCCCCTCGACCACGTCCTTATCCAAGAAGCATTCAGATCTTTAGGTTTGATTTTTATAACACTCGTGAAATGGAATAAAGTTTAATTTGAACTTTTCCTAGACTAGTCACACATTATTAACCCTATTTGTTGCGCCCTAATATTTCCGTTTTACGCTGTTATTCCAGCAGAAATGTTCAAGAAAGTTGGCAACACTGCTGACTGAAAATCAGCATACTGTCTGTGTTTAGAGGCTGTTGACTGATTTAATGATAGGCGTGTCGGTCTCTTCGTTCACAGGCACTGGTGCATATCTTCATATTAAAATTAATGTCCTGTAAAGCAACAGCAGATAATGTAAAGATTAACTAGATCAAAGGAAAACCTTTCATTACTGCTTCTGTATTTTAATGCGTTTTAGTCAACTTTTTTTTATTTCAGCAAGTAAATAATCATTATACTAATATGGTCATATAGTGAATGACATCTTTGACCTTTTTTTTCCTGAAAAGCGTTCACTGAAGAGCGAGACATTAACGTAAACGCTTATATCTGGACAAATGGGTTTATTCTGGATAGTTAAAGTTTGAAAGTGTATTGTTTTTGAATGCCACGTCTTTGGTTTTATTAAAATAGCTTACAGGTTTTTTTTAACCACTCTGGAGAAATCTGGGAAATGACAATTTTAACTCATGGGGACACTGTCTATTGATTTGCATCTACAGTTTGAAATGCTCAATCTTTGCACAATAAGTGGGTCACCATATTGTCACAGACATAGGCTTAGTCATGCTGAGTATTTTTTCCTAATTAACATTGCACGGGTATTTATTATCTGCCATTTGACAGTTTTGCTTGTTTTTGTTGTTGTTTTGCTTGTTTTTGTGATTATGACTTCTGCTGGGAGGCAACCTAAGTTTTCATAGCACTTTAAAATTGTCTGGGTTGCAATTACAATATGTATTTTATTCTGAGATTTAAGGTTCATACATGTTTCCCCCTCGTTTGTCAGTGTGGTCATCTCTATTTGATACACTGTAACAGACTTATCATCAACAAACATTTTTTAAGTTAAAAAAAATCCTGACATTAGAGGAAAAACCTGGAGAGGCCCACAGATGTCCAGACGTCCAAAAGGTGGCGTGAGTCTGGATGTTACCGCCATCTAGTGGACAGATGAATGGATAGATAGATAGATAGATAGATAGATAGATAGATAGATAGATAGATAGATAGATAGATAGATAGATAGATAGATAGATAGATAGATAGATAGATAGATAGATAGATAGATAGATAGATAGATAGATAGATAGATAGAAAAATTTCTATCACAAAACACAAACTTTATTCAGTAGGACTGAGAGGGAAACAAAACTAGACTGGAGGTTGTTAATCCCTGACATAGACTTAGTATTAGAATCTACGACATAAAACTTGCATGTTTTTAATGAATTAATTATTTTATCCAAATATTAATAGTATACATCTGAGTGTTTATTACCATATGTAGATTTGAGAAAATCTGCAACAAATTCAAAATTGTGCAACCCATTGATTTTAACTGATTTATTTTGCACTAGATTTGTTTTGTAATGAGTGAATCACCCTTCCACCCTGGTCAGCAGAGAATTGATGGTAAGATGGATGGAGCAAAATAACAGGCTTCCAATCCTTGTTTTCACTTTACAATTGCACACTACTTTGCGTTTTTCCTCTTAAATAAGATCTCAAATAAATACATTAAAGTTTAGGATTTTAATGTGACAAAATCAAAAAAGATTTGGAGTTGTGGTGGGTGAAAATCAGGAAGTGAGAAATGTTCAAATCAGGAAGTTAGAAAAATGGACAAAAAAACATTACCCGAATTACAGAACTAACAGCTGCCCCAACAAACCAAACCATAGAAGATGGCTGATGCCACCACAGAGTCAAAGAAGATCTTCAGGAGCTCCACTGCATTCCAAAAGATCTCAGAGTCCTCAGCAGGTAAAGTCCGCTCTGATCCTTCCTGTAAAGAGCATCAGTGTTGTGACACCAGTCCAGTTTATTGTTCAGGTGAACCCCCAGGTACTTATCTCAACATCAGTTCCCTCGGTGATGACCAGTATCAATGGGGTCTGCATCTGCGCGAAAGCTCACCACCACCTCCTTTGTTTTCTGTGCATTTAACCTGAAATGGTTCTGTTGGCACCAGTCTACAAAGCTCTGTATCCACTGTCTGTACTGAATATATTTTCTTCCACCCTTAGCGGCAAAGGAAATTGGAGAAGAAAAATGTAGTGCCTGTGAAGTGGTCATTGAATTTTCCAGTGGGACATAGGAAGTCTGGGTTTTTGTCACACTTTTTTTTCTCAGATTTTGTCATATTTAGTCATCAAATTAACACATTTTAAAAATATAATTATAATCTTAAAAACATCTGGCTTCCAGTTTTTCGCTCCCTGCAGCCCTCTCCTTTCAGTTCACCTCCACCAAGAAAACAGGAGAACATCAAGTCTCCTCTGTGTGGCCACATGACCTCACGGGGACACTGATGTCATTTGCTGACGGCCAACCAGTGCTTCTTGTCAGTACACTGCCTCACCGCCCTCAGTCAGACGCCCTCTGTTTGACATAAAACAGCAACGATAACATCATGCGGTGCGGAAATATTGAACTAATCACACTATCATTACTTCACCCCGTTCTCCATGAATAATTTCCTGATGTACTAGAAAGCTGTTAATGCTTCTTTGTGCAACAGGATGCGTTTATGAGTTGGATAAAAAAAAAAAATCTCAGGAAAAAAAAAATTTATTCACTAAACTGTGCCCTGCATTGTCTGTGTGTAAATATGACTGTACCACTAGATGTCAGCATTGTAGCAGAGCTGTAGTCTGATTTATATAGTAAACTTTTAAATTGGAAAACAACAACAACTGGGAAACAAGGAAAGGCCATAATTTGAATTCTTAACACCTTTATCTAATACACTAGGTTAACTAAAATATATAATAAGAAAACTCTAATATATACGTTTCAGCCACAAAGGAATTATGTAAACAATTAGAAACAGGCATTGATGCATATATCTATCTACACACACACACACACACACATATATATATATATATATATATATAAAACCCCTGAATACCATGGTCAGATTTGAAGTTCATCAAATCAGATCTGATGGCTACAATAATATTTTAACAGCATTTTGGATCATAGTTGCTTAGATCAAGAACAGAATGAGATCTGTGCATCAGGACGAGCTGTTCTGATCTGCCATCTCATGTGTTGTGCTGCCACTTCAGATTGCTGGGAAAAAAATATACATCCCATTTGATGACAGTGAGGCCTCCGTAAGCTTTGACGTAGACTATGAGATGTCACCTGGAAACAACTCACCACTCTCCCCTCTATAGCCTGTAGGCATGGGAAACAAAGCAAAGGTTCTGCCTCGGCTTCCACATTATCTGCAGGATGGGCATTACTGCAGGCGTCGACATTCCTATCTGGCTTGCCGGACTCTTGTTAATACAGCCTGCGAAAGGTTTAAGATAAGGGGGGGAAATTATGGTGGACCGTTTCAAATCTCAGTTCCCTGGAATGGTCTGACATCACATTTGTTGGGTTTGACCGTTAAAACACACGCAAAACGGCGTCATGTGCACAATCTTACATGATCTTTGGATTAAAACAAAACAAAATATGATGAATCTGACCAAAAAAAGAGTTATCGGCAAAACAATATAGGCTTGTGTTTTTTTTTTTAAAACTGCAATGAAAACATGTCATGTAAGAAATCTGAGGTAGATTTCTTACGGACATGTAGCATGCAAAAAATAAATAAATAAACGTGTTTTTTTTATTTAGATATTGCAAGACTCATTCCAAAGTACTCTTAGTCCTAGGCCTTAGGCCTTATTGAAGAAATTCATCCTAATGTTACAATGCAACCAGTGCTTTGTTTGGGTGATAAGACTGAGGTAATGCTTACATCATGGCTTCCTTTTTACACACGGTGGGGATTCATAGATGAATAGTTACACTTTCATCTTCTCAGTATAGACCATTTTACTTAGTGCTGTCACTAGTAATTTCTTGTTACTGATTGATTGTGTGATTAAGATTCTTTACCACAGGAAACTCACTTTAAACGTCCAAATCTGGGAATTCTGAAACAGCCCCTCAACATCAATGAGGATGACACCAACTGCTTTTGCTTGCTACATATGTTATCTCTTTTCTCTCCTCACTTTTACATCTTTGCCCAGATGTTTTTCTCAACCATACAACAGTGCTCTGCAAAAGTATAAGGCATACCCCTCAAACTTGTCAAAATGTTGTCACATTGCAACTTCAGTGTCGTTTCTAGGGATTTTATATCCTGGCCAACCAGATTAATAATGTGTAGCACTCTACGTTCTGCATATTATCAATCTAGGACTGCACCTATCAAATCCGTTCGGGGAAAGGACGGACATGTAGTAGAACTTTCTGAGCTGATTGGGCGAAGCAACACCTAATGCCCGCCTACCAAAGGTTGATTTTTAGCCAATCACGGTATCAAATCAAAATGTAAGCGAAAGGCATCATGAAAAACCACAAGGTAAGCTAGTCAAGGCACAGCTTCTTGCTGTTCTTCCTTCAAATATGAAATTGTGAATTCTTACAAAACAGATGTGATAGCAGCAGCTATGAGTGCGTCCTCCTGCGGTGCCATGGGTTTTTTTTTTTTTTTTGGGGTTTAGCTGTGGGTTCGGCAGCTATTGCTGTTATCACAGCTATATGTCCCGCCTTAAACCATAATACTACAACGTGATTGTCCCGAACCGTTTTTGGTTCGGACACAAACGGTTGAAGCAGGAGCGGTACAAGATGGATTCTCATGTGTTTGTGAACACACAAATTCAGTGAGAATCCAGCTTGCAGGCAAGGTTAGGGATTTTACTTGGTACAGCAAAACCAAATACCAAAGGTACATGGTGCTGCGAATAAAAATTCAGCAGTTCAAATTTCATATAATTTTTAAAAGAAAAGGCTTTCGTCTTTCCACTTTTTCATGACGTTCAGGTTTGTCACTTGAAAGACTACTAAGTGTGGTGTCAACAGATTTTCTCACCTGAGCTGTGAATCTGTACAGCTTCTCAAGAATTACCACGGCCTCTTTGCTGCTTCTACTGTTAACGTTCTCCTTGTCCGGCCTCTCACTTCAGGTGGATAACAATATCTTGTTAGGTTTGGGGTAGGGCCATACTCTCTTTTTGTTTTCAGAGGAATTGTTTGACAAAATTCAAGAGATGTTTAAAACTTGGGATATTGTTTTGTAACATAACTTTTCCACAAATGTCTCTAGGTCTTCATGAAGCTGCTTGTTCCCTAATGATCTCTAGCAAACGTCTGAGGTCTTCAAAGTTCACGGGTCTCTATTGAAAATGAGAATTCGTGGTTCAATAAGACTACCTGTATAAATAAAGGTTTAATGATAATGTACCATCTTTGTTGGTCTATCATATTATTCTAATAAAGTACATTGAAGTTTGTGGGCATCTCCAATCGAGTTGTAGAAGCACATCCGCTATTAAATTTTATGGTAGCTGCTCTCTCTCACAAGGTTTATTTTGAAATGGACTCAGGATGTTTGTTTTAGTGCTTAGTTCACTTAAATCAACGTGATTGGCACATGTAGGCAACCATCTGCTCCATATGGTATGCCTGAAACGCTGCGACCAGACACATTAAAGAGAAAAAAAAATCAATGCGATTTAGCTTCAGGGCTAACAGTAGTTCATTACACCTAAAATGAAAGTTCAGTATTTTTTACTCAGCTGCTAAAAAGTGAGAAAGTCTTCATCTCTCTTCTCTTGTTCCTGCAGTGACCGTCTCCTCTGGGTCATCCCAGGTTACAATCAGAAGAAAGGATGGCTGTGCAGGCTGCAGCTGCTAAGTCGAACCCTGTCTTATTCCATTAATGCTACGTTAGGCAGATCCCACCACTCCATGAACAGCACCTGCTGGTCTGGACCGCGACCTGTTCACTTTACAGCTACCTGAGGTTTCACTGCATGGACCACTGACGGTGCTGTTGAGACTGTGTTGTGTCACTGTGGACGCTCTTCTCCAGCAAAACGTTGCAGATGAGCAGCTCTGTTTGTTCAAGGCCAAATAGAAAAGTGCGATTCTGCAAGCAGCCCTGCAGGCTGGGGGTTTCACGGGCTGCTCGGAAACCATGAAAGGATTGTTTCACGCGCCTGTGGTAGCAAAACAGTCCGCTGTGGGTTTATATTAATGTAATTGTGTAAATGTGAGCTCACATGAGTAAATTTTTTATTTCTTAAACAAACCTAAAGACACTTTTGAAAAACTAGGAGCCCTATTTTATTACGATGTAAAAAAAACTTGCAATAACAGGTACATTTTTATTTCTTGCAACTGTTACAGAGCAGCAACCTAAATGTGTCTCCTGGCTTTTAATAACCAACAAGCCTCTACATGCTTGAATACAATTTGTGTCAACACTTCACAAGATACTGTGCAAGTATAAAAGGTTAGCTCTGTCAAAAAAAAAAGCAGCTCAGGATTAAGTTCAGTTAGTGTTTTACAGTGCTTTGCAAACAGAGTTCATGCCTCTGGAACTTGCTCATGCTACAACCACAAAATGCCATATTTAATTTGTATTTTTAGGTAATAAATAGATAAAGCTGTTAATAATTTACAAAGAGGAAGGAAAATAATACAAGTAAAATCTTGAATGTGTGATTTGTAATTGTATTCAGCCCCAGTTAATCTGATCCACATACCAAGTAGTGAGAGAATCTGTTCACAGGGCATGGCTTTTATTCATTTGATCCACATTTCTGACCTGTGTCAAGAAGAAAGCTGTGATAAGTCCTGCTTAAGGTTTGCCACAAGCCATGTAGAGGAGACAGAAGACGTGGCAAATGGACTGAACATAAAGAGCACTTTTCTGGCCACACAGATCACTCAAAGCACTTTTATACAAGAGCCATATTTTCCCAGCCCCACACAGCCATCCACAGATACAGAAACCAGAACACAGCTTAGTGTTCAGTCTTTTGCTTAAGGGTATGACAAAATGTGGCTGGCGAGGAAGCTAGAATCAAACCCACCACTTTCTGATTGGAAGGTGATTACCGGTTGGCCAACATTCAAAGCATGTAACACTACCATTCAAAAGAAACAAACCATCCCCAGAGTGAAGCATGGTAGTGGCAGCATCATGCTGTATGGATAACTTTCTTTGGCAGGGCCGGAGAACATGGATAGAGCTAAATACCGGGAAGTTCTGGAAGAAGACCCCTGACAGAGATTGGATGTTCATCCTCCAGCAGGAGGGTGAAACAAGGCACCAAGGCCGATTATAGAATGGTTGAGGCATATGCATGTGTTACAATGACCCAATAAACCTCCTCACCTGAATCCAATTGAGAATCTCTGGCACAACTTGAACTCGGCAGTTCCAAAAAGCTTGAGGTATTTTGCAAAGATGAATGGGCAAAAATGTCAGTCTCTCGATGTGCAAATCTGGTCAAAATATACCCCAACATATGTGTCTAAATGCAGAAAAAGGTGATTCAGCATGTATGACCATCCTTTGATTTCCCTGTGAAGTGATTCAGTCTTTCCCAGAAGATCCCAATAAAATAATTGTTGAGGTTGTACCTTGACACAAAGTTAAAATCTGCTATGAATGCTTTTGCAAGGCACTGTAGGTGGTTTTACACCAGACTGTAAGTATGCATACGTTATCTCATAAGTAATCATCTTGGAGGCACTCCAAAGGTGGAGATCTGTGGTGCAGTTTCTTAAACAACAGCTTCGGTTCCTCTCCAGTTCCTCTTTTTTTTCAGGCTGTGAACTGCTGTAGATGGTGCACCCCGACGCCTGAAACAGCAGAGCAGCGCAGACGCACCGTCAGCCTCCAAACCTAAGCCACAAATTATGTCTGGTACATGTAAAAGATCATATCACCCTGTGCTGGAGTAGAGGTGGTGAGAATGAGGAGTTTGGTGGTAACTGGGTTTGGACGGATACGATTTGCATTCCTCTCCAGGGAAGTGATATCAAGACAAGGTCAGACCAAGGCTAATACAGGAGAGTATGAAGAGACGAGCAGGAGATGGAATTTAATCTTTGCTCTTTGCTCGTAAAAAATGTTTTATCTATAACACAATACTATAATTTTCATGAAATCCACATGATGAATCAATTTGTACAAGATACACTCTTGCAATAATAATCTGCATCTTTTCAAATCCTTTCATTTGACTAATCCGTAGAGACAAAGGGAATATTCCATGTATACTCCAGTTGTCAAACTATATAGTCTGCTGTACCACTGAAATGTTTTGAATACATTTTAGGGGATTGCTCTTTCCAAGGAAATACCTCAAACCTCATGTTTGTCCTTTTGTCAAGTCTGTCTGATTTCAATTGCTGGTGCAGTAACGTCTGTGCTCAGAGGATACCTAGCTGCAACTGCGCAAAAAAGTTAGCACTTGCAGGCCGAAGCACTAATCGGAGGGACGTATTGAAGTCACACATGGATCTGAAAAAGAGCCGGTGGCTTTCACTGGTAGTTATGTTAGCATCTGGGGGGTAGGGTGCGGGTGGGGGTTGGGGGCAGGAAGCAGGAAGAAGTAAAGAAAAAAAGGTGAGATCTCTAATAGCAGTGAAGGGAAACCTCTGGCAACCTAAAGAGATTAGTGTATTACCTTACAAACTTCTGCCACGTACAATACTTATAATCAATTACTGTCCTCGTAACTGTGCTCCCCTGACACCAGACGGCAACAGGCCTGATTTGAGTCTGAGCAGAGGGGACGAATGCGTTTTAAGAAGGGTGTGGGAATCAATTATCTCACTCAAGAGACATGCAGGACCAGTGGGTATTGCCTGGGATTAGTGTCCATTCTTGTCATGTACTGACAAACCCTCCCGCTGATCTCCTTAACACCAGGTGTTATTAAGAAGCCCAACTCTTACTGGGGGCCTGTGGGGCTTTTTGAAAAACTGCCCCTTGGGAATGACTGATGAGCTTATAATGCTGAAAAACACAGCATTCCTAGGCTTTCATGTGCTCACCTGTGCTGGTTTCTACATGGATGCTGAGTATGAGTTGAACGTGCAAAATCATGCAGAAAGTATATTCATGAGATCTACAAGCTTAGCTGGTGCAATTTAACTAATCTTCAGCAAAACTACTGGCATCATCCTTTGTGGCACTGGTAAAGGCACTGCATTAAAATGACAACCTGTCAGAAAATTCAGATAGTTAAAAACATAACTGTTTATTGGATGCTTTTAATGAAAAAGTAAACGACTGCATTCAAGAAAATTGAAACAGCTCATTGTGGTTTGAATAAAGCTGTCATTATAGTGTTAATTGGTTTTAAAAAATGCTGTATAACTTCAACAATGATCATTTTGTGACTGTTATGGAGAATTTACCGTTTAACCTGTGATCATATATAAGGAATATTAAGCAAAACAATATTTTTTTTCTTATTTTTTTACATACAGATAATACATTGAGTATTGTGAGCAGGTGGTTTTTTTCATGCTTCATCCAGCCATGAATCACACATCAGGTGCTCACATGATTTTGCTGTGGGTCAGAAATTTCCAAACATCCAACTGCCAATAAAAAAAACTTCTTGCATATAAATGTAAATTATCATTGCTTAGTCAAATTCACACGATATTTTGGATGTTTTTCACTGGATATTTCTCAACGGAACCATGGACAGATGTGAAGAGGAATCAGTAGAGTAATTTCGTGCAGGTAAACAAAAATGAAGGAAAATAAAGATACAATATTTTTTTTGTGTAACAGTGATACTGTACAGTGAGGGCAAATGAACAGAATAAGACTAATAATATTGTACAGTTATTAAAATTACCTTACTCAGATTAAATGAGTTCTCCAACAGCTTCATGCTTGGGGTTGGAGGCATTTTCCAAGAGTGTTCTTATTTTTAAAAATCCAGTTGTTCCATCTCCTACCACCTGCACAGGGTCAAATGGGATTCCTAGGACTGAGTTGGTCAGAAAAGGCCTTCAGGAGCCCCCCTGCATTCCAAAAGATCTTAGCTTCTTCAGCAGGTAGAATCTGCTCTTATCCTTCCTGTAAAGAGCATCTGTGTTGCGACTCCAGTTCAGTTTATTGTTCAGGTGAACATCCCGGTACTTATAAAAGTCCACAATCTCAAAATCAGTTCCCTGGACGTTAACCAGTGTGAATGAGGTGGGTCTGTGCCTGAGGAAATCCAGCTCCTTGGTTTTCCCCACAATGACCAAGAGATGGTTCCACTGAGGCCAGTCCACAGCAAAGATCTCACCAGGGGGGCAAATATGTTTGAGGATCGATCTTTCAAGGGTCTTCATCAGATGTGAGGTCTTCAACACAGGTACCATACAGAATGTCTTCCATAGCTCTGGTACGTTGCCCTGCTTCAGTCTCATGTTAAACATGTATCCAGTGATGCAACACCATTGATCTGCGTAGGCCCTCAGACCATCTCTTCACTGTGTATGTCACAGCTGGTTCTCTGTGTACAAGAGGTTTATACACAGGCTGGAGGTGAACCATGCTGTGATCTAAGCCACCAGGGGAAGGATAGGTAGTGAGTTGTATGCTTGGTGTTGTCATACAATAAGTTCAGTGTTTCATTGTCTCTGGTGTGGCAGGTCAAACACAGGGAGAGTGGAGAACAGGGAGCCATGATTAAAATCCCTGGAGATCAGAAAACGGGCCTGGGGATGCTGCTTTTGGGGTATTCCAAAAAAAGTAAAAAACAAAAAAAGTAAAAACAACTTTTGGGGTAGCAGTGTGGACAACATCGCAGGCTGCTGAAGCATTGGCAGAGGGGGGAACATACATCGTTATTGGGGTAACATGTGTAAACCTTTGTTGTAGATAATAAAACTAGCAGCATCTGTTGGTAGGAGTTCATGAAGAGTAAATGAAAACGGTCAATGTTTATGTGTGTGTCCGGAGTAAGCGCGCTTAGCCATGTCTCAATCAGGATACATGGTCTCCAAACACAAGAGGCAACAAAAAAGAAAATATAAACAATGTTGTCAACAAAGCATTAAGCTCCATACTTTCCACAAACAAGGTGGAATAAATAGTAACACACAACATTGCCATGGTTTGAAGGGTGAGCATGCTTGATGTGTTTATCTGATATGCAGACCCACCGTGGGGCATGGTCTGGGCAGAATGTTGCAGTCCCACCTGGACACAATCACCTAATGCCTGATGATCACTATTCGCCTGATAGTCAATTGTACTTGTTAGATTTCAAGCCAAAAATGCACTTTTGAATCCTTTCAAGCATTCTAATGTCTTTCTCTGCTCCATATTTTTCAGAGCCAAAGATCTCGGTTGTTCCTCAGATTCTTTGAACACATTCACATTATCCTCCCTACAGAGAACAATCATCGCCTCATCAGTAAAATATCCTTGTCCTAAAGAGTTTGCCTTCATGTGGGTCAAAAGATTGTCTCTGATCATGACAAATGTCCAAAAATAGATTTAAAGAAAGGAAAAACTCAGGAGTGAATGGGAGCTGCAGAAACAGGTTGTCTGCTCATGTGACGCTGGAATTTGCCTCACATATGACAAAATACTTGATTCATTAAAAACCATAGTACTTTAGTGACTGTTTAAGATTATATGTGCAGATTGAAAAACATTTTCTTCAGTCAATTATTGTATGCAGAATGTTAGACTTTTGCATGCCCTTTTCACATTGTTGCATTTCAGATCATTAAACATAAATTACATGTAAAAGCTGTAAAGAGGTTAATCAAAGTGACTATTAGACAGTAAACAAGCTAGCCATTGTTTAAGATTAGAAGCAAATGTTGCCAAGAAAACCTGGCCTCCACCCAAGTTCAGATACTTTTTTGTTTACATGGCAAAAAATCAAGGCGTGTGCCGACATAAATGATGTTAACTAATAGCTAAGCCGTTGAAATGTATTCAAACCAGAATCAAGAAGTGCTATCTTAGACACAAGGCATTCTGAGCATTCTATCTGTGGATAATTTTTCCAAATCAAGCTGTTTTATCTTCATAAATTTTTTTTGAAAAATGTATACGTGCCTGTCTTGCTTATCATCTGTTTTCTGATCTAACATAAATTTAACGTGTTGAGTTTCGCAATTTAAATAGAAACATGTAAGTGTGACAACAGAACATGTATTAATTAGCATGTTGACCGTGACAATAAATGCAGTTTTTTTTTGTAATCTCCAAATCTTATGCAATCAAATGCGTAGGACGAGTAGATATTATTCAGGAGAGGACTTGCCAAAGTGTTCAGAACATTTGCCTTGACAACTGATAGTTTGCCAAGATGTTGCTCAATGGGCCATTTTTGCAAAGCGATTAAAAGTTTTCATCTTCATTTCTTTTCGATTTCTTGAGAAACTGCCTGCAGTTATATTTGAGGAACTTGTTGTGAACTGGCATCCAATACAGTGTGAGAACTCCAATGAACCCTAGAAGGCGTGATCTCTGTGATGTCTTGAACCTAAATGTACATTATAAAAAAATAACTTTCTGCTGCATGTTCTCATTTTTGGAGAATAAAATCAATGTCTTGACAATAATGGAGCATAGTTATTTTTTCAGAATTTGTCACATTACAACAAAAATAATTCAATAATTTTTTTGGGATTATGTCATTGCCCAAAGCAAAACAGTGAATGACAGTGATGTTTAGGAAAAGTATACACTATTTTATGGATAGAAATTTGGAAAATGTAGTGTGTACTTATACCCCTCACCTTTACCCTCATGCCTCTAAATAAAATCAAATACAACCAAATGACTTGAGAAGTCACATTATAAGGGATGGACAATGGTAGAATTTAGTCTCAGTTTAATTAAAGCTATTTTGTGAATGCCTAAATAACAGAACCACAGAGACCAAAGAACACAACAGTCATATTAGTGATACGACGTGTAAAGAAGGCCATATCCCAGACTTGCAGCTGTAGTCACCATTGATATATATTACTGGGCTGTGATGGACTGGCGACCTGTCCAGGGTGTACCCCGCCTCTCGCCCATTGACAGCTAGAGATAGGCACCAGCACCCCTCGCAGCCCAATAAGGATAAGCGTGCTGGAAAATGGATGGATATATTACTGGATATTCGCTTCTGTAGACAGTGATATGTGCACACAAGCGCCTTTGCTATGCACTGAGCCTTGTCAACAAAACCATGCTGTTCTAATGTGGAATGAGTACATATCTGTCAAAAAAGA
Source organism: Fundulus diaphanus (assembly GCA_037039145.1). Classification (NCBI taxonomy): domain Eukaryota; kingdom Metazoa; phylum Chordata; class Actinopteri; order Cyprinodontiformes; family Fundulidae; genus Fundulus; species Fundulus diaphanus. The sequence continues at coordinate 25,779,658 of CM073133.1, read as the reverse complement.
AGAAAAAAAGAAAACGGTCGTAGCAGTCTTGGTTCTTATCTGATTTTCATACAATATGGCTCAAAATAAAGCTGAGAAAATTGCTGATGTTAAGATCCATAGATTTATGTAATTGTTTAATCCCTAAACATAAATCCATAAGCAGTGTGAGAACTGTGCAACTATATTGTTTCAGGTATACCGTGCTGTAAAGATCGCCATGCTGTCAGTTTGAGGTGGAAGGTGTGCTTGGTCAAGTTTTCCGGCTAAATCCACGTCTGTTTGCTTTTAAACTCCCTACTGCAGCTTTAATGCTAAAATGTCCAGAAATTCAGATGTGTACACCCTTCATAAACTCCAGTAATAAATTACTATAGCTGAATATTGACATCCTTGTAATATATGATATTATTTAACCTTTATTTAACCAGGTAAAATGTTTAGTTTTAGTAATATAAACACTACTTTCCATGGCATACCTGCATACATCACTCATTTGTCTTTGAATTTCTTGAAAATTGCATTTCATGTCAGCTAGATTTCAATTAAGTCAAACTGTCAAAGCACTATGTTATTCTACTTATAAAAGTTTATTGGCCTTTACAAAGAATTATTTTTGTGTACTTCTGATGATACTTCTGCTTCTGCAGCAGCCATGACTCAATGCATAGCAATGGTGCCTTTGTGTCACGCCATAGTCACGTGATGTCCTATACAGTAATATATCAATGTTAGTTACAGTCGTTCTGCAATGTATTGTTGCTGGGAGACTAAATATAAATGCACAACAAATGTTTAAGATTTTGAGTTGAAAACCATTTTCCTTTCCTTTCACTATTATGGACTGAACTATATTATACTGGGACGACAGTGGCGCAGGAGCAAGGAGTTTGTCCAATAACTGGTGAGTTGCCGTTTCGAACCCCTACTCTACACTTCACTTGGTTTGCTTGCTGTCAGTGGTCAGAGGGCCCGGTGGCGCCGATTGTCTGGCAGCCCCACTTCTGTCAGTCTGCTCCAGGGCAGCTGTGGCTACAATGTACCACTGCCAGCATGTGAATGAGTAAGTAAATGGATGAATGTAGTGTGAAGCGCTGTGGGGGTCCGGATTTCAGAAAGCACTATACAAGTACTGTGCTGTTTACCTTTTTTTTTTTACCATAGTGAGTAAAATCCTAATAAAAAGTAATGGCAACACTAAAGAGCAACACTAAAGAGTTTGTATGTTTCTCAGATTTTTACTTTTATGTCTGAATCAAATCCCAATTTTCCCCATGCATATTTTGACTTTTGTGATTTGAGCAAATATTATGTTTATCCAAAGGAAATGATTCGAGTGCCCCATTTTCTACACAAAAAGTCTGGTTTAGATCAATCTTTTTTATTAATATTTTCAAATGTATTAGGCTATGGAGGATAGATCTATCCATCTGAGTCCGATGGCTTTGAGTGAGAGCAACTGATATGTCAACCAGTGTTACGCTTTAAAAACAAAGCTCATTTTGGTCTATTTGTAGTAAAACAGAAAGTGTGTCAGTGCAAAAACAAACACAGTAAAATAGATAAATAAAAAAAAGGAGCTGCATTTATTCTCTGTGTCATATGGCCAAAAGGACTGTTTACTACACGGTTTAATAGCATCACAGCTGTTTGTATTGGTTTCCACCATTTTAAGGGTTTGCACCTCTGGAAACTAACTGTCACAGGCTGAAGTATTTTATCATACAGCTCCGGTCAGCTGAGATTAACCCAGTGTACAAACACTAAACCCAGTCACACACACACACTCTCACCGACCATGAATTTAGTCAAACCGAGCGATGAACAATCCTTGTGAAATTTGAGAAGGAATTGTGAATCAGTGTATGTATTGCCATGTCTCTCTCTCTCTCTCTCCCTCTCCCTCTCTCTCTCTCTCTCTCTCTGTTCATGGGAGGAGCGCAGTGCAGCTCCTCTCTGTATAAGAAGTGTTGAGCGTACAGCAAGGGATTTTACACAGCTACTCAGGAGAAACGAAATGATCTGCCCTGGAGCCGCAGCAAAATGCTGGATGGACACCTACTCCTGGGATGGTTATCGTTCACAGTTATAGTGCATCTTCTCAGCTTGCCTGGACCAACCACAGCTTACTTCGGGTAAGAACTTGACGCACGCACGCACGCACGCACCACAACCACAGGTCCAGGTGGCCATTGATGCTGCTTTCATTGATTTCATTGGTCACTGAATGACAAAGCAGCAGGTAACGCATTCTATTTCCCTTTTGGCAACAGCGGCTTGCTCGGTTTAGAAGTTGCACGCCGTGACTGAAAGTGATTCGCTGTGATTGCAATAGCAGGACCGACGGGGTCAGAGAGGTGTCACTCTTTGAGGCCTCGCAGCTGGTGTCTGTCGCAGGTTATCTGCAGCTTCAGCGGGTGTAGAGGGCGACTGAACGGCGCAGGAGCGTCTATCATAGGTAGACGCGCAGCCTCGGGGGCAATGCTGGCTGAGGATATATAGTTCATTCTTTACCTCCGACAGTCGGCGTCAGCTGAATGGCAGGTAGCAGTCGGCTGATCACTTTGTTGAAGTGTTTGTAAAATCCTATGTTACTCTGAAAGGCAGCCGCTTGGAGCGGAGCGAAAGGTGAGTTGCGAGCGCCTTAGACCCAACAGCTGGTAACAATAAAGCAATATGACTGACTGAAGTGAACTGGTGGCCGAAGAGTCTGCTCAGCTTGCACAGAAATTCCCCCCATCCAGCATAAACATGGCACAGCTTTGGCAAGTCTCTCTCTCTCTCTCTCTCTCTCTCTCTCTCTCTCTCTCTCTCTCTCTCTCATTCTCTCTCTCTATCTGGTTGTCTCGGTCAAATTTAAACAACACTTGAAACACGTGTAGGGAAAATAATTTAGAATTCTGAGCTTTTCATGAGCCATGTCATTAGGCACATTGTTGTTTATTATAGAGGGAGGCTAAATGGGGTATTCTCAGGGAGGGAGCACCTTGGATTTCAGGTGTATCTCTCATGGAATTCCCTTAAATGTCACTGAAGCTTCTTTTATTTTTTTATTGTTTTTAAATTTTCAGTTTTTCCAATATTTACTCTCAGACAGAGCCAGCCCAAGGTTATAACTGGCCGTGGGCAGAAACAGCTTTGGGGGCCGCTTCCCAGTACACCCATCAACCACCTGCCCTAACTACATTTCCCGTTTTACAACTACATGTTGTAAAACAGGGCATCATTCATTTCATCATTCATCCATGTAGCTTCTTAACGCATTGCTCCTCAGTTTTTCTTTTCATTTTAAATGAAGTATTTTAATGAATCATCAGAGACAAATAGATATAAAAATGCTAACATAATGAAGTTATTCTATTTAATTGTGCTTTAATATTTCTTTCAAACTGTATTTTCTTAGCTTATGCAATATAAAAACCGCTGAACCAGCAAAAATGGGTCTAAGCAACCCTGAGTTGCTTTTTGTAAAATTGCATTTCCTTACAGTAGACTATGAGAATTGTTATTTATGTTGACTACTGATTGTTAGCAGTCAAAAATATAATACAAATTCACACAAGGTCGGTATGAAACGTCCCACAGCAAAAAAAAAACTGTGGCATAAAATTACCAAAATTGCAAAAGTACAAAATAATGAGAAAAAATAAGGAGAAAATGAGCAGCACATTCACCAAGACATTCAGCTCTGGTAATAACCCTTTAATATTGTCCATCCCTAATTGTTTTGGAGCCTAGAATGTTGATCACAACTTGTTCTGTTGTTGATTTCCCAGCAATACATTTTTTAAATGTACTTGTTTATTTGTTTAGTTTTTTTTTTACCTAGGTTTTAACTATTACTATATACTTACAGGTATTGATTCTAGGTGGCTTATAAACATATTGAAGATATTTTAACAACTTAAATGACACAAAACAGCTTATTATTACTAAAGTGCAACAATCTTGTTTAAAATATGTTTGTACAGGAGAACCAGGCACTTGCCTCCATCATAATGTTTTTCAAACTAATATTTGTTGCCTGTGATGGGTCAGGTGCAAACTATAGTGCCCTCTATAGGCTAATATGAAAAACAAATCAGGTACTTCTGCAGTCCCCCCTTCCCCCTTTGGATTGCAACGCATTTAAGACAGTCACCTGTCCTTATTGCAGTACACAGTTAAATCCAGTTTGTCATCCTTTGGAGTGAACTGTATGAATAAAACAAGCTCACCGGTAAGAAGGCAGCAATGTCACAGTTGCACACTGTTATACCTCAGTTACTGGCAGCAGAGCAAAAAGACACCGGTAGGAGAGAGGACAGACCGGAGTGAGGGGGATTTGCATCATGCAGCGGGGAAAGTTTGAGCGAGAAGAAGAACACAAATAGGAGGGAAGAATACTTGTGCAATAGGGGTTCAACCTCAGGGTAGAAACATAGTTTTGAGTGAGGGCAGACCATATATCCAAGCAGCCAGTGTGTTGTTTGTTTTGAAATCATCAGGACAGAGATTTGAGAGAGAAGGTGCAAGGCTTTGATATGGTATGTTCTTAAATAAAGATCAGATATTTACCCACATATTTACTTATACTCAGTACATGTCATAATTTGTTTAAATCGGGAGTAAATATAAATTTGAAAAAAATATTAAACCTTTTTAAATGATCTATCTGCCTGGGTAAACTGAAATATAGGCTTTTTCTTGGTAACCAGAGTTTTAAGGGGTACATTATGTGTGAAAGTAGCAGGGGACCTAGCAGGGTTTGGGAACCTATGCAGAAGCTTAGTTCAGTTATGCCTCCGGCTGGCTGTGGTCTTGACAAGGTCGTTAACAGGAGATCAACTTGGCCAGCTGTCTTGTTTCTCCTGTAACTAATCTGAAAAGATTTTGCACTGTTACCAAGCAAGATCTACCTGCCTGTTCGTTGTTTTTTTCTGCAAAAAGTCCCTCATGGTTGTTCTTAGTGCTCCCCAGATACACTGAGACAAATGGTTGTAGACTGCAGGGTGATGACATCAGAGGCGTTTCCAGCAGAGTCAAATTTATGGCAGGTATGGGTGCTCAGGATCCAGAGGTATTAGGCGATCCGTGAACTGTGGTGAATCTGCAAGAGAGGACAAGAAATGTCCCCCTGAGGTCCTGTAAAACTCAAATGTGAGAGATTTTCACCAGCTGAAGTGGGCTTTTGTTTTCACACGAATAATTTTGCAGATGGGGAAAAAAACTTTTTGAATATAGTCAGAATATTTGATTTCTTCCTTTTAAATCTGTTAATGCAAGTTAACATTAATACTGGCACTCCTCTGAAACTAGTTGTTGTAAAATGCTACAAAAAGTCTCATGGGAACAACTCCTTTGGAGAAGCACAGGCTTGCATCCATGGCTGTGTCTTTCTCTGACTTTATTGTTTAGGCTCAATTAGTTTGTCTATATCACATTAGAAGGACAAAAGTAACTCTGCTTTCTGTCCCAAACTCCCTTTCTGTTGCTATTGCTGCCCTTGGCAGGCCCTGTGTGTTAAAGCTGATGTGCCAAATTGCCACCTTCACCAGCCTTAATGGTCATAATAATAATGCATATTGACTTATTCAATTACCACTCATTTTCAGCTCAGCTAGCCTGTTCTCCGTGGTGTGGGGAGACATGTGGTATTATCTTACTTGGGATTTATTATTTTCCAGCCCAGTCAGAGGAGAACATGAATGAGTAGCGTCAGTGAAGGATTTACCCTGCAGCTGAAGAACTTGAAGCATACCGAAACTGCTTGCACAGGTGACTCAGATACCAAGTGTGACTGCCCAGCGGACAGGTTCTGGGAAACCTGACACTGGCGATGCTGCGGCCTTAACTTGGAAGGACGCACACAAACACAAACCTGCTCAAATAAAATATTCCATGAGCGTGAGTCTTCCTAGGACCTCCTGGGTACTGATTTACTGAAAATAGTCAATGTCGCATACTCAATTTCCAGAGTGCGGTGGAGCGTAAGTGTAACATAAACACAATCTCTCCTGCCCATAGTGCACTCACCCGAGGGCGGGGTGAGATTCCTGGCGTAGTCGAGCACCCGCATAAATTGTCATCCTTTGCCACAAGAATGCGAATCCATTTTTTTGTTCCCTTAGCCTGTTGTGGCAGGTGCCGATCTGCTGCTCAGTTGTCATTTTGAAATGGAAGAGTTGAAGAATCTCTTCCAGCGCGACATTGCATCACGTTGATGAGTTTTATTTTTAACTCTCAGACCTATGACTGCTCTGTGAGGTACCTCTGTTGGTTTAAATCTGAGTGTTTGCTTAAGGCATGTAATTCTGTGGTCTGGTTAACTCTACCGAATGTGGGTCCTCAAACTGAGTCAAGAATCTCTCCCCCCTTTTTTTTTCTCCTCTGTTTAATTTAGTTTGTTGTGTGTCACATATACAGGAAACCGGCTCACATTCATGACACTGGAATTTACCAATTACAGAGACACCCAAATGTAGCAGTTGATGTTCAGTTGCTGCCATATGTATTATTAGTTTGTTCCTTAAGCTGCATAGTTGTGCTTTGAGGCAGGATTTTTGTTTCCGGCACTCCGTTAGGAAAGGCCGTAGTTCAAAAATAACGTGAAAGAAATTGCGCAAAAACAGATCAGAATAGATTAGATAGATATTATCATTGTCACATGAACAACGAAATTAAAAGTGCCATCAGTCAGTGCTAATAAAAAAAACATAATATCTAAAAACATTTACACACAACATAAGAAATAAAACAAATAACTTATTAAATAACAGTTGGTTGGTTGATTGGTAATTTATTGAGCAATATTTATTTAATTATTTAGATTCCTGAAATTGTTCCCCATTATAACAGAACTTTAATCTATTTTGTTGGGATTTTCTGTGATGGACCAAAACAAGGTAGTGCATTATTGTGAAGTGGAAAAAAAGATAGATTCTTTGACAAGTTTTATAAGTAAAAATCTAATAACTGTCGCATGTATTTGTATTTGCCCCTTTGTAATATTACATTTTGCTGCAATTAATGCTTCAAGTAATTTGGGGTATGTCTCTTCCAATTTTGCCCATCTAAAAATTTAAATCTTTGCCCATTTTTCTTTGCAATCTGACTGGAGCTCAGTTGGATTGGATGTATAGTGCCGGTTAATAACAATTGTTAAGCCTTGCCACATATTCTCATTAGCACTGGATGTGTCTAGAGCCATTATCCTGTTGGAAGGGGAATCTCTACCCAATAGTATCAAGTTTTAGTTTTTTGTTTTATTGTTCTAACTTCTAACACTTTTTCTTCCAGTGTTTCGATGTATTTATAACAATACTTCTATTTATCCATCTATCTACCTATCAACACTGACCAGCTTCCCGGTCTCAGCTGAAGAAAAGCATTTTCACAGCACTGTGCTGCCACCACCATGTGTCAAAGTGAGGTTGATGCATTCAGGGTGATGTGCAATGTTAGCTTCTCACTGCACATAATATTTTGCAACTGGACCCAAAAGTTTAGTGTCAGAGTTCCTTCTTCCACACGTTGCGTTGTACCCTTCCACCAGATTACCAGAAGACCAGATTACTGGAGAGCAAGATGAATAGTTCTTGTGTCGGCAGATTCTTCCACCAGGGCTGTGGATGCCTGCAGCTCCTCCAGAGTTACTATGATAGTCTTGGCTGCTTCTCCTATTGATGGTCTCCTTCCCTGCCCTGTCACTTTAGAAGTTTAATTTCTTGGGGTACTGTTTTATAACCCTGCTTTAAACATTTCCATAACTTTATCACTGATCTGTGTTCCTTGGTCTTTATTTTCCGAGTCTGTTCACAAATGTCCTTTAACAAACCTTTGAGGCCTTCACAGAACACCTGGATTTATAACGAGATTAAATCACACATTGCATCCACTTATGATAATTTTTTTATTAAATTTTTTCGCAAAAAGATTTTGAAAACCATGTATCTTTTGTTGCCTCTTCAGTACTGCTGTAATTTTGTCCATCAGATATTATCTCAATAAGATACAAGTAAGTCTGTGGTTCTGATGTGTCAATGTAAAAAAAAAAAAAAAAATGAAGGGGCATACTTTTGCAAAGCATTGTACATGCTGCAGTTAGTAGTGTTTATCCTTTTTTGCTTATTGGACCCTGCAGTTTATCAAGCACCAGCATGTTTTCAAAGACGCTTTACTTCTTTGGCATGGCTCAGAAATGTTACAATTACTTTTAAAGCGTCTCCTTGTAGCCGTTTCCTTTTGTTCCCTTCTGTTGTCTGGTTTGCCTGCCTCATGTGCGTGCTGGCATCCCTCCAGTGGTTTGTGGGGAGCTCCTGGGTGATTACCTTTTATTAGAAGCAGCAGAGCTGGTGTAGGCCCAGGCTGGCGTTGCCTGGCAGAGAGCGGTGGCAGTCGTCTCATTACTGAGCCATAAGAACTGATTAGCCCTGACGTGCAGCAAGGGCGGGGAGCAACGTTGATAGAGGGATTTCCCAACTTCATAGGATATCCTGTGGCTACAGCCACTCCTCTGAGGGTATCACTTTTGCGAGAGTCAAGTCAATAGGATTCTTTCTACACCCGTGCTGTGAAAGTGAGATCATGCAAACCTCCAAGCTTAGATAAGGGATCACATGCCAGAAGTAAAAGCTGCCTCATTTACTTCTGTTTTAAAACATCCCGATTTGAGCTAAGCCATAATTTCTTTTGAATCCTTTTGTTTATCCATGTGGAAAAGCCTGCTACACCCAGGACGGTCTTAGTATGAAGGATGATCCCCAGTTAGGAACATTTTCCTAGATGAACTGGAGAAGAAATACGGGCCTGTATGAGTGCAAGCTGCCGCTTACATGAACTGTTCTTATTAAAACAGAGAAACTGACAAAAAGTTACACACCTTTTTTACAAAGGTTTCAGGGTCTGTGTAGTGGTTTGTTAAGGGACTTGCTGTGTAAAATAACATGGTTGTACAGGATATTTTAAAAGATTAAATGGTTTGGCCAGGGTTTGAAATGGTCTTTGGCATGCTCACATCCTGTAGCTCCTGTGCCATCAGAATGAAGAAGCGACCGCAGCTATAATGCATATTTGATCATGAAAAGATGGCTGTTTCAGTCTGGTTACAAAAGCCTGCTGTTTTCGTTGATAGAAGAGAACTGAAGGAAACCTGTTGGTCATAAAACAAACAGAAAAGAAAATACACATCACTTTTGCAGCTGGAAAACTAATAAAGACTCAAGATACACTTATTAGTGAGACATTGTTGAATTGATGCTTGTTAGGGTGGCCATTATGTCAGAGGTTTTCCATCATCTGACCACAGGTAAGGTTTTTCTCAGTCTTTTCATTTACAGTCTGTAAATGAAATGGTAATTCCATACACACATAACATCTATCTAGGATAATTGATTGGTAAAAAAAGATGAGTTCAGAATGCTCTGCCCTAGGTTATTTATATAGACAAATAAAATTGGCCAAGAATCAAACTTCCAAACCCAATGGGACCATTTTATAAACTTGCTGGATCATGATTAAATTAATCTAAATGCTCTTTTTTTTGATAGAAATAAACAAATGGGTCAAGAACTGTACCTTGCAGCAACAATTCTAGAGCAAAATCTAAAATGTTTGAATACTTTATTCTAAGAGGTTTTCAATATTTGCTTTGTAATTACCTTGTAATTGGCACTGGCACTTAAATGTTGATTTACAAGGTAAATCAACATTTAAGTGAGCGCAAAGGCCCTAATGAGTTGCACCTTGGTGATTAACTGAAAATATGGACACAATTGAACTGTCAGTTTAAACAATGGAAAGTAATATATATCCCTCTCAACAGGCTGAATCAACACAGTGTCAAAATATGTTGACTGTTTCCACTCAGCTGTGTCTAAAAATGTAGAGCCATAGTATGAATAAAATGAGAGAAGTGTTATATTGGAAATACAGCAGGCCAAGAAAGACATGAAAGCATGAGGACAGAAAACTCAAAGCTATCTGCTTTGAAAATAAAAATAAAATTACAACAAAAGTAGTAAAAGACAAATGTGCAGAAACAGCAGTTGATGTCTATAAATTACCTGTTAGAAATTAGTTGTAGGAAGTGGAATCTGCTTGCAGAAAAGATTGATTACCAATGGACAAAGGTTTAAATTAACGATAAAGCAACACACTTGTGCTGGACAAGCAGACGATTTGCCTGTTTCATGGCAGGCTTTTTGAGTAAAAAGGCTGCATTTGCCTTAAGTTATGTAATTTAACTTAAACTAGCTCATGATCTATCAGTTGAATACATTTAATTTGCTGCATCTATCTGCTGCAATGTCACTTTGGAACATGACATGTTATTCATCGAAACGTGAGTTTGTGAAGGCCAGGGGACCTTCATTGTATAATTGTTATTGAAAACATTAGAACTAAAAGGTGTACGTCTTGTCCACCATTGTTTTTTTTTGATTCAGTAGCCTATGGCAAATTATGGGGGATTATCATACCGTCTGGTTACAGAACTTGTTTTAATGAGATTTCATTTATTCATTCATTTCCATTGTTGAAGTAGGTTTTTTCTATTTTGATCACAGGCCCCTTTTACGTGGAAGACCTGGCCAAGAGAGCAGTGAGACATAAATGACATACAAAGCTTCCCTAGAATCAATGTGACATAGTTGGCTTTGATTCCAGAGTTTACTCCAGTGTGTTAATTCAGGTTTACTTCTTATTCTTTTAGATTGCAGACCCATAAACCCCAAAGCTTTCTTCCATGGTTTAGTTATTTTAAAAGCAACAATTTAAACTGTCTACTGTCTATTGAAAATTATGATATTCTTGTTTTCACATAATTATGGAAGCTCTATAAGAGGTATATTACCTAGAATGGCTTTGTATGAAAACCAATACCAGTATATAGGCGACAAGGAAGAAGGGGCGACCAGCTTATGTTGGCCAACAGTAGACAATGATGAGTGAGAAAAACCCAGCTAATAATAAAGCTCAGTGGCCTAATATGTGAAAAAGAAACATTTATTTGAAATATATCTCCATGGTCAATAATAGGCAAAAATATGTAATCTACTAGTTTCAGTTTTACGTGAAAGGAAAATCAGGGCTTGTTTCTTTAAAAAAAATCCAAATAATTATCTCAGCTTTTGATAATGAACACACATGTTCTTATCAATTAAGAATCAATGAGATTTAAAAGTTGACACTGAATCTACTTGTTGACCTTTCCTCATATTTTCTCAAAGAGTGCCAACCTTTGCATTTTTGGAAGTGGTGAAGCTTTGTTTTCTCTGCATTTAAAACAAGTTGTTGGGGACAGAGCAGTTCTGGTACTGTAAAGTATGTTGGAGATGCTCAAAAATGTTTTCAGCAGTCAGTGCTAAGTAGTAAAGTATGGTGTAAACAACACAGAAGTATAAAGCTGAGTTTGCAATGCTCTGTTCTAAGTTATTTATATATAAAGGAACCAATAATGGGCCAGGAATAGAACCTTGTGGAGCCTCCTTATGGACTTGCAATAAGTACCCAGTTGCCTGGATTTTACCTAGGAGCTAATTTTCAAACCATCCAACTAGGTAGTAATACCAGATGTGCAGCTGGATCCAGTGATCAACAGAACAAACTAGAAAGTCAAAGCAAAATGTAAGTCTTGATTTATTCCAATAATTCTAGAATTTTGCTCGATTTTGAAAAGAAATAAGAAAACCAATCTTTCTAATCTTAGTACCGATCTTACCAAATAACTGCAATCTGGGCTCATGTCAGAGCCATATTAGTGTGCCTGAATGTGTTTGGGGTGTTGGTGCGCTGGTACAGGGCTGCTCTGTGCTAGATCAGTGGAGTCATGCGGACACTGCTGCACACCAAATCTGTGCCAGTCACACAATGACTGCAACTGAGCCGCTGACCTTAGCCGCCTTGAGTTCTCACATAGCAGTTAAACCTCTTATATGCTCCATAGTCCCACTCCCGTTCCCAAACCCAACTTCAGTTGTCAAACTATTGAGCCTCCAGTGTTCAAGTGTATGGATGTAGATTACAAAATGTGTCTGAAGACTGAGGGTTTGCGTGAGACTATTCTAATTTCTTTAGAAAACTAATGAAAGGGAAAGCCATTGCTCAATGTATATTACTGAGATTTCATGTGATAGGCCAATGCAAAGTAGAGCATAATTATAGAGTGAAAGGAAAATGTTATGTGGTATTTAAAATGTTATTGGAAATAAGAATGAAAAAAAAATTATAATCTGGAAGGCATATGTAGTGAGCCCCTTTTGCTCTGATACCCCTAAGTAAAATCTGGTTGCAAACGTAATCTTATTGGAGTATTGAATCCACCTTTGTGCAAATTAATCTCAGTATGAATCCAGCTGTTCTGTAAAGGCATCAGGGGTTTCTTAATAAAACATTAGTAAACAAAAAGCATAAAGACAATGTAGAGCAAAGAAAACACCAGACAAGTCAGGGATAAGGTTCTGGAGAAGTTTAAAGTAGGGTAAGGTTTGGTATCCCCCAAGTCCTTTGTAATCCATCATCTCAAAATTGAAAGAACATGGCATAACTGCAAACCTAGCAATGCATGGCCATCCACCTGAACTGAAAATCTGGGCGAGGAAAGCATTAATCAGAGCAGCCAAGAGGCCATGGTGGATCTGGAGGAGCTGCTGAGATCCCCTGCTCAGTTGAACTCATTGTGCACTTCAAAATCTGCCTTTACTGAGAAGTTGTGTTTCCAGTTTTTAACAAGCTATGTAAGGGACAAAGCAGTCCTGCGAAAGAAGGGCCTCTGGTCAGATACTGACAACATGGGAAGCACTTTGTGTGGGCTAAAACTAATACGGTACATCACCCAGACCCGGCTGCAGAAATTAATTTAAGGGGGTGGGGTTTAGGGGCGCATTTCATTTTTGCAGGTGTGCACACTTTTTAAAAAAAAATGAAAAAAACATTCTATATGCTTCATGCTGAACAGTGGCTCTGTGACCACTCCTACAGTGCTGAGGAAAAAAACGTATCTCAATAAAATCCCAAAATCTAGTGTAATATAATCAGTGTTGCCAGATTGGGCAGGTTTCCACCCAAGTACGCTTTTTTGAACACATTAATTTAATTAATAACAAAATATCTCAAAATAGTTGTCATTGTGTGGTAGAAAGCTTAAAACTGCCACATTTTAATAAAATGCCATCTCCTTGAACTCTTTATTAGATAATTTGTGTTTGAAATGTGTGGACTCTGTCAAACATGACATCATCAATGAATAACAGTCTCTGGTTAATCAAGTGTCACTATGAAATTGCATTGGTCAATGTTGTAAACGCCCCAAGTAGGGTGCAGTTCTACTGATCATCTTAAAACTGTTTCATGGCTGTGTGTGAAAGAGAAATGTTAAGACCGATCTATACTCTGTGAGAGAAAGGAATTTTATATTAAGTTAGGTTTACAACTCATGCTGGGATTGATTGCTATTGATTAAAAAAAAATTCCGGTTGCTATACCGTGATTGTTAAAGTGATCTTGTCAGTTATTTGGTTGCCTGATTGCACATTTTGTTGGAAGCCTGTATGTGCCACATTTTTTTTCTTTGCTCCAGTGCAGTTGTGCACTAATGGCATGTTCTTTCTTTTGTGCTTTAATTGTTGAATGCTTTTAACATGAGTCCAAGAGAGATTGAAATGTAGGCTTTTTTTAAGTTGGGTGAGTTTTACATTGTCTTTGGGCTGGAAACCATCAGTCTGATCTGGCAACACGTGAGTGTAGTGCTGTGTCCCTTCAATTAACTCAAGTCAGGCATAAGCATAGCACTTTGATAAACATAAACACTGATGTCAGGCTGACCACTGACTGAAGTAAACATTCACACTAGGAGAGGTAACTACAGCAGCTAAGGAGCACAAGGATCAGGACAAAGCAGTGTTACCCTTCTGCCTGCAAGTAACCCGAGTTTAGTCCATTTGGCTCAGTTACTGCTCGGTTCTGCTCCTTGTGCTCCTTAGCTGCTGTAGCTAACCCTCCTAGCATGGATGTTTACTCCAATGCTGACCTCAGTGCTGACGTTTCCAACAGAAATGAATGGTGCTGCTTTCTGATCGCTCTCGTTTGCTTCGTCATCACTTCTTGTATTTGTTTGGAAATAAGTCAGGACATCCACACCGCACCAGCAACGGTGAGCATAGTCGTCCACCTTGCCTGTTGGTTTATCTCTGTGTTGGTACATGGCATTGAATCCCAATAAAACACTTGCAGTTTGTGGTTGTAATGTGTCATAGTGTGAGGGGGTTTGAAAACGTTTGAAAGGCACTGTGTGTAAATTGTGCATCATGCCTTTAGAAATAAAAATATCATGAAAAGACATTGTGATGAACTCAACTTCATCAGTCAGTTCTTGGGTGCATTCCTACATGCTTTGTCTCTGTTGTAAATGAACATACAGGACAACAGATGGCAGAACTTGAGGTCATATCCTGTTAATTGAGATGATACTCAATTTTCCTTCAAACGCTGTGGAGAATCAGTACTTTTAGATACATTTCCACTGCACTGAAAGAGTCATAACTCAACTAACCACAACTTCATAATTCCAATCCTAGCATTTCTTGGTTTTGAAAGTCTTTTAGTCACAACACAGCAGGGTGTCACCCCCTGCTTGTTAGGTCTCATCTCACTATCCAATGCGCTCAGCCAGACACTAATCTAATTAGAGCCTCATACATATTTTTCCTCTATTTTATTTTTCTAACAATTAAGAAATTTATAATTATTACCATGGAGAAGAAACGGCTGGTGCAGGATTTATTTTTACATAAACTTTATGAAGGTGGACGATAGTCTTGAGACTCCCTGACCCAAGGAGTCATTCGACACGGATTCATGGTTTCTCCAATTATTTAGGTCTAAGCTACGGAGCACATTGTCAGCCAGAGAATAGAGTGGGTCAGTGGGAAAACACCAGACACGCTTACATTCCTCCTACCATTGGCATGGCCTGGGCTGTGATATACCAGATGGGAGTTGGACCGGGTGGTCTGAAGTTCACCCAAGAGTTCTGTGTAAAAGTATGCAACCTTGCCACAAAAAAGCCCAGAAAAAATAACGGGGGACTTTAAAGGCTGAGGAGGCAGTAAGAAAACGTGAAACCAAGAAAAAAAATATCTGTTCTAACAAGATAAACTTCCTACAGACCTCACTGTTTAATTTAATGATTGATATCTCTTATATTTATTGCACACAGATTAGTCTCAAGCGAGCAGAGTAGTTTGTCTTCATGACAGTTAGACTGTTCCAGGACACATGTCCCTGTCTGTCACTGTCTTGTGTGGGTTAAGTTCTCGTATAGCGGTGGTTTTGTCTGGAGGAGGCTTTGTTTTAAGCAAACAGCTGGGCTGAGTGATTGACATCCGTTTAGAGATATTGACCAGTGGGAATAGAGAAAGTTTGGAAAGTAGGGGGAAGCTAAAGGAGAGGGAGGGGGGCTGGTTATGATGTTGGAGACATCAGACCACACAACCTGCAAGTTCAGACTGATGGAGAAATTGTGGCTTTTGTGCTTTTTCTGTCTGGGCGCGTTTAGCCACTACAGACTCGTATAGTTGTTGACTTAAGGTCGTTGAAGCCCACATGCATGTGCACAAAGACACAGGCACACACTGTTGAAAAAAAATGGGGCCACCATTACTGGTGCTTAAACAGACACAACATTATGAAAAAATGTCTGAAAATAACAAGAATTACATTAACAAATAATCAGATTTGAATTTCTCAGTAGTTCTAAAGCTTTTTTGCATAATTTGGAGTGTAATTCATGAAATCTCTGTTTAGATTGCTTCGATCTCTTGAGATTAATGTACACACAGATAGCTACGCTGCACTGGATCTTTTTCTTTTGAACAAATATTTATTTTCTGTTTTTGAAAGAGATCTGCATCTACACAGTCTGTCCAATCAAAAATCCTGTTATGTCTATGCTGTACCAGCAGATTGTGACAATGCTGACATTAAAGGACATAGCTACAAGTTTAACTCCTCCTGGCCAGTAGGTGGTGCACTCATGCTCGCCCACTATTGTTCCAACTATCAGTTTTACTGTTTGCTCACCAGAGCTACTATGATTTGTCAACGTCTGAGCTCTGTCTCATGTGACTTCAGCCTACTATTCCTATTGGTGCAGAGTCCTTTCGCTTCGATCACATCACATCCAGAATTGAAGATTTATACAGTTAGGACCTGTCAAAATTTACTAAACAATTTATTTATGTAGTATTTATTTGTCAGTAAAATTCTAGTTACAATTCTTTTCTTGCAATGTAGTTTTGACTTGTTCAGCTTGTGGATTGTAATGCAGATTCTTTACATAAATGTTAATGTTTCACAATGAATTGTTATTGTGGACCATAAAGTTAAAACAAAACTAGACCTAAGAAAACCAAACAAAACACTGAAATAAACAAAAGTTATAAAGAATAAATAAAATGGGAAAAAAAAAAAAATCTTGCCATCTTTAAGGTCACTTTTGCAGATATCAATCCCAGAATAAATAGGAATCAGAATCAGAATCAGAAATACTTTAATAATCCCAGAAGGAAATTACAGGAAGGATGGAATTGCCAGTTTTATAATATGTGGTTGGATATTATAAAGTTAATTTATACTTCTGAATATATTTAGAATTTTGTTTTCTTATTTGTTGTCTCTCCCACAATGTTATCACTCTCTGCTGTTGCATGCTGTATGGTTACATGCAAATTGACAGCTATGGACATTATGTGAAGATACCATTTAGTGACATTTAGCATTGCAAGGCGCTATATTATATACTATATATGCGTTTTATTACCTTCTCTATCTTACATTTTAAGCTTACTGGAAATAGTGTTGGGACAAAGCAAGATATATTTTGAAAGAAAAGAAAACAACTTCACTATTGTGTTTTTTTAGCACAGGAAGCAAGAATGAGATTGTGCTATGAGGACTTTATTGTCATAGAGTTACATTTTTCTCCATATATCTAATCTTTACAAATGGCCACAAACAGAAAAATTAAAAAATGTCCACTTATTTGTTTTTTAAAATCTCAATAAAAAATCTGTTTGCATATGTATGGGGGCCATAGGCAATGGAAATAAGGGTTTGCTCTGCCATCTGAACTATTTACATGAATACCTAATGAAGAATGGGCAGAAGTACCAGTTGAGGGTCACTTGTAGGACTGTAGTGTGAAGCCAGAAAAAAGAGTGATGATGGCAAAATTCAGAGAGCTAGTCAATAATTTCCTCAAGGGATTAACTTTGAGGCTCCGCTGTGTGAAATGAGCTGTTTTTCGAACTGGCCGCTATGGAATATGTATATAAAGTAAATATGTCACGGGCAATGGGAGGTGCTGACGGGTAGAGAGAAGGGACTAAACAAACTCCTGTGTTACTAAGTGAAAAGACAGCGGAGGAGGTGCAGCATAAGAGTATGTCAGCAATGTCTGCTTAGAGTGTATAGAGAGGCAAATGTGTGAGTGGAAAAAGCAAAGCTGAGCAAACATCAGTGAGAACTTCACATAGGATTATAATGACTTTTATATGTTGGTGTTATATTCCATGGGTAGCCACTGTTGCTGTGCCAACACCTTAAACAAAAACACCATCAGAATACGGTGCATGAGATGAAAACATGTTTTTAAAGTATGTTCATTCTCTAGAAGTTGTTTTTGTTTGCTTGTTTGCACTCATATTACATCCAATTTTATTATATTTTTAGATATATTCCCTAAAGTACCTGTTGAAAAGTAAGATATTCATAGTTATCCTTTTTTCTAAAGTTGATAAATGTCTGAAAGTATTCTAGCTCATTGCTATTTAACCATCAGAAATTGGTGTGTTTGGACAGTTTCCTTTTGCCTTTTTTTTAATGAATTGTACTGTAAAGTGTCTTTAATGAGCAGAATCCCCTCTTCTTGTCTAGAAGTTGTCTGCTATATAATCCACGCTGCTAAATGTGATGAGGATGCAAAAGTTGTCATTCTAATTCATTAGATATGGACTCCAATTCAGTTCAAATTCAATTCATATCTATACATGGTATGTGGTGTTCAGATTCAGTTGCAGACAGTACTGTTCAATCATAATTTTAATTCAGCACAAATTGTTATGCAATGCTGAGTATAAATCGAGGCCCAGTTGATTGCACCAAGTCATTGACTTTGCAGCAAAACCTCTTCTTTAGCAGTCATGTGGTGATAATAGAAAGGAACCTTTTAACAGAAAGAAACCTCAGTACATATAGTCAATGGCAGGTATAGCTTTGCCAATGGCTACATAAAGGAATTAGGCACAGTGAAGAAATGACCCATAAGTACTTTCTACGGGAAAGGAAAACAATTATGCTTATTGGTTAATCAACGGCTCTGTCTACAAAAGAGACATAGCAAAACCTATAATCATTTGGAAGGAGAAACACATGAGCACTTTCTATGGGGAAGAAATACAAAGGGAGTATGCAATTTCAATGGCAGAAATAGCTTTGTCATTGGCCTGATCATGAAAAAAGGAAATCACTAAACTTGATGTATTCTCTATCGATAGAAACAAACAGACAGTACAAATTCAGAGGCAGCCATGACTCCATCTAGAGCATCTTTTATATAAACAGATAATGGCAAAACAGAAGCACTGGACCAGGTGAACTTTCTAAAGGAACAAGAGAAATCCAGAGGACCTACTCATTTTTTTTCAGATTTTTCTACCTAGATTATAGAGATGCATTAGAACATCAACACTGGTGGTGAAAACAAGCAAATCATTTTCCTGTCTGGCCCATCCCACTAAAACATGACGGTGGATAAAAATAAATCTTTTTTGTCACAGTTACAAGGTAATTTGAAGCTACGTTTTTATTTTATTTTAAAGCTGCAGTGAATGACTTTTGTATAAATACATTTTTACACATTTGTTTAAACTGTAAATCTGTAAAAAAATAAAAAAAATAAAAATAAATCAAGCTCCTCTAGCTCCTTTCTCGCAGTGGTCCCACCTCCATTTTGCAGAAATATGTCGCTCCCGAACAGAAACAACCACTCAGAGCTTTGGGGAATGTCTGCCTCTGATTGGTTGTTAACAGTGTCAATTATTCGTGTGTACGTGCTATTCACACCCCCTTCCCCGCACACTAGTATTCATTCAAGCTCAAAATTGCCGGTGGGCTGCAGCTGTGTGGAGAAACAACCAGTGTTACAAGAAAACTGCTAATTTTTTTAGGGGCACCTGGTCAGAAAAAAAAGACAGGTAAACATAGGAGCAGAAAAACAGGTTTCGCTGTGGGGGAGGAGCTGTGGAGGGAGGGTTGCAACGCAGCAGAGAGCAAGGTGGAGGTACCTGTAAGGTGTGCTTCTTAAAAATTTCAGTCTAAGTAAACGATTATCTCAAAACTCCCTACTGCAGCTTTGACAGCACATTGGCATCAGCTCAACGTCTCATGCAGTTATGGTTTTTACATATGAAAGGCTTGCACACCAGCCTTTATGTTATTATTATTATCACGATGATTATGCTCTTTTAAAGCAAAGGTGTGCATTTAATGGTCTTAATAAAACCATTTGCTTTCATTTGAAGCATAAAGAAAACCTTGGCAAATTGGAGGATCTGCCAACACCATGGGAAATGTTCAGACATGACTAGCTGTTTGTTTTTTAAACATGATACACTATGAGAGCTGCTGTTTAGGGCAACCATAGAAGATTCAACTTTGTTTTTACCTGTACCTCTATCATTTAGCCTTTTCTCCGTTCTCCGTCTATTTTTTCTGTGTTTAGGCTAAGGATTAGGGGTATTCTAAATGTGTTATTGCTACAGGGCTTTCAGACTAAGAGTTATTTAAAAGTTCATAGAGTGGGATTAGCTTCACTATAAAGCAGATGTTGGTGTAAAAATTTTTTTTTTTTTTTTATTAAAAGGTCTTGTTGAATATTATATGATGTTTGGTATAGTTATCAACTATGTTACTTTTGTGTACGTGAAAGAAAGTAATATTAAATGATAGGGTATTAGCTTCTTAAAGCAGAACCATGCACACACGCAAATGCGTGCACACACTTACACCCAAGAAAAATTTGGAGTCACAAATTGCTTGCATAGTTTTGAAAGTTGAAGGTAACTGGAGTACCAGAGAGAGTCCATGCATCCAGTTTAAAACAATCAGAAGCTTTTTTTCATTTAGGGAGTACAATTTTTTTGAGCAATGAACTATGGATTTTTGAATCAGTGTTACTCCTCATACAGGATATAGTTGAACTTTAGGAAGTAGTCATGTGCACAGGTGACCAAATCCAACGGGAGGAGGTACCTTGAGTTACAACTTGAAAAGTTTTTTTTTTTAAACTGACTAGCCAAACTATAACAATGGGACTTCTACCTTTTGACTCCCATTTTTGAACCATATTCTATGAATGAATGATTAGTTTTTGAGCAGCTAGTGATATTTTTTTCCTTTCTCTTAAAATGTGAGACCTCATTACCTAACCCTCTGTTAATTAAAAGGATGTATGTCAAAAGAAAATGTTGTGTAAAGTCATCAGGGATTCCCATTTCCCTAAACGTCTGACCGGATATTTGTGAATCAGCTACTAAATATTTTTGCAATTCTGTTGTCCCCAAAGCGAGTTGAATGAGTTCCTTCCTTATTGAAAACAACAGATTGATACTTTTTTTTGATGCATCATCATGTTGGAATGTCTGACCTTTTTGTGTGACAGAAGGAGTCATAGTCCGACTGCCTGAGAAGATAGTGTCTTTAATTTCAAGCAATATTTTAGTCTACTTTCAAGTTGCAAGCTTTATTTCTGGCAACCCATTCTGTGTCATAAAGTAAAGACTTGTGTTGTAGCTAATGTGTGTGTGTGTGTGTGTGCGTGCGTGCGTGCGTGTGTGTGCGTGCGTGTGTGTGAACATTACGGGAAACTGAAACAGCATGCATCTGCGATAAAGTACGAGTGTGATCTGATTCTTCATGGAGCGGAAATGTTGCACAAGGCAGAATGCTGGCCAGTACCTATTTCTCTAGAGATGTGAAAAGTATTCCCTGTTCTCAACACACTAAGCCCTCAAGCCATCTTTAACTAAAGGATGTTATCTTTAAAAAAAAAAGGACTAAAACATATTGTAAATCACATGCTATGTAATTGGCAATTCGTTTTGTGTGTTTTCTGCATCCTTTCATGCCATTGATTTGTGTTTTTAGCAAATCATAAATTACTGCTCAGAAAGAGACACAGTTCCTTCCATTTATATTGGTATGCATGCTTCAAATCAACCTAAAGAATTTAATAAAATATTCTACATTTGGGCTTGGTGTGGGGTGGTTTGCAGTATATGAGGTTTAAAAAAGTTAGTTTCAAAACAAAAAAAACAAAAAACAAAAAAGTCCTTTTAATGAGATGCCAAGTGTTTTCTCAATTTTTTTTTAGATAACTGAGCACTGCCCCTCCCCCACATGTTGCTGTGCACTGCCAGTGAGCTGGCTGGAAGAGGACTTCAGCACTTTTCCCCTGTGTGTGTATGTATGTCTGTCTGTCTATCTAGAGAGAAAATATAGTTGTTGCTCTTCTATGAATTTTGTTGTAAACAGGACTTGAGATGTCAAATCAAATTTGAAAGCCCTGGTTGTTGACCATGCTGAGCAAAAAAAAAAAAAAGGAGAGAAAAAAAACATACAGGAGCATCTGTGACCCATTAAGTCCAGTGATTTGACACTGAGGACTCGAGGGGAAACAATTCAGTCTGTTCAGTCAGTTATTGGACTTAATAAAACAAATCTCTCACTGACGAACTCCTGTGACCTTATCTTAGAGGCTGCACCAAATGTGAGCAGTGAAAGATTCCTCTTTAAAAAGCAGTGCAATGGTTTAAGTGGAAGCAGTGTGGATCACCATTGACCAGTTCTGCATCTGGGATGTTAACTAGCCTGACATGGACAGTTGGCAAGTGCTTTACACCTTGGGTTTACACAATGCTTACACAATATGTGGCAGTATTCCCATTTGCTGTGGTACGTCCATCCAGTCACTGGTTGACGTTGGTGTGTAGACCTTTTAATAGCCAGATTGATAGCAGAAACACAGGTTTTGTTTGTCTTGATATGATATCACGGTTATATTTTTTGCAAATTTAAAGAATCTTAAAAGTTGTTTGCTTTATATTTGATCAGTTCCCAGATTACTATGACATTTCCAGAGGTAATTCAGTAATTTACAAGTAAGGTTCTGTTAAAAGGTTATAGGGAGTTAAAATCTTTTCTTCAGTAAATGACTCCCCTGCTGTCCTCATTTAAATTTAATCCAGATTAATTGTTCCCAGAAGATGAAGCTAATGGCATGTCTGAGAGGAGCCAAGAACAAAATGGATTTCCACCATCTAAAACAAATCTAATGTCATAGCCTTTTTTAAAACTGTATTTTAAACCATTTTACCATTTTTATTAGTAATTATTTACCCAGAACCAATGAACACTTCCACAGGAAATGGAGGTAGAATGATTGATCTCTTGGTGTGACCCACTTACTGAGCATGAAACATCTTAAGCATTTCCAGTTAGAGTGACTACTGAACAGAAAATAAAAGCAGCATAAAAATCAATGTAATAACATTACTTTAACCACTTAACAACAATTTTACTTTAATTTGCTGGAGCAATTAGTGGTACACAATCCTCTACCTCCATTTCCCATGTAAATACTCATCTACTGCTGTGTAAACAACCACCAAATGCAAACAATGGTTTAAATGTTCACAACATAGCAATCACCTAAACCTCTAAACCATTTTTACTTTTGCATTGGGCAGTTTTTCTTTTACAAAGAAGCCAGAAGCCAGCCAGATTATTTACACTGGAAACGGAGATGGGAGTCGGTGCGCCATCAGTGATCTTCCTGTGGGCAATGTGCTGAGAAGGGAACACAAGTGATTCCAGTCATATTAAAAATGAAAATAGAATAGCCTTTTAATTCAACACCACATTTTTACACAGCCTTACCTTTCTTAGGTACCCAGTTAGTTGTTCAGCCCGGTAATGCTTTGCATGATTCATTCTCAGTACTTGTTTCACACAGATCACACAATCACTAGCGGAGCACCACTCCCAATCTCGCTTTCCCCTGTGAAAAAAAAAAACAGCTTCTGTCTAAATAACCACTCAGTGGAAACATGGTGATGGTTCAAAGGTTCATGAAATAGCATTCACATCGACAGTTATGAGATTTTTGAGATTGGAGTTGTTTCAAGAGAATAGACACACACGTTGATCCTGACCCCTTGTACCAGAAACTAAGCCCATTCTCCAGGAGCAATTTATCAGGACTTATTCTGAACGAGAACACCAAGACAGTAATCTACCTCGGGGACAATGTTAAAGGCTCATATCTTTTGAGCAGAATCCTCACTTTAAAAATACAGTGTGATTTATTTAATCCAAAAAGTCCTCAAGCTAAATTGTAATTTTATTTCCACAAAACCAAAGCACAGCATATCCCAGGGACTGGGTTTGGGTTCTCTTTGCCATCATTTCCATTTTTAAACTGGAATAAATACGCAAAAATCCTTGACTTGCTGCAGTATCTTCTTTCTCTGTCTTTCACTCCATCAATAAGATGTTTGATTTTTAATGTTGGCAATTTCTGTGTTTCATGTTTTGTTTTCTATGGTAAAAATAAAATCCTGGTATTTTTCTCTGTATAAATAATGATTTGAATGACGTTTCGCTACACACATACATGTCCTTTTTTTAGAAATAAAAATGAGGCTGCAAAGGCACACCTAAACAGTTGTGCTTTTGTGACTTCTTTAAATCTGTGTATTCTTTAGTTTCAGTTTAGGGTGTGAAGGAGGCCAGAAAATACACATAATGAGCAACTACAGTGCCAGTTTGGTCGACGGGACCAAAATGGTCACAGACTGACGGTCATGTCCCCTGCATGTGTTTACAAAATTAACACTCTACTTTCCCCATCACAACCCCAGATGGCTGCTTGCTGGTTTTGCCAGCTGTGTGGCAGTGGATTTAAATGTGTATATATGGTTCTCTTAAGAAAAAAACCTGACAAAAGACGTGCAAGTTCACCACATATTTTCAATGCTATGTTTAGATTTGAAAATGTTGCTTGTTGGACGGTGCTTTGCAAATAGATTCATACACCTTGAATACTTTCCCCTTTTGTCATGTTACAGCCACTAACTTCAGTGTATCTTATTGGGATTTTATGTTGTATATCAACACAAAATACTGAATAATTGTTAAGCGGAAGAAAAATGACACAGGATTTTATATTTTCACAAAATGTGTTAAAAAAAAGGAAGTGTGTTTTTGTCTTGTTTTGTACTCAGCGCTCATGAGTAAATGCTTTGTAAATCCACCACCCACTGCAAGTATTTTGTTTTTTAACAGCTTTACACTTCCCGAGATTAAATCTGTTTCCTATTCTTCTTTGTAAAATAGCTCAAGATCGCTCTGATTGGACGGAGAGCTTCTTTGAACATTCAATTTTAAGTCTTGCCACAAATTCTCAATGGGATTTAGATCAGGACTTTGACTAGGCCATTCAAACGCATAATGGTTTTACTGTGATCTCAACTAGTGGTTCAAGCTTCATGTCTGGGTTATTGTCCTGCTGAAAGGTAAACTTCTTCCCTAGTCTCAGGTCTCCTGCCGCCCCTAACGGGTCGTCTTCCAGGATTGGCCTGCATTCGTCTCTACCCCACTGCCCATAAACTCTGACTCCTGATAAACCAAAATGTTCAATTATGGCCTCAAAACAGAACAGTTGTATTCATATTAAGATTAAATTGAGATAAAATTTAATTCACTAATTAGTGGATTTCTGAAGGAAATTGGTTACACTGGATTTTGTTTTGGGTATCAGATTATTAACCTGACAAAAGCCAGCTGTATGTCGCTCCGCCTAGCTCCACTCACATACATCTGGGACACCGCCATAGGAATTGCCTTTACAGAAGGCTGGGCCTTATCAAAAATTCTTGCATATGATTGGTTAAGCCACTTGTCTGTCATCTTTATTGACGTGCTATTTCAACCACTCACACCGAAGCTAACCCGTGACGCTGATGATAGCAACGCAGGAAAAAAAAAAATAATAATAATAATAATGTGTTTGCGGCTCTAGTGGCATGCGTTTTATTGACAGTGAGCTGACAGGAAGAGGGGGGAAGACAGGCGGCAAAGCGCCGCGGGTCGGAGTCGATTCCGGGCCGACCGTGTTGAGGACTAAAGGCCTCCTAACATGGTTAGCGCTAACCGCTAACCGCTCCGGGGCGCGTCCGCGTCTGCACGTCCGCTGGCCCCGGAAAACAAAACTTGCCAAATCCGGTCGGGAGTAGGGCGAAAACATCGTTTCCACCAACAAAAGCCTTCAGAGGCGTTCTCTGATGTTCTTTTAATGAAACAATATTAGGTAGATTGGACAACACGGAAGAAATAGCAGCATCAATGTTAACGCTTGCTTCCTCGACGAGCCGCCATTGCTATCAAAACAGTCTCACGTCATGGTCGCGTCTCCACTACGTCACATCTATGAAACTCCAGCCCTGCGTCCTTATTGGCCAGACCATAAATTTGGTTGGAGAAATCACTCTCTACCGGCGGTGTCCCAGATGTATGTGAGTGGAGCTAGGCGGAGCAACATACAGCTGGCTTTTGTCAGGTTATCAGATTATAGCAAACTGAATACAAATGCATGCAGACTCAACTTGGTGTTTGTAAAGCTCTGCAAAACAACTTCTTGTTTTCCTTCTACTTTCCATTAATGCCCTCCCTGGTGTTGGTGGGTAACTTAAAGGTCCAATAAACGACATTGATCCACATGAATATACCACATTCAAAAACCTTTCCAAGGCACTCTATGTTGGATGGATGTCAGTTTCATAATGCTAGACTTCTCCAGGGGGAATGTACGTAAATACTGCTGTGTTATTAAATTTAATCTGCACAACACTGCTGTGAGTGACACATCACTCAGAGTGTGATACAAATATGAGGTACACATATGCAGGGTATTTGCGTATGGCACATCTGTCACATTTAGAACATAAATAAATGCTTTGCAAAAACAGATTTTTGATTGTATAAAAATTAGGTTCTGGTGTTTTGTGTTTTTCTGTCACTTCAAAGCTCCGAAACCGATTTCGGGAACTTCAATCAAAAACTGAATCTTCTGCTGACCCATGACGAGCCTGTATCAAGATTTATTTAAGCCTCCAACAATTGTTGAATTTCCCTGAACATTAACTTTGTCCCAGTTGACTTTATCTGAACATTAACTAAGCTTTTGATCATTATATTTTCCATCTCTGTTCCTTGTTCTGTTTGTGCAGTATAGTTTGGCAACGTTATCCAAGGAGGCTGCACCGTCCACTCACTTTATGCACCCCCCCCCCCCCCCCCCCCTCCCTCCTGCTTTGTGTGTTTTCCCTCTAGGTTGACCGGTAATGAACCATTGTCTGTTCTGCCACTGAATTCTCTACCAGAAGAGATCACGGGCAGGGCCCACTACAAGCTTTGTGACCGTCTCAAACTGGAAAAGAAGCAGCGCAGGATGTGCAGACGAGACCCGGGCGTGGCAGATACCTTAAGGGAGGCCATTATTATGAGTGCCTTAGAATGCCAGCATCAGTTTCGCTTTGAGAGGTGGAATTGCACCTTGGAAGGGCGCCATCGAGCCAACCTGTTAAAAAGAGGTGAGAGCATATAAAGACATATCTTCTTATTGTCTGTACCAACTTGTTCCTACTTAGAGTCAGGGGGATAGCATGTAATTGGTGTGTAAAATCAAACCAAATGCAAATAAGTTAAAGTTAAAGTTTAAAGTTAAAGATGTACTTGCATGGATTAAATTAAAGTTCTGATAAACTGGCTGATGTTCTGAGTCTGCAGTTTAAAGTGGGTGGATTTAGGTTTTACTGAAGACTCTGCGAGTACCAGAATCTACTATTAGCGTGGGTGTTCGTCATTGGTCCCACTTGTGCAAACCAGCGGTGCGTCAGGTGCCATGGAGCTGGCACAATTTTTCACAATCGGGTCTGCCAGATTCTCCAGCCTTGGTGGGTTCCTGTTGAAGTTGGACACAGTTTCACAATTCAGAGCGAAAAAAGACACACAAAAAAGAAAAATCCAACGCCTAGTGCTGAAACCCTGTGAGGTTTCCCTAGTGGGTCCCTGCATCACAAACATAGCTGCAGTGATAAAATAATTCTGTATTACGGGTCTAAAGAGCTCTGCAGCTACAAGCTACAGAGTTGTCAGCATATGGCTTTGTCTGATGAAGTAAGCATAAGTTATAATTATTGGCCCCTGGAAGTTAAGTTGTTTAGGATGACACTTTGTTTTCTCAATGTTTGAGACGCTTTTGAAGTAAAAATGGAAGTAGCTCTTGAGTTGCTCTGTTGTGTTGACCTGTTGGCTGAAACAGACATTCTCGTCTGGCTAACAGCACTTACACGGAAGATACCATAACCGTATCTGCTAACAATCTAAATCAGTTTGACTGATCAAACATGAACTTGGTAGCTCTACACACCAAAAAGGGATTCTTTATTACAGTTTGTTATTTTTGTATAAAAAGCCCAACACACATATGAGTCAAACCTGGACTGGAATATTCCTAAAAGCACAAGTTTTGATTTACGAAAATAAACTTGACTGAACTAAGTAAAAAAGGATTCTTAGGTTTCCCCCGAAAATTGCGGAAATCTTATCTCTTTTAATTAATGTAAGCCAAAGATAGTCTATCGACTCATCTCTGGACTGTTTGCACTTTGTTGGTCATTGCCTTACTTATTCTATTACACTAGGACTCTACAACCCTTACAGATGAAAATGTTGCCACCCCATTTGCATAACACAGAGAAGTAGATTATTAGCTTGTATTGCTAAACAGAACGCCGATTCAGATGTACTAGTAAAAGCTGCACATGCGGCCCTGTAGTTGCAGGTCACTGCAGATAAAGGTTTGACAGCCAATGCTGACGTATACGAAAAAAAGTAAGCATTGCATCAACTATATAATAGCATTAGAATGAGAGACGGTAACGTCTGGACTCTCATCTGGTGACATTTCATGGTTATTCCTTCAGTACTAATGAACCACTGCGTGAAAAAGGAAACTGATTGAATAACGGATACTTTATTACTTCCTTTCTAATGATTTAATTAAAGGAATTAAAGGGGACATATTATTTTAAGTTCTTCCTTTTCACATTTCTGAGATGCATCTAAGAGCAACTAATTCTGGTTCGATCTCTCTAAATGTAAAGGAGGCATTTCACACCCAGCTCCTCCCCAGGTCGTAGAGCCTTCTACTCCACCCTGTTTGCCCATTTTTGTTACACCTTCCGCCACCTTATGCTGGTGGAAGGTGGGATTTTATATATATATATATATATATATATATATATATATATATATATATATATATATATATAAATCCTTTATTTATACAGGTTAGTCCCTTGAGGCTCTGTGTCTCATTTACAAGAGAGACCTGTTGAAACACATATAATTACAACAATTTACAAAAGCAATTGCAAAAGTGTTCCAACATCCATCCATCCATTTTCCGTCACGCTTGTCCCTCATGGGGTTGCGAGGGGTGCTGGTGCCTATCTCCAGCATTCAATGGGCGAGAGGCGGGTGTTCCAACATATGGTTTACAATTTCATTATTAAAATGAACATATATACAAATATCTAAATAAAACAAGCACAATTTCCTATAGACCCTATCTCCAGTCCTTTCATGTCTGTGTGGGTTAATAACACACCCAACAACCAAACATTTTCACTTATCCACTCGTAGCATTCTTCTGCGTGGACTACAAAATTGCAGCGAAAAACATAAGAAATGCCGGATTCGGGAAATTGGTTAGCCAGAAGTCCATGACCTTGTTTAGCAGCTCCAAAGCAAATACTGTTTAGAAAACATAACAGAGAACTGACTGGCATGAAAAATATGACCCAAAATATAAATATATCTACACAGTATAGACAAAATTCAACGTTTCTGCTCTCCTAGAGACTAAATGTACACAACAAAATATATTTAAGAGCTTGAGAGTGGGTTTTGCTTAATACGTTAATATTTGAGAAGTGATAAGTGAGGGATCTTTTACTGAGTCTGAAAGTTGCTTGAAGATCATAATTATAGCAACCCCAAGATTGCATCCCTCTTGAATTATTAGCAAATGCATAAAGAAATTCACAAACTTACTAAAATGTGAATGCTACATTTTTACTCTTCTTATTTATATGTAAAACTGCATTCTGTCACTCCTATCTTCAAAATGCTTTTCCAGGATTCAAAGAGACGGCCTTCTTGTACGCCATCTCCTCTGCGGGCCTAACACACGCCCTAGCCAAAGCTTGCAGCGCAGGACGCATGGAGCGCTGCACGTGTGACGAAGCCCCAGATCTGGAGAACCGCAAGGCCTGGCAGTGGGGAGGCTGCGGAGACAACCTCAAGTATGCCAACAAGTTTGTCAAGGAATTTCTGGGCAAACGCTCCAACAAGGACCTGCGTGCACGTGTGGACACGCACAACACAAATGTGGGGATGAAGGTAAGGAAAGCTCTCTTTGGTTTTGTTTTTGTTTTTTTCAAGAAAAAGAAAAATCAGGATATCTTCCCGTTTGCAGAATTTTTCTTTAAAGTTCGTCTAATCTTCTCCAGACTGTTATTTATGAACAGCTGAGACGTGTCCCAAACCTTTGTAGGGAGTAGCATTACAAGAAAGTTAAATTTATTACAAAGTAATTTCATAGCGTTACATTTGCCACAGATGTCATCTCAACCTTTCTATTTCATTAAAGTAATAATTTCCTTTGACAATATCAACACAGGTAGAGTTACAGCGCACATGAATCAAACCAGGATACACTGATAAAGAAGCTAGAATGGAAAAGTAGTAGAGAGCAGTTGAAGAAATAGAGAATATTTGAAATGTTTATGTTAACCACAAAATTAAAACATTTAGTTTTCCTGTCTAGGAATTATATTCCATTTAAGGACCTAAATATTAAAGGGCTATTGGAAAAACTGCATAAAAGAGGAAACTTTGAGAGGGTAAAATCACTGAAAAGTCAGAGTTCAGCTTAAAGGGGCCATGACAACAAATTTAATTTTTCTTTGGTTTTGGGGGTATAATATGATCGGTTGGGCACTGATGAGGCCGTGTGAATGTCAAGAGCTGGTAATTCATATTCTCCAATCAGAGCACACCATCAAGCAAACATATTAACCCCCTCGCCTCTTCCTCCTCGCCCCAGCTGATACACGATCGGCTAATTTAATGGCGAGTAGCGCTAGCATGTCTCTACTCGAGCAGAGGATGGCTACTAAAAAGGGGAGCAGTTCTGTCCGAGGTTGCTCAAAAACTGATGGAAGTTTCCACTTACTCCCGAAGGATGAGAGAATCAGAGTGGCTGAAGTTCATTTATGGGGAAGTACCATACAATTATAACCCTGGTTTGAACCGCGGTGAAGTTAGTTTTAGGTTGGATATTGGATATACGTGCTTTGTGGCATCGGCTGCTTGAGCGCCATCTCCCTCCTGTTCGAGCCGATACAGGGAGGTGATCTGGGGCTGCCTCTCTCTGTCTGCTCACTCGCCATTGAAGCCGTGGAGATTGAATATCCAATATCCACCCTAAAACTAACTTCACCGTGAGATTGTGTTATGTTCATAAGTTCTGCTCATTTAATGAAGCTGTTTCGTGAACGTTTTCAAACAAACTGATTTTGGAAAAAAAACTTTTGTACCAACACATGAGGTGGCAACCACAATGCTTAGCTGTACGTTTATTAAATCTCTCCTTCTCACATACAAAGCCCTTAATAGCCCACTGCCCTGCTGTCTGAAGCAGCAGTGCAGCAAGCGCTCTGCTGGGGTTGCGGCAGAGCGCTTGCTACCGTGGACCGCGGACTTCGGTCCCAATGTGTGGATGATGAATAGCGTCACCAGGTTAAAGCCTTGGGTCAGCTTGGCCTCGCCTGTCTGACATTTTGCAACACAAATGTTTCCACTAGCCATAATTCGATAATGGATTTGTGACATAGTGTTGTACTGAGAAGAGAGATGTGGATGGAGGGAGCAAGGGTGTGTTTGAAAAGTTCCCCAAATATGGTTGTAGCCAACCAGGGTGAAGATGCGACTGCAGATACAAATTAGCCTTTGGCTAATTCTGCTACAATGCATCGAATGGTAACATTTATGTTTTAATTGTACATGGTCCCTTTTTTTAAATAAACTATAAAAAGAATAGAGCCACATAGAGCCGTACCTAACACTTTTTATTGAGGAGGGAAATCTGGCCTGCCGAAACAACCCCCTACAAAAAGATGACATTATTTTCTTTAATGACATTCTTTGGAGAATTTACATTTGCAGCAATATCAACAACAAGGAAAAGTTTATACAGTGATGTCTTGGACCCTCTAAAATCTGGCTTCGAATGTGTTTGAGTAACCACTGCTGTCAATGTGGTGAACTCTGAACCCACTCTTTAGTCAGTATTTGGGTTTTTCACAAAGGTTAGATCAGGAGTGAGCCTCATTTTTGCTCTGGCACAGCCAATCAATTGTTTATGGTGAGCAAATTTTGGGCTTTTATCCAAGAAGCCTATTTAATATCAGCATATAAAAGAAGGAATGGTTGTAAGTTGTCCAACCAAAGAAAAGTTGGGGTCTGGGACACGTTTCTTAAATTTTCTAATTTAGTTAATTTAGAAGCTCACTTCCCAAATGTCATCAGACACAAAAGTCTGTAAGGTCTGACTTTCAGTTTTTTTTTGTGATCAAAATTTACACCATATATAATCAGTTTTTTATGTGCAAGTGTAATTTCCACATTTGAAGGAATGTGGCCCACCACGTTTGCACTGAATAAATTCTCACACTGAGCAGAAAACTGGAATGTGCTAACCTCTGCACCAAGCATTTTTAAAAGCTGACCAGTCAAATTTCCTTGATCTGCTGGTGTGATGAATATGCACTTCCTGTTCCCAGATCTATTTCAGTTAGAGAAAAGAGAGAAAAATATACAGATTCTCTCCAAACCATACTTAGGATATTATTGCTGAGTTTTGATCTTATTCGGCTTTTGCTTTTCAAATTGTAATGAACTTTAACTGCTAAGTTAAGAGTAGATAAAGCCGTTTGTTGTGGTTGTAGAACCACTAAGCTGTCAAGGTACTCAATCTCCTTGAATTTTTCCACATGTCCTATCACAGATCGGCAGCTCAGGTGGGAAAATCTGTTAATAGGCTAACTATTGGCTTTTCACCTGACCAATATATGAAAAGAGAGGCAGGAAAGTTCAAATGCTCAAAGACTCCCATTAGAAGTCCTGTGTGCAGTATGCTACATGTATATGAGAACATAGCAAACTTATGGAAGGTATTGAATTAGATTTTTATCAATTCTCAAGCTAGGTATAATTATGGAAAATGAAACATTAGTCTAAAAAAAATACTATGATTTTATAATCTAAGGAAAAAAATCAGAATTTATTGGAAAAGTGTTTTTTAAATTATTCCTGTTTAGATTATTAGCATTATTTTTTGCATGGGTTTAATTCATATCATTGATATTTTTAATGTTTAAAGTTACAGACAGAGAAGCCCATGCTAATTGAACAATACAAATTAAGTTATGCCACATTTTTTTGCCTCCGAGATCCTCTGGGTTTAAATTTCAGCCCAAAGTTCTTGAACGGCGTTTAGCTCCCCATTAAATTCTTGTGTTTCGAAGTTTTGTGAAATGAAGACATAACAGATCACAAACTGGGATTTCAAACGTCTGCCTTTGATCTAGGATAGTCCAGTTCATCTTTTTTTCAGCGTTACACATTTTAAATGATCTAAGTTTGTCCAGATGCCAAACTGTTACTGTTCTGTTTTATTCTTATTTTATGCACTTAAATGTTTACCTTTGTTTGTATCTGCATGCTTCCGTTTGCCTTTCACTTTCAATAAAGGATGTTTCTATTCTATTCAGTAATGAGACTCAAGGTGAAAGTTTTGTACTCACATGTCCATAATGTCATAAAAGCCAAATGGGGGATTTTTTTTTTAATTTGAGTCTGGGAAAGTATTGAATGGAAAAATTGTTGGAACCCTGTACTTGAGTCATCTAATACCAAAATTTAACTTACTGGCCAAAGTGCAAAACACTATCATTTCCATTGTGAAACCATCCTGTGAGCGTGTTGTTTTTCTTCTCTTTTTGTTTTTTACACAACAGACAGCAGAGACAGTGAAGCCTTTCAGATATAATGGTGGGAAAGACAGGATCTAAATACTGGGAAATTCCTGAAAAAAAAAAAAGCTGTTAGAGGTTGCAAAAAATTTGGGTGTATGTTGACCTTTCAGCAGGACAATGACTCAAAATGTACAGTCCGTGGTTTAGGTAAAATCATTTTCATGTGTTTGAATTTTCCAGTCAAAGTTCAGACCTGTTAACAGAGGCTGTCCACCAAATCTGACTGAGCTTGATCTGTTTTGCAAAGAAAAGGGACTCTTGAAGCATTAATTCATACATATGCACACAACTCATTTTAGTCTTAATATGTTAAAAATGTAAAAACCATGTGTTATTTCGCTTCACAACTATGCACAATTTTGTGTTAGTCCACCATGTATTATTCCACTTACTGCACATGCCACAAAGTTCCCCAATGCTTGTGCAACTTTGCTTGCTATAATCTCCCCTGAGAGGTATGATAATACCTATAAAATAAATTAAAACTTGAATCCTCTGCAGTCAGGTTTCCCACACTCTTAATTATCATTATTAAGTCTTCGTCCAACATTATAATGCTCTCCTTTATGTTACAAGCCAACCCTCTAATTGGCCATTTTATCAAAACAAACAGCTAATGTAATAGTCATCCACTCCAAAGCAACTCTGCTCCACCCTTTTGAACTAAATGTCAACATAAATTGATTCCACCAGGTTTTGCTTATTAAATAAAGGGTTGTTAAATTACATAGCTTTCGTGCCTTTGATTTTTTTGTTTTTTGTGTTATACAGTCTTTAACAACAATCTTTTGGTTCTGCTCTAGGTAATCAAGGCTGGAGTAGAGACCACTTGTAAATGCCACGGTGTCTCCGGCTCCTGCACTGTCCAGACCTGCTGGAGGCAGCTCCTACCCTTCCATGAGATCGGCAAGCGACTGAAGCAGCGCTACGAGACTTCTTTCAAGGTTGGCAGCTCCACCAATGAGGCCACTGGAGAGGGAGACATCTCCACTGGCCGAAACCAGCAGCAGCAACAGCAGCAGCAGCACTCCCTGCCTGGTCTGAGCGATCAGATACCCCGCACTATGGATCTGCTCCACATCGAAGACTCACCTAGTTTCTGTAAACCCAGCAAATACTCAGCAGGCACCGCAGCACGTAAATGTTACAAGGACCAAAACTGTGATGCTATCTGTTGCGGGCGGGGCCACAACACACAAAGTAGGGAGGTTACGGGACCCTGCCAGTGTCAGGTGCGCTGGTGCTGCTACGTGGAATGCAAGCAGTGCACGCAGCGAGAGGAAGTCTACACCTGCAAGGGGTAAAGCGGCAACAGCCACCTACCCCACAATCAGCGGAGCCAGTCGACGATGGCTGGGCTGAAGAAGACTGGTTGGTTTGTTCTCATCTGAAGTTGTGCTGCTATTGTCAGAACAGCGTTCGGCAGAAAACTGAGAAGCAAGCTAAATAAAAGCAAAAAGCACTTTGATGGATTTATGTGGGTTAGAGTTTCAGGGGTCCTGCAGAATAAAACCTTTCTCAGACAACTGGGTCACCATCTCAAGCCTTTTTAATCACAGCATTGCCTTGAGGAAAAAGAAATATCTTTTAACCTGTCTCAGAAATCTGTTTCCAACGTTTTCCAAGAAAATGAATAATCCACGTTGTATAATAAATGTAAAGGCGATGATACAGAGTGATTTTCTCCCGGGCTTTGCCAAAAGAACCAGAGTGTGTGAGTGTGTTGATATGTGTGCGCGTTTACCTTGTGTGTCTGTAGTTTATAAGCCAAGTTTGAGAGTTGATATTTTTATTCCAGTTAAAATTATATTTTAAGACTGTTAAAAAAAGAAAAAGGAAAAAAAAAGACAGGGTGTAAGAGTTACTCTACACGCACATATTTACACTCACACACGGTATGTTTGCATATGTATGTAAATAAAACCAGTTATGATTTAGTGATATTATACAAGCCACTTATCTATGTTTAAACAAACCACTAAAAACGCAAACATTGTATTGTTTGTGTTCTTTTTCTCTATTTGTTTAAAAATCCATTTTGACAAGTGCCTTTGGAAAGCAACACACTTGTGCTCGATGACTTGTTGTGGATAATTTATAGATCCTTTGGGACTACTCCTTCAACAGGAGGATTTTTAATTTTATTTTCAGTGATGTTATATGAAACTGTTTGTACATGCATTAACAAAAAAAACAACTAAACCAATCAGTTTAGGCTATTCCTAGCCTTGAGCGAACCAGTGTTCAGGGAATAACTTAAACCACTATATCTATGAAGATTAAACGATCTGAAAAACAAACAAGGACAGTTTGAGACTTGAGATAGCAGTGGTTTAAGCCAGCATTTTTGCAGCAGATTATCATATAAAACAGCAGACGTGTGGCATGTGACTCCGATCAGACTTTATGGAGCTCTGTGCAGCTTCATATTTTTTATGGGTTTTTTTCTTTTTATACGTTATGTTGTAAAGAAGACTGTGGAGAACTGTAGGAATGTAACTCCCTACCATTTCCATATTTGCCTCTTCTCTTCCGCTGCCACAATTTTGATTGAGCCATATTGCAATGTGTGCAGTAGAAGTTTAAACAGTGTGGGGAAATTGAGACTGAAATTCAACCTGACGGTGTGCAAATTTGCTCAAGTCTAAATCTTAAGTTTATGCCTTGTAGCTAGCATAAGCATATGTTTTTTTTTGTTTGTTTTTTATACGGCTGATATTTGTGTTGTTCCACAAACCTAAATGTAAAAACTGTAATTTCACCACTGTCTTCTATGGGAAGCCGGTGAAACTGTATTTATACATGAGTTAATTTTCCTTTCCCCCTTACTTTAAGTGACTAGGTCAGCACATCAGGTCTTATTAGGACTCTACACATTACAGTGACACTTTATAGCTAAAGTTTGGCATTTTAAGAAATGTACAGTTGTGCTTTCTTAAGATTGAATCAGAAGAATAACATCTGTAGGGTCCCTGTGAAAGATTTGCTCTCGGTCTGTGAGGGCTAACGGAGCGCTAGGACAAGTTAGGCTCACTGGATGCTTAACGAGAAAAACACAAGGGTGCAAGACAACTGAAAGTGAATAAGTACAGTACCCAAAACCCCAAACTATCAATGTGCAACTACCTCCACTATTACTAGCACCCTGGGTAAAGATTTATATATATAAAAAAAAAGCTTTAAAATGCATTAATCTTGTATTGCAGTAGCATAGTCTCACTAAAACAAACAAAGTAACCGCTGCAGTTCTCTGTAAAGGTATATCTGCAAATAATTTTAGTCCTGGGTTATACTACTGCAATAAAAGAATGGCCCTTCACTAGGGGAGAAATCATTTTGGTGTTGTACATCTTTAGGAGGACAGTGCAAATGGTAACGTTTCACATATTCTGGTTTGAATTAACTACTGAGCGAGGGACCCATTTTTCTATCATAGAACCATTCACGCACTGATGCCCAAATGCCCTTTGAAGTATTTTAGATCTGTATTTATGGATACAATCAAGTGCAGAATTTTTCTATTTAATTTTTTTTCTCTGTTAATGTAAATAGCAATGGTTTCTTCTCCTGTGGTATAGAGACAAAACTGAGGCACATGTTATTTTAAAACAGACCTATTGACAAAAAAAACCCCCGATGTTATTTGGTTTTGGATTATCACTGTGTTTCAATAATGCAAAACTTAGGAATTGGTTATAAAATAATTAGATCATCAGAGTAAATTTAATGTATTCCTCCAACTTTGGCATTAAAATTCATGTTTGAGGATGTGGACCTCACTAGGCTTAATTATTCTGAGGTGCCAAATTCCAAACATTTTGATAGGAGATGGCACTCCAAATAAAGACTGGTTAAAACACACACACAGAACTTTGCACGCTACATGGTGACCATAATAGCTATGCTGAGACTCGGAGGATAAATGCCTGCTCCCCACAGCTTCTGGTGGTGGTGTTTTTCTTTTTTTTTTTTTGTTTCCACATTTTTTTGGCCCAAACACTGTGAGGCTCTCTATTATTAAATTAAATGGATTTGCAACGGATATGACAGATATACTAAGTCCACGCAGAGTACATTCTTTGGCGTGTTCTTGGTTTGTACATAGGCCTACAAGTTGTTAAAGAAAAACAGAGGAGCATGATGCATATTTAGACTTCACGGTCATCTGTGTTCTCAAAAAACAAACAAAAACAAAGCTCTGCACTGTTTAGTGTTCAGTGGATCATGTATAAAATTCTATTTTGTAGAAAAGATTGAGATAAGTTATTTTGGAAAATATTATAAGCATGTGTTTAGTGTAAATATATAAATATATATAAAAAATTAATTGATTTTATATCCTGTATTTTATACTTTTTTTCCCCCTTATGGCTGTTTGTGCCTTTTTGGGGTGGAGGCTTCACAAAGCAATATCTTTTACAATCTATCATTTCATGTCAACATTAATACTTAAGCACTAATAAATCCTAAAGAATTTTGAATCAATGTACATTTGGCTATTTAATATGATCACGGTCATCCAGAGTTCTTTATTGATTTACCTATTTTGTAAAACAGCTTATTAATTTTGTCATTGTAGCCATCCAACCATATCTATATAGTCTCCTGCAGTGTTAACTGATGACCACACCTGTATGAACCAATTTATACTCAACTATGTTTGCATTTTTTTAGGATTTATACTGTGCTTATCATAACACATAAAACACACCAACTATGTATTTTATTTTTGTGAAACTATTACACCAGCTGAATTTTTGTCCATGTCCAACTAGTCTTGTCTTATGGGAACTCTAAATTATTTTCCCTCTACCTCATGTGTATAGCTTGTAGGTATAAACAGATCGCGAATGACTGGTAAGAATGTATTTAAGTTATTTAACATCTTTGTATAACAAAGGCGTAAAAAAAAAAATCTGAAATAATAAATGACATTCTAAAATTGTAACTTTTGCATTTCCATCATTTCTTGTCTTTTGTAGCATATGAAGTAGTCTAGTAATGTATGTAAAAAAAAACTACTACTTTCTCAGTAAGTATCGTCTAAGCTCTTCAACACAGTGCCTTGTAAAAAATCTCAAATTCCTTACGATTTTTTGTATTTTGTCCCATTACAACCAGAGACCTCAGCGCATTTTGCTGGGATTTTATGCGACTGAGCAGCACAAAATAGTTCTTAATTGTGAAGTGGGAGAAAAGGGATAATGTTTTTTTTTTTTTTTTTTTGCTCTAAGAATCTGAAAAGTGTGGTGTGCATTGGAATTAAGCTCTCCTGAGTCGATAAATTATTATAGTACAAAAAAGGACTTGGTGTTACAACTACAAGCCATCCATGTATCTCTCTACCAGCTTTCTGCATAAAGACTAAAATGTGTACTTATTCTTTTTCGCAACATAGTTCAGATGTAGCCATCTTAGGTTAAGGTTAAGGTTTACTTTATTAATCCCAAGGGGGAACTTGAGTTGCCATTGACATGTAAAAAAAACACATACAGTATATACTGGGGAAAAAACACTCACACTGGACTCTGCTATACACCACAATAAAAGTGCCGCATCATTATAACATCAGTGTCAATGTCAGTATGTAATATTAGATTATACAAAGTGCTCATTATAAAAGCACACTGCAGCAGGGATAAAAGAGTTTCTGAAGTGCTCAGTTAAACAATGAGGCATTACCATTCGGCCACTAAAAGAGCTCCTGAGTGTTGTTAAAGACACTGTGGAGTGGGTGGTCCTTGAGAGACAGAACAGTCTTAAGTTTACTCATCATCCTTTTGTCCATAATAATGTCCACTGAGTCGAGATTTAATCCAACCGCTGAGCCGGCCTTTTTGATCAGTTTGTTCAGTCTCTTTTTGTCCTCAACAGTGATGCTCCTGCCCCAACACAGTACAGCATAAAACTGGATATTGTCTCCCAAATTTGATCCATATCATTTCGTACCTCTGGAAGATTCGTCAGGGTTGTTATACTGCAGGAATTCAACCTCATCCACAGTCTCAGGTCTGCACCATCTAATAGTTTTTTTTCCAGGATTGCCCCGTATTCAGCGTCATCAACCTTCCTATCAACTCTGAGTAGAAAAGCATCCTCACAACATGATGCCGCAACCATAATGTGTCATTATGTCAATGGTTTGTTCGGGGATATTGCAGTGTTAGTTTTCTACAACGCAAACAGTTGCAATTATTTAAGCCACTCTGCAAATTAATTTATCGGCAAATTATACAAACTGTGAGCTGTTTGCAAACTAATCAAATGAGAACAATCTTAATAGCTTGAAACAATATATAAAGAAAGCGGTTTCTCCAATTTAAGCACACTTTTAAAGACTACTGGGGTATTGAAATCGACTTTAGGATATGCTTAGGATCATCGTCCTCTTTGAAGGTCCAACGACACTTAAGCTACCATTTCCTAACAGGCGGCATGATGTGTTCACCCACGACTTCCTTAAACTCTAAGGAATCCATCATGACGTGCATGTGCTGCATGTTTCCTGCAACACAGGAAGCAGAGCATACCTGTGAGACCACTACGCTTCACTGTAGGCCAACTTTGTTGTGCTTTTGGACCAGTGGTGTACGTCTTGGAGTTCAATGCAATTCAGTTTGTATACCGTCAAATTCACAACGCGTCACCTCAAGGCACTTTACAAAGTCAATTCTATTAAATCATATGAACAGATTGGTTAAAAAGTTTTTTTTTTTCCTGTCTAAGGAAACCCAGCATATAACGTAGAGTCATTGACTTGCATCATACAATGATCCTGAATGAGCATGTAGCTACATTAGACAGTCGCTTGCATTGAGAGTTCAGGCAAGAAACCCTATAGCATGTATCTTACTGAGGACATTTAAACCACAGTGGCCGCTGCCACATTGTCATCTGGCAGGTCTGTTGCAGTCAGTGAAGGTTTTTGTTTTTTTCTGCATCCTCCAGAATCTTGTGGTAGCTGTTGATAGTTTGCTATTTCAGTCACATCCAGGCGGTTCAGTTACTGTTCCCTTAAACACAGCAGCCCCCAGTTCTGGGGGAGCAATTGAACCTTATTTTGTTTCTAGGTTCATGACTGTAAATTCTCTTTTGTTAAACACAGCAAGCTTGGTATCCACAGATTATCAAAGATTGTTTAAATGTTGTTTGTAATTACTGAATAAAGATTAGTGAGATTATATTGGGGGTCTGGTTTTAAGAGGTTACCTTGTTAACCTGTAAATTAGGTTATCACCTGTATCTCTTGAAGGATTATTGATGTTTGTTATCTGTGTATGGTTTTCTTGGTTTGATAAAGATCTCTTCTCTGGACATTTTTGAAAAATTCAATGCAAACGCAGTGTTTGAAATGCATGTAGACTAAAAAGTTACATTTTGGTGTCATCTGAAAAGAGCACCTTTACTGTGTCCCTTTCACGGCTTTAAGTTAACTTTAAATATAACTTCTTGTGGTTCTGTTCCTTCTTGCCACTCTCCCATAAACACCATGTTTGTTGAGGGTTCAAATACTAATTGTCCTTACAACAGATTCTTGCACCTGAGCTGTGGATCCCTCCAGAGTTACTGTGGGCCTCCTGGATGTTTCTCTGATTAACGCTCTCCTTGAAGAGCCTGCTGGTGAAGGTGGATGACCATGCCTTGGTAGGTTTGCAGTTGTGGCAAACTCTTTCCATTTTCTGAACATAGAGGTATGTGGTTGGAACATGACGAAACGTTGACAGTTTCAACAGGTTTCAAAACTTTTGCAATGCACTGCAGATGTCTTCTTTCACTCC
Organism: Fundulus diaphanus; assembly: GCA_037039145.1. Lineage (NCBI taxonomy): Eukaryota > Metazoa > Chordata > Actinopteri > Cyprinodontiformes > Fundulidae > Fundulus > Fundulus diaphanus. The sequence goes on along the minus strand of CM073133.1, from coordinate 25,738,644 downwards.
TCTTTTGAATAAAGGATTTGAAATCCTGTGCATCATCATTCTCTTAAACAGTGCCACTTGTTTTTGAGATGTAGATCAACTACTGAGTCTTAACTTGAAGATCTACCTCTTGTGTAGTTTACCATGTGTTTGTGACTTTGTTTACTTGCTGTCTGGACTCTTAACTCTATCACTAAACCACCATTCCCAAGAATTATTCCCAAGAAAACAAATAAACAGAACTCACCGTCAGTATGTTTTTCCCACAATGCTACAGTGTCAAGCACAATGCAAGGGCAGCAGGGTGTGACGAGAAGCTCTATATTTCAAATCCCTGGGCTGCTGTTAAAATCTCGAGTGAGACCAGCCTTTTTACAGAAGAGCCTTTTGACAAGCCAAAATGATTTTATGCTATGAAATAAGACGTCATTGTTGAAATTAGGTATTTGTAGGGATCTGATACAGATTTGTAGTGCCTTTGCAGCATCACCCTAACTTTGCTTTGACGTTTTTATATTTGTTTAGTTTAAACAAATCAAAGATATTGCTGTTACTGAAGCGCAGATGTTTTTAAATCTGTTTAAAACAAATTTAACATAAAAATAATCTGACAATGCCATAATATACACATTGTTTGGCTTCACTGTATTCGGACACGGCATACTTCACTGAACACTCTTCCCAGAGCAGATAAGGGTTGGAAGATTTCTGAGTTTATTCTGTAAACATTCTCTCAAATATCTTGAAGCCTCATTGTAAAGCCTCAAAGCCTCATTAATCCAAGAGAAAATGGAATTTATTATCCCGCTCTGTGAATGGCAGCTTCATATCCAGTTGGGATAACAAAGAACAATTATGAGCGTATCTGTTCTAAAGCCTGAAACATCAGTGAAAAAGCCTATGAGGTACTTGACACGTGTTATTAAATTAGAAGTGCACGGGCAGCACCCTCTCTATGTCAGCTATTACTCCTCTGGGTCCTTGCTACTGGTGAAGGAGAAACTAGGGCTTTAATTTATCTCTCCGCAGGCTGGAATCCTCCAAACATCCTTCACTGCACCAGACTTTAATATGAGTTTTAATTCTGAGGTAAAAAAACATAATACAAACTTTAACAGCAGTTGCCATTGAGGCTGCAGTGTGACTGCGCCCCTTCTAACCGTCATCCTCTTGTGTCATTGGAAATATTCAGTCACATCAATACAGACCAGTGAGGTTACTCTTAAACAGGGAAATAATCACATAGGATTCAGTCTTCCAGCATCAATTCACTTATACTGGGGACTGCTGGTGAGAGTTAACAGTTTTGTGTCCCTATGTATTGTAAAACAATATTTGACTGAAAAAACAATGTTCTCAAAAAAGCAAATAGGGTCTGGGTGGGGCATTTATCAAGGATTTCATTTGTTGTGCTAAGTTCATAACTGTATCATAAGATTGTGCTGTGGCGGGCTGATTTTGGATTCAAAGCCACGACTCACAAGTTTTACATTCATCTCCTGCTCAGTTGTGCTCAGTGTTGGGTTTTCATTAAAGTTAGATTCAATTTCATTCCCAAAACTCAGATATTTGTTACAAAAATAAATAAATGAAAAATACGTAAAAAGGAAAAGAGTGAGCACAATGCAGCCAGAAGTTGCCCAAGAGAAAGTTTGTTCTGTTTGGAACGACTAAGTCAAACTCAATGCAAAACACAGCGTCCACCCAGGACAAAAACATCGCAAAGATTTAAGTTCACAAAGGGAAAAATTATAGTGATATATAGGGGGGCTCATTTTCATGGTTGACCATTTCTGAACCAGATATGCTTTGTGGCAGGACATAGTGTCCTGCTGAGAGAGAACAAGGTAATCAGGGGATTTCATGTACATGAAAAGCTGTCCATGTTTGCCACAGATAGGTACCTATCAATGAAACATCCACATGGAAAGGAGAACCAAAGGTTTCACAGCATTGTGTTCCACATAGCATTACACTGCACCTGGTGCCATGTGTTTCTCACATAAGCAATGCAAATTGGGCCGGCCGGGTATACACTTTGTAAAAGGAAGGGTGATTCATTGGATCAGGCCACCTTATTCCAGTTCTGATGTTCACGTGTTCTTTATCAGCACTTTGCCAGTGAACTGGGGTCAGCGTGGGAACTCTAGCCTGCGGTGTGCAACCCCATACGCAACAAACTTCATTGCATTGTGAATTCTGAGATCTTTTCATCAGAACCCTCATTAACGTCTTCAGCATCTTGAGCTAAATTATTTTGTTAGATCCAACCACATAGGACACCCTTCCATGCCTACGTACATCAATGAGCCTTGGCCGCCCTTTACCATGGGGTTGATACCCCACTGTTTGTTAATTGGATCCCTTTTAATAAACACTGACCACTGCAGACTGAGAAGAGCCATAGGTTGGGAGATGTTCTGACTCAGTCGATTAGCTATCACAATTTGGTCATTGTCAAACTCACTCCAACCCTCAGGTTTCCCATTTGTCCTGCTGCCAAAACATGCGCATTGAAACAAAAATGTTCCCTTGTGTAAAACACCCCACCCACCAACAGACACCAGGGTGAGGAGATAATCACTGGTATTCACTTTAACTATTAGTAGTCATGTGATGGGTGTTCATGATGGCCTTTAGCAACAGTTTTGTTGTGCAATGCTCATTGAAAAGGTCCCATTTTGGAATAAACCATGATTTTTTTTCAGATCTTCAGAGGTAATGCGTAACTTACGGGCGGGTAGCCTCGCTTGACACTTTGACCTTTTCTTCAGGTCTGCGGTTTATTTACTCCTGCTTGTGCGTGGCTCCAAGATAAATATGTGTGTATACTTTCTGGAAACAATAAAAAAAACTGCATAATTTTGGGTGAATAATAAAGATTAGCTGCAGGTTTTTCTTTTGAAAGTCTGATATGTTTTTTTTTGCACTTTCTTTGCGTATTTCCTACCGTCTGTTTATGGTTTTTGATTGTCGTTAAGTGCCTGTCAAAGCTCGGTTCCTCGGGGGTAAAAAAGCATAAGCTTACTATGTCTCAAAACAGAACCAAAGTAAAAAGTAAAAATTAAAAATACATATCATCAAGGAATACATTCCAGTCTGTTATTTGTTTACATCGAGCAATGCAGATGTTCTGCTCAGACAAGGTTGACTCTGAACTGATGAATAACTTCCTCAGTTATGATGAGTGCAAAGTGCAATGCAGCTGTTAGAGGGGCATGTTTCATTTATATCTAATGTGTTGAATAATATTCCATAAACACTTCAGAAGAATCACAGAACAAGCTGCTTAAATCATTAAACGCCAGGATGAGCACTGGAGTGTAATATATCTCAAATATGTCTCATGATACGGCGAGCTGTAAAAGCTATCAGTGTTTTTTTCACTCCAGGATCCTGGTCCCTGCACGTTTTCCCAGTGACTGCAGGGACAAAGCTCATCGAGCATGACTGAGGCCTCTCGGCAGAATGCGTCGGATGATGATGATAGCCGGCTCAGAGGTTTTCAACGCTTGCTCAAAATCATAAAAATGTCAACCGCACAAGACAAAGCTCATTTTTCAGAAACTCTTTTTTTCCTCTTTAACATGCTGCTCTCCTGTGCCAGTTAAAATGAATAATTTTGCATGGCCTATAAATTGCATGATCTCCGAAAGGACCTGAGCTGGTGTTCTCCTTCTGGAAAAGAGGAATAATAAATAAACTAATGATGAGATAAATAATGTTAGGACATTTGCTTTCCGCTTAGAAAAACACATAGCTGAGGAGCAGGGAAATCTCCAGAGATCCTATAGCGGGGTTTCTGGGGGTTTGGGGCGGTGATGCGACGGAAGCCAGGGTTTCTTGGCAAGCTTTCTGCACCACCAAATTCACCAGAAGGATTGGATTGCCTGCCAGAAGAAGTGCGGGGTTATAAACCCCTGGTTCTCGAGCAAATTCTTTCTCAATTGTTCATCAGAACCTCTAAGGGGATGGATGCTCTAAGTCATCTGGCAGAAACAATTATCAGGAAAAGAGTTTATCACGGTGGATATCCTAGACATGACAGTGCTTTGATGGATCACCAGTGGACATATGCAATGGACATGTCCTCCTAAGTCCATTAATTTATCCCGACAGTAAGTACTTTGGAGATCACTCGGTGGTTACTCAAAGGCAAAACTACAAAACAGTCAACAGTATAAAAGCCAGCTTAGACGGGGAAATTTCCTTCAACCAGGACGCCACCTGTTTCATGCATCAAGTTTGTATTAAATATTGACAACGGGGACAAGTTATTGGTCTACTTTTTTAGCCCCCAACTACTCCTCTTATAAAACCACACGAAGGGAAAGTTGTACACTGGTGGAAGTCTCTCTCAGCAACTGTGCTGACCTGCGGCTACGGCCTGTGTGTGTGGTGGCACGGGGTAAATCAGTTGTAGCTGTGGTAATTGTGTGTGTGTGTGTGTTGCCGGGAGGAGTGCTACCATGGCAGGCTGATGAAAGCGTGGGGGGGCTTTACAGAGATAGGCTGTGAAGCTGCCATCCAGCTCATGCTTCAATTGTGCAGTAAAGATTCCCCAGCTGTCCTCAGGATTATCCCCTGTGCTTATGTGATCAGGATACACGGCACCGGGGCTAGACCAGGCGCCTCTGACCCCAAGCATGTAGAATTACATGAAAAGAGAGGAAAAAGGTTGGATCGGTATCGCTCTCAAACATCCAGGATGAAACTTACTGAGATACCTTGAAATGGCAAAGTTATCACTGTTTCATATGTATGACCAGACATTTAAGGGGAGATTTTTTTTTTAATGAACAGAATGTGAAAATCTTTTATTTTATTTCTTTTTATTGCGATTATGGGTCCTCTGCCAGGCTCTGCCAGGCTCATTTGTTATATTTCCATTTGTTTCAAACTGTTTAAGTATTGCTTTAAATGTGGGTCTGCTTAGCCCAATAGATATATTCTTGACACTATTTCCTGTCCCCTGAACATCAACACATAAAGAGATTTGGGCCTCAGCATCTAATCATCTTTACATCACACCCCTGGAATAGGAGGCCACAGATTACTCGTCAACTAAAAGAAGCAAAGCATGAATTTGAAAAAAAAAATGCTTTTAATCAAATACAAAGATGGATATTTCTAAAATCTTCAGTGTGAGAATATACTTGTGGAGCTGAAGATGATTTGAGGGATGAAGTTTTTTTTTTTTTTTAACACATCTTTACCAGAGGTCATGGCTGGTTGGTCTTGGAACATACATTCTCATGACAGCCTGGAAAGGCTTTAAAATATGGGAAACACTGATGTTAACACAGGAAAAGGCCGTGCTTTTCCTCCTGCATTCTCTCTTGCGAAAATGTGCTCTTGCAGCCCCGGGAGAAGTCAGAATGAATGACAAGTGGAATTGCAAACAGTGTGACAACATGTTTTGTGTGTCTGTGCAAGTGGCCCTGCAGCCCAAGGTTTTTGCACAGCTGCACGCTGCCTCGACCAGACGGCGTGGCACGGGTTCAACAGCAACGCTGAGCTCATGGGTCACGTCTAGTGCTGCTTAATAACAGAAGGCAGTGAAACTACTGCTGGTGCCCATAAACCAAGAACGTGTAACACAGAGTAAACCTTCAAGGTACATTGAAATCGCAACTCACACATTCACTCCTCATTTCTACCGTAACGACTCTGGTGACAAACTTGGTGTGGGAACACTTGTCAAGGAGATAGTGACTCCGTCTGCAAATGCGCGATAGTTTGCTTTAGCCGGATTCCCACCCAGGCTGTTTTTGTAGCCGGAATTTGCCTACTGAATTGAATCCTGCAGGGTTAGCAGGGTTTCGTTTAATACAGAGTTGCTTAAGAGTCTGTCACTACAATCTCAACAAGCCCGGTTTGTCGCTTCAATAAGAGGCTCTCGTGAGAACAGAAGAAAGGGAAAGACAACATTGTCCGTGGGGGCTCGTCTTTATTTTGTGTGAATTTGGCCGAGGTCAGCTCCCTAAGATTAGCGGTGTTGACGGTGTGTGTGTGTGGCAGGGCTGGGTGAGATTGTTAATCCATTGATTTAACTGGAGTTAACATGCTGGCATGGGTCCACAAAGACTTAAGTCACAATTGGAGCGGGGTGGATGTATTGAAAGTAGCTGGTGGGAAAGTTGAAATTCCGCTTTTTTAAAGGAGGAAACTGCTGCAGCAACCTTTGGTGGGCTTATTAAAAAGCCCAGAACTGTGTGATGTGTTTTCTAATGTTTTCTAATGGTTTTCCAGCCTTTGCATTGAAAATACCTAACCATTCTGCAAAATAATGTGTAGATTAGGCTTTAAATTCAACTTGTGTCACCTCAATGAATCTTTACTTCATTACAAAATTAAACATGAGAAACTTTCTTATGCAGAAAACCTAAATTTTCTTCTATTACTTAAGAACTAATGAAACAAGTCTGTGAAACATCCCGACCTATAGACAGATTCAGAAATACTTGGAACATGTTCAAACAGGACAGTAAAAGCACAGCCACGCAGGACAAAGAAACATTCCTTGTGTCAGTAATACTTGTGCGTAGGTCTTTTTTTTTTCATGTCTGTGTTTTCAATTAGGCCAGCGGGCTTGTTGAGAGAGATGAGCAAGATTACCGTGGAAGAAAAAAATAAAGACACACTCATCATGCAATACTATTTACGGAGCTGCTGTAGCCTCGCAGGAATGGCTCTGCACCTTGACTTATTGAATATTGGAGAAGCTGTCGACAGGTTGAGCAACTGCCTTCTTCACTCTGCCTTTCTCTGCGTTTGCTTTCTTCAACACAGCCCTGCAGCTGTCAGTGTGAGTTTCATTCCTTGGCTGAAGCCAGCTGGGGTGGATGAGACCTTGCAGTCCTACTTCTTAGTGACCCAAGGTCTCACTTGGGTGATTAAGACATGGGGCAAAAGACTTAAACATACAGACACACACAATAAAATATTAAGCAAAACCGAAGCTATGCATCCAACTCTACTTTGATTCTGCAAAGTTTGCACTGTGTCAATTTTATAAAATCAAAGAAAACAAACATTCACGGCTTTTAACACAGGCTAGCTTAATGCTGCTACAAATTAAAGCCTGCTGCATCATTTCTCATTAGTGAGTGCAAAATAATCATTACCAGGTCATACTAACCACAACACTATTTAGTGTGAGTGGAAGATTATTTTCAATTATCAGTGAAATGTTTAAACATGAACTCAATGGAAGCACAGAGATGTATGAAACTGATAGCAGCACACTTTGAGGAAATAAGTGGAGTGTGGAGCAGAGTATAATTGGCCTGCACTGAATCTTAGACTTGAGGATGTGTAAGAAATGCACACGTAGACTGCTATTTTAGTGACGCTTGTCCGCTACCTGCTCTAAAATACTAGAAATTGTTTAAAATGTCATCTCCGTAACTGCTCGTTTTTTTTTTTTTTAACTAAGGTAAACCAGATTTTACAAGGACTGCTCTGTCAGGCTGAGAATTATGTCACCTCTGCTTCTAATACAAATAAAGTAGTGCACTCAACAGGAAGGCAAAACACTTTATTCTGCTGAAAAATTGGTATCAAAAGGTCAATCCTTTACCAAATTGGTATATCTAATGTTTATTCAGACTGCTCAATCAAGTCTTTTGCAGAATAGTGATTGTTTTTGGCAGTTTTCTCTTTTTTTGTTGTTATTTGGAGACTTTTGGAGATGTGTGAAAATTGGCTTCATTATCACTTTTCTCAAAGAGCAGCGGGTGCAGTTTTGGCCCCAAGGCTGGATGAGTTCATTTTTTAAAAATCATCTACTTTCTCTCTTGTGACACTACTTACCTTTTCTACAGAATGCATTAGAATCACATGTACTATAATACAGTTTCCTATTGCATCACCGCTGAACTGCCACTCATCAACTACACAAACTTAACCTTGATACTTTTCTATTTGACCCTTAAAATGCATCATTTAGTTTCAATTTCTTTAAACCACCTTATTGATTGACTATTATTGTAACTTATTACACTGTAACTTTAAGCAAGACCTGTAAAAATAACTGATAGATAAGAAAAACTTTAAACATTGTCTAAAATGTTTATTAAAATAAACTTTTTTAACATTATGAGTTTCCCTATGCAATGCTATGAATAACCTGTGCACAATACCTTTACTTTTAGCGTCTAGCCAAATTGCTTTTTCTTTCTTTTTTTTACCTACAGGCAGCTGCAGCTCTGTTGTGGCGCTGCTCTCCAAAGGCATTCACTGCAGTCTCGCTTACTGTGGGGTCTAATAGGCTGCAGCTGTGTCAGATTGAGATCAGGTGATTGATGCTGTAAATATTTCACTTCTGTATCACCAAGCGCTCTCTCCCGACTTTAACCATGTGTTTCAGTAGAATGTGTCCATTGGTTTGATTAATTTGGCTGAAGTTGCCGTTGAACCTCTGCCTTCATGCTGTTTCTATTGTCAACTGTGAAATCTATGTTGTATCAGTTATCAGCTGCATGCACCGGAGAAACAAATAAACAGTATAAGATTGCGGTTTGGGCCACAAGCTGCTTTTATTCACTATTGCTTCTTTCTTTTATTATAGGAGGGAAAAACAAGCTTTTTCTTCTGCTTCAATCAATCATGGAACTTTGTCATATGCCTGTGCATATTCTCAGTCATCCGAGTCATGGCAACTACAACAGGCTTTAATCGAACTTTGTTATAGTTTTCTTTTGCATGGTATTGTGTAATGCAACCTGACCTTTATGTCTCTATGCTCCTGAGAGATTAAAATGTTCTTGTAAATGCTCTCACATTTTAGTCATGAGGTTTTCCTCTAATTGTTGACAGAAAACATGAGCCCCGATCTTGGAATGCATTGGAGGAAACTTCTACCAGAAATGGCAGGTGTAACTGATTGGAAATAAAACGGGCAAGTTTACCAAAGGAAAAAAGTAGTTTTTAATAAGAAAACGCGAGTATTTTTGACCAGTCTTGTACAATAATGACACATTTGGCTTATATAAAAAAATCATTCAGCTGAAAGGTAATTTATGTTGTTTTCATGTTTGGATAGACCACCTATCTTTGGTTACAGGTCTTGTTTCTGTCAAATTCTCCAAAAAAAAATTACCTCCAGTTTTCTGCAGCACTTTATCTTGACTTCATGAGGTTAAGGAGAGGTCTCTGAAGCAATAAGTTGAGGCACAGAAAGCAAAGCAACAAGCGCTGCAAGGAAAATGGAACCACTTTTAGACTACAGTTTCACACCCACATCATGGCTTAGTGGAAATATGGTTGATAAATAAAGTAATCTTAACTGTTGACATCAAAATCAAGGAATAAGTAACATAAAATATAACTTTACCATTGAGGATTTTAAAGCTATCATGTTGGTTGTGAGACTTTTTCCTGGTCATTCATGCTGCTTATGTTCAAATTACATCCCATTTGTTGGGTTTTTTAGACTGTAGTCACAAGTCAATTTGCATCCTTCATAACATACATTTGTTTTTGTAATTAGGTTTTGGTAAATGTTTGTCTTGAAGTGTGACTTTGTTTGGTGGTCATATCGCTGTTTTTCTGTAGTTGTCTTGTGTCTATGCAGGCTGAGTGCCATATTGTAAATGGCACTAATTAATCAATCAATCATATAGCTGAGATTCCCTGATTTGACCATCCAGTAGTAGTCTGTGTAAAATTTTGCATATCATCATCTCTTGAGTGGAAAAGTAGAGAAATGAACAATCTTTAGCTAGCAAGAGAAAGGACAACTTTGTTTAGGTTTTGATCCCTGCCTATGAAGTTAAATATCGGTAAATATCAATGCTTTTTTCTTTTTTACCTATAAGCTTAAATAAATATATTTCCCTTTACAGTCCCACAGAGGGGACATTTGTCTCTGTGTTTAACCTGTCCTTTAGGGAGCAGTGTACTCCCAACATTGAACAGTGCTTGGGGAGCTATCTGTGATCAAGAGTTTTGAACTGGCAACCTTTGCAGCCTCTCCAAGATGCAAATGCCTGGCTCCCCAACCACTAGGTCACCACTCCCACCGCGTTGTAGGCCTCACTACTCCATATGCTCTATGTCACAAATTCAAAAATATTGAAAGCATTTTATTAGAACTGTAATAATCAGTATTTGAGTTTAGCAGCAGTAGGAATGATTGTTACAGAGAGATCATACAATTTTTGCTGGAAACCACATCATCAGAATCTCATAGCAGCGATTAACATTTAAGTCTGCAACCTTTAGCCTGACATCTGATCCCACATTGTTGTCAGTGTTAGGTCTGAAACCAATATTGGAACTGGATATGGAACTGGATTTCCATACAGTTGGTCCCAACTGTATGGAAAATAGAACAAAGAGAAATTGTCAGTGCTGATAGTCAAATGAAAAACATTCTCTGAATATTTCCCAACCTACTCAATGTAAAAAAGCAATAGATAGGTAATATATATTGTTTTGCTATATTTGTTTTGCTTCCTCGAAATCTTCCAGACGTTTTATAGCCTAACTCAGATTGGTAGAAAATGTACATTGAACAAAATAATTACTTGCAGCAACTTTTTCAGTATTATGCTGATGCTGTAGTCTGGCTTCCAAGCTTATTGGTCCTTCCAAAACATACAGTTAATTATTTAACAGCTGTGTTTTCTGTAAAACAACCCACGGCATTCGAGAAAAGTGTACATATGAGTCTCATACCGCTGTTAGTAATGTGTTGAGTTTTTTAAAGGTGCACAGCCGTCCCAGATCTTGCTGAGCTTTTCCTTCCATGAGGAGTTAACTGCTCCAGGTGTGTTGTTACTCCATCGCCTGGGAGAACTTCCTTGTCTCTGTATAGAGCTTAGTGTTCATTTTAAATTTGTGTTGCAGATTTTGTTTTTTTTAAAGCTACAGTGCTGTTAAAAAAAAGTCCCCTTCCAAAGTGTGGCCAAATTTGGCCACACTTAAATGTCTCAGATCATCAAGCAGTTTTTAATATGAGACAAAGATACTCTGGATAAATACAAAAAAATGTAAATACAAAAAACTATCAAAACAAATATGGTATGAAAAAGTGTAAAAAAAAAAAAAAAAGTTATAGCACCAACTGCAAATCGTGAATTGTGATCAACCACATTTTTGTGATGTTCAGTTTAAGAAGTCACTTAAATAAAAAGGTACAAGTACGCCAAAAGATCTCAAAAAGGAGCACACTGTGCCTTGGTCTAAATAACTTATAGATGAGAAACACAGCCACCTATGATTATCAGTCTAGAAAAGGTTTGCTTACCAAAGTTACTCCAGGAGCCTTAGCTAAAACTTATCCAGGAGGTCACAAAATAACCCAGAACAACATCTAAAAGACTGAAGATCTTGTTCGCCTCAGTTAAGTTCAGTGTTCATGATTGAATGGTAAGAAAGAGAGGGCAGACATTGCAGACGTAGGTGACTTCTGAGGCCAAAACCATCTGACCCAAAAACAATAGCCTGTCTTGGATTAGCCCAGAGACATCTTGATCCTCTCCAAGATGTTTGGGAAAATATTCTTTGAGCTGATGAGACAAAAGTGGAAAGCGTGTGTCCCATTGCATCTGTGGTTAGAACATCATACACACTTATATTTTTTTTACTCACGTTATCTTTGTCTGATATGGAAAAAACTGTTTTGTGACTTGAAACATTCAAATGTGACAAAACAACAGAAGAAATACATTTTCACTTCCCTGTGTGTTTTATGTTGAAGCACCTTCAAGAGCTTCCAAAAAGACAATTAGGATCCAGTTTACCTGTTTATTTCAGCTAATTTGCACCACATGAGCAAAGGCAAATACAGGCCAAGCTTAATAGTGTTTAGAATTAGAGGTCATCAAAATATGACCGTGCTATTCAAACTGTGATTACTTTTCAATTTGTACCCAGCTCAGAGTTGTAGCCACAGGCAACAATGACATCACTGCACAACTGCTCTAGAAGGTGGCTGGCGAAGACCAGGACCGCGTGGACCGCATCCAGAAAACACTGTAACCTTCCATTGAAGCTGTGTAGAGGTGTTCGATTTCATCCAAGTTGACAATGCTGCTGCCAAAACGGCAAAACTAATGTGAAGCGGATATGCCACCTTCCTAGCTCTCCCCTCGCAGCCCCAAACCACACACTTTGTGACAAGCCTTGGTTAGTTACCAGCTGAGCTGAGCGCGCCTGCCTGCGCAGGGTAGCTGGTGGAGAACGATCTAATGATCAGAAGGAAAAAGGTGAAGTAATCAGATGCTGTCTTGTTAAATAGCAAGATCTGACAACGGAGACAATTGCAGACTAATGCACAGCAGGTGCTGGGTGTCTAGACTAGCACTGAAATATCGAGCAGTTTGGAGGGCAGGTGCATCTTGGGCTGACAACCAGCCTTGGCGTGCGGCGGTGTTTTTAGTAGCATGACATGTCACCTTCAGGACCTGTTACATAAAACGTCTCTGATTAAAAACCCCTTGCTTGGGAAAAAAGAGCGGATTCACATCTCACAAACTTGTTTCTTTTTCAATGACAGCTAATAATGCAATTTCAAAAGTTCAGTTTTTTGGCTTGTCAAAGTAATATAAAATGACTTGGCAAGCTTTCTGGAATCAAACGCTCCAGACTTTGTGTACTTAATCATAAAACCTGGTGGGTTTGGCTTCCTCTGTTGACTCAGAGTGGCCTGATCCAAGAAACATAATCAAATGTTCTTGAAAAAGCCAGCCGTGGTGGGCAACACCGACAGAATAATGTCACCAGATAGTCAGTGATATTGGCGTAATGGTTTAATGTTACTCTTTCATAAATGGTCATGTTAGTGTAACCTTACAACAGGGGCTATTTTGGCAGCATATGTCTGCTTTAAATTAATAGTCCGATCAGACCCTCTTTTAAATATTTACAACCTTTTAAAGATATGAAAACAATTATTTAAGATTTATATTGCAAGTTTAGTGCCTATTGATGTATGAAGTTACTTGAAATGGAGAAAACTGTGTGTGCAACCCTCTGCACTGCGCAACAGCTCAACAGATCAACAAGTGAGCAATATCTGATCTGTGTTAAATTTACTGTTGCGGCGACTGCGATGCCCGTTTTATTCCTTGACATGTGCGGCCGCTGCTGGCTCGGAGCCCTCGCTGGCTATCAGTCTCCAGGGCTAAGAGGATAATGTGTTAGCTGATATCTTAGCTCAGTGTGGTGCTGAAATGGGGAAAGGGGGAGTGTGGAGGAGGTAATGATGGGCCGCTCTGGTTTTTTCCTCAGAATGAGGAATTTCGGCCTGATCTCGGTGGGTCCTGATTTATAGGCAGGGACAAATGCACTCGTTCCTTTGAAACCAACATTGACAGTTTTCTGCAGCATTAAATTTGCCGATTTGTTTGCTGTAAAACATGTAAACTGTGAGCTTCAGATGAAACACATGATAAAGAAGCTTTGCTCTCACTCTCTCAAAACATGACTTCAGCACACAGGCTGCGGGGTGAATGGAGTCGGGATGCAGTGCCAAGCAAGGGTCCTCTTTCCCTCCACACACTGAGCCTCTGCAGTCATGGATCACAGAGCTGGAGAAGCAGCTAATAGCTCTCTCTAGCTGAGCCCGTGCTAAACACTCCCTCCTCTAAAATTATTCCTCAGAGAATCAATGGGCCCATTCTTTTGTGAGCTGTAGTTTGCTTGATGGTCCCAACCTCAATGTGAAACATTAGACAGCGATGGGGAAAACATAAAACATAATACTTGTGTGACCAGATTGTCATTGGCTGCGTTAAGAATTTTGCCCAGGTTAGTGAGGGAGAGGTTAACGAGAGTAATAGGCTTTCGGAGGATCAAATCGCATTGCTGGTGTATGGAGAAGGAGGAGCTTCTGGGTATCATTGTAAATATTTGGCAACTTTTTTGCAGGGACGTAAACCTGTATTAATTAATTACAACTAATTTTGCTTTGTTTTTCAATCAATCCAAGCCTGTTTTTCAAGCTTTTTCAGTTAGAATGAAATACTTCCTCTTGTTTTATTCAGTGGGCCATTTCAAAAGTAATCACACAAACTTCCGTATATTTTATTAGTATTTATTGTGTTACATCAGGAGTGTCCAAAGTTTGGCCTGCTTATCATTTGCTACCCTTGGTAGGATCTTGTCTGACCCCTGACTTTAGTTTTTCAATGGTACAATTTTGGCCCCACCGTCAGACAGTTGATGCGACTATCTGACGGTGGGGCCAAAACTGTCTGACTATTAAAAATGTTCAAGGGGGAAATTTTCACTTACAAATTCTAAAATTAAAAATGCTAGATTTAACTTTAAAAATGTGTCCTTTTTAGCAACAAAGTACATCTGAACTTCAGCTGGATCGCTCTAAAACATGACCGTGCTTTGATCGAAATGATCCACTTTAGCTCAGGATGTGTGCGGACATTAGCCTACTGGAAAGTGAACCTCCACAGCAGTTTCAAGTCTTCTGTAGCTGTCATCACATCTGACCAGCTTCCCTGTCTCGGCTGAAGAGGCTATGACCACAGCATGTTGGCGCATCCAACCATGTTTCATTGTGGAGATAGAATATGCGGGGCGATATGTAAGGGATAAAGCCCGACGAGGTGTTCATTGTCCAACGCGACGCGGAGGACGGTTGCTTCCGCAAAGTCCATTCATTTCTGATAAGGCACGCCTCAAAGGGCATTATCCCACATATAACATGGACATTTATAAAAGGAAGAAATATTAAATAAATTATTGGTAACCCGATTATTAATACTTTAATGAGAGATGATTTAATATCTTGTTGTGACGCGTTGCCAATGTAACCAGTGTCAACTGTCTTGCCGTTACCAGCTAATGTTTGAGCCAGCCTAATAATTCAGAACAATCAGGCTATTTCACGATGTCCTATAACTCTTTTTAATGGACACCCTGCAGCCAATCAGAATCGAGTATTCACCCAGACCATGGTATAAGCAGCGGTAGTTTTCTGCAGGACAACTTTTCCTGTAAGACAGGGAGTTCTATGTTTGGTCTCATCTTATGTGACACTCTTCTTTGACATATTTGCTGTCTCCCATAGATGGCCTGTGGCAAACTTTAAACCTGACCTATTTTGGCTTTCTTGGAACCAGATTTCCATGGTGCATAGAACAAATAGTCATATTGACGGATTCTTCCACCTTAGCTGTGGACATATGTAGCTCCTCCAGAGTTACCACTCCTCTCTGTTTGGTCGATGTTCTTCTTGCTTGGCCTTAATAAAATCTCAGCCAAATGCATTGAAGCTTGTGGTCATAGAACCAGAAGGGGAAAAGTTCAGGGGATAGGAGTACTTTTACAAAGAGAATCACTACTAATCTGACTCTTTTACTCTGAACATTTAAGTAGACTAAAAACCATCCACTTATTTTAAATAATGGCACAAGTTGTCACTTATCGTGTAAAGTTTCAACATCACCTGTAATTGATGGCAAGGTCTTGATAGGAAACACATACCCACACCCTTTTGGGTTAATTTTATAGAAGAATCAGATTTCCTTCTCACTGTGTGCTCAAAGCAGCACCTTGAGAGCAGGGGTCACAGATGAATCCCAGACTTCTGCTTGGCATCCTAAACGCCACAAAAATGTTTAAAATCTAGAGTGGTGCGGAGGATTTGGTGGAAAAACAAACATCTCTATTTCTTGCTCTTAATAATGATGATCGTGTTTTTTCTTGAAGGCCTTTTAATCTTCCTGTAATTGTTCTTTTAGCCAGCCGCAGGGATCACTACACTTCACTCTTGAGAGTTTAGCCTATCCCTTGACCACAATATATCCGCTTGTCTCGCCACAACAACCTGGTCCTGGAGACTTGACCGCCCATAACTCACAACTGCCAGGATTTTGAGGGTCTTTCCTTCCCAAATCAATTATCACAGATCTGCACAGATTTTCCCAGCTGATGAAGGAAGCTTTTTTTTATTTTTTATCCAGAGGCTTAACACACCAGACCAAATTCAAATAAACTGTCATCTGGGGTGAAGTGAAAAACCCCAAGATACATCCATGAGAGATTTTCTTAAACGAGACAAAATTAACGATGACTTAACTGCAAATTCACACAATAATAATAATATCTTGGGGAAATTGCAAAACTTGCGCAGAGTGGCACAGAACAAATAAGCTGATTTATACTCAAGTGTTCACAGCAGACCAGCAGAGTAAAGTACCAAAATCAGCTTAACACGGCTAAGCCTAAATATTTATAAAATCAGTAGCAAAGGGGTATTCTCCTGGCAGTG
This sequence comes from Fundulus diaphanus, assembly GCA_037039145.1. Lineage (NCBI taxonomy): Eukaryota > Metazoa > Chordata > Actinopteri > Cyprinodontiformes > Fundulidae > Fundulus > Fundulus diaphanus. The sequence goes on along the minus strand of CM073133.1, from coordinate 25,722,425 downwards.
CCATCCCCTCCAGTGTCAATGTGGGTATAAGCTAGACAACGGAGACTGTTAATATTTATGTTTTGTTTAGACATTATTGAAAAAAACAACAACTTCTGTCCTTAAAAAAATCAAACTGGTGTGTCAAAAATGCCACACTTTCTTGTATTACTGATTTACAGTCTGCATTTGGTTTGCATTCACATTTCCCAGCAGACGTCGGACTGCACAGCTTTTCTATTTAGTTACTATTTCTGAGCCTTTGTTTGTACTTCACTGCAAGCTGATATGAGCTGTAAGAGGAGCCTGTTGCTACAAGTCTCTGCGAAGGTCAAACACGATGGTTTGTTTTCCTAGAATCCCCTTGGGATGTTGAGGGGATAACTTTAAGGCCCTTTACCTGTAGGCAATAAAAAAAGAGCAGCATCGCTGACACTGATAAGTTATTTAAGAACAGGTGTTTGCCGATCCTGAATCAAAGGCCATTACTTTGTTAATTAATAAATAGAATCAGGATGCACTTAATTTATTTGGCAGGTAAGTGTACACGTACAAGGAATTTGACTCTGTACTGTACAATGCTCACAATGTTCTTTCCTATACAAAGATACAATAATGCGGTAATGAAAATCAAACAGTCTGCGGTATAGAGAATACGTACGAACACACTATATGAACATTGTATATAATAATAATAATATCATAGTATATATTATATAATATAATCCATAGTGTGTGTGCATGCTTGAAAACTACATAGCATTAACATACAGTAAAAAAAAATATAGCAAAAAAATATATTTTAGTGCCATGATTATGTCACACATTCGCTATTGTCTGATAAATTGGAGCCAAACAAGTAAAACAACACTGCAGTGAGTGGGGAGTTTATAAGCAATCACTCAAGGTTTTGGACAGGAAGCACAACTCCTGATATCACTGTCATATCTTCTCAAAATACACATTTTATAATTGGAAAAATTTTATTAGATTTTGTGACATAATACTTGTCTGTGAAATATCACATGGTTTGACTCCGCCTCCTCTGCAGGGTTTCATCCACCTTAAATATGATGGGGGCACACAAGCCCGTAGCAGTGGGGACTGTGCTATTTCTCTCAGAGAAAAACTACTTTTGGTCAAATTAGTTTTTCTCTGGCACATTTGCATGTGTATTTCATGAACCCATCTTAATTAATATGCACTGTCCCATTTCAAATAAATTAAAAAAAATAATAATAATTTGATTTGTATTACATGCTCTACATTGTTTTGTGATTGTTTGTCTTTTAACTCACTATGATGATCAAGAAACTGCAGTGTCAGTTTTTTCTTAACAGGAACAGATGTTTTGGTCCCAAATGGAGTTTCTGCAGGACAGCTTTAATAGACTGCCTCACCACGGGTTGTCTTGGTTAAGAGAGCCACAAAGCTCTGATGATCCCTCACCTGAAACACAGGAAGTGTTATCAATTGTTTGTGAGAATAAAACTGACTCAAAACCTCTTTACCAAACTTCTTACTGAGTATGTTTTCGTCGCGAGCAGTTTGCTGTAGTGCTTGGCCAACGCTGGCATGTTTTGTCTCTAGTTTGATACTCAATGATGACCTAGTTGTGAGAGCTAAAACTCACAGAGAAAGTTGTTCCCCAGCTTCATAAGCTCAATTTTGAACATCTCAATATGCACTCAGTAAGGAGCTGCTTATAAGGCTGAAACTCTGCAGACTAAGGAAGTCTGTCAGGGAAGAGACAAAATGTTTCAACAAAGAAGAACCTATCCAGATGACCTAGTATCCAATATTTTATTTGTATTTTTTTTTTTTTTTTTAATAAACTGATTTTTCCAATAGATTTGAATAATTTCGAACAATTGAAAAACCTTTCAGCTTTTAAGTTATTGTAAATATTAATTTATAACTACACAAAACATAAATTCACTATTTGTGATGGCTGCCAAAGACAAGAAAGGATTTAATACTGACACTATCACAACATCTCTGCCCGTTCATCTGGTGCATGTTGCAGGTGTGGCTACAAGTGGTTTTACTAAATCAAATGTTTGATGAATACAAAAACCCAGAATCATTTTGTAAGGGACATTATTAAACACAGACCTCTGTCAGAAGGCAAAAAGCCATGCCTTCTTCTTGTTTTCCTCAGCATCTTGATAACAGCACAGTAAGTGGGATATAACTTATTGGTCGGTCATTTCAAGTTTAGGTCTGAAGAGAAATTTATGTGGAATGTTAAGTGCAGTGTATCACAAAAGATCAAAGAAGTCTCGAGCAGCCATTAAAATAAATGATCCAGATTGACTTCTGTGCAAAACAAAGAGCATAGAAAATAGGCCACTGTATGGAAAAGGTCACAGTTCAAGTTCCTGCGTGTTTTATGGTCTGCTGAACCATAACATTTCACCTATTTAAAACCAGGTAGGTTTTTACATCCTGGATGGGGAGACCAAGTTATAGGAATCTGGACAAGAGCCAAGAAAAGAGAAACGACTTTGATTTCACATTGGATTACTGGGTTGATTATTAAAAGATTACAAATCCATTTTGTTTTGCTACTTTAAGTCTCTTCCTCCTATATGTTTCTGTGGAGACATTTGAGGCGGTTGTTTTATCTATTTTATCTTTCAATTTCACAACATTGAAAATAGTTATCTTTCCTTGTAATCATCAGCATGATCTAAAACAGTTTCCTATAAATTGTAAATGGCTTAAACTTGCATAGCGCTTTATTAAGTCCTGAGGACCCCAAAGCGCCTAATGCTACAGTCATTAACATGCTGACAAAAAAAAAAAAACATGCTGACAAGAAGGCAAAGCAGATGAAGTGCCTTGCCCAAGGAAACAACGACTGAGACCGTCAGAGCAGGGGTTTGAACCAGCAACCCACCGGTTACAGGACAAACCCCTCGCTCCTGTGCCACTATTGCCCAAAATGAGAAAACCTAAAATGCAGTTAACTTGATTTAGAAAGCCTTTTAAAGTGACTCACTCTGATCAAACTGATGGCTTTTACAGATGGCACAGATAAATAGGGCAATAATTTCCTTATTTTAATTGAAACTGGTTTAGTGACATGTGGCTATGAGGACCAAGTGAAGTTAATCAGATGAAAATGGAACACAGGTGAAAGCAATGAAGGCTGAGCTGAGGAAGAGGGAGAGGGAGAAAAATGGCAGGACAGACAGAAAGGAAGCAGAAACCTAACAAGGACAAGATGCAAAACAGAATCTACAAACTAGATAAACTATAAACTATAAGGCAAAAACTGAAGACAGCACGATCCCAGCAACATAAAGAACAAGTACAAACAAGCCGAATACCTGGGGGATGGTGACATAAACTGCTCGGATGATGCTTTGTAACTACTTAGATAATCTCTTCTTATTTTGTTATTGGGTAGCTATTTAATGTTGTCAGATATACAGTGCCTTCCAAAGTATTCACACATATTGATTTTTAGTTTTCCTTTCCTCATGTTAGCCACAAACTTGAATGTCATTTATAATGACATATTGATGTTTCAGAGTAAAGTGTGATCCAAACTCTGCACATTTAGTCTTTTACTAGTGAACTCGACCGGATCCACTTTGCTTTCCAACAGACCTCCTGCCTGAACGATCCACTCTACTCCAGATCGACGTGGAGCGGCACAATTTCAACAGCCGTGTATTTTAGAGAAGTGGCAAGCACATCTGGGATGCCTCACAAATGCGCCACAGCGCGCTGGGTGGAACCGCTCTGACTAAAGGTGGCACGATCAGCTGTGAAGGCACAGCGCAGTCGCACTAAGGTGCTTCCTTGTTTAGTGGAACCAAACATGGAATATGGAAACTGACTTTCTCCTTTCAATGCAGTTACAGCTGAAAGTTAGTTCTGGATATGTCTATACTGGCTTTACACATCTACACATTAAACATGTTCTCATTTCTTCCTGGCAAAAAAGCTCAAATTCTTTCAGACTGGATGTAGAGTGTCTATTCAAGCTTTTATTTCTTGAAGTGAAAAGGTGTGGCAGGAAAATGTACACTAGCAACCTGAATAACCACAGCTTTGAGATACTTTTTCAAGCAAAATCCATTCAAGAATTTGGAGGACCTTCACAAGGAGTGAAGAGGGAAAGAATCTCCTTTGCTTCAAGTCCAGCGTAATGTTTTCAGTGATGGTTTGGGGTGTCATGTCATCTGCTGGTGTTGGTCCACTGTGTTTTTGGTCATCCACTGGGAAATTTTATCGCACTTCATCTTTCACTTTGCTGTCAAGCTTTATAGAGATGCTGATCTCATTTTCAAGCAGGACTTGGCACCTGGCCACACTCCCAAGGGCACCAAGAGCTGTTTCAAATAGTGCATGATTGGCCAGCTCAATAGAGAATATATGGTGTATTGTCAAGAGGAAGATGAGACACCAGTCCCAACAATGCAGATGACTGGAAGGCCGCTTTCAAAGTAACCTATGCTTCCATTACACTTCAGCAGATCCACAGGCTGAGCCCCTCTATGCCACGACACATTGATGCTGTAATTCATGCTAAAGAGTCCCAACCAAGTGTTGAGTGCATGAGTTTCAGAAGCCTAAAATCTCTGTTTAAAATATCCTGGTTTTATTGATCTTATGTAATATTGTAATATCAGGAAGTCCACAAAATGCAGTTCAAAGCCTTCAGCTGATCCAAAATGCTGCAGCAAGAGTTCTGATGAAAATCAACAAGAGGGATCATATTTCTCCAATTTTAGCTTCCCTTCATTGGCTTCCTGTTAAATCAAGAATGGAATTTAAAATTCTTCTTCTAACGTATAAAGCCCTTAATAATCAAGCTCCATCATATATCAGAGCTCTGATTACCCCGTATTTTCCTAACAGAGCACTTCGCTCTCAGACTGCAGGTCTGCTGGTGGTTCCTAGATTCTCTAAAAGTAGAATAGGAGGCAGATCCTTTAGCTATCAGGCTCCTCTCCTGTGGAACCAACTCCCAGTTTTGGTCCGTGAGGCAGACACCCTGTCTACTTTTAAGACTAATCTTAAAACTTTCCTTTTTGACAAAGCTTATAACTAGAGTGGCTCATGTTACTCTGAGCTACCTTTATAGTTTTACTGCTATAGGCTTAGGCTACTGGAGGACATCAGGATCTAATTTTCTCACTCTTTAGAGTTCTACTGTTCTTCAATTATGCATTACGTGTTGTCATTTCTGCTTTAACTTTCTGTTCTCTCTCTTTTTTTCTTCATAGTAGGTACACCTGGTCTGGCGTTCTGTTAACTGTGACATCATCCAAAGAAGACGGCTCACCCGCTATTACCATCTAATGTAGAACAGATTACTAGATCAATGTGTGCTTCTGTGCTTTTTGTCTGTCTTGTTGTGTCTCTGCTCTGTCTTCTGTAACCCCCAGTCGGTCGAGGCAGATGACCGTTCATACTGAGCCCGGTTCTGCCGGAGGTTTTCCTTCCCGTTAATGGGGAGTTTTTCTTCCCACTGTTGCTTCATGCTTGCTCAGTATGAGGGATTGCTGCAAAGCCATGGACAATGCAGACGACTCTCCCTGTGGCTCTACGCTTCTCCAGGAGTGAATGCTGCTTGTCGGGACTTTGATGCAATCAACTGGTTCCCTTATATAGGAACATTTTTGACCAATCTGTATAATCTGACCCAATCTGTATAATATGATTGAACTTAACTTTGTAAAGTGCCTCGAGATGACATGTTTCATGAATTGGTGCTATATAAATAAAACTGAATTGAATTGAAATTCTAATGTTCTGAGACAATATTTCACTCTATATTTAATAAATCTACACAATAAATCAGTTTCACTTTCTGAAATGAGTAATAAAAAATATTACATTTTCTCACAATTTTCACATTTTTGGAGCTAAACCATCTATCACCTTTCAGATCAATCTGCAACAAGTTTTGAATTGCCTCCATTGTTCTACTCATTCTTTCAGTTTCGGCAAGGATCATGTCTGTAATTTCTCTAAATGTTAAACATCCTGTAAAAAGTCCAACATACTGTAAATGATACGGTTTTGCTACAATGTGAATTGATACCTTATGTTGTTCTGACGCACAAACTTAAGGAAAAATAAACCTTTTCAAGAAGTAGCTGAACTAGTGAAGCTCTGGTGTTGAAACTATTTGTGAAAAAATGCTAAATGCTCAGTTACTAAAACTAAACCAGCTTGCCAGATTTATTTGGTTCTCTGGTGCTTCAGCATCTCTAAGGTTAACAATAACAATCGTTTTTCCACAAGGGATGAGGGGGAATAAAGCCAATATGCTTGCTCAGGGAGCTGCTGCACCACAGGCGCCTGCATGAGACTGATACAAATCCCCGCTCCTTTGAAAATAATTAATGCAGGGATCAAGAGTAGCAGGGCAGTCTCCCCAGCCTGGCGCTGAAGAGGAGACAGGTGCCACCAGTGGCCTAAGCTGGGCCCATGTTCTACAAATCAGGTCCAAGCTGCGAGAAAAAACGTCAGTCTCTCTTCACAGAAGTAAAAAAAGAACCCAAACTTGGCAGCTCCTGGGTCACACTGGGAGCTTTTTGGAGATTTATTTGCTCCAATACATGAAATCATATTGTAAGAACAGCATTTTGTATTTGGTCGGGTTAACTTTATCTGATACTAATGTTTGTTTGATGACTTGAGACATTTCAGAGTGGCAGAAGGACCAGAAAAAGAAGACAACATTACTTTCTGACCGCACTTTATAGAAATTTGTTCAAAAATGTTGACTGCTCTATTGTTTTTCCACCCCTAATCCAACATGATCACATTTAACATGACTTATTTTAGGTTAAAAAAAAATTCTCTTTCTATCTAGCCTTGTGGAAATTCAATTTTTTTCTCTCTCCACATTTCACGGTATCATGTGAGGCGTGGAGTTGTTGTCCAGGCAAACTGTAATTTTCCACTTTGAAGTAGAGAGTGGAATCCTGACCGTGGTCACCCTGATCACGCAAACGGGGGGAAAAAATGAGTGGCAGTTCCCTCAACAAAGAGAAAACCCCCGGGTTCAAGGGTCCGGCTTGCTGGTTTGGCTTATATGTACAGAGATGGAAAACCAGACAGTTGAGATGTTTCCATGTCACATTCTCTATTTTCTTTTGTATTTTGATCTTGGATTATCTTTCCATCCCGTCTTGGCATTTCTGCTGACAGAATTACTGTGGTCAGAAGGCTTACACAACAAGTGATGGGATAGCTGTCCTTCAACTGGAAAATCCACCCTTGAGCCCTGGTACTGGCACATGACTGACATAAATTTGTGGGTTGTTTGTGGCTATTGTGTATTGGAGGGATTTGGACACATTTAAGTGTTTACCTTTAACTGTGTTATAGATAACAAGCACAACACTGCACTTGATATTGTCTTTAATTTGTGTGGACTGATTGAAGGTGAGTACATCTTATCACAATTCTAAAGTTATGCAATTCAGAATATCAAAAGATCTCAGTTACCAGGTTTGAAGATTGGCTCAGATTCCTTGTATAAATATTTTTTTTTCAAACTAAAGCAAGGCCAAGGTGTCCAGCATGAGAGTGTTTGATTATCTGCCACTCATATAATAGCAGGCGAATCTTTGCAGAGGCTTGTATTCGTAACCAGTTTTGTTTCATGTTGTCGTCACTGTCGACATTTAAGCTGATCTAAAGTCTCACTTTTGTCAGAGCTTAGCTGAGACACAAATATTCTTAATTTGTCTCTTCGCCCGTTGTGTTGTACCTTTACTCACGTTATTTGGTTCACTGTTCTGTTTCAAGAAAAATACAAAAGTGCCCATGGTCAACTCAATGACTACGAGGTGTTCAGGTCCTGTGGCTGTGAAACATGTCCAAAACTGTTGTATTGTGTGTTGATTGTGTTTTGATTTTCAACATGTTTTAAAGGTCTAAGCTACTTTAATGCTCTTTTAAATTGCTAATTGGGAATAAAGTGGTCTAATTAAACTAAACTATATACCAAAATTGCCGTCTTCTGTAGAGGCCAGATTTGTGGAGAGCACAGTCTGAGGTGTGGCTCTCTACATCTCCTCCAGAGTTACCAATAGGCCTCTTGGCTGTTTCTCTGAGAAATGCTGTCCTTGCCATTCCTTACAGTTGGGGTATAGAGACATGTCTTGGTGAGTTTGCAGTTGTCCCAGACCATTTCCATTTTTGGGCAATAGGTGAAACAGTGCTCTATGAGATATTTAAGGCTTGGATGTAAGCTAACTCTGATTTAATCTTCTACCTAACGCTTTCCCTGATCTGTCTGGTGTGTTCCTTGGTCTTTGTGATGCCGTTTGTTCTCTGAACGTCAGCAAATCTCTAAAGCCTTCACAGATCAGCTGTATTTTTACTGGAATTAAATTACACACAGGTGGACTCTCTCTACTAATTAGGCGACTTTGGTTCAACAGGGTTCTATATGGAGCTATGTCACACTTTTCAGACCCTTGTTGGTAAAACTATTTAAAAATGAATGCATTTTTCCCTTACACTTTACAATCAGGCATTACTTTGTTGGGTTTTTCACAAACAGGGGCATATGTTGCAGTTTGTGCTTGTTGCAAAATGTGAAAACGTTCAAGCAGTTTGATCACGTTTGCAAGGATAGTTTAAGGTAATGCAAACACATTTTAAATTAAAATACTGCAGACTAACCCCGCAGTAACGTCACATTGGGTGTTCAGCCTATGGTCTCTGTGTTGTAATCCATGTCTACAGCCGCACTCTTAGCCCCATAAACTCTACAGATAATGAAGTGAAAGTCCTGTTCTGGACAAACAGATGCAACCATGCACCATTATCAAGGTAATATCAACCTGACTCATATCTTCTCCCTATTAGTGAGCAGTAACAATCCAAAGATTTGGTTAATTCTGCTTCACGATGAAAGGAGGCGCATACATTGAGGACACAGATAAACAACCATGATGTTGTTTTTGGAGGTGTGTTTTCAATCAACTACTTAATCCAGCATCTTCATTTGACGTATGCTATTGCCCCTTTGACTAGAAAATCAGATATGCAGTTGGTTATTACTTTCGGTTTCACTCAATACTGGCCTAGTTGTAAGCCTTTTTGACTCAATAATAATTCCTTTGGAAAAACGGGCTCAAATTTTCACAGAGTGAAAAGCTTTTTATCTTTTGTCATCAATTGAATACTTTTAACTGACCTTATGGCATTTGCCTCACTTTAGGGAGCAGTTGAAAGTTTAATCGTTTAGATCACTTGCCTGTGTAACCAGATCTGGGATGGTTTTATTTAGCCTGCGGAGGTGACATCCGTCACAGCGATGCGAAAGGTATTCTAGTGCCCAATGCCAAGGGGCTTCATACCTTTTGACATTGTCAGGCCTGCTGAGCTGGCTGCAGGGGGCTCAACATTATTTATGTATGTTTTTATTTTTAGTCGCAGAACTTTATCTCATGCTAAAGTATTAGTCACTAACTGTTTGAATGATGACTATCAGGTCAAATCCTTTTATATGCACAACAAAATTCTCTTGCAAAGTGTCAGTAAAAATTATGGTTTCCTTGTTTTTTTACAAAATACCAGTGCCCTGTGTTTCATTGTTACATGCATGTGCCAAACACACTTTTTTGTCATTAGCTGTTTAAAGATTGGAGTACGTTTTGTTTAATAAAATAATGAAATGGGATTTATAGTTTCCTCTATCAAAGGAAATGTCTACACTTATTAAACACCAGATGGTTGTAGAGTCACTTGGACTACCAGCAAAAAAGACGGAAAAGCAATAAAAAAGGGAACCCAGAGAAGAATAGAGAAGGTGAAGGTGCTGGTTTTCTTGGAAGTTTTATCTAGCGAAAACACCCGCTGTAGGTCAAACACCTCATATAAGACCATGGAGCAGAAACGATGCTGGTGCTCAAGCATTGAACCAGTAAAGATCTGTTTTTAATTCTAATTCAGTCAAAACAAACTTTGTCAAATCTTTCAAGACAACTCATGAACCTCAAATTGATGCAGTGACCACATTTTTTTAAATGTATCATTCCTTCACTTATCTCATCTTAACATGTCATTTTTCATTACCTATTTCCCCCCCTAAATCTGTTCTAACTCGTCCCCTCAGTCCAAAGGAACAGTTCATTTTATCAACGGCTGGATGTGAATAGGTTATATAAAATGTTAAAAGCAAAGCATCTTAGAGAAAATAAAGGGAATCAAACCTCATGACACAGAGATTTGTTAAATATTTGCAGAGCACAGATCGTACTGAGTGTGTTATTTATGCATATAAACATGATAACAAGGTGACTGTGTCATGATTTAAGAAGAAGACTCTGAACGAGTGCAACTACAGAGGCAGGTGGTTAGGTTAAAAGGTTTATTGTAAAATAATGGGTCTGTACAAGAAGTCGTGCGGTCTGGTCTGGTTATTCTGGGCTTTTGCTGGGAAGATGAGGAGGCTGGTGAATGAACGGAAACAGCTCTTGGGGAATTGTGCTGGACTGATAACTCACTGGAGGAAGGCTGGGGTCCGGTCTTGGGGGGGTCTATACAATGGTCCGAGTGCAGGTCCAGTACTCTCTCTCTCTGGTTGATGGTTCGAGGGTGGACAGGCAGGTGAGCGCAGGCACGAGGGCTAAGCGGTGGATAGTCCGAGGTCCCTCTCGGGTTCCAGGTTGCGTTCTGTTGGTCGTGTCCAAGGTCTGCGGTTCAAGGCTTGGTGTCTAGGTCTGAGTCCAGGATTCTGCAAGGAAGGAGCAAGAGCGAAGTTAGACACAGGCTTAGGTCTCAGGAACAGGACAAGGTTTAGGTCTGTACCAACGCTGAAGCGTTAACGAACTGACGCCCTCCTCCTGGTTCCAGCTCCTTAAGAAGGGTGGTAATCAGCTCAGATGTTGTGCACCTGCCCTTCCAGCCCTGCTGAGGAGCGAGAGAGAGAAACCCTGGCCTGCACCCAAGACCCGGAGTATGACAGCAACCCCCCCCCCCCCCCTTAATGGTCGCCCCCTGGCGGCCGTCCGGAGGAAGCCTCAAAGTCAGAGATTAAATCAGGGTCTAGAATAAAAGAACGAGGAACCCACGACCTCGTTCCTCGGGACCATAACCTTCCCAATCCACAAGGTATTGGTATCCGCGCCCATGACGCCTGGAGGCCACAATCTTGTGGACCGTGAAGGACGGATGGCCATCAACGACCCAGGAGGGTGGAGGGGGTCTGGCCGGAGGGACTAACTGGCTGGAGATGACAGGCTTAATCTGAGAGACATGGAACGTAGGATGGACACGGAGGTGCGGAGGAAGTTTTAGGCGAACAGCTGTGGGACTAATAACATAGTCGATTTTAAAAGGACAGAGGAACCTGGGAGCCATCTTCCTGGACATGGCCTTTAAAGGGAAGTCCTTGGAGGAAAGCCATACCTCTTGCCGAGGGGTGTAAAAGGGAGCAGGGATGCGCTTGCGGTCACCAAAGCTCTTATCCTGGCTAGAGGCACGTTCAAGGGCTGCCCGTGTCTGGTCCCAGACCCTATGACAACGGAGAAGGTGGGTTCTGACTGATGGTAGGGCTGAATCGGGAAATGTAGAAGGTAAGAGAGAAGGTTGGTAGCCTAGTGATGCCTCAAATGGGGATAAACCAGTAGCAGCTGAAACATGGGTGTTATGAGCGTATTCAACCCAGGCCAGATGTGGGCTACAGGTGCTGGGGTTGTGTGAGCAGAGACAGCGGAGGGTGTTCTCTAGCTCCTGGTTGAGCCGCTCACTCTGTCCGTTGGACTGGGGGTGAAACCCTGACGAGAGGGAGGCCTTGGCTCACAAACAGAAAACGCGCCAAACCTGAGAAATAAACTGAGGGCCATGGTCCGAGACAATCTCAGAGGGCAAACCATGGAGTTTAAACACATGGTTAAACAGTAACCGGGCAGTTTGGTGAGCAGATGGCTCAGGTGGCAGGCTTTAGAAAACTGATCAATAATAGAAAGGATGACTGTTTTTTGGTTAGATGGGGGAAGACCGGTAACAAAATCCAGTGCAATATGGGACCAAGGTCGGCTGGATCTGGGTAAAGGTTGGAGTAAACCGGCGGTCTACTGGAACCTTTATTTTTAGCGCACACGGAGCAGGCTGACACAAATTCGGCCACATCTCTATTAAGAGATGGCCACCAAAAATATCGCCGAATAAAAGCGATGGTGCGGCTGGAGCCAGGATGACCGGAGAACCTCAAGAAGTGTCCCCAGCGGATAACTTGAGAGCGAACAGCAGAAGGTACATAGAGTGTCTGGGGAGGACCGCCACCTGGATCTGGTTCACCCACTTGGGCTTGTTTAATTCTGTTTTCAAGATCCCAGGTGATGGCTCCCACAACACAAGATTCAGGGATGATGGTGTCTGGTTCCTCTGCCTCTTCAGTGGTGGAAAACATTCGAGACAGAGCATCGGGCTTAGTGTTCTTGGATCCTGGGCGGTAAGTGATGATGAAATTGAACCGAGAAAAGAACAGGGACCAACGGCTTTGATGGGAGTTTAAATGTCTGGCTGACTGGATATATGAAAGATTCTTGTGGTCGGTCCAGATGACTATGGGCAATTCTGTTCCCTCCAACCAATGACGCCACTCTTCCAGAGCCATCTTGATGGCCAGTAGCTCTCGATCTCCCACGTCGTAGTTTCTCTCAGCGGGAGAGAAGCGTCTGGAGAAGAACGCACAGGGATGAAGTTTGCCATCCGAAATGCGACATCTGGGACAGAACAGCTCCAGCTCCAGAGTCGGGGGCGTCCAACTCCAATGTGAACTGAGCTGACGGATCAGGGTAGGAAAGGATGGGAGCCTGAGAAAACCTCTCTTTTAAGAGCCGGAATGCCTAATCAGCTTCTGGAGACCACTGGAAAACATTCTTGGTGTAAGTGAGAGCGGTGAGAGGTGAGACCAGAACACTATAATTCTTGATGAAGACCCGGTAAAAGTTGCCAAAGCCCAAGAAGCGCTGTAGTTGCTTACGGGTGTTAGGAACGGGCCAATTGATGACTGCTTCAACCCTTCCTGGGTCTGTCTTCACCTGTCCCCCCTCGAAAATTATGCCAAGGAAGCTGATGGTTCTTTGGTGGAACTCGCACTTCTCTGCCTTTACGAAAAGGCGGTTCTCCAGAAGGCGTTGAAGGACCTGGCGGACGTGTTGCTGATGCTGTTGGGGGTTCTGGGAATAAATAAGGATGTCATCAAGGAATACGAACACAAACTGGTTAATAAAGTCTCTGAGGACGTCATTTATGAGAGCCTGGAAGACGGCTGGGGCGTTAGTGAGGCCGAAAGGCATGACCAAGTACTCGAAATGGCCAATAGGGGTCTTGAACGCCGTTTTCCATTCATCCCCTTCTCAAATCCGGACCAAGTGATAAGCGTTTCGAAGGTCCAGTTTAGAAAAGCTGGTGGCGCCCCGAACCGTATCAAAGGCTGATGCCAGGAGGGGGAGAGAATACTTATTCTTAACTGAAATCTGATTAAGACCACGGTAATCAATACAAGGGTGCAAAGTCTTATCTTTCTTGGAAACAAAGAAAAACCCTGCCCCAAGGGGTGAGGAAGAAGGTCGGATGATGCCGGCTTTTGAAGAATCATTTATATATTTCTCCATCGCACCTAGTTCCGACTGGGACAATTTATAGAGGCGAGCAGATGGCAGAGGAGCCCCAGGGAGAAGATCTATAGCACAATCATAGGGGCGATGTGGCGGAAGGCTTAGAGCCAGATCTTTGCTAAAAACCCAGTGAAGATTGCGGTATTCAGGCGGAATGTTAGACAGATCTGAAGGAACCTCAGGAAGAACAGGACTAGCAGAAGCATGAGGAAGAGTGGATTGGAGACAAGTAGCCAGACAACTGGAGCTCCAGGTCTCAATGCGGGAGTCTTTACAGTTAATGTGTGGGTTGTGAGCAGCTAACCAAGGATAACCTAACACTATGGGTAGGTGTCTTGTGGGGAAAACAAAAAAAGAAATGGTCATATGATGGTTACCAGAAGAGATAAACTGAAAGGGAAGAGTCTGCTGGGTAATGGTTGCTAGTGGACTACCATCGAGAGCTGCGACGGAAACAGGAGAAGGTAATGTACGGACCGGGATATCATAACGTTGAACTAAGGCTGTATCAATGAGGTTTTGTTCGGAACCAGAATCTACCAAGGCGGAAACAGGGTGCTGTTTGTCCTGCAGGCAAATTACAGCCTGTAGCAGGAACCTAGGACTGGGGGTCTCGGTGCATGTGCCCACCAGTATTCCCTGTACTACCAGATCCTTTTGGGCGAAGGGGACAAGATAAACAAAAATGCCCAGCGGCGCCACAATAAAGGCATCGTTTATCTTTAATTCGCTAATCCTTCTCTTCAGCAGATAAACGGGCTCTGCCAATTTGCATAGGCTCATCAGTGGGCTGACTCTCGGAGAGAGACGGTCGGGATTGGTGTGACACAACAGGAACAGGAAGACTGGGAGGTTGAGCCGGTGAACGGTCTTGGCCCCGCCTCTCACGAGTCTTCTCTCGGAGCTGTTCGTCTACCCTGATGGCTAGCTCAATTAGCCCCTCTAGGCTATCGGGCTTATCGCGGGTAGCCAACTCGTCTCTCAGCCTATCTGAGAGAAAGTTGAGAAAAACCGTCTTTAAAGCGCGGCTGTCCCATGCAGCCTGAGCGGCTAGAGTGCGGAAGTCGACGCTGAAGTCAACAACCGACCGATTACCCTGCTTCAGCTCCCACAATCTCTTGCCTGCTTCCTCCTCGCTCAGAGAGGAGGAAAAGGTTATTTTAAAAGGAACTAAAAATTTGGCGTAGCTGTACTTATAAATAGTGGTCTCATCAATAAAAGATTCGGCCCATCTAAGAGCCCGGTCTCTAAGAAGACCAACAATATGCGCGATCTTATGAGCGTCATCTGGGAATGATTGTGGAGCGCAACGGAAAACTAATGAATATTGTAAAAGGAACCCTCTGGACTTACTCACATCACCTGAAAACGATTCGGGGGCTGGAACAGAGACCCCGACTCCGGGCACATGCGGCAGAGTGGACGCTGCAGGAGGACTGGTAGCTGGAGGAGAAACTGAGGTAGGTTGGTTTGAGTTCAGTATGGTTCTCATATCCTGAAAGTCGTGGGTAAGAGTGTTCATTGTCTGCATGACCTGAGCTTGCTGCTGGATCATGGTTTGAATGAGAGTTTCGTGCTGGCCGAGTAATAAGCCCTGATGGGAAACCGCACTCCGTAGTTGCTCACCAGATTCTGTTTGGTCAGTTCGTTCTGTCATGATTTAAGAAGAAGACTCTGAACGAGAGCAACTACAGAGGCAGGTGGTTAGGTTAAAAGGTTTATTGTAAAATAATGGGTCTGTACAAGAAGTCGTGCTGTCTGGTCTGGTTCTTCTGGGCTTCTGCTGGAAAGATAAGGAGGCTGGTGAATGAACGGAAACAGCTCTTGGGGAATTGTGCTGGACTGATAACTCACTGGAGGAAGGCTGGGGTCCGGTCTTGGGGGGGTCTATACAGTGGTCCGAGTGCAGGTCCAGTACTCTCTCTCTGGTTGATGGTTCGAGGGTGGACAGGCAGGTGAGCGCAGGCACGAGAGCTAAGCGGTGGATAGTCCGAGGTCCCTCTCGGGTTCCAGGTTGCGTTCTGTTGGTCATGTCCAAGGTCTGCGGTTCAAGGCTTGGTGTCTAGGTCTGAGTCCAGGATTCTGCAAGGAAGGAGCAAGAGCGAAGTTAGACACAGGCTTAGGTCTCAGGAACAGGACAAGGTTTAGGCCTGTACCAACGCTGAAGCGTTAACGAACTGACGCCCTCCTCCTGGTTCCAGCTCCTTAAGAAGGGTGGTAGTCAGCTCAGATGTTGTGCACCTGCCCGTCCAGCCCTGCTGAGGAGAGAGAGAGAGAAACCCTGGCCTGCACCCAAGATCCAGAGTATGACAGACTGCCCAAGCAGAGATTTTAATAGAAAACTAATTAGAACGTCTACTGGTGTACAATGATGGTTATTTCCCAGACTTTTCCAAAAATGTCTGGAAAAGTATGGTATTTGATTTAGGGATGATCAATTTTTGGATAGGTATAAAAAGAAAGAATATGTATGGGGATGCAGACCATTTGTGTTTTCACTTTTTAGTATTTGTCAGTCTGTAGATTTCTTTCCTTTCTCTGGCCTCCTGTCATTATTTGTTCTGTTCATTATGGACTCAGTTTGGTACTCTTTTTCCAGTTAGATCCTTGTTTTCCTGCCTCAGTCTTCAGTTCTGTTAAGTGAGTTTATTGGTTATAGTCTGTTCATTCATCATGGTTCTGTATTCCTGTTAGGTTCTGCTCTACTCTTGTTGCTGTCAGATGATGGCGCTCTCTCTCCCTCAGCTTAAAGCTATAGTTGGTAATCCTGTTCAGAAACACTTTTTTATTATACTGGGTAAAATTGTCCTTCCATCCTGAAAGTAGTAAATACATTATGTATTCACAAAAGAAGGTTTAAAAAGTTCTCTGTGGGAGTACATGCCTGTAAAAACTCTAACCAATTGTTGCCGTTCGGTCCGAAGGGCATGAATTTGCCAAAGTTTTATTCCTGCTCTCACCCATAGACGTTATATACTCACCCCCCTCTGTCCCTCAAATTCCAGGGGAAATCACCCTATCTATTTGTTATTCCACATGCCAATCATTCTGATGCGCTCATGTAACGCCAGTGTTCGTGCTCTTTCTTTCTGAGTTTCCACTTGCTGGCTGCGCATGCGCACTTCTAGTGTTTATGTATCCAGTTAGGTTAGCGGCTAGGTTAGTGATTTGCCGTTCATTGTAGCTCCACTGCTCTCACCATAGACTTTGATCATGGCTGAGAGTCACAAGAAGCGAACCACATTCATATGTATGAGAAGAAGAGGAAGGCTTCAGTAGAAAGAAATAAGACCAGAGTGGTTTGGGGGATTTTTAAGACGCAATCCCCCTGATGAGAGGAAGGGCAAGGTAAGACGGCCTTGCGCATGCACAGTTGTTCAAAAAGGGTCTTGGGGAAACTCCCGGAAAAATCATCGACCCCAGCTTTAATTACCATTAGACATTTCACCTGTGCAAATTGCCTCACCTGCCTTCCTCTCTGTCTCCTCCTCTATTCATTCAGTCAGCTCATTCACACTCATTGTCAGGTCCTCTGTTATGCTCCCTGTGTTTCTAGTTCTAGTCATTGCCTGCCTTGCCTGTAAATTGTATTTTGTTGCTTAATTTAAATTAAAGGCTTTTTTACTCCGTCATGTCGCTCCCAAGCTCATGTCTGCACTTTGGTCAGGTTACAACGGCACACAACATGACAGAAATTAATTTCCTTTGTTCTTTTGTTCCATTCATTCTTGCAAAAATTTATGTCATCCTTTCTTTTTTATCCTTCTTTCCTTCCTTTTATGTGCCAAGCCTACATAATTTGCTCTGTTTATTCCTTTCATCTTCACCTTGTTTTCTACCCCCTCGTTCTGTATATATGTTTTTCTTTCTTCTTTAGCTTTCTTTCTGCTATCATTTTCCTGTATACCCTTTCTTTCCCTCCTCATTCTCTCTGTCCTTGCTGTCTTTTCACTTTTTTATTTTCTGCCCTTGTTTCATTTGTCCCTTCCGTCCTTCTTTCTCTTGTCTGTTTTTCCTTTTCCCCTTTGCATTCTTCTTTCTTTCCTCACTTTTTACCTATAGTTTCTCTTTCCTTACACATCTGAAGTAAATTTATTCTGAAGTTTGGTATGATTCCCTAAAAAGGAGCCATAAATGACCTGAGAACTAATTTGAGTCTAGTGTGGGATCTGGACATGAAAATGTGTGGGATTCATGGCAGCAGCCTACAGAGATGGGATTCTACGTGATTTCCTCATCCAATAATAAAGTGAAACACGTCAATGTCTGACAGCATCTAATATCTTTAGATACTGGCAAACTACCTACAATGCAGCAAAATCAAAGTGCTTGAAGAAACCAAATATTTTCTCACCTGGATTCAGAGACGCCTATTTTTAAAAATGAACCAAAATACAAGATTCAACTGAACCAACCTTTTATTGTGTTTTTTTAGCTAAGAAATTCTGATTAATGCTGAGCATAAAACATTTAGACAGCCATTTCTCAAACAAACACCAATTTAAGTTGTTATGTTGAAGAGAGCAACATCAAAGGCAGACTGATTAGTACTGAATGAGGTATTGGATGATTGTCATCTGCATATTAAAGCTAGGGCCAGCAATGTCCGTAAGCTTCTCCAAGTCTCCTGTTGAATAACTGCACATGCGCAAGACCGGCATACCTCACTCTTCCTTTCTTCAGGGGGATTGCATCTTAGAAATCTCCCAAATCTACTCTGGTCTCATTACTTTCTACTGAGGCCTTCCTCTTCTTCTCATAAACATGAACATGAAGGCGGTTTGCTTCATGCGACTCTCAGCCATGTTCAAAGTCTACAGTGAGAGCAGCGGAGCTACAATGAACGCCTAACCACTAAGCTAACCGCTAACTTTGCCACTGACCTAACCGCATACATAAACACTAGAAGTGCGCATGTGCAGCCAGCAAGTGGAAACTATGAAGGAAAGAGCATGAACACTGGCGTCATGTGAGTGCGTCAGAATGATTGGCATGTGGGACAACCAATAGATATGGCAATTCCCCCGGAACTTGAGGGACAGAGGGGGGTGAGTATATAACGTCTATGGGTGAGAGCAGGAACAAAACTGACAAATCCATGCCCTCCGGGCCGAGGAGCATGGATTGGTTAGAGTTTTTACAGCCCTGCCGCTCCCATTTGAAAGCAGTTAAAACTGCTGCTGTGAGCCTGAGAACAAGTTTGAGATTTGTTTTCAACAAATAATTAGCTGTGAGGAAAAAAAGAAGCCGGTTAGATCTCAAGGAAAAATCTATTTCCAGGTTTTGAAAAATACTCTGGTAAAAACTGCTCATGGATAGTTTCCCCCAATTGGTCAGGGACCACAATTTGTCAGGACAAATCATCTGACTGAGATACTTCCTTTCAAAACAGTGTTTAAAGAACCACTGGCATATAAAAATCAGCCCTTATTTTTAAATTAAGGGCAAGCCCGTTTACAGTCCACATAACAAAGATTCCTGATCAATTTGTAGCTTTCCATCAATTTTATATTATTGCAACCACAAAAGTTTGATTTTACATCTGTTTAAATTGCTCCAGGTTTTGCATAATGACCGGACATTATGAGAAATGAAAGTGTTTAGCATTTTTTTTTGTTTTGTGGGATAATCTGGAAGAGCAGTCTTTCATTGGTTTCCCTCAGTGGATTTAAGAGCAGGAAAGAGGATTGAGTTAACTTTGTGCATGCACTGACATCAGCCACTGACCAAGGCTGTCATGCAGACATCAAAACATGCACTTAAGAAAACTGCACACTCCCTTTTCCCACATCCCATCCCAGCGCCCTTTATATTGTCCACACAATGGAAATTCAAACACACAAGAAAGATTTTTCCATGCAAATGTGAAATCCATACGGGAAAAAGAAAAAGCAGCAGTCTGAGATCCACTGTGCTCCCAAGGAAAACAACACACTCTAAAGTGCTTGTGCCGCCAGTTTGACAACCTCGTGCCTTTCAATTAGGCTGCCAGCAATATTTCATCTTGACAAATACTGAAGGATATGACCCCTTGATCTGTGCTAAACCAAGCCTCACCTCATAACTACGGTCTGGCTGGATTGGCCAACAATACTTGAATGACTATAAAGGGAGTTTGTACATTACAACTAAAGTCAGGGGTTTTAGAAAACAGCACAGATGCTACTTTATAAATTTTTGCTGTTGAAATGGGATGCAAAACCTTCTCGAACGAATGAGCTGTCAGGAAGGCCGCGTGTAATTAAATTCAATCACAGGGTGGGCCAGTGTTTGGATTAGCTCCACTCATATCAGTTATAGATAATATGGACGTTTGAGGGGAATGGTTGTCTCCCGTGACTCTGGAAAAGCCAAAAATTAAACAGATATTTTGCAAATGACATATGACGGTAGTGGTGATGTCCGTGGTTTCTGTTTCATGTGGTTTACATCACTTTATTTTCTTCAAAATGCAATGCTTTTAACATTTTGGGTAAACACATTTTGCTGTCGATAAGATCAGCTGTCCCTATGGACTGGGGACAGGCTGTGGGAAAGTATATAGAAGTGGCACTGAAATGATAATCCCTCTTCAGATGGGACTCTTAATTGTTGCTGTCTGAATACCTCCTCCCAGTTTTACAGACGTTGTTGTCTGAAACCTCCTGACGCTGTTGTCTGCTGATGCACTGTGTCGGCTCCAGATATTTGAAAGCTGACAGACGGCGGTGGATCACCCGTACGTCACAGACGTGATTAGGCTCGTGATGTGCAACAGGGTCTCAGGCCTGAGAGAGCCCAAAAAGCACAGCAGAACAAGTCTGCTAAACGTGGATCAGTTTAGGAGGCAAAAAATAAGTGAATGGATTTTAACTTGATAATGAACTTGATCGTAATGCTACTCTTACTTGAGAACAACTTCTGGTTCCTCTACCCACCCACCCCCAGTTATTTTGTTTTAACTAAAAATGCATACAGACACTAACCTACACAGTTGACGGACGGACGGACGGACAGACAGACAGACTGGTGGCATGAGACGATGCTGCTGAAAATATGAGGCCTGTTTGAAGCTGCCAGTTGTCAGGTCCAGCAAATGAAAAGCGCTCCAAGTAATGTCACTGGTTGTTATGGCAAATCTCTTGGTGTTTTGCGTGTTACTTTCTGCTGTGTGCAGTGAAGGCCTGATGCATTGCCCTGCATTTTTACAATAAACTCAACAATTTCCCGTCTCATTTAATTTAAAATTGAGTCTGTTTTCCAGATGGCTTTGCACATTTCTTCACAGAACCGGGAGATAACTTGGAGCTAAGTGGGATGAACCCACAGTTTTGGAGCAAAAGGGAGAACAAAGCCTGTCTGGTGTTCATCTGTGACATGTCTCAGACAAGCTCTGACATCTTGTCATTTCTGGGTTTCAAGAGTGAGCAGCAAAAACAATGAAGCAACCCAAACTAAGGACGTCCAACACAGATGAGCAAGCCCAAAGGCTCCAGAGGATAATATCAGCTTTTTTTCTTCTAAAACTTGATGAATAGATTGTGCAGATATTAAAAAGACACACAACTTGATAGAGAATAACTTTATACACACCGCATTTGCATGTTCCATCCGAGGACATGAAGTGACTGTGAAGCAGAACAGAAAGGGCCAGGGGAGCATTGCTAGCGACTTTCCCAACCAACAAAGGGGAGAGATTTAGGAACGTGGCCTCAGACTTGGCACAAATATGGAAGATAGTCACGAAGTTGAAAGTGGGCAATAAACAGCAAGTCACGCAAATGTACACTTCACATGCAACACAGTTGGTGATTCACTTAAGCGTCTGGCTGAAATCTTATTCCCCTTGGCTTCATTCAGTTCTGCCATCACTTCTTATTACGGCAGAGAACAGGCAAAACACACAAGTGAGGCTGAATGCAGGTTATCAATATAATACTCACAAATTACAGCATGCAGTGAGAATCCAAGTAAACCACTTTTACTGCCAGCTTCATTTGAGACAATGGAAAACCTTCTGGTTTCCCCTCCCTTTTGAGCCATCAGAACAGTGCTCTCTTCTTACTTCAGCTCCTCTCCCCTATTAAAACAATATACAAAAGGCTTGGTGTAATACGCTAATAATGACTAAATGAATCAGTTCTGAGTCATGTTCTCATCTCAAAGAAGGAACATGTCCTCTTCCCATAGACCTCGGTGACCACCAGCGTTGTCAGGACAGAAGTGTTCACATTAGGACCCACAAGTCTCCGTCTAATTGGATGCCTTTCATCCAACAGTTAGAGGTTGGTTTCTGCCAACAAGCTGGGAAGGGAAGGACTCCACGGAGATAACACAATTATATATTGTGGGCAATAGCAAGTAATACCAGAGAAGCTGGAGGCCGGCAATAGAGATATAGGGTCAGAACCAACTGAGTCTCAAATCACCCTTTTCCTGAACACATTACAGTTTGTTGTTGATCATTGGAATAATTTATTAAAGAAAAGTTACAAACTTTGCTCTTTAGCGAATTTTTGGACTTGTAGTGTTTCTTTTTTGATGACATCGTAAATGTCATGATACAAAAATAATTTCCTGTAATGAACAGGAAAGTGCACGCGTTTTGTTAATGTTTTCTGAACATAATGAACATTACAAATTTTCTTTAAGTAAATGCTGGTGTAAAAAGAGTTTACCCAATAACATATTAAAATATTATCTTGTCTTTATCAAGTAATAAGTTAAAGTAACTAGATATATTATCCTTGCCTTTATTAAGCCTAAGCTTTGCATTTTTTGTTTGGTTTATATTTTAATGCTTCTATAGGAATTGGGAAGTACAAACAGCTCTCCATGTAACAAAAACAAGATCACACAATTTTTCCTCAATTTCCTGGTTTGAGACATTCACCTCAATGTTCCAATACGCAAAAATGCATATAGAACGCATTGTCTTAAAACAGAAAGCAAATACAGGGGCACATGAACCTTTACAATCAAATGCTAGTGTTTCTTGAAGGTTCTGAGTCAACTTTGGTTGTGTTTGTTTTTGTTTTTCTGTCATAATTTTTTTATTTCATCAAGCCCAATCTCTCATCTAATAATCATTACATCCCTCTGGTGGATGGCTCAGAGACTATTAATTGAATCCTTCTTATTTTGTCTAATTTTTCAGACTGTATGTCATTGAGTGTCTTTTTTTTGCTCCACACTGTTAGTTTGTTTTTGGACATTTATTAATTGGTGATGCATTAAGAACCTTGTTACCCAGCAGCTACAATCAACAAGACTTTGTACAACTTGAATGTCAGTGACAGCGATGGTTCTTGCATGAGCAGATAAATAGTGCAAGCTCCTTCTTTTGCTCCTGATTGTGTATAAATTAAAGGTTCAAGAGTTGGTAACATAAGACTTTGACTTTCAAAAGTCTACAAACCCATGTTAAAATGTCACTACTGTGTGAAATCTTAATATGAGCTACTTACAATACACAGTAATATTGTTGCTTTACAATTCCAGTTAAAACACAAACCTTTCTGTTTTGATTCAGTTCAAACATGTGTCTTCTTTTGTATGTGTCTGCCATCAATTATGGAGCATATTTAGCTAAGTGCATTTCTGGCCTGAATCTTTAGCCAGTGTTTTCAGAGAAGTTACAAATGATCAAAAAGATCTTGTCATTGAAAGGTATCACTCAAGAGAAGCATACAAACAAATCCCTCAGCATTATATGTTTTAAAAGGACAGAAACTGATTGACAAGGTTGCCAAGATCATGACGACAATACTGTAGAGCTGAGGGAATTTATGTTCGGTGCTGGTGGTATTCTACTTGGGACAACAGTCTTATGTATTCACATTATGTCTGTACTCCTGTGTATGGGTGAAATACAAAACCATTTTCTTCCAAAGAAAGCATCTAGATCTGGCTGAAGTATACCAGAACCATGGGGAATGTTACTGTACATACTGTTTTTGGTATGTTGAAACTAAATTAAACCTTTTTAAACAATTCAAAAAGGTACAATTTGCACAAAATGAATCCTGTGAATCAACAAAATAACACCACACCTACAGCAAAAGACGCTGGTGGTAGTCTTAGGCTCTGGGGGTGCTTTTCTACAGAAGGAAGTACATTTTTTTTGTTAAAGTGGAAGATATCCCAGCAGTTCTAGATACCAATGGGTTTTTACCCAAAACCTCCAGGTTTCTCCTAGTATCAGTATAACTGTGGGCACAATGATTCATCCAGTTCATCAAAAGAGTGGGCTCATGAGAGTTTCAGAATGACCTAGCAATATTCAGAACTAGATTTAACAGAAAGTCTGTGGGGTCACCTGAAGAAGGCTGTGAAAAAAAATATCCCTCTCTGACAAATATGGAGAACTTCTATAAAGTATATTAAGCAAACATTGTCAAATCAAGATATGGGACGCTGAAAAACCACTACCAAAATATTCTGAAAAACAGAAACAGAATGTTATTTAATATAGTATAAGTTCAAAAGTGTGCACACTTATGCAACCAGTTTGTTGTAACTCTTTCATAATTTATTTTCCTCCTGACTGATTTCTTTGTTTTGTTTTTCAGTTAAATTGTAAAGCAAATATGTAATAAAAATGTGACAGTATTTTCCTCATGTCACAAAAAATCAGGCGTTTTAATGGACTTCTCCTATCCACTGTATGAAAACAGTTAAAACTGTAGCTATTGTTACATGTGGTCAGGTTATAGCACTTAATGGTCATGACAAAATCTTTGAGCGCTATAAATCTGAATGTGTAAGTTAGACAGATATTGTGGCCACATACCGGAGAAGGTTGAAAGATTCATGTTGTGTTTATGATGGACTTACCAGACTTTTGGCCTCAGGGTTCAAAGAAATATCCTGAAACAAACAGGGAAGGAGCCTGACCTGACCTGCCTCGGCAGTGTGAAATCGCTAGCAAGTTACATGTGTTTTTGTTCATCCCCTTCCCCTTGAGGTTTCAGAAGATCAAGCAGATAGCACGCAATGGTACAGCAAACCTGCTAAGGGCCACCTTGCCAGTCCAGATGTGGTCTTTCATCTGTTTTTTAGAAACCTTTTTGTGGGAATAAGTCTCCCCAGAAAGAAACCTGCGTATGATCACAGTGCGCCGTTGCTCCTCAAGCAACAGCATTAGCTGAATATGGAGAGCCTTTCTTGGAAATATTTACTGGGTGAAAACCTTTCACACAATTACAGATTCTTTACAGCAAGCCAAGTGAGCCCTCAAGCTTAAATCTGCATGCTGTTGTTATGGCTAAGCATGCATGTTGCAAAATAATAATGTTCCAGTTAATCAAACTGGGGAGATGGTGAAATACCCTGGATGTATAAAACTGATAAGGTCAGCAGTTGACAGTAGACAGTCCAACAACCCATTGAGATCAAATGAGTGCCTTTACACACTGAATCTCCTCAAGTTTTTCATGATAAGAGCATCACAGTGAGGCTCTCCAGGCAAGCTCTGCTGTCCCTCCGTAGATAAACGGTTTCCTCTCTTGAAAGGTCCCCCTCCTCACGGGGATAAGAAAAGCAATCAGTGAAACTCTTTCTAACTCCGCACTCTCATTGATGGGCTCCTAAACTTTGAAGTGGTGCATTCTTGTTCGCACCCAAGTCGGCCTGGACATAGTCCATGCTCCAACAGAACTTTAAAGAGTAGAAGCATCATTGCTCAGAAAAAAAAACGGGCTTAGATTGGCATCTTTCACCTTCATAGTTATTTTTTTCATGATCGGAAATTATCTAAAAGTTTAAAGAAGCATCAGTTTTTGTGTAAGCTAGTGTGATTGGTGTCAGAAAAAAAGAAGCTCCACTCATATTGTTTGAATTAAGAGGAAAACAAAATCCTTTTTAAATTGACATATTTTGAAGTCAAACAACAGACAATCCAAAGGAACAAGATGTAACATTGATTGAAAGCAGAGTTTGATGACTATTAAAAGCAGATGGCAAAAGACTGTCTTACAACGCTGAGAAAGTGAACAAATTTGGAGGCCTCAGTTCCTCCTTTGCTGATGGGAATTTTAAAACATCGATTTGTTTCCAGGCATTTTAAATGCAGGAACGCTTTTGGCTTTGCAACTACAAGGATATCCCGCTTCTTTCTTTACCACTTCACTCCATTTAGGTGTTTTGGATGGGAGAAACACCTGGAATATTTAATTTAACACCCAACATGAGGACCCCTGTCGTTTCAATTAAACACAAGTTATTTTTATTTATTTGGGGGGGGGGGGCGATATTCTTTTCATCCAGTGTTGTATAAGCCAAATGCAGTATATTTAAAATGCAGAATTTGCTTACATTTACAACAAATTGTAGGTTAACAAGAAATGGCTTTTCAAATCCATTTTCAGCATCAATGCAGACTCAACCTCTGCAGAACATAGTTTACGTAACTTTCATTTATGTAAACTATGTTTACGTAAAAGGAGCACAAAAAAAGATGCACTTTTTCTTTCCCCCAAATAATGGCTTAAGTGAGGAAAAAATTAAACTCCTTCAATCCCACATAAAGAAAACTTTGCAGAAGGTTTGAGTCATGCTTCTGGAGACCTTCCTGACTCACATGCAGAATCAAACTCAAAAAGATTTGAAAGAAGAGAATAATAAACATTATTATTATGGTGGCTTCCAGTACGTTGCTAACTGATGCCTGGGGGGAGAGAAGAGCTGTTAGATGGAGTGGGAATAAGGACAAAAATTATTCTTCAAACTGAATGGTTCAATAGAGTAGCTTACTATGCTGCAGTTAGTTGATGACAATAAGGGGGAACCGTGATGTTGGTGGTAACCTGAGGAAGAGAAGTTCACAGCAGGAGTTTGTGTTCCAAGAGGGATTGTGATATGAGCCAGGCAAATTAAGGTTTTAACAGAGTGTTGGAGTGCAGGCAGGCAGGTGACGGCTGAGGATGCTGGAGCGGCAGTGGATGACTTTCCAGAGAGATCTGTCATGGAGAGGTATATACGCAGAAGAGGCCCAGAGTTGGTATGGAAAGCAAGGGTCCATCCGAATACCCTTCTTAGGTAAGGAAATATATACACAATTTTCCTTTATAGATCACAGGTGCACCTGAACGTTTGTGTATCAGGTTCTGCCTCGTCTTCTGCCCTCTACATACCCAGATTAAACTAGAAATAGTCAATGCAAAGCACCTCATGAATGTTAATGTGTTTTTAAATGAGTCAGATTATATATTTTTTTCATGTTGAAATGGCACCCATGGAGAAAAAAAACAAAGAAACTGAAGATTATTAAAGGTGTAAAACAGAGGTAAAAGCACATATGTTCAGCACTTTGAATCGTTTTGTAACTGAAAAGTGTTTTATGAATAAACTTGCCTTGCCATATATTCTCCAGATAAGAATAGCTTGTTTAAAAAGTAAAGTTGACTGCTCTTTCAAATGTGGGATGACAGCCTCACAGAGACTCTATGTTGAAATTCTTGTGAGGCTGTGTTCAGATTTACATTCTGCAGAACGTCACGTCAGTGATCACCTGGGAGAGAAATGCGATGGTAGAAAACCCCAGCCCAATAAAAATCCCAATAAAATGTTGTGCTGACTTTTATTTAAGATTTAAGTTGGCTTATGGGAATTTTTTATTTATTTGAAAGGTCCTTATGTTTAGTTATGTCACCAGCACAAGCATTAATAACACTGCAGTTTTGAATGTTTATGATAAAGTTGATCCATGATTTAAGTCTGATAACGAGTGAAACTGAACGCCTGAGAGGAATCACGATGCAGTTTGGCTGCAATTCACCACTTTACTATCTGCTTCGTCAATTTTGCCTGTATCCAAATTGAGTGTACGCATGGGTCAGAGATGCCATGAGGATTCCCGTCAAGTTCTTTTTTTTTTATTCTTTTTTATTTTTATAGTTCCCAACTTTGGGAGGAAAGTGTTGTACGCAAGATGTACATACAGCAGAGACCACAAAAATCACATGCGAGGTTCCCTAAGGGTGCATCTTGGATCATATCCTATTTAATATCTACATGCTCCCTCTAGCTCAGATCATAAAAAACAACATCAATTATCATAACTATGCAGACGACACACAGCTCCACATCACCATGTCACCAGGTGACTATGAACCCATTCAAGCGCAGAGTAAATGTTTAGAAGAAATCAATGCATGGATGTGCCAAAACTTTCTTCAATTGAATAAAATCAAAACTGAATTAACAATTTTTGGACCAACGGAGGAACGATCAAGAGTTTGCACACAGCTTCAGCTGCTACAGTTAGTACCTACTGATTGGGCCTGAAATCTGGGAATAGTGATGGACTCGGATCATAAACCTTCAAAAGCATCTAAACACAATTACAAAGTCGGCCTTCCATCACTGGAAGAACATTTCCAGGATTAAAGGACTAAAAAAATAAATAAATCAATGCCCTTATTGTCATGATTTGTTATATGAACTCGAACACAACCACACACAGAGCTACGTTTGAGAGTTTTATTGAAGATGAATGGATGGTGGAGGAAGAAACCAGCAATCAGTACCGGGCTGGAGCAGAAGAATGTAGATGGCAGGAGCTGGCTGGCTAGACGGAGCTGGAGCAGGCAGGCTAGGATGAAGACGAGCAGACAGAGGCAGGGAACACGGCAGGTGGACGGCGGAAGCACAGGCTGGCAGAGGAACGAAACACTGGCTAGGAAGATGTAGAGAACTTCATGCTGGACAAGGTGAGAATGCTTGTGAGCAGTGGTGAGCAGGAGAACCAGCGGCACGGCAGAGAGAATACTTGCAGGCAGGCAGGCAGGCAGAAGTAGTGAACTCTCTGACTGACAGACGTGGTTTGGATGAAAAATAATGAGCAGACGATCTGACGGAGAAGAGCTGACTGAAAGAGGCTTAAATAGGGAGGATGGCAGGTGAACTGAGTCCTGGCTTGATTAAGGCTGATAGGTGTAACTGATTACTAAGGTGTAGAACTGGCGCTGTATGGGAGGCGGAGAGTGCCATGAAATGTCCATGGTGCAGCAGGCAGAGCTGCACCATGACACTTGTCATCACTAAGACTAAGAAAGTAGAGCACATCACCCCAGTTCTAACGTCCTTACACTGGCTCCCTGTATCTCAGAGAATAGACTTTAAAATTCTATAGTCTGCAAATCCCTGAATGGCTTAGCTCAGAGATATATTATAGACTTGTTATCAGTGTATCAACCCTCCAGACCACTCAGGTCTTCTGGCTCAAATCTACTCTGCATACCCAGACCAGAACCAAACATGGAGAAGCAGCATTTAGTTCTTATGCTCTACTTATCTGGAAAAAACTTCCAAAAGACTATAAAAATGATGAAATTCTGAGTTCCTCTAAATAAAGGTTAAAAACCTATTTGTTTGGCGTTAAGTTAGCTTTTGAGTTGGCTTTAAATGTTAATATTCAATTCCAATCCTTGTATATAACTGGAACTTCATTAGAATAAGGTTGTAGTCAAACTTATCTTGACCTACCGCAGCTATTCCACTGCAATGTACTCTCCTCTGTATTTTTTCGTTTCTTAAGTTCCGTTCATGTGCAACACTTTGAATTGTCTTGTAACTGAAATGTGCTATACAAATAAACTTGCCTTGCAAGTTTCAGGCCCCATTTTGTGCTTATGCAAGTTTTATAAATAAGGCCCCAGAGCTTTTTCTTGCTCTACAGAGAATGTCCGTCCCGTCAGCTTTTTATGCTTGTACAACTCCAACCTTGGGCTCACATTGAATGCGGTGCGGTTTCCGGTCCAGATCCAGTTCCAGTTTTCCCCAAATCCCGACTCACAATGGCACTGGTGAGAACAGAAGTTCATGTGGCCCTTTCTGTTAATATCCCTCATAAATTATTAAAAAACAGCCATGGTTTTAATTGTTTAGGGCAAAACATGTTATCCGTGCGTTTAAATATCCTATTTCATCCTCCAAAAGCCTCTCTGTTTCCTGATGTTTCTGTGTCGCCAATTTGTTTACACTAGTCAAGCTACCTAAGTTGGTGTGGTGATGTTATTCTGAAATTCACCGTAACTTTAGCCTGTCTAGCGCCCGATGTTTTCTGTTTAGCTCGTGTTTAGCTCGTGAAATTCAGGAGCTTTACCCCGTAACTGCTGCGGTGTCCGGTCAAACTTCCTTCTTGCGGAAGTTTTCTTCTGTTTTAAACAAAAGCTATCAGACAATAAAAAAAAAAAAGTAAAAAAAAAAAAACTGGACTTGTTTTCTGTAGTTTGAAGACGTTTCGCTTCCTATCAAGGAAGCTTTCTCTATTCAAAAAGTCGCTATCAGACAATCTTATATCAGCCCAAATCAAGAGACACTGCAGTTTAGTTGGCTAGGCAGAGCTTGACTGGCCTCACAAAGTGGAAACGTCTACCCCTGTCCTCATGCTACACAGGTTGTTATAAAATTTTTTAAAAAAAAGTATTGTTGATAGTTTTGAGAGACCTCCGTGTTTTTTCTAAATGCTATTTTAACTAGTCCCCTTAGACAAAGAAAAAGGCTTGAGAAGCTCAGAAGATGCTGTGCTTCCTACTTGGGAAACATTTTTTCCTCTTCTCTCTTCTAATTTGACTTTAATCTGCTTTGACACTGTTGTATAGCATGCAAGTCAGTTATGACACAGCCTGGGAAAAGAGTGTAGACTCAACAGCAACAGATTAGATTTGTGGAAACAGTGGTCTTAAACCAAGCCCACCCTTCACTGTCAGAACTAAATGAATTGTGAATACACGGAGAGAAAATGCTTGACAAGTTCATTGAGGAACTGTTTATCAAAGACAGACTTTTGGGTTGTTAGGTTTGTTTGGACATACAGATGTGAACCTTTTTCATGCACAAAACCGGCAAGAGTAGTTTTTTCACATTATGGCAGGGAAACAAAGACATAAAAACAGGCTGTGATTTATTGCTTACAAGTACATCAAAGTAGGAGAATCACAAGATGAGTGAAAAAAGAAGAATTTGTTATATGTTATAGTTTTTCTAAAATGTTGTTGTTATTCTTTTGTATGTGGCATTGCGTGAAATCTTAAGGTAATTCACAAAAGTTTAAAAAATGAAACTGCGGCATGGACTGAGAGATCAAGATCAAAACAGATAAGCACAATGCGTGAGAAATCTGGGCATTTGAACCTGTTGGGCTGCTTATAATTACATTTTAAACACATTTATTTAGTTATTCTCTGCTTTAAATGTCCTTGTTTTTAGCAGGCTTCTGTCATGAATCAGAGTACAGGGCTGTGCTCATAAAGCTTTTCTTGGTTGTTGACTAAAGTGATTGAAGAGCGATCGTCATAACCCACAGCAGGAGGTATCTGTGTCTTTATAAACAGAAGATACATGTGTCAGCTGTGGGCAGCATCTGTCATGTTTTGTAGTAGTCAAGAACCCAAGTGCAGAGGGTGGCTGTGTCAAAAATAGTTATTTTTTTTTTTTCATGATGAAAAAATAAAAAAAAGCTTACAGGTTGGCCGTGTACAGGGAGAAGAGGTCAAGAAGCATAGGAATGAAATGGAAGAATCCAGTAAAGGGGACTAATTGATGCAAAATGAGCTGAGCCACAAAGAAACTGTGAACAAAGGGGAAAAGATAAACAGCGATGTGACAGAAATAATACTAAATGTACAAAGAACAGAACACAAGAATACACAGCATGAACTACACTAAAGTTCAAATGAACATAAATAAACAACAAGGAAATATTGAGCACACAAAATATCAACACCTAAACACCAGGAGATCATATGACATGACCAGGACCCCTCATTGCAGAATTTAGGATCATGAACATGAGGCAGACACTCCAGGACCCCCTTAGAGAACTTGAGATCAGGAACATGAGACTTCATTGGTGCCTTAGAAAAATGAACAGTAGCTGCAGATGGTGACAATGATGATGACAGAGCAGGAGGTGCAGATGGCAAGGATGTTGTTGAAGATTCTCCGTCATCCAGGTCATGATTAATCCATAAAAAGGTTAAAAACTAATATAGACGTTCTGAATAGAAGTCCAGTTATTTTATTTTTCTAACCTTTTTTGGATAGATGGCAAGGATGATGATAAAGGCTGCACAGTGTGAGCCTCTGGAAAAGTCTCTTGGGGCAGCCCTGATGTGAGGGGTGCAGAATAAACCTGGCACCATCGCCAACAGTGTCTACAACGCCCGCCAGGAGCCTTGTGGGCTGGGCCTTTGAGTGCTTGTGCTGCGTTGTATGAGGAAACTGCTGCAGCAGACAAGGACATGGATGTGGAAGATGCTGCTGTGGATGTTGTAGCCACAATGTGTGGTATTAGGGAAGCCTGGACTTGGGAGTGCTAAAGAGAAGCATAGACTCTGGTGCTCATGTTATACCCTGGTGCTAAATTAAATTAAACTCAACTTGAACTGGAATCTACAGAGAGACCGAGACACCATGCTTCATTGGCAGCAGCTCTAGTAAGACTGTATTTGCTTTTCTCCAAGTTTTTTAAAGAATCAAAAATATTCACGCAACCAAACATTACAACGTATAAACATTATGACTGCAAATGTTGATCCTCCAGAAATAATGTTCACATCAGTAATAGGTAATATCATTCTTCTCTCATGCTCTAAAAAGTTTGTTGAAAAGTTCCCACCAATGCTGTCTAGTTGTCCCCTTTGCCAACAGCTCCTCTGAGCTTAGAGAAGGTAGGAAAGGAATCCACTCCCACAGCATGTGCATGCAATCAATGGATTGCAGGGTTTGCGAGGAAGGGCCACCATGGCGATTTAGATTTTGTCAGTCTACTTTAGTTTTACAAAGCACTCCTCTGAAAAAAAGCTCAGCCCAGTCCAATTGGCTGGACACTTCTCTCACAGTTTATGGTAGTGAAGGACCCAAATGCAGACAGAGGCTGTGGCAGAAATAGAGCTTTTAATACTGAAAAACCTGAAGGTTGGTTATGAACAGGTCAAGAAATACGGGAAATGGAACGGACAGTCAACGGAAGAATCAAGCGAAGAGCAATGCCGATCAGCGGGCTTAAACACTGAAGCCAGGGTGGAAAAATGACAAGCAAACCAGGAAGGCAATCAGAGAAGATGTGGAACAGCTGTGGCAGAAGGAAAGAGGGAAAGCTTAAGGAGAGAGACTAATTAACACAAAATGAGCTGAGCTGAGACACAAAAAGTCTATCAAGAACAGAACACCAGAATAAACTAAGAAACTGCACTTGAAAGGGTGAACTAATATGGCAAGACCTAAAAGAACATAAGTAAACAACAAGAAAGTACTGAACACACAAAAGAAAATCAAAACCCAAACACCTGGAGATTGTGACAGCGTTATTATTAATAAAAAGTGACATCATCGCGTGGTCTGTTTAACAGCAATCAGGCCTCTTTCTGCAACGCTCAATGCAATCCAGATGCCCTTTTGATTAAAGGCTCAAACAATATTGGAGAGGCAGGGAAGAGGGCAGGCACAGCACAGGTCAACCACTAGATCTTCAACACAAAATCTCCAAAAATAAAAACATCTGGTTCAAAAATAGCCTCCTCCTTAATATGTCTTCTCTCTGTTTCTTCGAGGATGGTTGTCATTTGTTTTAAAATAACAGCTCTTGATAACCTGCAGTCATTTTTCTGACTCCTTTCCTACATATTTCCCACAATTGTAAGAAACTGACTGTGAAATTACATGTATGCAGTTAGGCTAAGATCATTTGTTTACAGATATACCGTTTGCGATTGTAGTCTTACTTGCAGTACAGCAACAATAATAATATCAAAGGTTTGTTGGTTTTTGCAGCATGTCCTTGTGATCGTGAAAGAATTAAAGCACCAGTAAGAAAATTAATTTGCCTAAATTTAAGTAAACGTTTGCAGTTCCCACAGGAAAAGTCTGTAAAAGCAAAAAGAAAACAAACGTTGCAATTTAGAAAATATAGGAAACAGAGATTACAAAACAGGTCAAAGACATACTGATCAGGCAAAAAAATTAGCATCACTTCCCTTATAGTGTGGTGGTCCACCTTTTTACAGCTGAAACAACCCTGACCCATCAGCACATGGACTCCACTCCAATGTGTGATGTGGTATCTGGCACCAAGATGTGTTGCCTCCATGGATCAGACGTTGTTGTCCAGTACAATGCCTGGGAAGGTGGTAACATGTAATATTGCACACATCAAAATAATAGTCACATCACAATGTATTCACTGGCTTGCATGGGCAACCTATCTGATCTGCAGCTGTACAATCCCAATCTGTGATGCCTGGTATAATTTTACACCTTTCTTTTAGAAACTTTGTTAAACTGAGCCAGCCTTAGCACAGCAAAACCCTGCTGCTCAGAACGGTATCGTCCTCAGACCACTTTCAATAGATAGATGACGAAAGATCAGGAAAACCCCACAAAACCTGGAGTTGGGGAGACTCCCTGTCACAGTCATCTAGCCGTCACAGCCCGGGCCTTATCAAACCCTCTCAAATCCTTACACTTGGTAATTATTCCAAATTTTGTTTCGTTAGTGTTAACGACAAATGTTTACTTGCTGACTAATAGCCTCCAGGCACTACCAGGTGTCTTGATAAAGAGATACTCAGTGTCAGGTTACTTGTCAGTTGCCACAACATTATGCCTGATTAGTGTATTGTGATAAAAGAAAACAAATTTTTGAGGCACTTGTTGGATATCCGACGTTGCTTCAAAACGGAACAATTTTTTCCAGATGCTGTGATGCTCTCAACTTTCAAGAGCAGCCTCTGAAGAATGCAGCCCCTTAAGTGTTTTCTTGCTAAAAGAATAAAACAGCTTCTATTATGGCTTTGCTTATCTTTCCAGCTTGTCATGAAGATCAAGAGAAGCCTGTTATCCAGCTTTCATTTTAAATCAGGAGCTATGAAGCACGGAAACATCTAAAACATGCCAGACCAGGGGCCAGTGTTTAAAAAAAACAACTCTCATCCAGAGCTTTCAAGTTTCTAAAAAATATATATTAAAGCACTGTATTACTACATTGTCTCTCAGAATAAGATTGCAGCATTGTCTATCAGGGATTATTTATGCTGAGATAGCTAAAAATGGCATATAGATAAGGTGGAATGGAGAAACCAGGAACTTAATCACTGTGTTGAACTAATCAACTATATCAAAGCCAGGTGAGAATAATCAACAAAACACTAATCACCTGAGGGAATAATCAAGGCGAGGAACTGATGATATTGTGATTTTGGCCGGCTGTCTCTGTCGTAGCTTGGGTTTTGTTTAATTTTAGTTTTGGAATTTTCTTCATTTAATCTGTCACTCCTCTGTCACCAGTCAGTTCAGTTCACCTCCCAGCCACCAGCCACTACCCAATCAGTTCAGTCCACTTCCAGCCACCACCTCCTCTAAATCAACTCCACCTGTTGCAGTTAATTAGTTTACAACTCCGGTCACCTGTTCATCCCCTTACATATACCCGCGTCAACCTACTCTTCTCTGCCAGATCATTACAAACCCCCGGTGAGTCATATCTAGCGTTTTTCTGTCTGCCTGCCTCCCCGTTTTTCTGAGCTTGCCCTATTACTGTTGGATCTGATTGCCTGCCGGTTAACGGACCTGTTTCTACGCTCTGACTCTGCTCCCGGATTCTGCTCTGGACATCTCTGCACTTTTGATCGCCTGGCTTGACTGTGGACTGGTTCTCTGGACTTCAAACTCTGATTATCCATTTTCGTCACCCTGCCTGTCATTCCAGTTCTGACCCATTGCCTGTGTTATCATTAAACTGTCTTTAAACGTCACTCCCTTGTCTGGCTGAATTCTGGGTTCTCCACTTCTGATCATGACAGTCTGCTCCTTCACCCCTCATTCACACAGACTCCATTATCCGTGCGTCCTCTGTTCCGTCACGAGTAATAGCCATGCTAGTCAATGTGGTATTTCCCACAGGCTCCTATGCGCTACGGCATAAAGTAGAACCCTCCCCTGTCATCCATCTGAAAAAACGTATCGAGTCTATTTTTGACGGATGACGAGGAAAAACGTGTCAATTGCTAGAAATCAGATTAGCCAGACAGGGGCTCCATCCAAAAATGTCTAATCATAATTTCTACCTCATGTTCATTTACCCTTCATGAGGTCAACAGTAAGAGCACCATCGTGGGTAGGAAAGGAGCTTCAGGCTGCTGTGCCGATTTTGGACAGCCTTTAAATCCAACGTTATTACGTGATGGAAACAGACATGGATGATTCTAGTCAAAGTGCACGCTCTCTTCTTCTGACATTTCCGTTGATTTACGTGAGGTGGGCTGTGCTTATACGTCATGCCATGCAAAGGATTGTGGGATTCCTTATAGCTCTTTAGCACCGGTAAGGGATTTCGCGAGGTTCCTATGCTAAAGTAGCTGTGAGAGGAAGCATAAAGGCTCCTTTTCCTACCTCTTTCTTTACTGACTGCATTATTTGGAAAGCACTTAGCATGACAAGTTGTTTCCCAAAAGACATTTTTGGATGGAGCCAAATTGATCAAAACAACTAAGGTAAAACTTACAAATATCTACATACAATTTTAACACATATTAACCTTGTGTGGAAAATGACTGCTTTATCATTCAATGAGGTGTCTAAACCAAGGGCCATGAAATCCGATTGCTTTATTTCTTTTTTAAATTTTCTTTTTTTGCTAATTTTTTTTCATCTTCAATTACCAGAATTCCATCTTTGATAAACTGAACACATTTTTAACTTTAAAACTACATGGTAATCAATAGAAGTTAGCAGGTTGGCAGAAAAGCACCTCAAACGCATTGAAGTATTTTTAAAGCTCAGTCCGTACTTCTGCAATAAAAGTTGTACAAGTGTTTTACCCTACAGTTAAAATACATCCTTTTGTTTAATAAGAAATGCAGCTATGATTGGAAAACTGCTTTGGACAGCGGCTGATATTTTGTTTCCTTGGAGCTTTTGGGCAGTCTTCTAGTAAATAACACAAGGTTAACTGGGTTTTATTAAGCTGCGTTAATGGTCGGCTAACAGGTCACCTAAAGCATATGCACCTATATCATTTATTGCTCAAGGACTGTCTGACTTGGCACATACTGTATGGTTACAAAAAAATCTTCAGCAAACATTTGTCTCCCTGTGCTGAGGATCTTTTCTCAGAGAAATGTTTGCTACGATGCTAGGCTAATATTAGCTTGCTTTTCTGTTTTAATTTGATTTGTTGATAACGTCTTTTTTTATGAATTTCTGACTAATTGTGTATACTTACTGAAATACCTATTCTGTTTCCTAAATGAAATTCTTTTCTTTGATTGTAATTGTTCTCTTGTGTTATGGCAATGAGCTAAGGTGTGTTCAGGTCTTTCCATCACGATTGTTTTGAGTCTTATCTGACTGGGCCCTAAAAACCGGGTGTGGACTAGGACTGATTTGCCATTTGCTCTGTATGTGGATCTGAGTCTGGTCTTTGGTCTGGTCTGTGTCATAGGGTAGAAAAGGTCTGGAAAGCACCTAAGTGACATACAGTATGTGGTCATCTGGCTGCGCTACTGGGGACCTCCTCTCCTGCAAAAGACTGTTTTGTGTAGACAAACCAAATAAAAACAAGAAAACATACCTGCAATAGACAAGGAAAAATCTATTGCACTGGGATTTTTCCCTTATTCCTCCCAACAACATTTAACCTATACTGAGCACGAAAAGTCGCGGGTGGTTCAGACATGCTGCAACCTAAGGTGACACATAAAATGAGTCACCTGACACAGGCAGGAGCCTCTTCAGCTCACATTTTCCCTCGACCAGCTTTTTCACAAGTGCAAAGCCAAATTTTAAACTGCAGCACAAACCCACTCAGTGCTCTCAGGCTCACTTGTTTTCTTTAGCATATATGTTGCCGATGCAAGGTATCCACCTTGCGGGATGAAAAACGAGAATCAGTGACTCATTTTATTTGCTTTATTCTGACTAATGGCAGACATTATATTTATCATGTTACCATGGTGGCCTTACAGTGATCCCGTATTTTATGACCTGTATTTCACCATTTTCCATTCATAAAGCTACTGTGTGTTTCTGGTTTGTTTTGATTGTGCTGGGACCAGACAAACATGCAGCTCTTTAGTAAAAACAGCAGGGAAAGTCCCTTTCTGTCTGTCAAGCTCTCGTTGCTGCAGAGTTACGCAGAGTAAACAGCATCTTGACTTATGAGTAATCTTTTTCGAGTTAAAATGATCTGTTGGTGTAAACTTGGCAGGTGACACGCATGTAGGCTGCAGGTCCCTATGAGAGTGGAGAACCACATTTAGAGCCAGTGGTACAACTTATGCCACGGGAGGTTAAATATGACTCAAAATGAAAACACAAATCACTGAATAAGGAGTTTGTGAGGCCTAAATTTCCATTAGTTTGTTTGTGTGTTTGTCTTACCATTTTAGATTTTTCTTTGCACTGTTTCTGACTATACCACCAATAGGAATAACGGTAAAGAAGAAAAAAGAATTGAAATACGCTGATAGCAAGAAAGCATTATTTGAATTATGTGTCTTATATTACCACTTATTTGATATCATGAATTATTCTGAATAATTTACTAACAAATATTCTTTGAGATTAAGTGTTAATTTTGTTTTTAAGTATTTTGTTCTTGTATTTCTGTTAAAGTTAAGATTTTAGTATTTTGGTTGCCCCGTCTATTCCTACTGTGTCAATTAGTCAGTTTAGCCTCAGTACATCCGCTGATGCTCCAGACATAGCTGCGGTGCATTCAGTTAACTCCACTCACCTCTTCTATCACTGACAAAGAATTTATGCTCTCTGTTTTTCTGCTGTCATGATTCGTATCTTCTTTCTTTCTGTGTCAATGTCCCTCTAATCCACAAAGCATGACATTCCAATGCAGTGCAGTTAACAAGCATGGAAAATAATTTATAATTAATGAAAGCAAGCAATTTTTTTTCTTTTAATGTTGGGGTCTGAGGAGTCAGCCTCCACCTATCAGCGGATCACATACTTCCTGACTAACAGAAGTCACCAGGTGAGGGGGGACTTCACATCCAGCTCCCCAGACTATTATCTCTTCTCCCTCTACACCAATAACTGCACCTTAGGAGACCCATCTGTTAAAATCCTGAAGTTTGCAGATGACAGAATGGTCATTGGCCTCATCGGGATGGTGTTGAGCCGGCCTAGAATTGGAAGTTGATCAGCTGGCTCTCTACTGCAGCCAAAACAACTTGTAGCTTAACATGCTCAAAACTGTGGATATGATAGACTTCAGGAGGAGCCCCCCCCCACACTCTGCTCCCCATCACCATACTCAACAGCTCTGTGTCTGCTGTGGAAACTGTCACGTATCTGGGATCCACAGTATCCAAGGACCTAAAGTGGGAGCCCAACACTGTCACCATCATCAAGAAGGTCCAGAAGAGGATGTACTTTCTGCGCCAGCTCAAGAGGTTCAACCTGCTGAAGCCAGCATCCAGTCAGTTCTCTGCTCATCCATCGCTGTCTGGTTTGGATCTGCTACCAAAAAGAACAGGGCCAGTCTGCAACAGACAGTCAGGACTGCAGAAATGATCATTGGTGCCATGCTTCACTCTATTCAGGACCTGTACATTTCCAACATCAGGAAACGGGCAGGAAACATCACTGCACACTGATCTCACTCCCACTACAATATGTTCCAACTTCTCCCCTCTGGTAGGCGCTACAGAGCACTGTATGGCAAAACCAACAGACGCTGTGTCTTAATTCGCAGGCTGCGTCCTTCGAAGGACCCAGCATACACAGCCTTAGGAGGACCCAGCCTTTGGTAAATGCTCCAGAGGATCCTCAGCCGTTGGTAAATGGGACGGTCTAGCCTTTGGAGCACTTCCTGGTTGCGACACGACGTCATCACGTCTACCCCAAGCCCGGGAAAAACAGCGGCAGACGGATAATGGATATGGAAATTTTTTTATTTACTTTTTTTTTTTTTTCTTCTTCTCCCAGTGTCCTGTCTAGCAATGTGGCAATAAGAATTGATGTCTTAATGCCAAATAGAGCTCGACAGATTTTGCTTTCACAAGTGGAGCAAACATTTATTTACTTGTTATTGGAGGAGGACAGTCGGCTTAGACGGCTTCGGCGGCAGCAAAACCGGCGACGAATTTTTCTCAGGCTGGGAGAGCGCAGTGGAGAGGTAACATTTACCTGCTATTATTTTCACCCAGGGTCCTGCTAATGATCATAATATACCAGTTATTAAACAAACGCTTGTCAGCAGATTGACGAATATGTTTAAATATAAAATGTTATATTTATTTGTAAGACTTGATATAAGCTTATGTTTGTAACTTTAGTAATTTGAATTGAATAGTTAAATGTGTACAAACCCTGTAAATAACTGACTTAAATCACTACTTTCACTATCAGTAAAAAAGCGCGCAAAGCACCGCGGGAAATCTTATGGTAGGCGAGGCCCCTAAGGATGGTAGCGATGCATCCTCAGAATTCGGGGAAAAGGAGGACGCATTCGAAGGCTGCATTTTAAGCATTCCTGAGAATTTTTGCCAAATGGGACAGCCTCCGCGCATCGTTGTGAC
This sequence comes from Fundulus diaphanus, assembly GCA_037039145.1. Lineage (NCBI taxonomy): Eukaryota > Metazoa > Chordata > Actinopteri > Cyprinodontiformes > Fundulidae > Fundulus > Fundulus diaphanus. Next base: position 25,682,317 of record CM073133.1, on the reverse strand, counting down.
GTCACCGGCCTTAAAATGCATCCTTCGAAGGACGCAGCCTGCGAATTGAGACGCAGCTAGAGTTAGGAATAGTTTCTTCCCACAAGCCATCACGCTAATGAACAGCTGACTCTGACAAAAAAAAGTGCTGTGGATTTTTACCGTTCATATTCTCATATTGTATATACTGTATACCAGATCCACCCACCTCATGTAAATAACACCATATATAATTATAATTTATTCCAGCATTCCCATTTGCTGCACTCATCACGCTGTGCACATGTATGTTTGAATATGCATGTGCACCTCCGACATGTGCATAATAATAACAATGGAAATAATATTTGCTCCTGTATCTTTGTACTTTGCTCATTGCACCATGTCATTTTTATCCCTATTTTATCACCTGTTTATAATGTGTTCATATGTGTTTTCTATACTGCAGACTTTATTTTTTTACTGTATTATTGTGTTACTGTATAAGTAAGCACACCGTGGGCATTGTATAACCCAGAGTCAAGTTCCTCTTATTTGTACGTGGCAAATAACGCTGATTCTGATTGTGAGTTATCAGTCAGTATCCACCCTGGAGCAGACCACTGCCTGAATAACCTCAGATTGGATGAACAGAGGAGTTCACTAGAAAGTCAAGCTAATGGGTAGTCAGAGCACAGCCAGTTTCTCTGCTAGGTTAAAAATGCATTCTCTTGCTGGAAATGCTTGACTGGTTTAATTTTGTAACATGTTTTGCATAGAGCAGGGGGGTCCAAAGTCAGTCCTCCAGGGTCTGCTCTGAGGACTTGCATGTTTACATTTTTTTCTGATTCAAATGCCTTATTCAAATGAATGGGCCGTTGGCAAGCTTTTGCAGAACTTGATGCCGTGCGTAGAAGCATCAAGATAAAAAGATTTTCCCCAATTTCAAGGCCAGGATTTAAATTGAATTCAATTTGGTTATCGAAAAAAAAACAGAAAGCAATAATGAAAAAGGTATTACCCAAGTACTTGTTTTGAGTATCTTCATGTCAGAGAAAAATAAAAAAATGTTTCACCCCCACTGAAGTATTGTACCTGCCCTCATATGAACCACTAAAACTGACCAAAATAACTGGCCATATTCTACTAGAAATACAAAGTACAAGCATATGGAGAGTCATTTCATTCAAAACTTAAATAAATACTGTTATTAATAAATTATTAAATATTCAATCAAATAGATGTTTCCCATGAAATAAAACAAAATATAAAAAAATAAATTTTAGCTTGTTTTGTCATTTATTTATCTATCCATGACTCTGCAATTTGAAAAATCGTATCCACCCAAATAGCAAAAGGAGTGTTAATGTTTTTTTTTTAATTGGTGGAATTAAATCGGAATTAAATTAGTTTCCCCTATTTTAAATGTATTGTTTGCACAAATGCTTATACAGAAGGCACTGTATTTTTTAGATATGTGCTTCTATTTTATTTGCTGTCCAACAGTTGCCCATCCAATGGGACTCCAATGGGAGTTGGACGAATAAGTACCTTTTAATAATTCCTTCTAATTAATTTTGTTATTGGCCTCACATGTTGTCAGAACTCTGCTTTGACAAAGAACACATCATTCTCAAAAAAAAAAGAACACAACAGCTGTGGTTTGGTTCTGGTTAAGATGTTCCATTTTCTTTGGAGCATATTGCTGATTTGACTCCAAAAATGTTTCATTTGCAGTGACACAGTGTACTGAACAGAGACCTTTGAGTGCACAAACAAATCATTACTGAAATCAAAAGAAGCTGCTTGGAACAATCATCTGGGAGAACATGGATTCCAAGGTTTTGTTTGAACTTGTGAAGTACATGCATCTCTGTCGGTGCTGTATTAGAAGATAACCAGCCACTTTGAAGACCGTGCACTTTTTTCATGAATTCAGCTCTGCTTTGAAGCTGCTGAATATTTTAGTTAGCCAAAGTTGAATTCTACTAAGCGTTAAATGCTTTCACTTTGCATTCCTATTTGATTTAAAAATAGTACTGGAACATTACAACTGTATTCTTATTAGCTTTTTTTACATAATTGATGTATAAAATGTTATCTGAAAAAAATGAATGCAAATGTTTTTCTTTATCGAATAAAACATCAGTTGCAACTAGATATTAACACACAATGTATTAATACATACTTTTCAGTGTCTAACATTAAACCAGAGATCGTTTTAGAAAACCACTTTTTCATGCTTAAGAAGCTTACTAATATTTCCTTAGTATTTGATCTAACTGCCTTTTAAACTGTATCCCCTTGGTTTAAAAGTCATAGCTACAACTTTTTCATCAAAACAACTAATAAAAAAAACATCCACAGAACGTGTAGAGTTGTGCAGAATAAAAGTATTAATTTCACTGAAAAATATATACAATTTTTGACGGGTCCAAAATACATTGATATTTACTTCTGGTTACCATGCCAACGTTGACGCAAAAGGATTCTGCACGAACTGCAATAGTAGGTTGAAGGTTGAAGGTTCACATGAGCTACAGCTCAGGCGCTGACAGATTGTAGTAGCTCTGTGATAGCCCTGAGAAATGGCTTCTTCTCTGCGTTACATTTCTCAGATTCAAGAGGACAGAAAAAGAAGCAGCATGAAGATGAACATTGGTCAAACTTTTGAGCGTTGGTGCTGACTTCAGGAAGCAAAGGGGCTCAGAAGCCACGCAGAGGTTGCTGCTTTCCTTCTGACAAGGTAAGTTAAATGTTTGCTAATGCTAACTAGAAGACCTGGCAACCAGCTGGCAAAAAGTACAACTGATGGTTGGAACGAGAGCGGGCTATTGCCACATACTGGCCGGTAGGAGTTAAAATTGTAGCTATCTCCTTTAGGATTTTGGCCCATTACTCCAGACAAATGTTGTAACTGACTCCTCCAACCAATTGTTAACTTATTTGGCTGTATGCTGAGCATGATTCTCCATTTGTGCCCAAGCTTTAACCTCATGGCTGATATCTTGAGAAGTTGTTTCTTCATTCTGATTTTAAATCCGTTCTTAATACCCATCTCATTTCCTTGGCTTTAACACAATCTGAGATGTTGACTTTGTTTTACTGCATTTTACTTTCCTTAATTTTATTACAAATTTTTATATACCATTTTGCTTAATGTTTTATGAGTGATCATTTGTATTTTATGATTGTGTATAGCACTTTGGTCCTGTTGGTGTTTAAAGTGCTTTATAAATAAAATTGGTATGGTATGGTATTTCCACATAATATTCTCATCTTATGATTTTAAGCATTTTGTAAAGGCCACCAAATGTTCTTGTAGTCAAACACCCACACAAGATGCTGCTGCTACTGCTATACATAAATGCTCAGATGATGTTCCAGGGCTTACAGGCTTCCTCCTTTGTAGTCCAAATAACTATGGCCATTATGGTCAAACACTTTCATTATCATAAGATCACTTGACATGTCTCCAGAAATAAGGACTATTTTCCCTGAGCGCATTTTTAAAATGTAATCTGTAATTCTGCATTGTTTAACAAATAAAGGCACCTTTCTCTCTTGGTCACTACATTAAGACTGCTTTGAATTGCTGTTTCTCATTTGTGCAAAGGCTTCATCTTTTTTTATACAGTCCTTTAAAAAAAATGTTAATTGCACATGAAATTGTTTTAAAGATAAAGTCAAATCTGAAACATAGTTGTGAGTAGCTACAAAATATCTTGATGCGTGTTTTAAACATTGAAAAACACACCAACCAAGTCTTTGAAACTGTATATTTAAACCTGAAAATGACTGCAAATGTACCATGGTAAATATTTGAACTGCAACAGCGATTTTCAAAAGATGGAGCAGAAGTGCATCTTTCAGAGCTGCAAAACACAACAAATATGCTTATCTCTGTTTAGACATCTCACATTTATCTTATCGGGAGGGCCTTCTGCTTTCTAAACAAAGCCAAATCTCTCTTTCCTCTTGAGTCCAAAGAGACATACAAAACGGCTCTCTGCTCTAAGGATGTCTGTCCCCTGTTTGAAGTTTATCTAACCACCATATGTATTTGTTTTCCCTAGCAGAGTAAAAGATGATTCTCTCCGCTCACTTATCATCCACATCCCCCACCAGTGCACATGTTATTTATTATGAAATGACACCTCACTGTCCAGTAAGCAGGCCGTGGTGGGCATGATTCATGGCAACAGACCCTGCGACACAGGAAGACCATTAAAACTGCTATCAACATCATATCGCAGTTGGTGGACAAACAGATGGAAACTAAAGAGTCACCAAAAAATGTTATGTGGCTCAGCATGAAGACAAGGAAACAAAATAACTGGCAACCCAATAAATCTCGGAATCTGCTCAATAATCCTCTTAACCCCAATGGAAACATTTGCAGACATAAAACAGCTACATCAATCTGTCAGTTTGACAGTATCCACACATATTGTATTAACTCTAATGTTCTTAACAGTCTGCTGCAATCCTGCCAGCAGTGAGACAGAACGACAAAGAGCTTCAGAGGATGCATGACATCTGCTATTATTCCAGAATTATAAAGCAAATAAAGCGATGTGCAATTTCATATAAATTATTTTAAAAAGCCAACGTTTTGTTTTAACATGTCACACGATATATATACATATATATATATATATATATATATATATATATATATATATATATATATATATATATATATGTCAATTAAAGACACTTTGTATGAAATTTTACAAAGTGAAAGGATTAGTGAAGATTTGTTTTGCAATGTAACTTAGGGACTGATTTTAGATAGAGAAAAAATATTTCTTATATTTCACCTGTAGATGCTGTCTTTAATTACACTCTATTAAAACTGTGACACTTATGGACAGTCGTTCAATGATCCGATGTGTCTCTTTTTTCTTAAAGCAGATCATGTGCTTCATTATAAAGAATTATGTGTCCTTGTCTGGTAATGTTCAGTGTCTTGAAAAAGTATTCATATTCTGTATTCAAGCCAGTTGATTGAAAATGCACATTGGAGTCAGTAAAAAAAATCCTTATCTCTGGATTCTTTTCCTTCCACTTCACAGTAACAAGATATGATGTGTTTATCTATCACAGAAAACCTCTAATGAAATTAATTTGGGTCTGGGGTTGTAATATTTCAAAATGTGAAATTGCTTAAGGTGCAGTAGTTGTTGTGGGTAAATCTATATGAAAGTTACACCCATGCCTACACCACACAGGCTTTTATTTTAGGGGTATTGGATGAATATGTGGTTAAATTCAAATACGGTTTTAAAATAAATAAAGCTCAGAGTGAACCTCTTTTACTTCTTGCCCCCTCTACTAAGCACTTCCCACATGTTTATACATGTCCCAGCCCAATAACAGAGGTTTTCTTTTCCTTTTTTGTTATGAACAGAGAAGGAAACGTTTTAATTGACGACTTCTACAGGATCACAATTCAAATTACATGTTAAAAGTTATCTCATGAAATCTAACACATGTAACTGTATTAAATAAATAATTTTTTTTGCTTGCTGCATTTAGATGCATAACAAAATTGAAAATAATTGTCTCTTCTCCAAGAGACTTCAGTCTGTGGAGTTTCAGGTAAACTCATACTTGCTCAGCAACTTTAACAGTAACGATCAAAACTGGTTGCTCACATGCAAAAGAGGACCATCTGCCTAACAGCCAATCGTTAATGCTCTGACGGTCGCTTATTGTTCCCAGAGGGCTGAGTCATGCTCGCAATAACAGCATTGTAAGAGCGGGACAATTGGACCCGGAAGCCTCCACCTCTGTTTAATGAAGGCCGGTTTCTCTTCACAGAAATGGCCTCCCTTTACTCCTCTCCCAAACCAACGTTACTCTCTTCATCCATCACTTCATCTATCGCTTGTTTCGAAAAAGTTTGCCTAATACAAATATGAGGATGATCACATCTGTTTAAACTTGATTACTACAAGCACTAACGTTCAATAAAGCACGTCCTGAACAAGTAAACGGCTCTATGGCCATTTTCAGATCTTTTACAAAAATACCATTTGCTTTGATTGTCACACATCACCAAAAGTCTGTCTGTTGAAAACAAAACTCCACCTTCCTGAGTCCATCTATGAAACAAGTTGGCTGCTTTGTTCTCAGAAAACACATTTTTGTTGCTAGATAGACCCCAGAATGGATCAGAAACAGATAGAAAATGTAATAAAATGAACTAAACTCTGGCAAATCTAGATTTTTAAGAGATTTTCATTTTCATTAATCACTTTAAAATGAAAATGTTTTAGAGATTTTCATTCCTACAAGAAGTAGGAAATTAAAAGGCAGGTAGCTTTCAAAATATCATCATGTATAAAGATACGTGATCAAGAAAGAAACATAAAAAGGGACCAAAAGACGGATAAACAAGAGAAAAGTTTACAGACACAGAAGCTGGTTGCTCATATAAAGAGGTGATATTAATGGAAAGCTAAGTGAATGAAAAATCTTTTCAACAGCTCAAAAAAGAGGCAGCACTATAAGTATGTACCCCCCCCCCCCCCATACACAATACAGCGTATACCATCCCACCCTGCATTGTTTTTTCTTCATTGTGATAAAGTCTTTGTAGAATGTCCTCTCAAAAGATTGTCCCTAGATTTTCCTCATAGATTGATAAATCTACGATTCTCTTTTTGATTTTGTCTGCTTTGGAATGTTTTTGGCTTTGTTCTTTTTTTCCATGCTACATCGATCGCCGCACTGACTTCATGCCATCAATAAGTTTGTGTTTTAAAACCCTTATTCTCCAATTTTGATGTTTTGCAAATGGGGAATAGGATTTCCCCATTTTTAAACAGATTTTTTTTTTTAAACTAATTATTGTTTGCCAATTTTGTTCTGCCTCTGTTCACAAGCTTTTTAACAAGCTTTCTCAAAATGTCAAACAATTCCTTTAATGGTTTGGATGTACTCTTGTGGAGAAATAAATGAATGCCTGTGGGTTACAGTCTGCACATATGAATGGGAAATCCAGACCCTTTTTTGGTGCACTTAAAGACAGATATGGTAAATATGGCCTGACTGAAATCAGCGCCGACACACATTGGCCTTGGCCAATGCGTTCGAGATATTCTGTCTGCTGCATATGCCTGAGCTCAAATGGTATAAGCTTGAGCTGAAAAACATTTAACATGCAATGTTTATGAAAGCAAATCCTTAAAAGCCCAAAAATTTAAGCTCAATGATAAATTTCCCTTTTGGATTGTTTCTGTCTTTAAATGCACTTAGATACACATTAAAGCTGCTTTGAAGACTGAAGGTGGACATATGGCTTTCTCTTTCCTCCCTTCAATTTACTGATCCATGCCAGGTGGTATACTTTTCACTTTGCCTTCAGAAGATAAAGAGTTCATTCCAGGGAGAAAAAGAAAAATAATCATATTGCCATGCTATACAGGGAAGAGACAACTTTTCATTACAAACTGCTCTGGATTATCCTTTGGCAAAAATAAATTTTAATTTCTTTGTATAAGAGGTGAAGAAGTCTGTTGCTTCCCATGTGGCCCTCATATGTTTCTGTTACAACTCCTGTGCTGAGAAAATTTATTATGGTGGAAGATCCAGGACACCAAGAGAGGAAAAAAGTAGCATGCATTGGCCTGCATTATATTCTGAGACATGTTGGAGAGGCAAACTGTGCACCGGACAAAATGAAGTAAACAAGAAGTAATATGTTTTTTTTCTGTAGGGATATGGAACAGATAAAAAGGAAGAGTTGAATGATTTTTTTTTCATTGCCTGTCAGGTAGATCTGATGGGTGTCTCTTTTAGAATGAAAGGGTTGGGCTATATCACTCACTTGACGGAAAAATGCATGGAAAATGAGGGTCATTGTTCTGCTGGTCTCTGTTTTGAATTTGCCATGGTGGTGTAGTTAAGGCTGTCACACTGACTGGGTTTGATGTTAACTGAAAAACAAATGTGGATTTGCTCTGTAGTTTCAGAACATTCGAGCATGAGCTCATCAGGATGATGCTCATGTCTTCTGAAGCTTTTTATAAAACCCTCAGGATGAGCTCTTTGTTTCTTAATTTTGCAGTCAAATACCAACACAGTTAAAGACGCCAGAAGATACAAATTTATCATATTGGAAAAACTAACTTGGTTAACATTATCTTTTGCATTTACAACATGAAAATTAAGAGCCTACATAAACACCAAAATCATTGCATGGCAAGGATTTACACACAAGCCAGGACTTTACTGTTTTACCTTTATTATTATTGTATGTGTATTTAGTTCATTTGGTTTAAATGTTTACAGTTGACTCTGTTTTACTGCAGTTCATATACTGTATATTTTTATCTGTTCTGTTGTGGTTATATCATGTCTGTTACCCTCTAATGTGCATTTTTAACCTGTCTATATGTGAATGTTATTCTGTTGTATATTTCGAGTTGATTATATTCTTTAATTTTGTCTGTTTGCCTGTCCCTGTTGTTGTTTTGGTATCAGTTTTAAAACTTGGTGCAAATTCTCTGCACAGTTAGGTAACGGATATTATGGAAATGTCTCTACTTGTACAATGTAGAAAACGAGTATAAAAGAAACTGTAATGTTCTGGCTAATATTATTTCAGAAAAATATAAATATCTGTGTTAATTGTTAAAAAAGATTAACATTTTCATAATTGACTCACAGGAGTGTATAAAACACAAAAGTAAGTAGTTAATCAACAGAAAATAGCTGCCTGTAAGACAAAGAAAATAAAAATAATTGTAAAGAGGAGCAGCTGGCAAACCAGAAAATATGTTTTAAACTTGAAAAAATAAATAAATCTGAAAATAGATTATGCAAGAAATGAGGGATATGTCTTTGATCACATGGACAAAGCTCTATGGTGTGTTCACACCAAACGCGTTTTGAGCGTCAGGGCATCTGGTTTACATGCAAAGTCTACGGTGGACGCGTTGAGAGGTTCTGCAGCGCGTTTCAACCGCCGGCAGCGACGCGTTTTGAGCTTTTAAGCGTCTGAGCAGCCGAAGCGTCAGATGCTGGAGTTGGAAAATCTGAACCTTTGCAGCTGGACGTGGCACATCAACCAATCTGAAAGATGCCTTTGTGTGACGTAGTGGCGGATTTTCCAACGGGCCAGGGGCCGTAACAGCATAGAAAGACCGTAATAAAGCTTGGAAGTCTGAGGACAACCTCATCATCTCTGTTTGTGCCCCTCCTATTATTTATGATCAGTCAAACTGTTGCTACGGAGACAGTAAAGGACATGACCTGGAGCAGGTTTAGCAAGGAAGTTGGGGTCACGGGTAAGTTAGCAAAACATTTGGGAAATATTTCCCCGCACGTGACAAAAAGAACAGGGTAGCTCCTCCCAGCCTGCGACAGGACAGTCTCTCCACACTTTGCTGATGCTCAAATCGCGTTTGGTGAGGCTGGGCTGAGCAAAAACTCACCCCAGCCACTGGACCGAGAGCGGCCGCCATGCAGCTCACTGGCTCATCGGATGTGCGCCACTGTTCTTGAGAATACAGATCACAGAAATAAATTGTGTCTGGGCAGAGATAGTTAAGTATTTAGGATAAAACAATTTGAATTATTATTTCATTGTGATTTGGTTTGTTGTATTTTAACCTGTTTGGACTGGAGGAGTCCGTAAACCGCTCAATTAAAGCTACCAGTGCTACATTATCAGCTTGTTTCGTTTACCTGTGTTTTGCCTTCCTCTCCACTCACTAACCCACTTAATTATATGACGACGTAGTTGTTAGAAACGGGCAAGGTGGTGGTGGTTTAACCCGGCAAATAAAGCTACCATTAGTTCTGCTGTGTTTACAACAGCTTGTTCTGTTTGTGTCACGATCAGCCGTAGCACATCACCACCTCTAATACACAAACTAGTATTTGGATTAGTGGTACACGTGGGACTGCTAAATAGCGTTGTAACCACTGTTGTTAGCTTAGCCTGCTGATCCCAGACTATCAGTCCACCTGCGATCTTGTGAGTCCGTACACATTTTTTCGCCACTATCTTTGTGGTCCATACCTCCATTCAATCCATTATTGTGACACCTAGTTAACACAACAGAGAGAATCAATTGATCAACATTTGATTTATTTCTAGAACAGCAGATTATTTTTGAAAAGTGAATTTATTACAATAATGTTTTTCCTGGACTGGTTGTTTGAACTTATACTAATTGCTCTGTTTAGAGATAATTTGGCCTCATTGCAATTCCTCACAAGAAACCGTGGTTCTTAAACATTATTCACACTGAACTGTGATAGACTTGCATAATGTTGGGGAAGATTCTCCGTCATTCAGGACATGACAAATACAAAAAAAGGTACAAAACAAACAAAACAGCATGACTTCAGTTCCAGAGCTGAATACGTTTCGCTCTTCATCAAAACAAAAAATCCTACGGATAAAGAGCGAAATGTCTTCAGCCACGGGACTGAAGTCCAGTTGTTGTTTTTGTTTAGTTTTTTAACTTTTTCTATGTGATTTAATTATTGGTACTTCAGTTTTAATGCTATTTGTTCCCTTCATCAATATTATCCTTTAGTTGATCATTTTCTTCTTATTGTTTTCCCTTTTGACGTAGTAGTTTAGTTGAATATTATTATCCCAGTTAAAGCATTTGTTGAATGAAGTATTTTAACTGAAAATTTAAGTATTTTATCAATAAGATCTTGCATTATGAAGAGAAGTTGTTTGTGTTTATTTTATACACAGTATGTTTGCAGTGCTTGCTGTTTGAGAACTCTTCATCTATTGTTCTATAATACCACAACTCACCGGATTGGTATTCATAAAACAATAACTGACAGAAACTGAGAGAGGTTTGGCTATGAATTCCTAATAATTTGCTGGTGCCCCGACTTGTTAACGTGATTAAAAATCACTAAGTACTTTAATAATTGTCCTTGGTGATTTTTAATAGTTATTCATAATGGGCCTTTTTATGTAAAAAGGTTATAATCATTTCTGATATCTGCTTAATTCTGTAGTGGAAACATCAGACTTGAACATTAGCATCTATTAGCACATAAAATTGTAAATATTAATCAAATTACAGTTAATCTGGAAATGTATTTTAACAGATTTTTCTCTTTAAAGATAACATTAATGTTATTTTAAGAAGTGAATGATATAAAGAAAATTCATCTCACCCATTGTTTTTTCTTTCTTTTTTTACCAAATGTTTGCATCTTTTATCAAGTTCCAAATGTGCAGCTTTATACGAGCAGCTCACTGGGTTTCTCTTGGCCAACTGGAGTTTAAATCCTCCAAAAAATGTCTGATAGGAGAGTTTTAGTCAAACAAAAAGTCCTGTCTTATCAAAAGCGACCGTACGAGCAAACCCGGTTCTCGTCAGCATTCCTGTGAAGTATGTGTCACTCTTTTTCATAATCACATTCAAAGTTTTAATCTGATTAAGCGTGTACAATACAAGCATACCCCATGTGTGGTCTCCTGCCCCAAAGCCCCACCTAAATCCTATTATTACTCATTTTAGTTACAGGATAATACCTGTGGGATATTGGATCATTATTGTTGCTAATGTAATTAATAATGAATAAATACATTAGACTCACATGCTCCTACTCTGCGACGCCTTTTTCACACTAGAAAACCCGAATATGTGGAAGAAGGCTGCTCCTGTTAACATACCCAGTGAGGTTCAAGGTAGATGTCATCATTGATTTTGCATCATTCTTCACCAGGTGCGAATCTAGGGTGACCATATCTTGATTTGCAAAGAAAAAAAAAAACAATTGGCCTGGTCGCAAAACATTTTAATGCTTACCTGATTACTTAAAGAAGACTTAACCTGTAACAAAGATTGTTCACTTTTTGAATCATACTGGGCAAATGCATAAACAAATATATGAAATAATATTCTGAAAAAATAAGTAATATATACCTCAGCTTACGAGGTGATTTCGATTTTTTTTGCCATGATGCCTAAAACTGGTGATGGCAACCTGTCATTATAAAATTGAAATCCCGCAAGGCAACTAATGTGAGTTGGTTTGAGTGGGTAAATTTGTTTTGTTTGTTTCTCTTTCAGTCAAACGCCTCATTCACAGATGTTAATTGAATTCCGTACAGCTGCAGCAAGACATTTTAGGTGAGATAACTATTTAGATTTCAGTAAATTTGGCAACAACAAAACAGCTGGAAGTGATTTGTTTAAACTAAGACAAATGGACATATTTTCATTGTCAAAGATCTTCAGAAATCACTTTGTGCTGAGTTGTTATAAAAACCAAATACTTTTGACAATGCATTCTAATGAGATAATTTTCAAGCCCCAATGTTGTTTTTTGCAGCTCTGATCCATCACTGGCTTCTTTCTCTAAAAATCCCTAGGTAAGCAGACTTGTTAATTCAATCATACCAGTAAACCCCACTATGCATGCACCTACAGTGCCCCAGAGGGCCACAAGTAAGAAATCAATAACTTTATCCAGCAGTCGGAAAAAGAGAAGCCCCTGTACTGGGAAATCACATAACTATACTCATTAGCCACTTTCTTAGGTATACTTTGCTACCAAGTTGGACCCCCGTTGACCTCATAAGCAGCTTAATTATTTGTGGCTTAAATTCAACAAGGTGTTAAATTTTCCTCAGAGATTTTACCTCATGTTGAGATGCTTTGTCGGAGGCTATTCTAAATACCTTGTTGGCTATCTATCCTCTTGAGCCAAGTCTGCTCGTTCACCCAGGTCACTTTAAAGCCCTTTTTTTTCTCATTCTGATGCTAGGTTTAAACTTGGTAGGCTGTCTTCACCACATCTAGAAGCCTAAATATTTTGATCTGCTCCCACATGATTGGCTGATTTGCTACTTGTGCTAACAACCAATTGTACAGGCGAACAGCAAGAAAGTGGCCGCAGAGTACATTTACAGCCATACAAGTAGATTAGGGCATATACTCATTTTAGAAGTTGCAAAAATCCACAGAAGTGAATCAGATGGGAAAATTCAAACTCAATTTTAAATAATCTGTGCCACTTAAAATTGTGAAGACAATCGTTTTCCACGTCATGTTGCTCCTGCTTCCCTATCGACGGCAGTGTCCATCATAACTTGGGGGTCACTGGAGAAACACTGTCAAGCACATGTGAGGGTAAATTCCTTGCATCTTGAATGCAACTCAAATACTTCAAAATATGTGTTGGACTTTGTCAAAAAGCTTTTTTGGGTTTTTTTGCCGTAATGTTTAGCAATACCAGTTGATCCTCAGCTCTGATGTTATCAATCCAATTACACACAGAGCAGAATTAGTTGTTTCTTTCTTCTGTGAGCTTTTTAAAAACTTTGTATTTTCTAATATCATGCATGAAAAGTCAACCCCCAACCAACCACCACCATCACCCATTTCCAACCATTTATTTATTTTAAAATTTTTTTGTCAGTGTAAAGTTATTACTGAGGATAGCACCTCTGTGTAGTGTCTTGGAGCACAGTGCTAAATTATTTTGTCTTCCCCTTCGATTGCAGGAAATTCTGTCTCCTTTGATGTCAGTATTGAATTAAAAGTATTTGCAGTCAGAAGTCAGTAAGCACAGGGAGGAGCAGGGAGGTCTGAGGAAACCCTCGCCACCGAAGGTGTCAAAAGAGGAGGACAGATGTTCTGCTTGTCTGCTGATGAGGTCACTGTGATGGCTTTGACCTCATGTGCGCAAGTCAGCAGGGCTTCTGCAGCCAGCGGGTCATAAATATGTGCCTGGGATCTGGAGGCAGACATTACCAACATAGCAGTGCATGACCTAATGAGCTGGCAGGCTTTGCATGGTGTAGCGTGCTGTCTCGGTGTGCCCATATTACCGTTTACTCATGCAAAATAGAGTTAGTGTTTTAGTGCAACAGAAGAAATGTGAAACCAATAAAAGAGGGCATGGTCACTTCCAGCTGAACTGAAAATATTGTTTTTATTGTTTTACAAAATTTCAACCAAAGGGCATATAAAGACAGTTGAAAGACACACTTGGTTTCTTAGCGAGTAAGTATTTTAAATCTTTGCACTGAAAGCTAAAATGTCCTTTGTCAGGATGGTATCATAGTATTACAAAGTGGTGATCGGCATAACACACTTTGAATCATTGGGAGAAAAGGAGAGTAGTTCTGGCCATGATCTCCAAGTCTGAGCTTGATAAAGAGTCACATCTCAACAAATGGTTATGCACTCACTTTTGGCAGGAATCCCTTGTAAAACCAGTATGGTTACCATTATAAGCACGATCCAACACCACATATTGTAAGGTTCTGTAATTTCTGCTTGTTTTATTTATTCTCTTAAAAAGAGGATAATAATTTGGTATCTCAAATATCTTATCTCGTTGTCTTCTAATTTTACTATATTGGTGATCGTGTCGTCTTAAAGGTCAAGCAATTCCAGTTGCTAAGCTCCACGGAGGATTTATTAGAACCAGATGGGCTCTGTTGCCTTACAAGCTCAGCAGAGTCAAAAACACTGTGCTGGCTTCTCCCAGGCCTACTTCGGGGGAACAGAGAGCGGCCGGTCCACCCATTTCCTTTCCTTGCCCTTCCCAGGCATGTCAATGAGGAGCCAAGCCAAAAACATCAAACCTGCAGTGGCTTTTGGACAGGCGAGGGCTCAAACAGTGTGGTAATTAGGGATGGCAAGAGGGAAGGTGTGTGGTAGAGAGGAAGGTGTTGCCAGGCAGAATACCTTTGTGCCAAAAAGCTTTAAATGAGCCACAAAAAAACTAAAACAGAATAAACAAACAGATTACTAAAAAGCCTCAGTACTTGTTTTTTTTTTCTCCCTCTGTAAATTTCTTGTCTTTGATTGTTAAAGTAGAAGAACTCCTCTCTGGGTTTCTTGATATTCTTTGATATCAAACAGTGACACAACATAAGATCCATTGGGTCACTGGATTGCAATTAGAGGGAGTGATGAAGAATAGTAAGGATCTGATCCTTCCTTTTCCACTGTCTGTGAAGCTATGATCCTGTGCTGAGCCTAAGCATCATAGGATAACTGCACACGCCTTTGCTAAAAAACCCTCAGGCGTTTCCCACAGCAATTAATACTTGTCTTTACTCATATTTTTGCTGCAGTTCAATATGTTTCACAGGCCAATTTCTGGTAACATTCATTTCAACCATTGGTATACTAAGGATTTTTATCACTTGAGGATTGCAACAACAAACCTTGTCATATTTTGTTGAGATTTTATAGGATAGACCAACACAAAGAAGTGAAAATGATACTTGGTTTATAATTTCTTTTGAAAAGAAAATTCCTAAGTGTGCTGTGCGTTTGTATTGCTCCCTGTCACCTTTTGCTTTAATTATGGTTGCAAGTTTTCTAGGGTGTGTCACTACCAGCTTTGCACATGTAGAGAATTAAATTTGGCCCATTTATTTAATGGCATGATGCTGCCACACTGTTTCACAGTAATGTATAGTGTTAGGTTTCCCATGAAATATATCGTTTTCAGTGGCCAAAAAGTTCCAGTTTGGTCTCATCTAACCAGAGGAACATCTTCCATGTGTCTGCTGTGTTCTCCTATATGCCCTCTGGCACACTTTTAATAGCACTTCTGATGGCTTTATTCCAACAGTTCAGCTTCTTGACACTCTTCTGAAAAAGGCAGATTTGGATGTCTTCTCCCAGCTAAGCTGAGGGTCTCTGCAGCTTCTCCAGCGTTACCAAAGGCCACTAGCTTTTTTTAACTAAACATGTCAGCTTAGATTAATGACCATGTGGTTTGTTTAAAGTTGCACAAACTATTCTTATTTGCAGAAGATAGAGTGAACAGATGCTTTGTGAGATGTTTAAAACCTCATACGTTGTTTTATAACCTTATCAAGTTTTAACGTTCTCCATAATTTTATCCCCTGTTACGTGTGTTCCTTTATTTTTATGATGCTGAATGTTCTCTAACAAGCCTCTCATGTCGCCCAGAACAGCAGGATTCATACTGAGATTAAGACACACACAGGTGGACTCAATTTACTAATCATTTTACGCGGCAGACAGAAGACCTGAACTTCGAGCCAGACACGGTGTTGTGTTTTTAAAAGGTTTATAAATAAAAACCTGGATACATAACTCCTCTGCAGGAGCAAGCAGGAACCTGCCAATACTGAGGGCTGGCTGCTCACAGCAGAGGTGACAGGCAAGAGTGCTGAGGCTTGATAGAAGTCCAGGAAACATGCTTGGGTCATGTGCAGTTGTGCATGTGCAGAGATAGGCTGACAGATCCAGGGGCTAGGCAAGGTTTGTAGTCGTGAACACAAACACCTTGACCTGGACACAATCCAGGTCAAGGTCCAGAAATCAGAAACTTAGTAGATGTCCAACAAGGGCAAGGCAGGGAAATCCAGAAAAAACGTGAACAAGGTCAAAATGTGGTAATCAGACATGGACGGCAGGATGGACATCTACTAACTAAAGGGTTCTGGTGATCTCTGGCAGTCTGCAGCTGGCTTATAAAGGGTAGGAAACAGGTGTGTGAGATAAACTGACTGATTGCAGGAAAGCAGAGAGGCCAGCTCGCAGGTGTGGTGCATAATCCTTGATGGCAGCAGGCAGCGGACATGTGGCAGAATGCAGACAGCAGGCATCCTGACAAATCAGGACATTTCTGAAAGTGATTTCACTAGAGTTAATTTAGGGATATCAGAGTAAAGGGGATGAATGCAAAACCACACCAGAGTTTAAAGAGTTTAATTTGCAATAACGTCTGAAAACCATGAATTGTGTTTGTTCCAGTCGACAGTTATGCACTACTTTCTGTTTTTCCAATGCAATGAAATGTAGAAAAGTAAGCAGGTAAGACTACAAGGCTCTCTTGTGAATGCAATCAATTAGATTCCATTAAGAAAACATCTTTGACTGTATTATAGTTCAGACTGTTTTTTTTAACCTCTAAACATATTCACATTTTTGTTAAGCTGTAGGGCATATCACATATGTTACTCAAAAATGTATTGCTCAGTCCAAGCCCGATGTTAACATTGGATATTATCAAACCCCTGGATTCAGCTTGTTTTGGACCAAACTCTATTTGGCTTCAATAGACATGTAGTTTTTACATTAAACTCTGCAAAAGGGGTTTCTTTAAAATGACTGTCAGTTGTAAACGCTAACTGTGACAGAAAAACAACATCTTTAGACGTTTAGACTAAACAGGTCCATCATAACAAATTGTATTTGATTTCGAAAGTTAAATTGTAGTGTCATGATCCACAGCTGTTTTGCGTTTTTGTTCTCATTTGCGTTTGCATTCAGATTCTTTGAGTTTCCATTCTGTCTACCTTGCGCGCTTAGATTCTTCGCCCAGCTGCTTTGCATTATGATGCTCACCTTGTTTCCATGTAGCTTCCTGGTTTTTGTTTCCTCTCCATTGGATTCGACTGTTGCTGTCTCCCTGTTTCCTGTTTGTTTGCTCGTGCCCTACCAGATTTACAGTTTCATCATTGAGATATGTCCTTAACATGGGTCTGGCTCGGTCCATTTGCAACAACCTCAAATCATGACAATAAGAGAAGTAAATGAGTGAATAAATTGACATTACTAATTTATACAAAGTCTGTTACGATTTCCGATCGATGTAATGCAATATCATCTCCCCATCTAACACTATTATTTTCATTGATATTATGATTTGACCATTTTATTTCTAAGCAGGCACTTAAATCAAAAACATTGTTCTAACTTTGAAATAATAATAATAATAGATCACTTGTTCACTTTAGTCTCATGCCTTTTGAATTTAAAATAATGGTGCATCTCATTTTGCATTGATGTAAAGAAACACAAATGTAAAAATGACCATATTAGCTGGTTAGTTAGTTAGTTAGACTATCTTCCTAGGGTTGGAACCTGGACAGACCAGTCCGACCATCAATTGTGAACAAGTGAACTCTGCTGCTTGAGGCAGAGACTGACCCCAAATCCAAAAGGAACAGTCCACCTTTTCTTGGTTAGAGCCATTGATCTCAGGCTTAGAGGAAATGGCTCTTCCCCTGGGTGCATCACACGCTGCTACACAATGCTGTATTGCATGCTGAAGTTTATGGCGCGAAGATGCTAAATGAAGCACATCATCAGCAAAATGCCAAGATGAGATCCTGGACTTCCCTACCCAGACATCCTCTTTTCCACAACAATATGTGATCAATTCCTTGAACACCACAAACAAGATCTGTGACACATAGCAGCCTTGGCAAGGTCGAGTCGCCTCTGTGAACAAGTCGGACTTTAAAGGTATACTATGCAACCGGGGTTGATTTTCCAGCGAGGCTCCCCCCAGAGGGCGAAAGTAAAAGTGCACTGTCGTAAATATGCTCAGCTGTTCTCCTGGTTTCTCTGTCAAGCCAGGCGCGGTTGTTTTGAGGTTAGCAGACAGGCGAACACAACGAAAAGTGGAAAAAACGGCAGTACAAACAATGACTAACACAGTGAAAGTATGAACATCAGGGTTTCCCACAGCGCTATCTTGGCGAGGCGGCCGCCTCGCCAAACTCACGCTACCGCCTCGCCAACATTCCAAAAAAAAAAAAACTAACTTGATGTGCTTGCATGTTTATTTGACGTTAACACGCGGTTCTTTGTTGTTGCTTTCGCGCATGCATATAGTGAATGGCAGGGAAAAAACAGGCAGAAACACATGGATACGCCGCCCCCCCACGCCCCCCCCCCCCTCCGCCAGTCTGTCCGCGCAAAACTAGTCCCCCCTCCCCGCTCCGCCAGTCAGTCCGCGCAAAACTTGTGCCCCCCCCCTCCCCCCCCCCCCACGCACCAATGGGGTACCGCGCACGTGACGTCACGGCCTTAAGAGTAACGCCCCTTTTGCCGCACCGGTAGGGCAAACAGTCGTAGAACGCACATACAAACCAGCCATTACAAGCGCAACAGAACCAGCGATATGACCGACTTTGCAGCCATTAAACTTACCCAAGACGATGTCCCAGGCGCACGGTTTACTGGTCGCACTGTGGAAGAACACACCAACCTTCAGCTGAAACGGTGGCTTGAGTGTCGAGGGCTCAAAAAAACCGGAAGACGGGCCGAGTTGATTCAACGGTAAGCTTTGTTTTTTTTCCCTGCTCGGCGTTCATGCCTTTGTTATGATTTCCACCGTGCTCCGTTCACGTCGGCCTTTTTTGTTTGTTTGCAATCAACGCCCAGGAATCTGTATATCTTGCCAATAGGTAGCTACAAAACGATTGTTCACATCTCAGAATCTTTCGCTTAAGAGATTCAGGGCGTTTGTTTTTGAGTAAACTATCCCGGTAGCAGGGTACCATGTTAGCGCCTGCTAACATGCTAGCCTATATGCTATCATCACCCTTTCCACCGACAAAATGCTTGCTACATATGTAGGTGAATTTGGTAACTTTTTCCGGGTTGAAATGTTGTGAAGGCCGCCCGCACAAGTGTACCCAACGCACACATTTCTCCTTGGCACTCTTGAGTTTCGGGAAATTAATGAAGAAAACATCCTTCATATGCGGCCGATCAGCGTACCTCGAGTCGCTGTTGCACGTCCCATAGCAACAATGTTTATAAACCATGGTCTTAGATGTTGGAAAAAGCAGTCGTTTACCGAGTAAAACCTAGGCTAACGCACGTCTCTTCCACACCAAAACAGCGGCGCGTTTGGGAGTTTGCCCTACTGCGTACCACGTGATGTGACGTCATCGTGACGTTGTGTTTCTAAAAATAGCTCGCGCGCGGTACCGCATTCACTGCCTCGCCTAAGCAAATTCCTGCGGGAAACACTGAACATGCACACAGAGAGAGAGAAACCATTCCAATGTTACTTACAATCGCATCAGCAGAAACGCGAGGTCCGCGTCAGCCTTGCAGCCTTCTTTCTCTTTTAGCTCTCGCCATTCGGAAAAAGCTTGCCCGATGTTCACCCGTGTTCTTGCCTGCTCCGACATGGGCTTTCGCCGTTTTCTCGCTGGTTCCGCCATGATAACTGCACAAATTTTGCCACTGCGCTAGCAACGAGCATGCCTTTCACTGGGGGCGTGTAGCAGTTCTCGCCGTAAAGCAAGACCGACTCTCGCGATGCACCAGACTTCTGAGCCTGTGGGTGCGGGCCGAGGGCTCCTGCAATTGCAAGTACGGTATTTCCCCTACAGACCACCAGGGCGGCCGAGAAAACCTTTGTTCGACCTGAAATTACTCATTTAATCATCCAAAACAGTATGGAACACATTAATTAACTGAAAAATGTTGCATAGTATGCCTTTAATCCAAGAATGCAGACAAAGCTCTTGCATGGGGCAAACACGGACCACATAGGCCTCAAAAGCATCCCTGGCTCCTCATGCCTGAGCACCACCTTCCAAGATATTCCTTGACAGACACTTTCATAAGCCTTCTCCAGGTATACAAAACACATGTGCATTGAACAACCAAACGCCCTTGACCCCCGAGTAACTCTGCAAGGACAAATGTTTGGTCCACTGTTCTACGCCAAGGGTGGAAGCACCACTGTTCCTCCTGAATCCAACATTCAACAATCAGCCTCAGCCTACTTTCCAACATCCAAGTGAAGCCTTCCCAGGGAGGCTCAGATCTCAAAGTCACTTTACATGGAAAAGAGAGTTATTAAGGTGACCCCAGAGTTACCCTAATAAGCGTGATGGGTTGGTGCTCTGTTTTTTCTGTGACCAGACCCCTTTTGAGAATGTTTTGCTTTTGTAACAAAGGGAAATGTATTGCAGACTTCTTTGAGCCAAATGATCTGCAATGCCCAGAGACAACAGAGGGAGGGGAACGCTTTGTTAGTTTATGCTCCTGGACTTTTTCTGGCATCTCATAAAATTAATTTAAACAGTAAAAACAATATGATGGAAATTTATAACAACACTAAAAACTCTTTAAAAGTTTTTAAAACCTTGGAGTAGTTTGATACTGGTAACCAGCCCATGTCTTGTTTTAACTACACCTTTAAATTAACTTGAGAGGAGCTATGTTTTAAAAAAAGTCTAGTTTCACATATTCCGTTCACACATTGCCTTATTTTTTCTGCCGAAACGTCTTTCACACATGAACTCCACTGTCACAGCTACCAGATACGGTTAATTTCACTTTAAAGCAAGTTGCTGTCTGTTGAAAACCATAAACCATGTTTTGAATTGTGTGTAGCTGAAGATAACTGTTGTGAAATATGTCCATTAATGCTAGACAAGTTTCCTTAGAACATTGCCAACATTAACAGTATTATCAGCACCAAGAACATTCCCTAGCTGTCGACAGTGTGTAACTGCACATTTCAGTATAAAAAGCTCAATTAGGTTTAATAAAGCTGGACCCAGCTGTGGGACATTGAGTTTAAGTTTCCCCTTTCTCCCACAGGTTCTTTTCTGACATTTCTACATGAATAACAAACAATATTAGGTGTTGCTGAGGATGAATTTTCAGAATGATTCACTCTCTCCAGTTTTGGGTGCGAGGCATTGCCAGACTTTATTTGCTCATTAAGGGCATTGCTTATGATCCGTTACAGTGACCAGAAGCGATTCAAAAGATGTTTCCAAACAGGTGGAGAAACTTGTGTGCATGGGTGTATTTCCTGTGGAGAAGCATAAAACACAGAAGAAAACTGGAAAAGCAGTGCAGCGCTGTTACGAGGACCTGGCCTTTTCTCTTTTAGTAACATGACACAATTTTATTTTGGGTGGCCTTGCGTATCCCCCCCTGTGAAAATATAAGCAGCTGTAAAGGGAATTCCTAAACATAATTCATTGCTTTAGGAGAGGATTTTCCTTGCAGCCGTCATGTTTTGCCATCACAAGTGCATGTCTCAGAAGGATCATTTTAGTGAAACTCTGGCTGAAGGCAGAGTTGATTTACTTAGTGTACTCTTCAAAATGAGAGGGCTTTTTGTTGGGAACATAGATTGAGGAAACAGGTAAGAATTAAAGCCAAACCCCAAACCAACCTGTTTCTTGACTACCGTTTTGTATTGCCAGGGAAAGAAAATATATCTCCTCAACACTAAATTGAGGTGACGGATACTGGAATCACTAAAAAATAAAAAATAAAAAGGCATTTGTTTGGAACTTATTTCAAATTTTCACCAAGGGCTTTTGCAATAAAAAGTTGAGATGAGATCATGTGGCTAATTAACATGTTATATCAACACACTTTACTGCGTTACACTGCAGTGCTCAGCAACAACCAGCAGCCAAATAGACAGTAAAATGAATCTCCATTCATCACTGATTCATTTAAGAGAGTGCCTGTCTGTAATTTGTCACTGAGTGGGATGATGTCCATCAGTCAGCTACTCTGGAGACGTGGTTAATAGATGTTTTTGAAAGTAGGGTTGAATTAGCAGTTTAATATTTCTAACTGAACAGTGCCATTTCAGTGGTTTGGCATGAATATAAGGCAAGAAAATCATGAAAAATGATTTTCAATACTTCCTTAATCTTCTTAAGGGTTTTTAGAAGGGCTTGACCCCACCCCTGCATTCAACAGGTGAGAGGTTCAATCTGTACATGTTGCCAGTCCATGAATACATATCGACCTCAGGGTAATTTACTGCCACAAGTTACCCTGTAATGCATGTTTTTTCATTGATTGTGATTTTGTGGCTTATACCAGTCACTGGTTAACTTTATGCTTTGGGGAAAATATTATGGTTTCTGATAAATGGGTTATGTTCAGGTGTTACAGCCAGCATTGGGCACATGTTCAAGAAACCACTC
Organism: Fundulus diaphanus; assembly: GCA_037039145.1. NCBI lineage: Eukaryota > Metazoa > Chordata > Actinopteri > Cyprinodontiformes > Fundulidae > Fundulus > Fundulus diaphanus. The sequence goes on along the minus strand of CM073133.1, from coordinate 25,659,648 downwards.
TTCTGTAACAAAGCAGCATTTCCCTTTTTTATTAAATCTTATCAAAATTGTTAATTAAACATTTATTAAAGAAAGTTAATGGTTAATTTAGTGAAAACTACTTGCATATTTGGTGAAAACAGTAGAAAAATACTTTATTTTGGTTTGGAGATACAAGGCTGTAAAGGTTGCAGTGTAGCTAATCTGTTTGATTTTGCAAAAAACTGTGCAAAAGGTATCTTTGCATACTTGGGTGAACAATGACTAAACATCAAAACTGTTTGAAAGAACTGGCGGAGAGCAAAAATGGGGACCAGAGTCCCAGACTTATGTTTGAGTTTCATTTAACACATAAAAACAAGGACTCCAGGCTTGACTCACTCTCTAAAGACTCTAAGTCGATAAATGTAGTTCGTTTTAGTACATAAATGTGTACAAAACGGATGGGTTGTTTTGGTAATATAACCTATAGGTTTGTTGTAGTGTTTTCCTATGTTTTTACTCTCTTTTTTCAAATGCATTTTATACTATTTTTATAACCAAACTGTTTCAAAACCATTTGTTTTACAAATACGTTAAAAAACTTACATTTCCGTATGTTAAACCAGGCTTAAGGAAATTGATTTTAAACTTCGCCCTGCGGAATTGCTGAGGGGATCACAGGAGTCATTTTCTCTGGTCTACGTGTGTGTTGTGTATCTGGAGAAGGCTTACGGCCGTGTTTCCCGTGATATCTTCTGGGAGGTGCTGTGGTAGTACGTGTCCGCATTCTCGGCATAAAGTCAGGCCTGCTCCCAGTGCATGTTGGCAGCGGTGCTGCCAGGGATTTTGGGCTCCATGAAAACAAATCTCAATGGGCCCCCTAATAGCCGGCTACAAGGCTGTTGGAAAATGTTGATAATGTTTTATATAAAACTATGCATTTTAAATATATTTTTGGTTATCATTCCCATATTTGTGAAAAGAAAACCTGACAGTTACATGGTAGAGGATGTACCATAAACACCAAGAAATTTATTTGGATTCAATTATTTACTGCAAGACTGATACTCTATATCAAAAAGTCATCTATTTCTTTATATAGTTGAATATAAAATTATCTTAAGATTAATTACCAGAAAATGCACAACTTAAATACAAATTAACCTCTCCTATTAAAATGAAACGCTACTATAATCTGTGCAGAAATAAATACATCCTCAGCAAATATCATCAATAACAAAATGGCCAATTGCCTTTTATGGTTTATTGTAATTTCAAGTTTATTGTAAGTTCAAGTTGAACATTATTGTCTATTGAACAGCATGCAACAAGCGAACAATAATTAATAGCCAGTTAAATAATAATAATGATAATAAATAAAATTATCTGCAGATATGTAAGTAAAGTTGGCTTACATATAAATGCAAAATAGCAGAACTTCCTCTTGCAACGCTGTTAACATTCACTGACCTTTGCTCAGTCTTTCTCAACAAGAGCCCAACGTCAAGCCTTCTCACCAGCAAAGTCACTGATCAGGTCATTGAAGTCCAGCTTTCTGGCCAACTGACTCTCAATGGACAGCATGGCAAGATGGCAAAACCTTTCCTGAGACATAGTGGACCGTAAGTAGTTTTTTATCAGTTTGAGCTTACTGGCAGTGTGCAAAAATATTCACAAAACAATGCACACTTCTCCTAAGATGCTATGCAGCTACAGCTTTATAAATTGCATTCAGGAGTTCAAGAGGAGACAAAGGGGGGGGGGGGGTGGAAGCACACTGTTTAAGTGTTACTTAATTTTCAAAATCAGGAATCACAAGAATACTTTTTTATTTACTAGGCTTTTTTTATTTCAGAGCGATTTTTTTATTCTTTGAAAGTTTTTACCCCATCATCATCAATTAATTCAACAAACAGCTGCTCACCTCCTTCCTCAGACGTTACTAGGGCTTGGGCACAGTGACGTGCGGTAGGGTTCATAGCTGGTGAGGCACTGATGTCATCAGAGTCAGATTTACAAATATATACACTCTACAGAGTAGACTCATTGCAAAGTGCTGAAGGAGACTGATTGAGCCAAATCAATTCACCAAGAGACATGGAAAAAATATTGATTCTTTGATGAAAAAAAATAATACAAAATTATTTGTCATTTGATGGGTAACAGTTTATGAGTTATGATGGATTTCTGCATTTGTAACACATTCTAAAAATATAACCCACATAACACACATTTCATTACAAAAACAAAACATGAATAACTATCGCTATCTTACCTCTGCTTATAAATGAAGTCCATGCGGCGCTCTTTCTGAACAAAAATATCGGTCATTATCCAGTAAAAGATGAGTCTCAGTGGAGCTCACTGCCAGGGAGGAAAGCCTTCCTTGATCAGTCCTGTTCCAGCTGTATGTTTAGAGTCTTTTTAGTGCTTTACTTGTTTAGCAAAACTCGCTAATAAAACATCCATAACTTGCTGTGACTTTTGGGATCACGAGCGGTGCCCCTTGAGCGCCCCCTGCCTAGAGGCCGAGGAACTGCCGGCCTCACCTACAACCCGTTCTTTGCCGTCTATGATCGCGCAGCAGCACGAAAACATGTTACCTGCACACAGTTTGATGCCCAAAACACAATTCGTAATCCACATATATTAAATTGTGGAAAATCAGTTCATAACTGTTTGAACAATTGAATTTATGATCTAGAGACGGGAAGATGCATTCACAGAATGGAAGTCAGCGCAGTCAACATGGGATTGCGCAATCCCAGGGGAGGCCAAGCTCGCTGCGGCCTCGCCGGCTTCGCTATCAAGTGCCACCAAGGATTTACATGAAAAATAGCGAAAAGTCTGCGATTTTAAAGAGAATATGATAAAAAATGAGGAAATTAGATAAAAAAAAGAACTTTTATTACAAATGACTGAGTGAATCACAATTTATATTATGTTATCATTATTTATATATTTTCAAGGCCTGGGCTCACTTGCCTCCCCTGACTGCACCTGCACGTCACTGCTTGGGCACGTGGAGCGGAGGGGAGGGGGGACTGAGAGACGTGTGCTGCTGGACGAGACGTGTCTAGAAGATTCATACTTTTGTGAACAGAGCAGATTGCTAAACGTTTGCCTGTCTTGATTAAAACAACAGTGAAATGTATACATCCAGTTTTCTTCAGCAATATGAGCTAATATGGGGAGGAAAGTGTGCTAGCTTATTAACTATGGGCAAAGTTAGGAACAGACAACAGGCTAATGCTCCAGAACATATTAAATAAAGCACTTAACAGACCCACCTTGCCTGGCAAAGAATTGAGTGAAATACGGTCGACCCTATGCATCTGTTTCTTCCCTGAGCCTTCTCTCTTTTCTATTTTGGCTGCCGGATTTATGCGGCATCTTGCCACCTCTACCTCCACTGTCTGAGAAAATTAGTAGTCGGGGTCGGAGGCTGAAGGAGGTTTGGGGCACCTGAGGTGTTAAAAAGCATATTTGCTATCTGCATATGATGTGACTCTGTTAGCTTCTTCAAGCCATGACCTGCAGTTCACTGAATGGTTCACTGCTGAAATGTGAAGCGGCCGGGATGAGAGTCAGCTCCTCTAAGTCTGAGGACATGGTTCTCGACCGGAAAAAGGTGGATTGCCTCCTCTGGGTTGGCGGTCAGTCCCTGCCTCAAGCAGAGGAGTTTAAAGTACCTTATCTATTACATTGACAAAGGGGGCAAATACGTGTGACCTGACTTATATAATACAATATATATATATATATATATATATATATATATATATATATATATATATATATATATATATATATATATGTTAATAAGTCTCAACATTTATGGCTTGACTTGGGGTGATATTACAAAGCTTGAGACTTGACTTGGACTTGCCTCTTTTGTGTTTGAGACGTGAGTTGGACTTGCCACTCACAAACCTTCGACCTGAGCAAAACGTGTCCCATAAAACGTGAGACTTGCCCCTTACAGACTTAATATTTGCTCACACGTTTTCAGAATCTTGTAAATGAAAAATGTGTATTGCTTTGATAGCAGTTTTACAGAATTTATTTGAGCATAGTCTTTCGCTGTTTAGGCAAAAAAAACCTGTAATGTATATTTTTGGAAGTGCAATAATAACTTGCATTCCACTGGAGAAAACCAAAGCATCTGCCGGTGTCCTGAAGGCCAATGCTAGACCCCATGCCAAAGCAGCAGCGAGCCTCTTGATGTGGTCTGTCATTTCCCCTTAGCTGGCCTTGCTTCAGCGCAACAGTTTGCTGGAGTGTGGGAAAAACCAGAGTGAAAGGGATGGGAGGAAGTGCGTATTTATCTCCGTTGGTGGGGCATGATTTCGACTTTGATCTGCCTTCAGGGCAGCCCCGAAGGCAGTTCAACCACAGGGTCACTCTGTCAGCTCCAAGTCATCTGGCATGGTGTTCGGGCAGCACCTGTTTAGATAAAGAAATCTTCTCCATCCAGCAGAATAAACGCAGGTGGAGAAAAGGCTTGTTGCACGGGTTATCCCAAAAAGTCATACATTAACACGGCGCTATTATGGTTTTCAATGCCGTGACAACCTCTCTTTTCATGCAAGCCAACTCTCAGTTCTCACTCAACAGCAATCAAAGGATTTAAATGCTCTTAATGACAAGATAGACCATGTTCAACACAAATGAATTGTGAACTATGGTTCAGGGATAAGATTTACTTTCAGGGGTATGATATCATGGGGTTTGGTCTCCTTTGTAAGTATCCATCTCTTCTCCATCTCCAGATCTTTAGTCACTGAGCAAACAAGCCTTTATTTGCCCTTCTCATTCAGCAAGGAGGGGCTGATTAAATGATCCATAATACATTGTCTGGAAAACGGCAGATTTAATTAAAGCATATGCTGCATGTCAACACCTCCCCCAGTTCACAGAATGAGCTAATACCGTTGTGTTCACATGTCATTGTGTCTTGAATCAGTGAACAGCCCACACATATGTCTGCTTTCAGAAAAAAAGGCACAAAAAAAAGAATGCCTCCTCCGAGTAGGAGTCGCATGTTTGGTAATTGTCTCCTGATGCATGTCTATGTGCTCTCAGGATTTCCACCTGCGGGCACAACCAAGACTGTCTTTTTCATTCACTATGCACATGTAGGAAGTCAGTCAGCAAAAGTGCAAGAGGGGCAGGCAAGTGAGAGCTGGCCTGGGAGCAGATTAGCTGCTTCTGTGTCCATTTGGTGCTGACAGTTCACACAGGCTCTTTTTTCCACTACCACAGGGCGTATCAACACGCTGCTTCCCTTCTCAAGGGGCTCTATCTCCCGGCCTTATGGATAAAACTGAATTCACTAGGTGGATGTTTTCAAACATGAATACAGCTCATATATACAGCTTTTTATATAATTATGTCAGTTAGAGATCTCACAATCAAGATTATTATTATTATTATTATTGTTGTTGTTGTTGTTGTTGTTATTTTTATTGTTATTATTGTTAGTTTTATTATTATTTGCCTATACTGATTTTAATCATGTAGGAATTTGCAGATATTGAGTCACGATCCAGAACCTGCACTTTATAGCACTTACTTTCACACTACATACTATGAAAACAATAAGGTTATTAAAACCAATTATTTATATTAATATTATTGTCAAATTAATAGCTCAACACTAACCAGCCAGATTAATAATGTGTAGCACTCTACCTTCTGCACATTATCAATCTGGGACTGCTTCTATTGAATCCATTTTGGGAAAGGTGGGAAATTCAGCAGAAGTCTCCCAGCTGATTGGGCGAAGTGACACCTAGTGCCCGCCTACCAAAGGTTGGTTTTAGCCAATCATGGGATCAAATTAAAACATAAGCAGCAGACACCATGAAAAAAACACAAGAAGGTAAGCTAATCAAGGCACTTTTTGCTGATCTTCGCGGTACGCGTGCGTCGCACCGGCATGTCCCGCCTTAAACCACAATACTGCAACATGATTGGCCCGAAACGTTTTTGGTTAGGACAAAAAGATGGATTCTCGTGTTTGCGAAATTAGTGGCAAAACCCAACTTTTCTCAACCATTTTTTGATGTATCTGTATATGTGAGTGGAAAGCTATGGTTCAGCTGAGCTAACACTCATATAAGAGCACATGCTTGTCATCATTTGTGTCCACTCAGGTTTTTCTGGAGAGAAATGCGGCATTTGTCAATCAGGCAATGCACTTACTCTCTTTAAATTACCCAACATGATATTGTCAACTATGTTGATGGGATCCATTAGGTTTTCTGCAATATGATAAGATACAGTGCTTGCAAAAATAGTCACACTTTCAGCTTTTGTCACATTTTGATTCAACCAAAGACTTATTCATTAGAGCAGTGGTCTCAAACTCAAATCCTGATTGGTTGGTGTCCTGCAACTTTTAGATGAGGTCTCTCTTTCCCTACACACCTGAATCAAATGGCTGCATCACTACCAGTCTAGTTCTGCAGAGCTCTGCTAATGAGCTAATTAGTGAGTCAGCTGAGTTGAAGCAGAGACACAACAAAAAGTTGCAGAACACCAGCCTGTATAGTGATGTATAGTGTTAATTTTCTGCTGCACATGTCCTTTTGCATGTATGCCAGAATGTGCAATTTAAGCTCCTTCTGACCACACCTTCCTTCAGATGTTTACCATATCTCTTTCATGATTAATCACAAACTCTAAATGTATGTTCAAGACCATGTAGAGTGTCACCTTTCTACCACACAGTTTTTTTTCAGTTTTAGTCTTATCTGACCAGTGCACATTCTTCTATATTGGCTATATCTATTGAATAGCTTTTGCCATATTTCTTATGGTTGTCTTTCTACAAGTCATTGTTGGACTAGCCAGTCTTCCACTGACAGTGTTGCTGTTGACAGATTCGACCATCAGAGCTGTGGATCTCTCCAGCTCCTCCAGAGTTATACTGGTTTCCTTGCCAATCATTCATGTTTGGTTGATTGATTGAACAACGATGCTTACAAGTTCACAACTGTATCCTTGACTTGTTTACTATGTTCCTTGGTCTTCATTATGTTGTTTGTTCAGTGTTGCTCATTAAAAGACCAATGAGGCCATCACAGAACAGCTCTGTTTTTTCAGAGATAAGAACAACACACAGATGAATTCTGGTTACTAATTATGTGACTTCTAAAGACTACTGGTTGCTCTGGATTTTATATAGAGATATTAGAGTAAAGGCATATGAAAACTCATGCATAACATATTTTTCAAAATATTTTTTGCAACATTTTGAAGAAAAAAATTTAATCAGTCTCTTTCCACCTCACATTGTGAGGTGGAAAGAGATTGATTAAATTTGTGTGGATCACAAAATAGAAAAGAAAAGAATGATCACATTACAACCACAAAGGGTATGCATCTTTTGTAAGGCTCTGAATATTTTCATTAATCGGGGGCATTTTAACAACACTTTTTCTGAATAGTTTTTATTATTATTATTATTATTATTATTATTATTATTATTATTATTATTATTGCCCTGCAATAGACTGGCGACCTGTCCAGGGTGTACCCCGCCTCTCACCCATTGACAGCTGGAGATAGACACCAGCACCCCTCGCAAAGTGTTAGATAATGGATGGATGGATTATTATTATTATTATTATTTTAACAGCAATGGTGCAAAGACAATCTATTACTTATTTTACAGTCTTGTGTAAACCAACCTCAGCTGTGTTCTCTTGCTGCCATGCTTCACTAATGTTTATTCATCTACAACAATGGTTGGCAACCTGCAGCTGAAACACAGTTTTTCCCCTTTTTATTTATTTTTTTGGTGTCAGGCTGCAGACAAATTAATGGTGTTTTCATTATTTATCATAAACATGGAACACTCAGTTAGAGAAAACGTTGCTCTTCTCTTATTCTCACAACTTGATGCATTTATTTTCTTGATTTTATAACCCAAAAAGCAGCAATTAAATCATGTTTCTTAAATTTCACCATAAACAAGCAAATATTACATAGTAGGTATGTAACTAATTGATTATTCAGTTAAAAATATATACACTCTTTTTCAAAGGGTCTTGCATTCTGTCTATTAGGGACAGGAGCAAAATGGCTCGTTGGGCTGAAAAGCTTTCTGACCACTGGTCTATAAAGAACATCTGTTAACATCCTCACATTAAACTGATTAGTATTTATACAGAACTGTTCAGCTACATCTGCACACCATTTAGCTTTGCAAATGATGTACAGAACAGAAACTAGAGCACCCCAATGGCAATAAAACAAGAAACTACAAACAACTAGGATTGGGTAAAAGAGTTCAGATAGCAATGAATGGTAAACATGTCATCAAAACTCCACACGAATCAAGTAGCGTAGATAACTTCTGACTTCAGATTTGAGCTCATTTTCAAAGGTTTAAGTGTATATATAGCTTGGGAAAAGGCTAGATGGATTTCTTTTTTTCTGCCTGTGATCACAAGACACATCAGCACAGACGACTAAACAGAATCAAATTCCTCTGCGAATCTCGAAGGTGGAAGGTGTTGACAAGGAGAGGAATGTGTGCAAAAACAGAGACAACGTCTCTGTTTCTCCTGCTATAGTTTCAGTTGTCAGTTCAGCGTTGCTGCAGGAATGCAGAGTTAAGTGATGGTGTTCTCTTTTAATTTGTTTTCACCGCTTGTCATGTTGCAGGTGGGAAACTCTTCACGTGGCATTGAAGGTGATGAAACATGTATTCACTCGCTGATCTCTGAGAAAGTTGGCTGGCGTGTTTATTTTCCTCATTCGGTGTCATAAACACCAAAGCATCCGGTTTCTACATCCGAGCCTCTCCCGATAAGGAAACCCAATGCCGTAACCTCTGACTGACTCCGCAGTGTGTACTCCAGCCACCCATTAGAGCACCCATCTGCCTCATTATGTTTATTAATGATGCTCCTTCCTCCTTTGTCACATCAGAGGTTTTCACTTATGGTTTTGGCAGTACAGCTGGCTGTTAGAACAGCTCAAAGTGTGGGATCCCATCTGGAGTGTCTTACAGGAAAACACTGTCAGTCAAGCCCGGGAGGCTCCTGTGGCCCTAGCTAACTTTCAGCAGTTGTCTAAATCATGTCCCCTTGTTGTAGAATATGGGCTTAGAGAGACAGAAAGTCTGTGAGTTGTTATTCTTCATACAGATGGCTCATTAAGTGTGGGGAAATGTGGTTATCTTTAACCATATTTCCCCACACTTAATGAGGGGGGGTGGGTGGGGGGGGGGGAGCCTCGAAAGGGAAAATTAATGAATATTAAACAGAGACAGAGGACAAAGGCAGGCGTTGAGAATTTGTTGCAATTGATCTAGCTTTTCTTTCAACAAAGTATGAATTCCCAAAGCAATAAAAAATTGCATTTGCCCTTCCAGCTTTTCATCATTTGGGCATCAACTAGCTAATCATCTAAAAACGAGAAACAATCCAGTTGTTATTGATTAACATAAATAAGTGAGAAGTAAATGTCAACATTTTTACTCTTGACCATGATCTAAAGCTAAAGAATTTTCCACTTGTAGTCACGCACAGTAATATCATCACTTTTAGAGAATTTACCCCCTGCTGATTCACAACAACTTCTGTAGAGCAGATTTGAGCACCTGACGTCACATGCTGGAGTGGTACCGGGGGTCTTTTATAAACTGCAGAGTGGCAAGGGTGTGGTGGTCTGAGCTCCGAGACCATTAAACTGTCACCACTCTATTTCTGTATGAGGAGCTGCAAAATGTTTTCTCTCATCCCCTGCAGCACCAGCAATGGGGAGATGTGAGTATTGTTGGCCGTACTGCCATGGCTAAAATTTAAACAAAAGAAATTGTATTACAGCTACTGAAAATCCACAACAGCTTACTGAAAGAGTCATTTTACCTTTTATTATTCTTGTAAGGGTGCATGTGCCTGGGTTTGTAGTAAAGAGGGCACAGTAAACACCTTGGGATCAGCATGATTCCACTCCGTACTTTGGTTTTATTCTGCTTTAAAATCTGTCAATTTTTACATTTAAAATAGACTTCTCTATGATTTCTTTGGTTTAAAAGGCCCAGTTCTGTATTTTTTTTATTAATTCTTAAAAAGCACGATTTTTTGTGTTTTAATTGGGAATTTTTAACATTGAAAAAGCAAAGCTCTCTATGGGATTCCACACAGTGGAGTACTTGGCCCAGTTCCAGTACTTGGTCCCAATTTGTATGTCTCCACCGTCATCATAATAAAAAAATATCTCACATATCATATACTCATCGCTATCAAACATCATACATATTGGAGCTCGCCCTCTCCTTGCCTCTACTCGCCACAACACCCGTCTATGGCCGATAAGGAATCAAGGGACATAGCACTGATGGTACTGTCCCAACTGGCTGTCTGGTCGGTGGTTCCTCATGTATGTTGGGCAAGGATATACTGGGCCCTGGATTCTGCACCTGACTCATGCTTGAGTTACCAGGGCCTGGTGGGGTTGGCAGCCTGTCGCCATTGGTTTCTGGGGGGCCTCTGGTTCATAGCTGCAGGCTCGGCCCCCATATTGGGAGGGGGCGGGGGCACGGCAAATAGATTGTTTTTTTAATTCAAGCACTGATCTTACATGTCATAGTCATGACATTCTCAGTGATACCAACGGCCATTTTTAATTATCCTTTCTGAGCTGGAAGTTGCAGTCACTCTGGCAAACATTAAACCCAACAAAGCACCTGGATCTGAGGGTTATTAAATCATGTAATTAAACATTATGTTCCAAAACTTTTGAAAATTTACAATATAATGTCTGGCCCCAAGAGGCCCAAAGCAACAGTGTTGGATGATTCTCAACCTATTGCACTGACCAGTATCCTTTGCAAATGCATGTAGAGGATATTTTGACCTAAATCAAATTGATATAAAAGGGATAGAGGTACAGCAGATGTCAATAATACAGTCAACAAAAACCAGCAACAGCCTGGGAGTTATGCCTGGTTAAAATGTATTGATTTAATTCAGCTTTTTATTGTATGCAAATTGACACATTGCTCAAATGGCTCTGCAACATCAATATTAATAGAAACATAATTTTTTCAGAAAAGGAGTTACTAAAAGATTGACCCCAGAGAGAAAGAAGCAGGGACATCAGCTTTCATATGGTCATGTTAATTTGTTCTTCTTTTACACACCTTGAGATTGAACTTATAAATTCAAATTGCCATTGGTTTAAGTATGCAAAGGACATGGTGTTATGCAGTCAAACAGCACTGAAATATCCTGCCTATTTTTGATGTTGCTAAACTCATTGAAAGGTGTAAGACTAGTGATTAGTTAAAGAAAGAGTTGTAAGTAAGCACAATGTCTGTCAGCATTTCTCACTTGTTTTCATTAATGATCTTTTTTTTAAGTGGTTCATGAATTTAAACACAATGGAACCTTTATGGATAGCACTCTGTTTTTCAGCCAATGTAGATTACGTTTTAGAAAAAGCTATGCAGCATACATATTTAATTAGAAAATTGAATATGTACAATGTAAGCAGAAAGATTTTAGACCCACTTTATAAGAATCTTATTGAAAGTGTTTTAACTTTTAGCATGTGCACCTGTTAGGGACACTTGAGAGTGAAGGATAAAAAACACACTGTTCAGAGTTGTCAGCAAGGCCAATGAGATCATCTGCATAAAGCAAAGAATGCTAGGAAATTTTTAAAAACAAAACAAAAGGCCCAAAAAAACTCTGGGAGACCCAGGTCATTCCATATTTGGGGAATATGTTAAGCTGACCTCCGGAGGGCAATAAAGATCAGCAAGAGTAGCCGAGAACATTTATAAGAAATCTTTCAAACCAAAGGCAATAATGTGTAATTTGGTATGAAACAATTTCAAGGGCTGCACTATAAAATGTCTTCAGTATTTATGTCAATTAAGTATTGAATTCTTCAAGCACTATAATGGGACCTGCTGCACTGCAGCCACTGCTTATGATCAGCAAAAGTGATACTACCCAATCACCAAAATATTCCGATTGTAATTTGATGAAGCATCTATGAGATGCGCCGGAATAAGCCAAATTCAAAGTCGCGCTATCTAACACAGAACTACCTGTTTTCAAATACCACAGCAGATCCCAAAAGGTCCAGCTTTTTAATCCCGTTTGGTCAGTGATCTACACAATAACTACTCAGCTAAATAGCTGGCTTCAATGTTGTGTCTCGTTGCAATGCAATACAACACAGGGTAAACCCTTTGCAAACTTAAATATCAGGTATGCCTTCTTAAAGAGGCATGCTACTATGGTAACCAATGTTTTTGTGTTGATCTCTGTTAACTTGGAGTTTACAGTTTACCTAAATAAAAGGGTTTCATTGCAACGTGCTGTTTTACTCTCGTTACCCTCTTATTTTAAGCCCAGGCTGTTGTTGATAGGCCTCTCATTTTGTCACATGGAAGGAAATGCCTATTTAATTATGAGAAAAGGTCCATATTTGCACCATGAGTTCATGAACAAAATCATACAGCTGAACAATATAACAGTCACTCTGTTTCCCTTACATGACACTTTTTCTCAGTCCTCAGATGGAGGATCTGAAAATGAACGCTAAGATTATATAGCAGTCACAATCTTAAAAACATGGCTCATACCTTGTTAGATCTATGGCTGTTGTGCAAACATCCCGCAGCCTAACAACGGAGCAGGAGGATACAGTAGCACCACCTTGTGTTTTGGCACAGTCAGATGTAAACAGTGTGGAAGAGGCTGGAGTTTATTAGATAATATTGTTCACAAGAAAATACAATGAGCACGACTAAGAGGTTCAGATAGAAGCATGAAATCCTATACGCCGCCTTTTAAAACCACAAACTAAAATGTAATTTATTGGGATTTTATGTGACTTGCAAATAAAAATCTGACAAGTGTGTTGTGCAGTTGCATTTAGCCTCCCGAGTGGCTTACAGCTGCAAGTCCTCCGGGGTACACGTCTCTGCCCTCTTTGCACATGTGAATAACGACCAGTTTTCCAACATTTGTAAAATGGCTAAAGCTCTGTCAGACCGGGTGGAGCACTTCTGTAAACATACTTTTTCAAGTCATGCCACAGATTCTCATTTGGGTTGAATAGGCTTTGATCTAAACATCCCATTGAAGCGGTGTCTGTATCTTTGGGGTCATTGCCTTGCCGGACCTCCGCCCCAATCTCAAGTCTTCTAACCTCTCGAAGTTACCCCCCCACACAATTTCCCCGTATTTAAGTCTAACCATCTTCCATCCATCAGCTCTGACTAGCTTCACTTGCATGATGATGAACACCAACATGTTTCACAGTGGTTTCATAGCATATTCAAGGTACTGTGCAGTGTTAGTTTTCAGCTGCACATTGCATGTAGGCAAAATGTTCATCTCTTGTGACATCTGACCACACTCACTTTACTTTTTCCAGTTTCGGATGATGGCTTGAACAGTGATATTGAAGATCTTATAAGCCTGGGATTCTATTTTATAACCAAACTCTGCTTTTAACCTCTCAATTACTCTACCCCTGACCTCTCTGCGTTGTCCTTTCATGAAGTTGTGTGTTCACATCATTTCTCAAACAACCATGTCATTTACAGAACAGCTGTATGTACAATGAGATTAAACTACACACAATTGGACTTTTTTAATGATTAAATAACTTCTGTGTATGCTGATGACACAGAAAAGATTGAAAACTATGCATCCATTCATTTTCATTTCACAACTATCAACTACTGTGCATTGAAGTTTGTGGATATATTATTGGTTTTGTAATGCTGAGAAAGAGATGTAAGCTGTCCGTCTTGGTTTTCAAAATACAAAGACAGCAACATTACATAATAGTCTTAAAGTATAAGCCAAGCAGAGAGAGGGCATCCCCTTGGCCTGTATGCCATATGCACAAAGAGTATGAGGGCTTGTGTTGGCTGCTCACCTAGCCAAAAAAGCAGCCAGACACCAAGCTGTTCTGGCATAATTAGAACCTCCTGCAGATGTCTAAAGTATTACCTCATTGCAGTCGAGAGAATGTGGCTTCCCCAGCTAACAGCCCCAGCTGGCTGGATCTGGAATCTGTTCCACTACTGATCAATGACGGGCTCCCTGCACTTAGAATCACTCTGGAATAGTATGTCCAGGGTTTTTTGGGGGGTAAGACTGGCTCTGGCACCGAGCTCTTTGTTGGGTGGAAACAAAAACAAGTATAGTACGGCACTGCATGATGCTTATCTCTGAGGGCCTCATAGACTTGTGTTAATGTCCGCATGTATTCAGCAGGGAAGCCATTGAGAAAAAGAACACATTTAATATTGCAACACTTGTAAGCTTGTGCTGTGATGGTGCTTTATGTGTTTTTCTCCAGTGGCAAACGTGCACAAACCCGTGCTGGACCATGTGAGGGACAGCCTGGGGATCAAGGCAGTCTCCAAGGTCTCCTAACTGCCTGAATCTAAACTTAAGGTCATTCCTCTGCTGCTCGACCAATTATCCACACACAGCTCTGTGGAATCTCAGCCAGGCGCTTTGGCTCAATTGTTCCAGCACATCCTCCTGCGGGTCTTCCCCAGTGGAATATATGTTCTCCCATTAACAGATATTTTTTCATCAACCAGACAATCACGAATTGTGTGTGACGTTGCCATTTGCATATAAAAAACAGATAAATGTAAATTTGTGATTTAGTGAGGAAAATGTCATCATTCTTCACTCTTAAAGGGCATTTATGATGATTTTCCTTTTTAATTGAGTTAAAACCTGTTATATATGTTATATATACTTTTACATACACAAAAATTATATAAATGAAAATAAGTCAGAAAGCATTGTAAAAAAAAAAAAAAAAAGTTGCTGCCAAAAAGTGACACAGTCACATCCGGAACATCAAACTCAGGAGAAAATGAATCATATAATGTCAACCCAAAGCAAAATTAGTCATTGCAAAGTCTCCAGATTTTCAGTTAAAAGGATGAAGATTTGTGTGGGGAAAGATGAGGAAGTCAGGGAGTGTTGCCTGAGAACGATAGTTGGGAGATCTGACAAACTGGGATCCTAAAGTGGGATTTGAAAAGCACTCTGTATTTCACCTCAGTAGTGAATGAATGTTTGTAACAACTTTGATTTAAAAAAAAGTCAGTTATTTTTTGCCGATATTCTAATAAACGCTGTAATGTATCTGCTGGTTCCAACATCACTGTGAGGTAGCTGTCAAAACATTATTCAGCATATCTGTTTGTCACACCACTCAAACCCTACAAGTCTGTCTAGAAGCAGAAATCTTCCAGCAATATGTAGTTGTGCAGCAAAAAGTCACTTCAAGCTAATGCTATTCATATGGTGGATGGACTGGAGGACTAATGACTGCACCTTTAGCTAAACACCCTCTCCTATATTGCTCGACACGGGGAAAACAAGTTTCAGACGGCCAATTATTGTGGCGAAACCTAATCTTTATCTGTTATCTTTATCTCAGCAATAGACAAGATATTCTCTATGATGCACAGAAGCAAAAAGCTTAAATGGAGGATTGTTTGATGAGAATGGTTATTGATTTTACATAAGCTGTGGATATCA
This sequence comes from Fundulus diaphanus, assembly GCA_037039145.1. Classification (NCBI taxonomy): domain Eukaryota; kingdom Metazoa; phylum Chordata; class Actinopteri; order Cyprinodontiformes; family Fundulidae; genus Fundulus; species Fundulus diaphanus. The sequence continues at coordinate 25,644,130 of CM073133.1, read as the reverse complement.
GCTGATGTTTTCTTACTTGACAAACTTTATGCTCACAAACAACAGTTGCATTTTCCCCACTGGTCTGGCTGTTTACTCTGTCTACCTGTCCTCTTCATGGCATGAGCTGTGTTATGTCTTCTTTTGCACCGGGAGCGGTGGCCTAGTGGTTAGAGCATTACGCTTGTGTCCTGGTGGTTCTGAGTTCAACTCCCACAGACTGCCACTCTGGCTCCCTGAGCAAGACCCTTAACCCCGGACTGCTCCCCGGGCGCCGCACAGTGGCAGCCCACTGCTCCCCAAAGGGATGGTTTGAATGCAGAGAACAAATTTAATTGGAATGTATGTTGTAATGACAATAAAGATGATACTTATTTCGCTCAGCTTTGTGTCATCCCCTCCAAAGAAGAGATTTCTGAAAACTGTTTTTTTTAGCGTGCTGTGTACATGACAAGACAGACTTTTATGGTCCGCCGCATCACAGTCTGCCACAAATAATGCGCCGCTGATAGCACTTGAGTGGCAATTGTTATAGACTCAGCCATGCAGTGGTGGAGAAAGTGAATGGATATGGAACAAATCCGTCCACTTTGCCAGTTTACTTTCCCAGAGTTCATCCATGTTTCCTGCACAGAAGATCGTTGTCGCAGAAGGGTCAAATATGTCTTTTTTTTCCTAGCTTGCCAATAAGCGACAGTACAACTATTTCACATGTTCTTGTTATATTGGTTCGTAGGACACTTTGGTCCAGAAGATATTCCATCATCCATATATGGCGCTCCTTCCTGTTTTAAGAAGTAGCGCCATAAGACTAGCAGGGATACAAATCCAATTTTATTTGTCAAAAAGTACTTTAAAATCCCTTTAAAATTACGGATCTAGTGAAAAGACTGATTATCCTTTTTTATGTTTCATAATTTCAATAATTATACCTTTATAGCTCAAAAATATTATCTTGTTTGCCCCTTAACTATCACTGTAAAATCTTTCAGTGACTTCTGGTATATCTTAAAACACATTTTGATAATTTCCATATCTCAGAGGAAATGCTTAATCATTGCCTGATATTTTCTCACGGATGTCTGCACTTCTAATGTTTGAGACATGGTGTCATTAACATCAGGCACATTTTTGTTGATACTGTTTGGTGGGGTGAGGCATGTCATGACTCGTCTGTGAGTATGTTCTGTAACCCCCCCCCCCCCCCAAGTCCCTGCAGAGAATCTCATTACAAGACAAATATTTTAAAAACTGTTGTTTTTTCGTTGTTTTTTTTTCTTTCAGTACGATGAAGAATGTAGATATGTCAAAGCAGACACACACCAAGTAAGAATATTTGCACAGTTGATAGTCATCCATAACCAGGAGGCTTGGTGAGTTAGTGGTGATGTCATGTCAACTCAGACATCCAAGGTGCTTCACTGTTTTTTTCTTACTCACTGTTAAGTTTTTTGTCACATCTATAAGGGAGAATAGTGCACAAGTTCACTGAGAATTTAACAAGAGTAAAAGGAGAGTGAAAATTGGGGTTACTTGAAGTTGAGAGGGCCTGTTTTAATGAATATACTCCACATGAAGCACGTATATTGTAAAACCTTATCCACTGGGTAGTTTTAAATCTAGTATGTTTCTATTGAACGTTCTCAGACAGACCATGTCCATTTTGATTCATGAAGAGGAAACATTTGCACTCACTTTGCGGGTGGGCCTAAAAAAAAAACACCTAGTTTCAAACAGCTTTAAATAAGCAGCAAAAATGAAAAGCCTTCATCACGAGAGGACCCTAGCTCTGAGTGTAGTTTGCAAGTCTTACCTTGATAACTGTGGAGAAATTATCCCAGATGTAGCTACAGTTTGCTTGGTAAGAAGGTACTTCATCATTAAAAAATAATCACTGGAGGAAGGGCAATATTCTTTGCTTTTTTTAAAAGCACATGTTGGAGTGAATCCCTGGATCATCGGCAGGAAAAAAAGCTGGGTTGTATCCAAGGAAGGAAAATCTACTCAAAGCGTAAAATCTCACGGTCACAGTTACTTTAAACGGCGTGCAAGAGAAGAAAAAAAGGACTTTGGGTTTTCACTAGTTCTAAGGAGGCAAACTGACATATGAAGGAAATAACACAAATGGTCATGGTGACATTGTTATGTGATCATTTACTGCGTCAGAGGGCTAACAGGCTCTCAGAACATTTTCAGTGGACCATAAAAATGCAGGATGTGTCCTAAGAATTCATTAAACTGATGGTGGTTATTGCCTCCCCACTGACCTGAAGGGGAACATATCAACTGCAGGTGTGCACATATAAAAACCATAACAATTTCGCAGTGAATGAATTTTTATATGAAATAACTTCAAATGACACCTGGAAACAAGTGTAATAATACTGCACAGTGGACCTATAAAACTAAAACAATCATGCAACAAGGTTAATACGGCTTATAGACATGGGAGAGAAGAAAGAAAAAAATGTTGGGTCCGTAATGGTTTTGCTGTCATGTGATTCATTTTCTTATGGAATGCCTTATTTGCAGGTCACACAAAGTGGATGGAGAGGGAGGTGGACAGATGAATTTGGGCCTTATCTACGGCAGCACAGCCAGGGCTCTGGTCGCTCATGGTGAAGAAAGAGCAAAGGAAAAAAGCAAAGTTCTTGGCTTGCCAGACAATCTACGTTCAGACCCTCATTTATGGTCAAGAAATACAGATCACGCTAAAAAAAAGTGAAACCCTGGATACAAGTGGCTGAAACTAGCTCACTCCATAAGGGTGGCTGGGTTCAGTCTTAGAATTAGAGTAAAAAGTTCCATCATCTGGAGACATTTTGGAGTAGAGACGCTGCTCCTTCACTTCGAACGGAGTCCTTTGAGGTGGTTTGGCCAACTTATCAGGGTAGTTTTTTTGGTGCTCCCATTTGGATGTTTTCTGGGCATGTCCAACTCGGAATAGACCCCAGGAGCACGCTGGAGAGACTGCATATCATTTTGGGCCGGGGAACACATTTGGGTCTCCTTGTGGAGAGTGTTGCTAGGGAGATATAGTTTCTGGGTTCCTAGGTCCCTCTTGAACCTGTTACCCTTCTGATCCAATCTTGGATAAATAAAAGAGGATGGATGGATGGATGGATGGATGGATGGATGGATGGATGGACAAAACGTAACGTAATTCCCACTTGACCGATTTTATTACCATCTCAGCATAACTTTTGTCATGAGTCTGCACTTTCATCTTTAGTTATTCAACAACTGAGCTAAAAACCACAAATTCTGCTTGTCTTCTCCAACAGCCTCTTAGCAACATCTGAGAAAAATAAAATTAGTCTGTTATGGATGAGAATCATTTGAAGTCTAATGCATACTGTAAACAAATAAATAAAATCTGACATTGGTTCCATAAATTGGACCCATGCAATTGAACTCAGTTCAGTTTAGGACATATCAAATTGGGAGAGAACAAGCAATGGATTATTGTTTGGGTTTAACAAAGCAGGATAGTTGCGCCGGTTTTCTGTCTCAAAATCACTAACTACAACGTTTTCATCAAAACAATTAATTTTTCCAAATTAATTCCTCCTATTTTCCTTTCTAAACAACCTTTGGTTTCTGTGAAAATAACCACCAAGAGCAAACAAGAGAACATTTTAAAGGTTCAGCAAACAATGATAGAATAAAATGCTATAATATTTTTGAGAATGGGATTGGTTTAAGATGGTAGAAGTCTGTGTTGGACATCTATCAACATAAGGTATTACCTACTTATATCCTTTTCACAGAACCTCACTCCAAAAATCCCCAAATATCCCTTTTATAATCCACACAGCACTGACATAACTTAAACTGAGGTCTGCCAGATTTGTTTTCATCAGTTAAATTAATCGAGAATAGCCTCTCTGACTCTGATATTCTAAAATTGTGCTGCAAATGCTAAGTCAGCTGGCAACTTTCCATGCTCCAGAAATCTAATTGCCAATGAAAAACAATTACAGTTGAATGTGTAATTTCAGTGTAACTTAGTTAGAGCATCCGGGTGTGTCTCTGATCTTGACATATAAGAAAAAGTTTGAAGAGTGTTCAGGGATTTGAAAGTTTGTGTTTTCCACCAAACTACCATCAAATGGAGTGAGTTATTTGCTGAAGAAACCATAAATCCAGCCACCGGAAAGAGCTGTACCGATACAGCAGATGTCCACAAATAAAACAAATTTATAAGCCTAGGAAGTATGAGACTGAGTTCTTACTACGCATTTGAAAAGGCTGGGTATCAGCATGAGACTCCGGCGGCATGCTAACTGTGTTCCTGTTTTTTTATGCAACCATTACTCTGGCCAGAGAGACTACATCTTAACACATACCTGCAACCCCGATTAAACTGTGCTTTACATCTTGTCTCCAGGTACCACAAATCTAAAATATTTTTCTTCCAAATATCTTAATCTGTCAGCTCTGTTCATAATTCTAATAAAAAAAATTACTCAACATATTTGCAAACACATTATGTACCTCTATTCCAGAGCTTCCTGCTCCACCTGCTATTGTTTTCTCTGGACTCTGTGTTTTCAGGCTTTTTTATATCAAGAATATTTTTTCTCTCTCATTTTTAGGACCAGTAACAAACGATTCAAAGCTGATATCATACAGATAATAATGACACAAGTTGTGTAGTATAGACTTGCATAGGATGTGTTTTTCTTGCTCAACATTATCAATCCTAGTAACCCACAAAAGTATTAAAAGTTGATCAAAGCATGTAAGAAAAGCAACACTGCAAAGTACAGGTCAGTGTACTCTCAAGTAATTCACAAGTTGTTTAAGAAGAACTAAATGTGTAATGCTGCTTTTAAGTTTGGAACTTGAAGAGGAAAATTGACAAGGTAATAAATCTACAAGCGTATAAGAAATCCATGAGTAGATTATAATTGTTTGGTGAAGATATTCTTTATCCAATTATTGCTAAAAAGCAGGTAATTCCAGGGTACTCGTGCATTCCATTGTCACAACACAGCCAACTTTTTTTCATCAAAAGGGAATATCTCATTATGTGTCTTCCTGTTTTCATATACAAGAAATATTCAATCACTTACTCTCTAATTTTGAGATCAAAGCTTACCACTAATGAAAGAAGACTACACGTAATACGGATCTCCTGCAAATCCTGAAAACCACAGGGGAGGGTGGAGATTTAGCCCATTTTGTTGTGTTTATATATAGACATGGTGATTCCACTTCTCACTCGCCAGAATGGAAAGAATGTAAGATCCACCCGACACATGCATGGATACTCACAGGGAAACAACCCAAACATAATAAGATAGGCAGTGGCCTGATGCCATTCATGTGCTAATTAAAGTGGATTTCATTTTAATAGGATGCAGATAATGTACACAAATATAAATAAAGATTTTTTTAAGTTAACATTAGCTATATATGCATTTTTTTACCAGCAAAAAGAAGATAATGTATAATATATTCCAACAGAACTGGGATATTTATGTTTTTGGGTTCCACAACAAAAGAATTCAATGCAATAACCATCATAATCTGATTTCCAACTTGGAGTTGGAAAGTTTAATGTTTCTTAAATTCCAACATCACTGCCTCACAAAGAAAGATGCTGTAAAAAAAACATTTATATAATTTTTTTTTCATTAGATCAGCTGTATAAGTAGTTGCTACTAGGGTTTCCGATAAATTACTGGAAATTTTCTGGAAACTTTCCATGGGAAGTTAAGTTTGGAAATTTGGGGAATTTCCTAATTTGGAAACCATGTATAAATAAATAAATAATATATATATATAATCCAACAGATTTAAACAACTTTATTGAACATGCTGGAGGTTTTTCCTTCCCGTTAATGGGGAGTTTTTCTTTCCACTGACGCTTCATGCTTGCTCAGTATGAGGGATTGCTGCAAAGCCATGGACAATGCAGACGACTCTCCCTGTGGCTCTACGCTTCTCCAGGAGTGAATGCTGCTTGTCAGGACTTTGATGCAATCAACTGGTTCCCTTATATAGGACATTTTTGACCAATCTGTATAATCTGACCCAATCTGTATAATATGATTGAACTTGACTTTGTAAAGTGCCTTGAGATGACATGTTTCATGAATTGGCGCTATATAAATAAAATTGAATTGAAAATAAATTGAATTGAATTTACAGAACAGATTTGTCTTTAAACAATAAAACAGTTAAGTAAAATATTAATTCCCAAAACCAAAAAATGAAACTGTACAGTTGAAGGTGTAAAATCCATCCATCCATCCATTTTCTGACCCGCTTAATCCCTCATGGGGTCGCGGGGGTTGCTGGTGCCTATCTCCAGCATTCACCGGGCGAGAGGCAGCGTACACCCTGGACAGGTCGCTAGTCTGTCGCAAGGCAACAGATGGTGTAAGGTGTAAAATAATAATACAAAAATTCTCCCAAACTCTTCAATACTAGCTTCTATGATAGTGTCTCAACGGCTTCATCATCCGCAATCACCTCCTCAGAATCTGACTGTTCCTCCAGCCTTAGAGGACAGTTCAGTGTCCGGCTCAAAGAGTTTGAGGTCAGCACGGATTGCCACCAGTTTCAGTACTCTAATATTTGTGAGCCTGTTGCAGACTTTGGTGTGTGTGTTTCCAAATAGAGACCAGTTGCGCTCAGATCCACCAGGTGGATGCAGAGATGTGCTGACATGACTGCCAGATCCCGTCACCTTTCCAAAGTCCCTGTTCATAGGACAGCTTTGGATTGTGTAAATTCCCATTCATTTCCATGGAAAATTTCCAATTTTGAAAATTCCTAGAATTTTGCAACCCTAGTTGCTACTGTATACAGTACTTGGTATAGAGTATTACCACATTTCAACAGTGTTTGAATTAATCAATACAGTTACGTGTTAAAGGTGCAATCTCACATGGCCAAGAACAGGAGTACGCCAGCCAAGCTCTTTGTTAAAACTTCATAAAACTTAAAATTAAAAAAAGAAAATCATTGCAATGTCATCAAACCCACATTCAACCTTTAACTGTTGCTTTTTAATTATTTAGTCCCCAACCTTGGTGGCCTCAAAGACTAACCCTATAGCAGCATTATAAATGGCATGCGTACTTACATTTACTGTTTTGTGTTCAGGCTTTAAGCTGTGCAACAATATACTGAAAATTGTACTGGTTCAGAATGGATATAGATTTACCACATAGACTGTATAATGAATATATTTCAGGCAGTCTATGATTCATCATCACACTTCAATAAAAGTTAGTAAATATCTGTGGCTCCCAAAACTCACAAATTACTTAAGGAACTGACTTTGATTTTGTGTTGTTTTGAAGTGATTCCTATTGAAAAGATCTCTTTGATAATCACATAACACAGTGTAGTTATATAAGAGGTCCTCCCTTAAGAAGGAGAATTTGGTTTTCCATCAGTTCCCCTCATGATGATTGGAGCTTGGTTCAGACCTGTATTACCAAACCATCCTTCATTTCTTAGGTCCTGCTGATTGGAAACCGTTTTAAGCTTTTGTAACTATTTTACGCAGTTTTGTTTTATACCAACACTGCTACGCTTTTTGTTATTACTACATGGCACTTAATCACATACAATATATATGGATACAGTGTAATAATTTTATTTCTAATGCTGGTTGGCCTTGTCACTGTACACAACAACAACGAGCAAATAAAATTTTGTTGGATAACTTTCAACGCTTGCCCTTTTTTGCACCTTTGTATTTATGGTTGGAAACAGGGGTGCTGCCAAGAATTTTTGGTCGTCATGACAAAAAATCTGTTGTTTTTATTTTACTGACTGCCTGAAAAAAATGTTTTGTTTGTTGTTGTCTGTTTTTTTTTTTTGGGGGGGGGGGGGGGGGGGGGTCCTAACATTTCTCGCCTAAACGGATCCCCTAATTGGAAATGGAGGTATGCAATTCAAATAAGCGGTATCTACCAGCAGGAGAGCGCTCATAGTAAGCAGCATTCAGCTTCTATGCTCCACAACTCTGGAACAAACTTCCAGATCAGCCAAAACACTGAGTTCCTTTAAATCAACACTGAAAACCATCCTGTTCAGAGTTGCTTTCGGCCCATAATAACAGGACTGTTGATCAACATATTTGATGTGTATTGTTTTAACCTGATACAATTTCCTGTTTATTACTGGTCTCACAACCAGTGACTGTTTCGATGTGTTTATGATGTTTTTATCTTTTCATGATGTAAAGCACTTTGAACCGCCTTGCTGCTGAAATGTGCTGTAAAAATAAACTTGACTTGACAAGAAAAAAAAATCCAGCTAATTGAAACAAAAACAACAAATGCACTCAATGTTGTACCTTGACAAGTACCTGCTGGAATCAGCTGAATTCAGGAGAGTTCCTATGAAATTGTTTAATGGTCACTGTACCCAGCAGCCAATAGTAAAACCACAAAGCCCTGAAGCATGTTATTAAATGCCCTGGTATCCACTTTTTTTAGTGGCCATTCTAAAGTGCCAGTATTTTAAATTTTGTCTTTACGCTTCTTGTCTTTCTGTAACCTGAACTGACTTTAAATAAGAAGAATGTTTAAAAGGGAACTGAACAATATACCATCTGCGAGACAGTGTCAAAGAAAAGAGAATATTATTTTTAGCTAATGAACAGGAACAGGTGAGCTTATTCTACATAATAGTGAAGGACCTGGGAAAAAAAAAACAATATTGATCATTAGACAATAGCATTTGACATATTTCAAACTTTTGAATAGATTTAGTCTATGTTCCTGGAAAAAAAAAACATAAAGTTGGACAGTTGTGTGAACCTGCATTTTTGAAGTTTGATGTCTGATATGAATTTAATGTTTCCCCTCTGGAAAAATGTTACAATACCATGCATTGGTAATACTTTTAACAAGGAATCTGCTGCTTGATAAATAATCAACTAGGCTGGTCGATAACAATGATGGATGACGTAAATTACAGACAGCGGGTCGAAGCTTACAATCTTACAAATACTGTGCAGACTTCTATCCCAGACAATCCCACAGGTCAAGCCCAGTCTGGAATTATTCCTTGGATAAAGCCAGGCTCCCTCTCAGAAGAAAAGTATGCAAACAGTCAGTGTTTCTGACACTCAAAACATTTCTCTACCACAGGTGCAAGTTTTCCATATCTATTAGCATGTGCTCCACCCACAAATTTCCAATCAAAATAAACCAGGAACACATAAAAATTGCTCTTAAAAATGGGAGTGATTGTCTTTGATATTTAATATCCTTTAATTGGAACCAGACAGCTGAATTACGGCGCTCTGTTTTGGACAGCTCCATGGTTTCCATCAGTCGAAGGGGATTCCTGAGTGATATCCTGAGGAACACTAGATTTCCTTTTAAATGTGACGGGAAAAAAACGCAACACGTCATTGTTTTGCACTGGTTTCATGCTTAATCTGCGTCAAAGCTTCTCTGTACCAGTTGTAGTTAGGTCAAAGGAGCTCTCTGCGTCTGCATCTTGCAGCCAGTGGGTAAGTTCAGTATCCCATTCACATATGGGCAGGCAGGGTAAACATCTGGTAATCTTTGTTTCAGCTTCTCAAGAGCTCACCAGGCTATGGTTTTGCTGTGTGCACTCAGTCTTCTCCAATTACATAGTTGCTGGCTGCTCAACTGAGGTTACGAGAACAAACCATTTGGGATTGCAGAAGGAGTCTCCACAAAATAGGTGTTGTCCAAAAATCCAGTGCAGTTATGGGAACAAATTTACTAAAAGAGAAAGCGGAAAAAGAGCTGAAAGGATTCAAAAAAAGAGACACAAATGGGCTCATGAATGTGACACTGGGTACATATAAGCGTGTGTTTCTTTTGGTGCTAACTTCCTAAGTAAAACTAAGAAAAAAATATGTTTTTTAGTTGCTCAGAAAGAGGAGGATAGATTTCCGATCGAAAATCACAACAGAATGTTTAGTTTGTTTCTCCTTTAAACCCACTCCCAAACCAAAAATGATTACAATTATTCTCTCGATTTGTGGTTGCGCTGACTTCAAAAGTCACGGCACATGATTTTGGGCTGCCAGTTTCACTTTGGAAGTTATTAAAAGAAAATGATTTCAGCCTGAAGCTCATGGTCCACACCCGTATTACAGATGCAGTCTATTGTCTTGGCTTAAGTTCTTAACCACTTTTTCCAGACATCTTTCAAAACATGTCGAGGGCCTTGCCGAAGTACTCTTTGAACTCTTTCACTTGTTATTGTGTTACAGCTACAAAATTAAATGCATTTTATTTTTTTGGGATGGTCCAACACAAAGTATTGGATAATTGCTTTTGAATATTCTTCGCATCTACAAATTTGAAAAGTATGTGGCGTTTGCATTGCGCTAACCTAAGTCAAAGGCTTTTTGAAACCTCCTATTACAGCAATTGCAGTTGCGCTTTGGCATATGTCCTTACCAGCTTTATCAGCTTTGCGCTGGTGAATCTGAAAGGTTTCCTGATTCTTCATGGCAAAATAGTTCAGGGCTTAGTTAGATTAGAAGGTGAGTATCTGAAAACATACGTGTTCAACTTGTGGCAGAGGTTCTCAATCAGCTTTAGGTCTGAACTTTGATTGGACCATTTTAACAAACGGTTCTGCTTTAATCTAATCCATTCTTCTGTATCTTAAAGGTCACTGTCCTACTCTAACGTGAACCTTGACCCCACAGTCTTCTAACAGGCTTACATAACATGCTTCTACCAGGCTCTGCTCCACATTTTATTCCATCCAGCTTCCCTGCCCCTGCTGAAGAAAAGCATGCACACCACATGATGCCACCACCACCATAATGTCTCATCAAGGGTTTGGCATGTTTTGGTTGCAGTGTTAATTTTCCACCAGTCATAGCGTTTTGCATGTAGGCCAAAAAGTTGCATTTTTCCTTTTACCATTGTTCTACGGTGGGTAAATGTTAGAGAGTACGTTGTTGATCTCTGCAGCTCCTCCAGACTTACCATGCTAGTTAGCTATTTCTCCAGTCGTTTTCTTTTTTCCAAATAAACCTCTTGGCTTTCACAGTATAATTGGATGTATACTGAGATTACACAGTAACTAATTAGGTGACTTTTGGGGTACTTGGCTGCACCTCAGATTATTTCGGGGCAACAGATTATAGCAAGATAAATGCATACTTTATTTTTATTCTAACAAAATACATTGAAGTTTGTGGCTGTAATGTGACAAAATATGAAAAGGTTTTAGAGGTATTCATAAATGTTTGTGTTCATGAATGGGTGGATGTTTACATGAACCTCTCAGAGCTCACTGACAAGGTTTGTGACCGTAGCGGCAAAGGGCCAACGCTGGGTGCTGTCCGTGGCTACGTTTCCTTTGTCCCACCCAGACGCCGCATGCGCCTCCATCCTGCTGAAACGTAAACCCTAGATTCAGCTGTGTTTGTTATGCTTGCGGCAGCCCTTGGTGAACACACAACACCGTCACATGGTACCTATAACAGCAGGGCAATATTTCAACAACAACCTGTTTGGTCAGCTGTGATTACATCACTCACTGGTCAAATACATAGGTTTGCTGGAATGATAATTAGGATTATTTAACAGGCTCCCAGCTAGCAAGGTTCCTAGATGAGGTTCCTAAACCCGCTTTTCTGGATGTTTAAGTGGTGTCTGACCCTGACCCCAAAGAGCTGTGCTGTTATTACAGTTTTTGTTATGGAGCCGCTATTAAACAGCACAGGCTTTACAAATCTCCCTTTTAATTACCCTGCTACAGCATAAACAATATTTTACACTGAATGCCAGTGTTGTCCTTGAGATCAATGGCCTGCCATACTAATGACTGTTTACTTACCACAGAAAATAAGTAACCAAGAAAGTGTGTTTTTATCCTAAAATGACCCCGGTGTCAGCTGTCAATGAGGTGACTGGGGGGACACATGCTTAACTTTAATCAGAAATCCAGCCATGCAGGCTGCAGGCTGGTGCATCAACCTTCACTTGACTCCTTTTTTTCCCCCTGCCCTTTTATCAGTTAATTTCAACCAAAGTCATTACAACATAGCAGATCTAAAGGCATTCTAATGAAATATAAATCCATAGCTCCAAAAGGTGGGGCTCTGCAGTGCAGCAACAGTCTGGAGGGTAATTTATTGTGGGAGTTAAGTGTTTCCATTTGCAGTAAGAGCCACTAAAAACACACTCGCTGAGGGTTTCTGGGGGGGGGGGGGCGGCTTGTAAACGTACCGATGCTGTGTGAACTGGCCAGTGCCCTGACAACCTGTATGGGGGAGGTGCACTTAGGTGGGCTTTTGATAAATGTACAATCTTGTCATCACAAAAATGACTCAGACTCACTAAAGCTGCAATTCAGCACTGGTTGGGGCTCTATCTACTTCAACAAAAAAGAAAGATCCATTTATAGAAAATATTTTTAGACAAACTAAGCAAAACATGTTGTTGTGCTTATGTCTTTGCATGTCGTCCGTAGAGAGCTACCTATTAATTTTCATCTAAAGAAGCCACATATGCTGTGTTATTCACATGAAATGGATAAAGTGAAGACACAATATGTTTGTGAGCCACAAACACATACAATATTTCAAGCATAATAGAGTGACCACCACAAAAACATAATGTAATAAATATTTGTTGTTAAGAAATTGAGGTCTTGTTCCTGACAAAAGCGGGGCAGCCATACAATCAGCATCACCGGGCCCTCCGACCATCAGCTGCAGGCCAAGCATATGAAGTGTCTTGCCCAAGGAAACAAATGACTGAGATGGACAGAGCGGGGGTTCGTACAGGCAACCCAATGGTTACAGGAGGAAGTCCTAGCTCCTGCACCACTATCGTAGCAGTTCCAAATGCTGGAAATTTGTTCTCGCTCCCACAGTGCAGCCCTGCTTTGGGAAGTCCCGCTGATTGTTCATGATACATCACCTGGGCAGAACTCTTTTCTCGCAATGTGCCTGACATCTGTTGTGTGATTGGTCAGGATTTGAATGGGTGTGGTTAAGTGGGAGAAGCGGAAATGTTATTTTACTTTTTTTTTTTTTTTTATTCGAAGTGTCACCGCTCATCTCTCCTGGGAAGAGACCGACATAGTATAGGTGTGGGTGCCTGCTGGATGTATCGTGTGATCCGGACAATAAAGTCAAACAACTATCCGACATCCTGAAGTATGAAAAATGTTTTGGACATTCATCTCATGCATCTGTCAAACTAGGACACTTTTCACCTTCTTCACCTCTGGGACTATGAAGCAGTCGAACATGCCACCTGTCTACACTTGTTTTTCCCACTTCTTCAGCAATCACGAATAACAACAAGGAATCTTCCTCTTCTGCTTTAAACTTTTTGTTCTCGTCCTCATCTCCCGTCATCAAGTCGTAAACCGCCCTCTCTACCATTGTGGTGGTGTTAGGTTGTCTGTCAAATTTCCACAATCTTTGTGCAGGTGTGATGTATGCTACAGTGGGAGGGACTTTCTGGCAGGTGAGTTTGGCAGCTGAGTTTCTATTGAAGTATGAATGGTCAGAACCAAAACAAACCTTGTTCTTGTTGTTGCCACCTCAAGAGCAACCGATTCTTGCAGAGTATGTAAGAGGCTTTACTTGGTCAACAATTGGGTAGCTTGCAGAGCCCTGTTCACAAAATGTCCACAGATTGCAGTAGATCAAGAATCACTCTCTGAATATCTTCCTTCAGCATGTTTAGCTCCAGCTGTGACAACTATTTTGCTCCTTGTCTGAGCCAAATGAAGAAGAAAGTTTGAATGCAGATGTAGTATGATCATCCACCGCATGTGTAGCATCAATCTGAAACCACTTCTTTGTGGATAAACTGACTACAGATTGTCCAACAAAGCTTGAGTGGTGTGACAGACAGTGTGTACTAATGTATCTTGATACGGTTGTAAAATTTTACCCACACAAGCAAGCAAGATAGAGAAAAGGAAGACTTCCATAAGCACTGCATTGCTTGCAACATAATGTAGGCTGAATAGACCTGTGTCCATTAGAGTACCAGTGTTGATTGGATTTGGAGGTAAAAAGTCACAGTTTTTCATTCAAAGGTGTTCAGCCACCACTGTGATGAGTTTCAGAAAAACGGGCCACAGAGCACTTTAAAAAGCCTGCCTAGGGTGCCAATTTGTCAGGTCTTCAAGTTACTGCCCTAGTATATAATTTCGCCTGAATTTCTCCTCCTTCCTATGAACAAATAATAACAATTTAAATATAGAAATTTAACAATTAAAATAATAACAATGTTACATGGGCATACAAGCATACCTAAGTCATAATATTAAGAAAAAAATACCATTAAGTTATGTTAAAATAAGTTGCAAGGACCCCATATATCAGCAATGTATGACAAAAACGAAACAAAACAGGACAGTTGTCTGAAATATCTTAGATCTTAGGTTTAAACAAACTATAAACACTAAAGATTTGGTCTATATTACTATATGTGGAACAATAACTGTGGCTGGACATATCACCCTAAGCAACAGCTGTAAAATCAACAAGGCCACATATAAGTCACTAAGCAGAGATCAGGTGAGCTGCTATGTCGAATTTCACCTGGAGAATGTTTGAGACCGACACTGCTGTACAAAACTGCAGCCAAGTTTGGTTTGGCCCTGTCGATGTTATCCGTGTTGCACAGAAATGGGAAAGGCCAGAAAACCTAGAATCAAGCCACTGAAAGACCAACAAAAACATAACAATGAGCAACAGCCCATGATTTCAGCACACAGCTCAGCATCTGGGAAAGTACCATAACGGCTACGCTGAGGATATTCATGAGATGATAGAAACCAAAGATATAATTAAATCCAAACAGTATATCTGCAGTAATGGATTTTAACTCATATCAAGATTAAATATGAACCCACATGCTTATCTGTCTTTATTATATAAAACTTTGCCTAAAAATGAAGGGATAATTTTCCCATACCCATAGTCAGAGGAATACAGAAAAGTGTTGATGTCAAGAGCCGTATCGCTTTCTGTTTGAGAGTGCATATCAACCCCCTGGTTAGGCTCAGGCACCTTCTTTCCAGGAATGTATTCTCCCAGTTCTAATGTTAAGCACAGGACCTTGTTTCCTGAAACCAGAAACTCCCACAGCAAATGAAAACGCAGCAACACCTGCAATAGTGAGAGTCTGTCCAGGATATGAGTCAAGAATCAGGATGTTATACTTAGATGAAGCCAAACAGACCCAAAAAAAGAATGATTTTCTTAATAATTCACGAGGTCTGCCTTCATTAACACACAACTCACACATTCAGATGTGTCATATTAGATTTTATTATCTATATATAAAACTGAAGTGATTGTCCAACGCCAAATGGAAAATGAGCAAAGAGCAGAAATGTTCATAAACAGAAAAAACAGAAAAAAACTCAATGAGGAGAAATATGACTTCATCATTTGGAGTGCAGTGCAATCCTCTTGCCCTCATTGCCCACAGTCTCAAGCTGTTGTTTTTTTCCTTCCCTGTAAGGGCTGAGTGATGTGCCATCGGTAAAGACATGCTTCGTTGAATGAAAGCTCTCACCACAGGGCTATCACGTAAACAGGCTTGGAAGTCAAGGCCAACAAAATCCCTTGTGTCTCCATACCATCCGTTTAGAAGGCAAAGCCGGATCTCATGTATCTGTGGTCAGACGAGACCGCCGCCACTTCCTCGTATTGCTGGTGCTGCTTCAAAACCACGCCAGCGTGTAGTCTGTTTCCCTAACCCTTTTTTTTTTTTTTTTTTCCAAGCGCTTGGAATTCAAGAAACCATGTGTCGTGCTTCTGAAGTTCAGAACTTCCAAACATTTGACTGTTTATCGGTGGGATCAGCAAAATAAACGAGCCGCAATTAAATCATCCTCATCGGGGCAAGGAGATTTATAGTGTCACACAAGGGTAAGAGCTCTGTGTTGTGCTAAATGTTTTCGGGATCAAATTTTTCATGGCAGGCCATGTTTAATAGAAGCAATACGTCTATGCTAACTGGGACCAGACAGCAGAATGAGGCCGTTAGCCGTCTGTTAAATACGGCTCTATTTATAAGTCAGGCACAAAATGTTGATCATACTTGAAATAAAAACATTGTCTTAGGTTAGAATGTGGTAAAAACATAATAAAAAAAAAACCTCTTTAATAGTTTTTTCAGCACAACAGCAGCATTATGGAAAACCAGCGAGAAGCAAATGACCACAAATTACTCAAACCGAACCTTGGTTATGATGTGAACTTCCACCGAAGGTTTTGGAATTAGCATGCTAACCTGTTGACAAAATCTGTTCCAGGGCTGGTGTAAACATCTTCCAGCGCTGTTAAAGCCATGTTTATGCTCATTTCCTTTCCAGTGCGAAAATAGGACTTTTCGCTAACAAGTGTGAAAATATACTGGTAGTATTGCTGCAGCTGGTAGTAATAGTGAGAGGACCGACCATCTGGGTTAGTTTTTAGACCACCACGCTCATGGAAAATACATGTTTACATGCCAGATATACATACTTCATACTGGGATTTATACATATAAAGCATTTTGACACAAAGGTAAGCTTTAAGCCACTTTGGCATTAGGATATTGGCAATAATAAGTGGAGGAATATATCATTTTTAACAACTTATTCTTCTCAGTTGTGTTCATATGTGTTGCTCACAATAGTAATATTCATGTTTATGTCTGAAAACCAGAAATGTATAAGACAAGACCAAGGGAGTCAAATATTACAGAGGAGTACGTAACATTGTTAGGTACAGACTTCTGAAATCGGGCATTGGTGCAAAAGACAATGGCCACCCAAGACGAACGGAGTGACAGCAAAGACTTCTTTGAAAGTGAAAATTGGCGTGGGAGTTCACCCAATGATATAAAAAAAGAAGCTAGTAAAAATAAATTCTAAGAAGTTGCTTGGAGACCTCACAAACCAGCACCCTACCAAATATTTTAAAGCACTTTTGCAAGACCTGAGTGTTATTCACCACAGTGGTGACTGACATTGTGACAAAAACCAGACTTTAAAAAAAGACTAACAAAATCCCTGGCCGCACTCAGGTAGACATTGTAATTTCTGCTTCGATTCTGACAAGCACCCTAACTCTGATGCGCACTTGTGCGTTTCCCAACAGCTGTGCCACCACAATGGAGCACTTTATTTAAGGCAAGGCAAATTTATTTATATAGCACAATTCAGTACAGAGACAATGCAAAGTGCTCTTCTTAAATTTAAAAGAGCTGTGCAGTGGTTGAGTTAGTGTAACCCCCCCCCCCCCCCCACCCCATGTAATCAGCTTGTGTTTTTGAGTCCAACTGCTTTACAGTAATGCTGCTGGTAATTCCAAAAAACACTTTTTAAACTTTTACAGTTGGTTTTTCTGTAATTGTGTATCATTTGGCCCTAAAAAAAAGTCAGAAACAATCTATGTGATGGATGGAGGAGGAAATTTAAAAAAACTGCTATGCAATCAGACACCACTTTGAAATGCCCTCCCCATTTTGCTCATCCACTGAGAAAAGTCGTAACTACTTATTGTAGGTAAACATGCCAGAGGAAAGTTCAGAAAGAGCACTCGTTGCTTTAATTAATGCTACTGCAAACATCAGCCGCTGTTTTGAATGGGCAAAAAACACATACAACGTAAAAACAAAGCCGCCTTTTGCCTAAAAAAAAAGAATCTCCTCCTAAACAACTGCCATGTTCACATTGACGGTCTGGCTGGTGACTCCCTGACTTTTCCAGTAATTTTATATCACTTTGGTGAAAAGGGTTTTCCATTTAAGTGACATTTGGTGGGTGAAAAGAACTTTGTGGTCTTAACCTGTTTACTTTCGCAAAACCCATCTGGTCTTCCGGCATTAAGGATGTTTGGGGAAATAAGTGTTCTCATCCGTTTTCCTTGCCGCTAACCAGCTGCCACGCAGCCATTACTCATATTCCAATTAGAAAGTTGTTTTTTTGTTGGTTGACAGGAAGCTTCAGCAATCTTTGAACTTTTTGCTGATCTCAAGAATACAGCTACACTAAAATGTATTTAAAAGCAATTTCAGTATAACATATTCCAGCAATATGTGCGTCACCAGCTACATATTGTATGAATAGCATATTTTAATGACCCACTGGCAAATGCAATGGGTTATTACTTAGAGTAAGCCAATTATTTTATCAAACATTTCAATATGCTTCTAATAATTATAAGTTTCACAAATGAACTTAGATAAAAAAATGTACATCCATATTTGCTAAGATTATTTCAGTTTTATTGCACATAATATGCTACACAGATTCATTCAACGCATACAATAGTAGGAAAAAGGTGAATTTCACCAATATTTGAAGCTAATCATTTACCTACATCCAGTTACACAGAAAAAATTAAAAGCAGAAACAGATCCTGATCGTTTGAAGTACAGTACTACACCTGCAGTAACAATTTGTGACATGCTCAGTTCAGTCGCAAGTCATATCTAGGTCAAATCTTTATTTTCGGACACACACACACATGACCTGGACCTCTCCCATATTTTGTAAATCAGTCATTAGCACTAAAAGGAAATAAAAAAGGACCCGAGGATCATTCAAAAAAAAAAAAAAGGGTAGGTCCACACTCGTAAAACTTCAGGCCCACCTTAAAAATGTTTAAAGCAGAAGAGAATTGCAGTAGGTGTCGATAATATAGATTACTATTAAAGTATTAGTCTGTATACGTACTCTAATTTAAATAAAGTGAAGATGTAATTTTGCTTTTCATACGAGCTTCAGCATTTTATTCTTAGTGTTTAGCTATGTATTGAGTTTTCTAATAACATTTTCCCTTATTTCTGTATATAAAAAAAGTTATACGGAAACATGCATTAGTAAGGGTCATGAAACCTAATTTCTAAAAGGATAATCGACACATATAACCTGAGAAACACAAAAATTGAAACATTACTGTGCATTATTTAGGACAGATGCATTACTGGAATAAAACAAGCCAACTGTATGCTTCCAGAGACAGAATCAGAGGTTAAGAGGCCCTCGGAACATTTCATACGTTAACCAATGGCTTGACATAAAGAATCTCATTTTTTATAAAGAAAATACATTCACAAAAAAAATGTATTTAAAGCTTAAAACAGGCAATTCCTTTTACAGAGTTATTGCAAACTTTTGAAGCCATGTGTGTCTTAATTTATTTGAACAACCAAAAGTCTATTTTCACGGCAAGTAACGTTTAAACTAGACTTGTGGGACCATTTCAGTACCTCCTCTAGACGTTTGAGACCCCTGCAGTTACATCATCACGTACCACTGAATCTTAGGAGCCATCATGATCATGTGCCAGAAACATTAATGGTTTCTTCTGGCAGAAGGCCCACTGAGGCACAGGATGGAGCATGGAGTGACGTGCGTTTTTGTTGTTGTTGTTATTGTTTTTTTCCCTCCACTGTCGAGACTACAGCAGTCTTTTCATGCGACACGTGTGCTTCCCGATGTGCATGGTGGCTCGGTCCGTTGAGCTCGTCAGGACGTCCAGGACCTCGTCCTGCCGTTCCAGCTCCGTCTCCGCCTCCAGCGCGAGGTTCTTTAGCTGCATCAGCATCTGCTTACAAACACGACACCACACACTCAGTTGTGTTAATGTTTACGCCACATGTCGGCCTCGTGAACAACATAAAGGATAGCTATTCCAAAATCACCGCACCGTAGAGCAGTTTCAGGGACCAACATGTTGGCCATACAGTGCCTTATAAATATCAGTATGCCTGGAGCTGTTTTACATTTTGCCTAAAGCATAATTGTCAGTATATTCTATCAGACCAGCATAAAGCAATTTTGATACTCCTACATAAAATGAAATTCTCAATTCCCTTGATAAGTCCCCCAATTCAGTAATAGAGTTTATCTGTGAGTAATCTATTCGTAATATAAACATAGTGGATCTATCAAGAGCTCAGAGGTTTGTTAGAGAGCATTAGAGGACAAATAGCATCACGAAGACCAAGGAACACACCAGAAAGATGACAAATAAAGTTGGTTGTTAGATGTTCCCAAGCTTTGAACATCTAACAACACAACGGCAAACTGACAGGCTGGGTAACGAGAGCAGTATTCAAAGAAAAAGGTGGAAGGCTCATGGAACCTCTGGAGGAGCTGCAGAGATCCACAGATCATGTGGGGTAACCTGCTAACAGGACAACTATTTGTCCTGCTCTCCGCCGGTCTGACCTCAGTGGAAGAATGACAAGATTGTTGAACGGACGAGAGAAAGCCAGAAGAATTGTCCTCTGCAGTTTGCTGTGAACACACCAAGAGTGAAACACGGTGGTGTCAGCATCATGCAGCGGCGGTGCTTTTCTTCAGCAGGGACAGGGAAGCTGATCAGAGTTGATGGGAAGACGGATGGAGCGAAATACACTTGAAGAAAAGCTGTTAGAGGCTGTAAAGGATTTGAGCAGATCTTCAACGTCTAGAAGGACAACAACCCTAAACCTTTCACCAGAGATAGAGCTCAGTGGTTTGGATCACAGCATATTCGTGTGTTCCAATGGCCCCCAGCTAAATCTGAGATTTGTTTTTGGCAATACTGGAAAAGTGCAGTTTACAGACGCCCTCCGGCCAATCTGACGGAGCTTGAGCTATTTTCAGACGAGGAACGGGCAAAAACTAGATATGCAAAGTTGGTAGAAATAAACCCCAAAAGACTTGCCGCTTTTCCTTCTGAATAGAAAGCAATTAGGGTGAGTAATACAAGCATGTCACATTTTCTATTTGTAAACTCTTGCACCATTGTCCTTCCGCTTCACGTTATACATCTCTTTGTGTTCTTTGCGTCGCATAAAATCCCAGCAAATTTAAATTTGTGTTCATTACGTGACAAATTTTGAAAAAAGGGGTTTGAATACTTTTGTAGAGGCATAACATTTTTGGTCTGTGTGGTAAAATGTCTGTGAATAAATCACACAGATATTGGGGCATCGGCTTTAATTAAGAGCCCTCTGTCGTTTTTGTGTTTCGATCTTACGGATAACGCCCTGACGTTTAATATCTGCGGCTCTGTGATGCAACACAACTCGCTCATGCTGAGGGTCTAAAATATATTATTCAGCAACTAAAACCTGAGAACACAGCAAGGGAGAAGTGTTATCTTCTCTCAGGAGAGCGTCGCTAAACAATATTGTTTACCTTCCACTTTCCGTGGGTTTAGGGAATATTGTGACTACATGTTCACGGTCTAGAAACCGTGTTTGTGATGATTAATGGGACAGTTTAAATACGCCGCACCGTGCCAAGCAAAACCTAATAAACACTCCAAGCTCCACCACCCTCGTGTCTAAACTTGTATTATTTTATACGCATTCATACAAACCGTGCTAGCGCGGCGGCTGACATTATGTCAGGTCTCACCAGCTGCTTACTGTGGACATTTCACATGGGCATAAAAACAGCCACAGGCAGCGGATTAGAAGGCAGATAGTGTCAATACGCTGCAAGAAACACGTGCATTCACTCACTCGGGTCTGTGACTTCACACACTAAACTGGGACGACATGACAGCATGATACTCTGCAGTTAATTCATAGACGGTGAAAGAAAAAAAAAAAAGACTAAATATTTTTAGCCCTTGCTTATACAATGGTGAGAGAAATTATGTCACGAAAAACCTCTAAAACTGAAGATTTAAGGTAAAGCTAGCAGAATAATATATGAGCGAAAATTCAAAGAGTCTCGGGCGTTAGTGAGGTAATTTGAGAACTAAGTTTTAGCTATGCAGTAAAGAAAAAGCAGTAAGTACTCTTCTTCATTGACAGGTCTGCACCTTACAGTGGATTTTTTGCTCGTCTAAGCTATTACGGTTCATCACAGATATATTGACTTCTCAAATAAAAGTTTTACCTTTTAGACATGGTTCAGCTTCATATTTCGTTTTTTGTACTGATTTATGATGACGAAACGGGACTGCTGGATTACTGTCTTTTTTGCAGATAAGGCGCAGGAGCGGTAAGGGATAAGATGCAGGACGTTCACCTAAAATACATCACATCAGACCACTTTATGTTTTTAGTCCTGTCTTAGCCTATGATGGATATTTTTTTTTTTAAAAAGGGAATAGAGTGATGTAAGCTGCTGCACTGAGAAAAGCTGAGAAAAGGGAAAGCAGAGAAAGCGATGCCGTCCCAACAGTTTCTTGCAGTAGCAACGTTTAAACCAATCGCAACGTATGCCAGTTTAAGAGGGGACAATATTCACCTTCTTCCAGCCTGGAGTTAATCCAAGCAGGTTCTCTTTACACATAAATCCATATTTATATTTACGAATGGATTATAATTTTACCTTTATGTTTTTTTTGCTGCTTCACATTGTGTTTTCCTTTCAGCTCTAGATCCACGGTTTATGATCCAAGTCATCACACTGGAGCTCTGGTTGCATATTTAGGGTCATTATCCTACTTAAAGGTGAACCTCCACCGCAGCCTCGAGTCATTTGCACTCTCCTGCAGAGGATTAGCTCCAGCTATCTCCCCTACAAATCTGACTCGCCTCATTGTTCTGCTGGAGAAAAGCACCCCCACAGCATGATGCTGCCACCACCGTTCTTCATGGCCAGAATGATGTGCCCAGAGTAATGTGTTGACTTCTTTTTCCATCAAACACAGTAGTTTGCTTGTAGGCCAAAAAGGTGTCATTTGGTCTCGTCTAACCACAGAACCTTCTTCCACACGCTTGCGGATTCCCCTACGTGGCTTGTGGCAAGTGTTAGTCTCATTTAAAGGCAGGATTTTTGGTTTATACTGACATAAAGATCAAATTTGTGGAGTGCAAGATTAATAGTTCTCCTGAGTTGTGGATGGCTGCAGCTCCTCCAGAACCACCATAGGCCCTTGGCTGCTTCTCTGATAAACGCTACCCTGGTCCAGCCTGTGAGTTCAGGCGGATGGCCATGTCTTGGTAGATTTGCAGTTGTGCCATATTCTGTTTATAGATAATGGACTGAACAGTGAACCAGCATTCACAGTGATGGAACTGTGTTTTAGAGCTCATCTGTTAAAGCCATATATTCTCACAAGACAGATCAGTATTAGTGCGAAAAAAAAACAAAAAAAAAAAACACCTTACTAAATTTGACTTCTTTTTAAACACAGACGTAACCTAAAACGCACCAAAGTAAAGAATACTAGAACATAAACGGTATGGCAATAAAACAAAGCTACAAGTGTCTAGGTGTTATTTTTTGAGTGTGCATCTAAACAAAGTTAAAAACACTTTCATGAAAATCGTTTGCTAAAAATCTTCACTACAAAAGCAATATAAATCTGTTCATACCTACCATGCCTAAAAACTTTCCATCCAACTCTTTTTCACAGCCTTTTTGTTTTTGTTAAACTACAATTTGATGCTGTAGAAGAACTGTCTGGATGTTTTGTTGTAGCCTGGGTAAGTATTAAAATCCTGAAAAATAGCAACACGGGTTACTGCACATAAGCCAGGGCTCGAAACCGTGCATACGTATACACTGCCTGAGACTAGATTTCATCTTGAATTATGTTAAGAGCAGGGCGTGTGCACTAGCACTGCACAGAGTCCTATAACTGGCAGCCTTTCAACTGTGAGCCATTATCAGCAGAGGACAATAAAACATTTAAAAGCACAATGGACGAGCCAAGATTTACGACCGGCCCAGAGCTGGTACTGCTTTTAAGCATTTATTTAAGACGTAGTTATTACACCAAAGCAGCGGCGAGGCGCTGTGTAATATCTAAAAAAAATTTATAGTGAAGGCTCATAACAGTGAATCACAGAGATAGGGTCATATTCGTGAAGTGTGTTCAAAACATATTGTAGCACCATCAGGGACTCCTCGGAACCTGTCAAACCTAATAGCATGACAAAGGGGGCGGTCAGGGGGGCTTTGGGGACTTCAGCTTCCTGTCTGCTCTGGTATCAGACAATCTATCATACGATCTTGGACTGATTAAGTAGTCGGGTCTGTAACTGAGAGGCCACTATATTAGGTACACCTTGCTGGTACGGTGCTGAGCTCCCTTTTGCCTTCAGACCTGACTGACCTCTTCCTGGCACAGAATCAACAAGGTGTCAGAAGCATTCCTCTGAGATTTCCATTTACATGCATATGACAGCATCACCCAGTTGCCGCAGACTTGTTATCATCCGTCATTAAAATGTCCCCATTCCACAACAGGATAGTTTTACAGGATTGAGGTCTGGTGGCCAAGGAGGTCATCTGAGTAGATTAAAACTCATTGAGTTGTTCAAAAAAGCAGTTTTGAGGTGATCTGAGCCTTGTGACAAGGCACATCATCCCGCTGGACGTAGCCGTCAAAAGATACGCTGTGGTCATAAAGGAATGGAAATGGTCAGCAGCAGCACTATAAAGCAGCCTGTGGAGTTTAAAAGATGCTCTGTTGGTGCCAAGGGCCCAAAGTGTGCCAAGAAAAATCTTTATACATTATACCACCATGGTCAGCCTGAACTGCCCATACAAGGCAGGCGGCGCCCATGCTTTCATGTTTAAATCGAAATCTGACTCCGATATCTCAAGGTTGCAGCTAAAATCAGGAGTCATGGGATCAGGCATCTCTATTGTCCAGGTCTGGTGAGTCTGCATGGACTTTGCCTATGTTTGCTTTTCTTAGCTGACAGGAGTGGCACCTAGTGTGGTCTCCTGCTGCTGCAGCCCGTCTGCTGTTAGATGGGCTGTGTGTTCAGGGGTGGTGTTCTGTTCAATTTAGTTGTAACAAGTGCTCATTTTAACTCATGTAGCCTTTCCATCGTCCCGAACCAGCCGGCCCATTCTCCTCTGACATTGTGGCGTTTTGCTGGCCCTCATTGAATATTGGCTGTTTTTTTTTTTTGGACCATTTTCCAAAAAAAAACCTGAGAGAGATGTGCATGATAACCCAGTAGATCAGGAGTTTATACCCAGAAGAGCACGCATGGCTCCAACATCAATGGCATGTCAAAAACAAATTAAATCCTTTTTTTGTCCTCATTCTGATGCTCACTTTGAACGTTGCCATGCCTAGACGCCTAAATGCATTGAATTACTATCGCATAACTGGCTGATATGACACTTGTTATGAAACAACTGAACAGGTGTACCTTAAAAAGGGGCCCGGCGAGTGTGTACCGCAGGTGATGCTTACAGTCGTTCGTTTATTTTTGCCTTGCACTTGGCCTAAACTGCTGAAAGAAGCAAATCTGGGTTACTGTAAGTTTCACATGTAATTTCAAGCTCTCGGCAACCTCAATGCGCCTGGATCTGCGTCACTGTTTAAGTCCTTGCCACCACCAGACCATGACTGTGACAGCTCTCAGCACTGTGAGGTACTGAGTGGAAAAGGCGCTGACCGAATAACTGACCATACTTCTTTGCCTCTCTTAAACCCAGGATGGACTTTTGGTTTGTGGGCTCACCAAATAACATTTTAAACACGAGGGATGAAAAAATAAATAAAAATCACAGCAGCAAATTGTGGCTTGGAATGGAAACATAAAAATACATGTTGTAACAGGAAGATTATTTACAATAACAGCAAACATTGTTTTGAGACACTATGCAGACTACGTGTGGGCTTTTTCATTTCTGCCACCTGTCTTGTTTATGCAAACATGAAACTGCTTATTAAGGCCTCGGTAGGGCTGTTGCGTTTTTATGTAGGCAATGGAAATCCAGCTTTCTCACCTGCTTGAGTTCCTGGGCCTCAGCCTGACTGACAGATGGCTGGAGAACTTGCACCTGCAGCTGGGACAGCTCTCCTGCCGGGACCTCCACTGGGAGCTCGGTGTCTTGGCACCCCTGCGTCAAACCTGCTTCCATTGGGTGGAGGTGGAGAAAAAGTGCAGAGTGCATACAATACGCTTTTTATAAGAAAGCCAGACAGCAAACTCTGAGTGCAGCAACTGAGGCAATCAGGGTGAATTGACTCATCAAAATATATTTCTGTCACAAAGAAACACCAATGACCATGATGAAATGTTTTCGCCTGTGGCTCCACTGCTGGAGGCTGAGAACGTGGAACATTACTGCCACTCAGTGGTCAACTGCATATCGAGCATGAAGAACCAATCAAAAACAGTAGTGGCTTTACCTTCTTTCCAGTGTGGCCCTTCTTTGTCAGATGGGGAGGAAAGCGGAGTCGCCCTGAAGGCTGCATATTCACTCGTCAACTCCATCTTCTTTCTGTACTGCATCTCTAACACACACAAGGCGTCTGGCATCTTGGCGGACAGGAACCTGTAACATACATCCGGCTTCCCTATGAACCGCTGTCTAACCGCAATCTCGTAGGGGCTGTGCACCCTGATTTCGTCGATTTCGTTCCGCTCAAATCGGTGGATGAGGTGGCAATTGGTGTCCCGCGCCTCCAGTGAGGACACCAGCACCAGCAAACATCCAGGCTTCAAGTCCGAGTCGCCGCCCTTGGACAACACTGCCGGGATGCTTGCGATCACCTTGCTTCTGCTGGAGTCTTTGGCAGCTGACAGAGCAGCTGCGGCCTTGGCGGCGTCCTCGGCTTTGGCCTCCTGCTGACTCTTCCAGGGGAGTTTACCGAAAGGCCACCAGGAGGGAGACTCGAGTTCGGAAAGGAGTCTGCAGAGACACGGATGGTGTAAACAGCATTTCAAAAGTACTAAAAGCACTTGAAATTAGTTTTTTTTTCCCCTTTTACATTTTGTCACGTCAAAGCCACAAACCTAAATGTCTTTTATTGAGGCTTGATAAAAGTGATCAACAAAAAGTAATGTCTGAATGTGGAATTAAAGTAAAATGATACATGTTTTTTTCCCCATTTTGCTTCCAAATTTAAATAATACGGTAAATTTAACCCCATTTTTATTTTACTCCTAAATAAAACGCACCAGACAGGTCAGAGATCAATTTGCCGAGGTGTTTAAGAAGTAAGTTACACTTAGTCTTTACATTTTAAAATGTAAAGAGTCAAAATTGTGCGCAACACAACTCTTCCTTAATGGAAGATGAAAGCAGTTGCTGGAAAAAGTAATAGGAAATCCTGCATGACCATCCTGGTGAAAAGCATGTTACATGCTCCTAGAGACATGAGCTTGGGTGGAGGCTCACCTTACAGCAGGACACCAAACCTAAACAGTCAGTGCGAGTCAGGAATGGTTTGAATCCATGCTTATCCATGTGTTGGATATACAGCCACTTTGACACGGTGGAGCAGTGGTTATCACTCTTGCCTCACAGCAAGAGCCCCCCTCGGCAGGGGGTCTTTCTGGGTGAAGCTTGCATGTTCTCCCCGTGTCTGCGTAGGCTTCCTCCGGGCGCTGCGGTTTCCCCTCCTACTAAAGACATGCTGGTCAGGTCGGCCATTAGTGGCGGCGCGCTCAGTCGCAGCAGCTCAGGCTAACCCTCCATCTGATCTATGTAATTTCACTGTATGTGCCTTGTATGTACAATCTTTCTTTCTGTCTAACACCAATTGAGAATCGGTGGCAAGACTCGACCCATTGGTTCAGGGACGGGGTAAATCCATGTGCACGCAACGCCTCTCAGGCTTTCTTTACAAACTACTTCACGTTGATGCACCACTTTATGTTGACCTAACACATAAAACACCTTTCATAATAGATTTAGGTTTGTGGCTGAAACCTTTTAAAATGTGCAACAGTCAAACTGGTAGGGAGCCCTTTTCAATGTGCTCAATCAAACTGCTTAAAACCCAGTAGGGAGAGTTCAGAATAATTACTTATCAGCAACACCCAGATCCGAGTCGATATTCTCCAATCCCTGCATCATGTTGTCAAACTGCTCTCCCTGGTGGCCGAGGACTATGCCGGTGTCCTCCAGCCTTCTCTGGGCCCCTGCCACCAGGTTGATCAGCTCCCTCCCCTTGGAAGGTTGACACTCGGCCCCCCGGGCTTCTGATGTGGGTGAAAGAAGCCGCTCTCTCCAGAAGTGCTCCAGCACGTTAAAAACCGCCGCCCGGTGGGGCTTGAGGGAACCGAACCAGTGCTTGACGTTTCCCTCCTCCAGCACTGTCAGGGTGCTGAAGATGAAACTAGATGTCTCCGTCTTTATCTCCACGATCCTGGACAAGCGGAAGCTGGCGATGCAGCCCTTGCTGTGGCTTGAGATGAAGCGCACCGTGGTCCTGGTGAGGCACAGTGTTCCGCCCTCCCACCTCTTCTCGCTGTTGATGTAATAGGAGCCAGGCCAGCTGTGGATGGGAGCATCCCGGCTCATCTTGAAGGCAGATGAGCAGGTTCACCTAGGCAAACGGCAGAAGAGCTTCAGTGCTGTCATACATATGCTGCTGCTTGGTTAATTTACAGCTATATCATGACTGATGTGCTGAGTGATCTGCGTATGTCCTGGTTGGGAACATACTTTCCTTAAGGTAATTTAGGCAAAGCAATGAGCTCAGGTGAGGCGTTTAAACAGACTGATTTGGGTTTTTATCTACAACAACAAAAAAAATGTAGTTGTAATTACATTACCCCGCTTCCTCTTGGTCAAATGTCTTTTTCCCGCAGCATATACGGCGTAAACAGTAGCCTGTGCATTTCTTCCTAGTAACGTGTTTATTACGGAAGTGATGTCACACCCGCGTCCGGGCACGTTCCAGACGCCGCTGCTGCCACGGCGTTCTCGCCCCGTGGGAACCATGCGTGAATGCCTCCGCCATATTGCGAGTGGCGTAAAACTTAGCCCATTAAAACATTATAGATGAATCAGCGTAGTTTTAACAACTGAACAACATTTGGTTAAACAATGTTGCTATGCCAAATAATATGACTTAGGTTGTGGGCGTGAAATCTTTTTTTTTTTATAGTTGTTTGACTAACAATCATAATGTCATTGCATTTCATCAACCCTGCTTGTTAGGATGCTGAAAGGTGTCCAGCAAACACAACACACTCCTCAAAACTCACTTATCAGTAACGACATATCATGGCTAGCTTGCTATAGAGTGTTGTGTATGTTTGGTAAAGATGAATAAATAAATAAAAGTAAAAACAGAAAAAAGAAGAAATCTGTAAAGCGCTATAAATAAATCACTTTAATTTACTTATTGACTTCCCATCAAATACGAAATTAGATATCGCTGTTACGCACATAATTTCCCCCTGTATGGCAGTCCTTATGACATATAATCGTCCAAGCCCATTTTGTGTTACTTTGCTACCATATCCATCAACCAGTAGAACTGAGCGTCCCACTCACAACATGGCGGTGTAGTTGACGTGAAAACCATGGACGCACATGCGGCGTGTGCTCCTCTGTGAGCCGCACACAACCGTAAACTGTCACGGCTCCTGGGGTAAAGGGGGACAATAAAGGCCCATTCATACCTCACGTAAAAGACGGATACGGATACGTGTGGAGTGTTTCATACGTTCCAACCGTCGATTTCGTCCGTACTTTGACACGAAAATTGGGAGCTTACGCTTACGGACGAAACGGATCAATACGGAGCAATACTACCGGAAACGGTGGGGGCGCTATTGAGTTTGTAGTACAAAATGTCAACAAAACCACGAAGAAGGTTGTAATTCTGGGCTTTAAACAATGGCGGGATTCGAGGAACAACTTGCGGAGCTTGTCCGCAACTACCCACACATATGATGTGTCGTGTCCGGGGCACAGGGACAAACAAAAAGTTTACTTAAGGAGCAAATACAACAAAATCACGTCTTGGACCGTCGCCATGTTGGATCAGTGACGAATCATTGGCGCCCAGCACTGCCACCTAGAGGACATATTGGTTATTGCGCACCTCAACGGACGGAGGTATGAAGGAGTCAACGGATAGAACGTACGGACAGAAATACGGACGTGCAGGCCAAACGTAGGGTATGAATGGGCCTTAACGGGCAATGACTGCGGCGCTCTTTTTAATGCTTTATTCCGAGTGAGCTCAGCCTTAGCGTTAAAGAAACGGAATGTCAAAATTATTGACGTAAGCAGAAACAGTGTCGGCGTTATGTTTGCGTCGTTGGAGAATTGCAGTCATAATTATGGCGACCTGTTGGGTTTTTTTTGGTGGGGAAAAGACACAAAGCCTCTTAAAATGTATTTAGATTGTGACTAAAACAGATAGCGGACGCATTCTAACCTCTTCGCTCGCTTTTCGGTGTAGCGGCCGGACCTGGTAGCCAGCTAGCCGAGGTCTTGTTTACCAGAATGGACAGAGACGCGTACCACAACTGCAGCAGCCTTGTCAAAATGCCGAGGCAGTCGTACGAGCAGCTTTGGTCCTCGCATTTCGTCGACTACATCGACAAGGAGCTGAGCTACTCCAAGTTTTTCAGGAAGTACTTGCTGCCTAATCACCCGTGCATGTTTTCCAGAAGGTTCACAGAGGACTGGAAGTGCAGAAAACAGTGGGTGACAGAGGAGGGCAAGCCTAATTTTCAGAAGCTGCTGCAGGAGTTTGGTGAATAAGGATCTGACTGATTCAACCACAGCTGCAACGGCATATTATTTTATAATAACTGTACTCTGTTGTGCTTTTTTTGTGTGCTACAGACGACACTCCTGTCCCAGTTGCAAACTGCAATGCAAAGGAATACAATGCCAACCCTAAACAAGTAATGCCATTTAAAGAATTTATACATTACTGGAAGGAGTACATCCAGAATGGACACTCGTCGCCCAAAGGATGCCTCTATCTTAAAGACTGGCATATGTCAAGGTATAAGAATCATTCAGAAGAATAAAACGGTGTTGTGTATGCATGCATGCGTATAGTTTTATATACAAAAAGGTCCACATTGCTCTATTTCGTTTAACGTTATTGGAAGAGACCCCACATTTTCCTTTTGCATGTGTGCATGAGTATTTAAAATAAAAACAGTTTCATCAGAAAGAGCGACAGATTCTTAATTATGTGAAAAGTTGTGACCCAAAATTAAGAAAATGTCTTGTTTTATTTTTTTTTAAATATAATTTCATGTAACATTCTGCAACCAATCTTTAATGATTGCTGTATTTTTTTAAAGCTGGAATACAAGTAATTTATTTGCTTGTGAAATTATTTTTATTCAGCTCAAAGGTAGCCTTCATGAGTGCAGAATATATTTTCATTATTCAAAATGGAGACAAATAATATTTTGCCTTCAAGCAAAAAAAGAAAAATCTTTAAGCTTACAATAATTTTCGAATGAATATCATACTTAAGTCCTGAAATTACGACATACGATAAATTTTGGATGAAATCTAGACATTGTACTGGTGAATTACCGTATACATGTTTACATTTAAAAGAAAATCTGATTTTCAGTGTGTAGGTGCCTGAAAACAATCTGAAATCGTATTACTTGTTAATAGGAAAAAAAAATAATTCTACTCGCTTTCGTGTAAATGATACAGAATTGTGTGTCAGATTATAACTTCAACACAGCCATGGTCATGTGAACAGGATTGGAAAGTAACAAATAATATTCTGGTTCTGTTTATCATGTGAAATTCTTGAAACTGCAATATTTCCAAAGGCTTTGACAAAAACAAGATTGTAATATGGCTGGCTGGCTACAGCTGCAGGTAGCCCAGCTAATTAATCAGCCATTATCAGTTAGATATACTCGCTATATAAATAGCAGAATGGGAAAAAAAAGGTATATTTGGTATAATAAGCACTTTGACAACGTACTACTGCTTAATGTAGCAGGCCTCTCTAGGTTGGTGTATCAAAATAAGAGTTTTTGCTTCTGTTAAAAATAAAAGCAATTGTGTTTTTTAGTGTAAATATGAAAGTAAAGCTGTTATTTTTGTAGTCATAGTGTTCCAACCTCATACTGACCCAAACTTATTCCAAAGTTTCCTTACTAATTATACCAAGTAACACATTTCACGTTCATATTCTTCAACAGGGATATTCCGGACCATAATGTTTACACCACACCCATCTTCTTTTCTTCTGATTGGCTTAATGAGTACTGGGATACTCTCGAAGTGGATGACTACCGGTTTGTCTATATGGGACCCAAAGGCTCATGGTATAAAAATGTTAATGTGTGATCCAAGTATAGTCACATCATAGCACAGGAGTTACCTTTTTTCCCCCTACTTAAAATTACCTCCGTTGTGATTCGTTGTCCCCAGGACCCCGTTCCATGCCGATGTGTTCCGCTCGTACAGCTGGTCCGCGAACATCTGCGGCAGGAAGAAGTGGCTGCTGTATCCTCCGGGTCAGGAGGACTTTCTGCGAGACACCCACGGAAACCTCCCTTACGACGTTACTTCAGCTGAACTCAAAGACAGTGGCCTCTTCCCGCAGTTCGAAGAAGCCTGCCAGCCTCTGGAAATTATTCAAGAGGCCGGTGAAATAATTTTTGTGCCAAGCGGCTGGCACCATCAAGTTTATAATCTGGTGAGAATATATATATATATATATATATATATATATATATGATTTTTTTTTTATATAGATGTCTCTCAATACCTTAGAATATCTTCAAAAGGTTTTATTTTAGTCATTTAAATCAAAAATGAAACTCAGATTCATGACAGAGTGATATATTAGAAGTATTAAGTGATGACTTCTGTTATCTTTGATCATCGTGGTTTACAGCTTATAAAAACAAGCCATGATGTTGCTCAAAAAAAATGATATAAATACAAAGTAATGAATACATAACTGTCTGCCTACTCAACAGTACGCCCATGTACCGTAAATGTGTATGCACTTAATCCAAGGCTCCTTTTGCATGAGTAGCTGCATTGGTGCAGCGCTCCGTGGAGGTGATCAGCCTGTGGCTCTGCCAGGTTGCTTTGATAGCAGCCTTCAGCTCGCCTGTGTCGTTTGGTCTGCTGTGTTTCATCCTTCTCTTCCTCTTAACAATACTTATTTGTGTCGTTTAGGCCAGGCCAGTCTGCTGGCCAATTAAGCAGTTATATCATGATCATTAAATCCCGTCCTTGTACTTTGGGCAGGTGCCCAGTCCAGGTGGACTATAAAATTAGCATCTACTGCATGGGAAACCTGTCAGGAGAGGGAAGCATTAGGCGCTCTAAGATATCCTGGTAGATTTCTGTGCTGACTTTTAGATTAATGAAACACAGTGAACCAACACCAGCAGACAACATGGCTCCCCACTTCCTCACTGGCTGTAGAAGATAAAATGCAATGTTCTGCTTTACTTAAGGTTTAGCCCAAAATGATTCATATCCCTAGCAGATTTTAAAGTAATCCGTAGTTTTATCACCATGTTGCGGCAGGCTGGCAGCCGTATTAACGTTTTGGAGTGGCCCAACTATCCATCCATTTTCTGACTCGCTTAATCCCTCATGGGGTCGCGGGGGTTGCTGGTGTTCATCTCCAACTAGTAATTAGGTATTCTGAGAAAATAACTTAAGACCTTCATAACCTGCAAACTATAGTCAGTTATTATCAATAAACAGTTGAACTACATAATTTCATTGTCAACGCTTCTTTGGCATGGGCAGTTGAATTACTGAACTATGATATCCTAAATTATTGAGATGCACCTGTGGATAAAGGATGCTATCAAATCTACATTTTAGTTACTTGTTTTTGATCCGTGTCTTATCTAGGAGGACACCATCTCCATTAATCATAATTGGCTTAATGGCTGCAACGTTGACATCATGTGGCAGTTCCTACAGAATGAGCTGTCTTCTGTTCAGAAAGAGATAGAGGAGTGGAGAGACACAATGGACTCATGGCATCAGCATTGCCAGGTACTGTCTGCATACGATTGTTCAGTTCAGTATATGCAAGAAATCCTTTAAAACGTGGTGACGAATGCATTCTCTTTCAGGTCATTATGAAAGCCTGCTCTGGCATTGATTACACTGAATTTGCCTCCTTTTTGAAAATCGTCGCTGAGAACCGAATGGCCTTTCTGAACGCCTGTTCCTCGGGCGATCCCTCCGATTACTCACGACATCTCTCGGAGACCCTCGCCACGCTCGGACCTTACCACGCTGCCTTTGACCTCCAGAGAGTCGCCCACATTATCGAGTGCCTACTGTGCAGCGAGGACTTTAAGCGGCTCGATCATTCAACGTCGTCTTTGCAACCTGAAACCATGTTGCAGCAGATCCGAGACACTATACAGTCCACCAGGGGGCAGCACCTCCTCTATCAGGAATAACGTCCTCAGCACTCTGTGTTGTGAAAACTCCTGTGATAAAGCAGTGGGGTTCACTGCTGTCTAAAATCCTGCTTAAGTCTGTCTGAATGTTTGTTTTTTTTGCACTGAAAGATGATAAAGAATAAATTAAGAGTGTGTTGCTTTTATTTATTATTTTATTGGCACCAATGCAGCACCATTTTTTTTAGATAAACAATTTCCTATACAAGATAAAGAATGGGTTTCAGATAAATAAGTCTGTTTTGGTTCAGACAAAAATGTTTAAAGCTATGGCAGTGTAACAAACTCCACTTGAGGGTTTCATCGGTCATAAATCTGTCAGATCTAATCCACGTCACATTTCAAGGAGCAACAACGCGTCCTCCTCTTCAGTTCATTTTCACGTCTTTAGGCCACCAGTCTGGCACGGAGGCCTCGAGTGTCACTGTGGCGGCGTCGGAAGATTTCATTGTCAACACTTCTTTGGCATGGGCAGTGCGGATTAGGCCCAGACCTAGCTCCCCGACCCCCCATCGGTGTTTACCAGCTGGCTTGCCCGACTGTGTCTGGAGCACGGCTCCATCCCCGAGTTGTTGGACCGGAGATGAGAAGCGTACTGGCATGAGGCGTTTCCGAATCACCCCCGTGTGATGAGTCCTGGCTGTGAGCTCCTGACCGATGTAGCAGCCCTTGCTGAAGCTGATACCCTGCATGTAGACGAGGTTAGACTCCAGTGGGAGAGCTACTCCGGGGGGAAGATCGTTTACTCCCTCAGGAAGTCCTGCATGGCAGCAGAGAGAGAGGAAAAAAGACAAGTTGTCAAAGTGTTTCAAGGGCTCATACGACTCCTCCAACAGTTTATCGTTATCCGATATAAACAGTAGACCGGCAGTGGTTGGTCATACCTATTGAGTAGCGATGTCTGTGGTAGTCCTCTGTGTCTCCTTTCTGACAAGATGGAATAATTTCCAAGGGGTCAACCTGACTCTCCAACACCAGTCTCCACCCCATTTGTACAGTTCTGGGATCAGCCTCCCACACCAGAGCTTTTTCAGGGGCCGATAGCTCGGGTTTACTGGCCTCTTGATCCGGCCTGCTTTGCTGTGAGAGTACTGCCCACACAGACAGCTCCGGACACGGGCTGATGGTCACTTTTCTCCGGATCTTGTACACCTTCAAGTGTTTTAGGATTGAATTCTCCACCGCGCTGTCACACTCGAGGAAAACACCATGTCCTCCTTCTGCTTCTTTCAGACTGCAGGGAAACAGAGCAAGTTAAGTGCCTTGTAAAACGTTAATTCACCATAAAATGCAGTTGGTGTTTATAGTTGTTCTGTCTGGGTAGAGAGCTATATTTGGACACGCATGGTTTGCGCAGGCTTTATATAGGATGAATACCACAATGTGCCCCGATGGACCGGATGAGGAACTGCAAATCTTGAAAGTTCCGCGATTTCATTTCAAAAAGTTTAGAACAAGAAAGAAATTTAATAAGGTTGCATGATTCGACACAGCTATGAGGAAAAACTAAGTCCACCGCAATAGGCTGTGGAGCCATTTGAAGGTATTACTTAGTTGTTTAAATGCATTTATGCTCTCTCCAAAAATGTCACCAAGGGATCAACAATTTTTGAATGAATCAAACAGGGAGCGTTTTTTTTATTTTATCTTAGCAATGAAATTTGAAACACCATCTGTGTTCATACTGTCCCCTCCTTTGTGGTTTGGGAAGTTTTTTTTTGTCCACACTCTTTCAAACTTCTAACATCATTAGAAAACTTTACCTTTTATATTGAAACCAGTCGTGGTCCAGTCTAAACAGTAAATGTTCTGCCATTCTTTCGTCAAGATTTGAGAGTCTGAGACCAACTCAGGCACAAAGTCTTTGCGACTAAACCATACCTCGTGTCCAAGTCTGAAACCACAGTCACCATTTTTGGGCTTGGAGGCATATCTAATTTGTAAAAAGTCACACCAGCCCATTTCTGTTGAAGGCTGTGTTTGGGACCCCCGTCTTGTCAATGACCCATTTTAAGACAAGCCTTAACTGTTAAGACACACAGCCAAATGTTTGACAGTACAATACTTTGGGGGACAGAAGAGTTCTTGCTCAACTCAGTGACTGCAAGCAGCCAATGTCATTGGATACTGCAAAATAGCTAAAATCATTGGAATTCCTCAATCATCAGAGGTATTTGTTCTGATACACTTTCTGGTTTTCACCAAGCATTGCACTATGTGGATTATGGCCAAACATTGTCACTTTGGTTTCACATATCTAAAAGATATTGCTCCAGAAGTCTGAGTCTTCTTGTTAATTCAAAAGCAGGTGTGGAAAAGTAAGATGTGCTGCGATATTATTTTTTAACATTTTAAACAATTTGTTAACTCTCATTTTAATGTCATGAGTTGATATTTTACTGTCAGAAAGCCTGAAAAGTCTGAGATGTTTTTTCTCTCTCTAGGAAATCTCTCTAAACAGTGGTTAAACTGTTAAATCTGACCTTGGGATGAATTTGCTGTCTTGAATGTTACTGTGAATAATGTTTCTCACTGCAGGATGCAGCAGGAATTGCTACTCTAAGGTTATAGCTGATGCCTTTTTGCCATTATGTGACCACACACCTTTATGTTCCTGACCAGCAAAATGCTAACAGCCCTGCATGTTTAGAGGTTGCCGCACTTGATCCTAATCCATGTGTGCATTTGATTAACAGCATCTGAAGTTCTTTGAAAGCATCAAGGGTCTACATAACTTTCTTTTCCCTTGAATGTCCACAACGTAAATACTTGTATTTATGGAAACATTTAGTTTTAAATGAAGAGCAACAAAAAGTAAAACACTATTTTGATTATTCTTAGACCCCTGGACGCTTGCCTGGCTGGCAAAGCTGTCTGCATGACAGGAATTAGTGGAAGCTTTAGTTAACAAGCCAACCAGGCCAGACAGATTGAGTGGTGTGTGCATGCTCCACGTGTGCCTGTTTAAAATGCCCCTTTGGTGCTCAGTTTCTGTTTTTATTTTTTTTTTAGGCCAAAACCAAGCCTTGTGTTTCTGTGTCGAACTGATAACTTGTGCAAGGCGTGCCTTGTGTCTTATCTCATGTCAGCTATAGATTGGCTCATATGACTGTGACTAGAGAATTCCTTAAAAAAAGATACAAAAAGACTTCTATACTAAGTAAAATGCAGATTGTAAGCAAAGTTTGAAAGTTCCAAAAGCTGCAGAAGTGTCAAAGTATTCATATCCCTCTATGCCAGGGTTGTCCAACTTTTTGTCATGTAGGCCAAAATTGTCAAGCCAAACTACTGGAGCCCCCCCCCCCCTACAAAAAAAGCATATATATATATATATATATATATATATATATATATATATATATATATATATATATATATATATATATATATATATATATATAAGGGCTGGGCAAGTTAACGCGTTAATTTCGCGTTAATTCATTAGACTATTAACGGCGATATTTACTTTAACGCGGGTTAACGCATGTTGCTCACATGCTTTTATTTTGTGGATTTGAATCAGAACAGTAGGTGGCGATAATGCGCCAATAACCTCGCTGTCAGCCCAGCCTCGGATTCAAAGAGGAAGAAAGGTGCTGGCCGGAAAAAAAAACAAAGCCGACATGCGGAAGGCGGTTTTTCCCGCAGGAATTTGCTTAGGCGAGGCGGTGAGTTGGCGGCCGGAACAAGTTTTGTGCAGACGGGAGCGGGGTCTGCATCGACGCCGTCGGTGAAATCGCTTCTCGTTTCAAAGTAACCATGTGTTTTTTGCCTGTTTTTCCCTGCCATTCACTATATGCACGCGAGAAAGCAACAACAAAAAACCGCGTGTTAACGTCAAATAAACATGCAAGCATATGGAGTTAGCAAGCATTTCAGTTTAAAGTTCTTCCAGCAACGAATATGACAGAAACAAGTTAGTTGTAACCACTGCCAAGTTAAACTTTGGTATTGAACATAAAATGGTAATGCTGCTCCCTGCGGTTACCTCAGAAATTGCCTGTTTTTGGTAGATTTTTTCCCCATAAAGAGAATTCCCTGTCAGTGGCAATAAGCTTTAATTTATTATTATTGCTATTTTTTGTTTTACATGTTTAAGTTGAGCTTTACACTAAATATGTGTTACTGATAAGTGCTACAAATGTTACAACACTTTTGTTCATATGGCAGCAGAACATTAAAACAAAAGTGCTCTTTACACTACTTTTGTTTGTTTTGTTTGTAAATACAATGCGATTAATCATGATTAATCAGGCAAATTATGCGATTAATCGCGATTAAATATTTTAATCGTTGCCCAGCCCTAATATATATATATATATATATATATATATATATATATATATATATATATATATATATATATATATACACACACACACACACACACACACACACACACACACACACCTAGCCCTCTAATCCTATAAACTAAAAAAATGGTAATGTGATTTTTTTTACCTGCTCCACAAAATATGAGCATTCGATAATTGAATTAAATAAATTAGTGATTTTTTGTAGGAAAATCATTGTCGGTCCGAAACTTAAAAAGGGGTTGGCG
The DNA here is from genome assembly GCA_037039145.1 of Fundulus diaphanus. Lineage (NCBI taxonomy): Eukaryota > Metazoa > Chordata > Actinopteri > Cyprinodontiformes > Fundulidae > Fundulus > Fundulus diaphanus. The sequence goes on along the minus strand of CM073133.1, from coordinate 25,605,538 downwards.
CAGTTGTCTTATTAAAAGATGCTCATCCAGTTTGCAAATTCTCTGGGGCTTGATTGAAAAAATAAAATTGAACATTTTCTTTGTCTATTGTCAGCAAAGAGCTGGATTTGGGTCAGGCTTCCTTTCAAAACAATTGCTGTATTCAGCCAATTGTAATCATTGAGTTAAAAGCAGAATTTAGTGCACCAAAGTCTGCATTTATATAGAAGTCATTGGATGGTTGAGGTCCTATTTTAATATGAAATTAAAGATAAATATAAAAAGTGTGGTTGTTAAAAGACAAATACTTTGCGTTGTACGTAACATTTTAACTGAAAGAATACTTTAACTTGTCTGTATGAAAATTTTCCCCTGATAAAACATAAAAAGCCCTCTTCTGCATCAACAACCCATGCTGATGGGCCAACTCATTATTCAATTGCAATTGGGCGCCACCCAATATCAGTCCAGGGGCCACAAATGGCCCCCGGGCCGCACTTTGGACACCCCTGCTTTAAGCAAAGTACAGCATGTGTGTAGTAGTGGAAGTAAAGGCCTGACATACCGTAGTTTGAAAGGTTTTCACAAATAAACAGGCAAAGCTGCTGTGGGAATAGCAAAGCATATTCAAGTGTTGAAATGATCCAGTTTAAGTCTGATCCAAAGGGCAACCCTTAAAAATAGATGCCCACATGCTCTTCGTCCAGTCTGGGTGAGCTTGAGCAATTATTGCAAAAGCAATTATTGCAAAAGCAGAAAAGTTCAGCTCCTACCTGTGCAAAGCTGGCAGAGACATAACCCAGAAGACCTGCAGCTGTGGTGGTTGCAAAAGGTGCCTTTAAAAAATGCTGACCCAGCAGGGCGAAATATATATGCAAGCACGTCCTTCAAGACTTATCAGGAAAACATTTTTAAAAACCCATGCTTCCCTTCCCTTGTACTTCCCAACTAGAAACTACTTTGTGTTCGTCCATCACATTAAATAAGTTAGTTCATGCAATGTCGAAAAGCCCAGGGGGAGTGTATACTTTTGCAACACCCCCTAGTTGACACTTCAACCTTTCCATAAGTGGCGACTGACGGCCAGACTGAGACTAGGCAGAATAGACTAGCCATTTTACGAGTCATAAGAGCGCAAACGTCAACTCTAAATATTGGAAGCGCAGTGCTTTCTCACCTGTACAGCAGGATGTCATACAAGGTTCGTCCTTGCACATTCAGCATGTGTGAATACATAGCAGCGCACCCGGGCTCCTCCAACAGCTTCACGTCGTTGGTTATAATCCCCTGGAGAAACGGGCTTGTGTCCGGTCCTTGGAGCTTTAGCAGGGTCCGATGCGGAAGGTGGTAACAAAAAAACTGCCCGCGGCCATTGTTACCCGAGTCCTGGCTGTACCGCTTGACCAGAATCTTCGCCGGAGCTGCGACTCGCAGGAGAAGCGCCGCGGACAAACCCTTGTGTTTTCCGGCTTTAACAGCGAGCCCGGTGAACGCTCCCCGGGCAAAACACAAACCCGCCATCTTATACGAGGACACAGGAGAGCAAAGCTTATTTTAATCTCTTGATAATAACGGAATAAATCTGCATCAATCGCGAACACATCTTACACAAACAAGGCAGGCGCCATGTTGGTGTCCCGAAATGCATTGCTCGAAAACAGTGCAGCACGAGAGAGGACAGGGCACGCGCACTACGGCAGTTCCTCCGTGTTTTGCGCGCGCGCTCTCGGAACTGATCATTTCAGAGCTGCGTGAAGCTAACACCCCACCCACGTAAAATACTTGGTTAAATAGACGGAATGGTCAGTGCTTCGGTTGTGCCGTTAAAATTAGTTTGTGCTGCTTTGAGTTTTGAAATATTAAATAATATTTGTTAATGTCATGGAGTTCACCATTTCCCAATTTTGCTCCGAATCCAACCAAACTGTTCTACTTTTTTAGTGCTTCGTTTGTGCAGGTTTGTGCTGTTAAAATTAGCGTTTGTGCTACTTTGGTTTCGGAAATATAATGAATTTTAATTTCGACCGATGACGTCATCACAGCCGCCGCTGCTAAATAAAGCGCTACGTTTTTATTTCTTTGCTGGTGCTGAGCTCGATCCAAACCAAACCAGATTGGTCTACTTTTTAGTGCTTCGTTTATGCAGGTTTGTGCTCTATACTTTCAGGTGATCACGTGACCAACTAAATTGATTACGCATGTGCAACAAATTGCACCTGCTGCTTATTGTTTCACGCCGTTTTTGTTCCTGTACATTCTTGTCAGCAATTCAGTCTGGAACAAAGGTAAATCATATGTTATTGCCAACACTGAAAGGAATGTAAGTTTTAAAAAATATATATATTTCTACTGATAAATCTTGACATTACTATGAAGTTGTTTTTGTCATTTACCGAGCCTGTTTTCCCCCCTACAGGGTTATTAAATTATTTATATATTCATGCTTATTGGCAAAGATCTCTTGGGAAACATGGTTTCATAGTGTGTTTTTTTTTTCTTAGTTTCCACTGTTATAAGTATGCTTATTTTATACAGTGGCTTAGTTGCCACATGCTGGAAAGAAAAGTGATCATTCAACAGCAGCAGGCCATGAAGTCGGCACATGATGAAGGCAGTTTCACCACGAGTCCCATCTCATGCATCTCAGCTTCCTGACTGAGGGGGAGGCTGGAACAGTCTCCGTGCAGGATGGTTGGAGTCCTTCATGATATTCTTCATACCAATTTTGCTCCTTTTTATGATCAAGTAGTGTTTACATTGATGGTGTTACGAATGTCACTAGACTATGCTGCAGACCTAATTCAGTAAAAAGGGGTTGAGTCTTTCTGATAACCACCTTACCCGACTTTTGTTTTGTTTTTTCCCTTTACAAGCTGTTCAGCCTTTTTGTGATTCCTATTTCTCCTGATTGGTTATTATAGCTTTTAGTCTGATAACTTTTTATATGGTTTCAGTGATGTGCCAAATTTCCACTTTGTGGGATAATGTTATGCCTCTCTGATAGCATTTGCGCCACTGGAGCAGGTTTCCCCTGTATGAACGCCTTGGTGGAAGATGTGGCCAGATATATTGTTTGGTCTCACCACTTTTCTCAAGAAAACAGTTATGAATTTCGTATTTTTCTCTTATCATGCAAGTTCTGTTTTAGCCGCTGTTGTAAAATGTGTGTTCTTATATTGTTTTGTACTTCATTCCTTAATAATAAAGATGTTGAAATTTCTTTTCTCATTTAAAGAACTTTGCTTTAGATAGCAATGTCAACTAAGTCACCAATACATTTACCTTTCTCCGCAGTAATTTAAAATTATCCTCTCACAATTGGAGGGGAAAAAAACACCAGCTGGAGCCTATACACATACCTTGCTCAAAACCTCACGATCTGCAACCGTTATGATGTAATGCTTATAACTTCTATAACTATTTTACCTCTTACTTAAATTCTATTTTAAAATAACTGCTTTTTTTTGAAGGTGGGTTTTGATAATCCTATTCACATCGTTGACTTATTTTCCGCAGATTCTGCAGCAAACGGGTAAAAAAAAAGTTGTTGCCGATGATCTCGAAGGATGAATTTCAGGGGAACTGTATATCGCGCAACATGAGCAAATTAAGTTTCTGGGTAAGGAAAGGGTTCTATGTTTCTCCATTGGTTTGGTTCATTTCTTAAAACAGAAATTACATTCTTAAAACTAAGATCATTTGGCAAACCAGTCACCAACACAACAGCTTACTTAATTGAACATCATTGATCTCACAATGGAGAAATTCACTTCTGAATATTAACCCATCCCCTTGGGGGGCAGTGGGCTGCCACTGTGCGGCGCCCAGGGAGCAACCTGAGATTAAGGGTCTTGCGCAGGAACCGAGAGTGCAGGCTGGGGGGATCAAACCCAGTACTTGCAACTTTCTCAAAGCGCACTGCAATAACTACTAGGCCACCAATCCCCTAAAAAGCACTTGCGAAAGCATCGCCCCCAAAACTGTTCACGCATGCTTCAAAACTAAATTCCTTTCCTATATAAATAGTCAGAGCTAAAACATTTTCAAAGATCCTTCTAAATTGCTTTTGGCTCATTTCTTGAAACAGATGTTCTCATCTCTCTTGGTGCTTTTGCCAAAATAGCTCTGGATTGTACAGCACAACACCATGGTTCACCTGCAAAAGCCCAAATTTCCCCCAAAACAGTTTACCTATGTGTCAAAGCCAAATTCCTTTCTAACTGCACATACCGTTTGATTGGTATACTGAGGTGCATGAAACTCCCCATTGGTTAGTAATGTTTTGGTTTCACCTAATTGTCAATTACTGTCATGAATAATCTAATGTTCAAGAGACATATAAGGTATTCATGGTATTATGTACTTGACTAATTTTGACAATTCAGCAGACTATTGTGCATGTGATGACTTATACAATGAACTCCTGCTGACATATTTGGGAGAGAACATTAGATTGAGAATGAACTAATCAGTTTAGATTACCAAAATCTAGTAGATTTTGGTAATCAAAACTTTAGCAATTGGAAAATTGCTAAATATAGGCTAGCTGTGCTAACTGTAGGCTATGTATACTTACTATTTTGCAAAGATGCTCTGAGACACTTGAGACATGAAAAAAGACATTTGCAATTTGATGGAATGAATGAAAAATGCTAGTCTATTGTGAACAATTGCCATGTGGTTTGGAGCTGTGTGAATGTTATTTTGAGAATGTAATTTCTGTTTCAAGAAATGAGGCATCGAACAACCGCTGGCGAACAGCCATTAAGACAGATATGTAAGAGAATGAGGATGGTAAACATTTAATGCTGTAACTTTAAGTCACATTTCTTACAAAAATACAGTGTTTGTAAAAGCTCTACACCGACACAAAAATGAAACAATGAATCTTTTTCACTTTTATTGTGACATATAGAATGTACAATTCAACAAAAACAAACAAATCTATTAATGTGTTAAATATAAAAAGGCTGAATAAATAAATATATCCAAAATAATTATATATATATATATATATATATATATATATATATATATATTCTGTCCTGCAAGTACTATGAACTGGACGATATTGGCCCACCTCTGTTTAGTGAAAGCCATAATTTGCAGGGACAGTACAAAAAATAAGTATTGCACACATCAAACATTTTTCTCGTGAATATATTTCAAAAAATTTCTACTGACATGAAATTCCCACCAACCCCAACGATCCACACGTATAAAGCAGTTTATGAAAATTAGTCCACAGATGAAGTTATGTGTAAAAAGTCGGAAGATGCGGATTAGTATTGAACACACAAATGAAGAGTTTCCTTGGCTGAATCTTTGGGATTATTGTCTTTCTTGACGATCCACACTATTTTTATCTACAGATTCTTACTACAATAAGAATGTCCTGGTACATTTCTCCATTCGTCCTTGATTCAGTTGTGTAATACCTGACAGTACCATATTCTGTAAGATATCCCACATCATAATTTCCCCACCTGAAAACTTCACTTTTGGCATGATGGTTTTAGGGTGACGTGACAAACCAATCTTCAGTGGTGTGCAGTGGTACCAAAAATGTTAAGCTTTATGCTCATCTGATCAGGCTATAAAATATTTTACTGGCTGTTCCAAATCTTCCACTGCACACTTTAAACAAACTTCATCAATCTTTTTCTTTGGCAATGTTTGTTTTGCCCAGTTAGTGTGTATAAAGGCCATTCTAATTTAATATATTAGTTGTTGTTTTCATGGGAAAAACTATGCCAACTATTCCTACGTCTTTCTGAAGCTCTCTGTGAGAGCTCCTTGGCTCTTGGACAATTCTTTTGACTCATTTGTCAGAAATCTTGCAAGGGGCACCTGGCCATGGTTGGTTTATGGTGAAATGATGTGGACACTTCCTTCCCACTTCCAGATTATGGATCCTTCCTTTCCACTTCCGGTTTATGGCGCCGACAATCTTCACTGGAACATTAAAAAGTTTAGAAAGGGAGCTGTAAGTAATGCCATCACCATGTTTTGCAACAGAAAGACTTCTTGTGAATGATTTGTTGCTTTTACCAATTGTAACACTCTTTGCAATTCTTTGATAATGAGAAAACATTTTATAGTTCATCAGTCAATATTAAACCACCGGATACTGCATTTACACATACCAGCGGATGGCTTTCTAAACACTTTTTTTTCTGTGCCATTATTTTATTCACATGTTCAGTAATGACTTCCTGTGTCATTCCTCTTCATTAAACACAGTATTCATTTTCAGACTAAATTATTTTGATTTTTTTTTATGTGTGAATTATTTCGGAGTTTACACACTGCACATCTGGTGTGAATTTCAGAAAAATCTTAAGGGATTTATTGCTTATTTTACCTGCCGTACTTTGTTGAACCACCTTTTAATTCAGTTCGGATCTCTAGTCTTCTTTTGTTTTAGTCTGTATATGTTTAGTCCCATATGTTGGCTGAGCAATATTTGCCCTTTAAAAACTTAGTGTCAAAGCTCATTGATATTGATGATGAACCTTTTATGATTTCATCCACCTTGAGGAAAGGTTTGGTCCCATCTGAATAAAGGTAATACCAGACCATCATGCTAAAACTAGCATTTTTCACTGTGCATGTAGTGTTCTTTTGGTGATGTGCTGTGTTGTTTTCATTCCAAACCTATATAAATAAATATGGCCAACAGTTCAAACTGTGTTTCATCAGACCATAGCACATTCTTCAATAAGGTTTCAGGATATTTCCATCCAGCCTAGATGTTTTGTTTGGAAGAAAAGCCTTTGTCATGAAACCCTGCTCAGTCCAGACATATGGAGAATACAGGAGTTCGTTGTCACATGTAGACTACAATCAGTACCAACCAAAGGCTAAGCAGTCTCTTGGCATGCGGTCGTGTCTTTTTTAAACAATTATGGATACATATGGATTTTATTATAGCAGATATTTTTTCCCCCTCCTTTTCATTTCTCAAAAATAAATAATTTTAAAAACTTGCTTTTATTTCAAGTATTTTCTCTGAGAGTCAACCTGAATTCAAAGTGCAACTAAATACAAGCTGTAAAACATGCTTATAAAACAAGATGGCATCACTGCCGTTGTAAACATTAAAAATATAAAAAAATGTTTGCTGTTACACAATGAGCTAAGAGCAGGCCTCACTTCACTTGTGTAACTTCAAACTAACTAAATGATAAAATTAAAGTGTCTCCTCTTATAGTAAAACAAAGTTTCCTCTTTACAATATTTTAACAATATATTTTCCTACACATATATTCAGCATTGCATGCTACTCATGGGAGCCCAATGAGTGCATTCGCAAAATAAAATCCTGATTTTCCAATAATTAAATCTTAAGAAATAAATTAAATTTGAATAAATTGAAATTAATTGATTAAATCGATTTATCGTCCAGCCCTAAAAGAGCCCTTAACTTTGCTCAGATTTGTATTTGCTGGGTTGTTTATTTAATGTAAGCAAAATGAAAACTGTATGCAGAAATCCTAAAACTATGTTTTGTATTCTGCACACAATAATAATATACATTTGCTTGTGGACCACATTTTAGAGTAAAGTGTGTTTTCTGTTTTGTTACATTAGTTTGACAGCCTTGCATATACATTGGCTAAATAATATTCATACCCCTTGAGTGTTTTCACACATTTCACCCATTAGTGTCATGAGCATTAGGTGTTAGGTCTTGATTCTTATTTGTGTTTGCTTTCATCTATTGCCTGTTATTCATTATGTGCTATATTCTTGCCTTTTTAGTTACTCCTGTGTGCTTAGTTGTTTAGTTTACTCCTGCTGTCCATCCCCCGTGTATTTTAGCTTCTTTCTCTTAGGTAAGTGTTTGTCATTTCCTTGGATTTAGTGTTTCTGTGAATCTCTTTTCATATTCTCTGTGCTAATTATGCTGCATTCCAGTTGCAGTCGGAACTCGAAAATGCTGACTTTAGGAACGGCCTCTAAAGTCGGACTTCCCACTTGGAAAGTCAGAGAAATATTTTAAGGTTGATTATTGGATCCAATATGACAGCTCCTCACATCAACAGCTGTGCTGTGATAAAAATATGTTTCTTTTACAAGACACAGTTGTAAGAGTGTGTCTAAAACCAATACTACATGTAGCAGCGGCAACTTTGAACGGATTCAATTAAAAGTGGTGTTTGCATGTGGAAAGAACAGTTTTAAACGCCATTTGTAAGAGGTACTATGAACAAAACAGCAGCTTTCCTGACCATTGCAATATTGGAATCCCGACTTTTCCGACTGTGTCAAGGGTTAAGATTAGGTTAGGTTAACTTGAACACTGCTAACTCGGTTGTTATGCCATTTCCAGCTCCTAGTTCTGACATCCGAGGTAAATGGAACGCAGAAATATTCTCCCCTCCTCAGTCGTGGGGGTTCATGGCCGAGTGGTGAGAGCAGCGCGCTTGCACTCAGAGAAGGATGCAAGTACCCAGTGCGATCCCCAGTGCCGGCACTCTGGGTCCCTGAGCAAGACCCTTAACCCCAGATTGCTCCCCGGGCGCCGCACATGGCAGCCCACTGCTCCCCAAGGGATGGGTTAAATGCAGAAAGCAAATTTCATTGTAATGTATGTTTCAATGACAATAAAGACGAAATTACTATTACTACTCTTACCCAACGTTCTCGCCAGCGCATTTCAGTATAATGGACCATTACGTTGAAAGTTGTCACAGTTACGCCGATATTAGACCGTTACGCTTATTTTTTATGAGCATAACGGTCAGTGCGACATGGAACAGTGCGACATGTTTCAGAGCAACATAGAAAAGTCAGTAAAGCTCTTGAAAGTGAATCAGCACAGCTATAAACCTCCCAAACAACATCAACTGACGCTAGCTGTAATTAGCTCGACGAACAGCACTATGCAACGCTCTGCTGCGAGAATGCACTTAGAGAAGCAGCATATCGACACACCAGCACGCGCACCAGCACCCCCGCACACGCGCGCCCGGTCGCGTGCCTGCGTGCACACCCCGCCGTCAGTCTCCCACCGTTACTCTGAAAAAATCCTGGTGAGGTCCCTATTACTTTCTGCCAGCTGCACCACATTATCCTCTGACTACTGACACTATCCTCCACTTGTCTCACAGTATACATACATACTTCCCGGCTCTCACTGTTCCTAGCTGGATCCTCCTGTAGCCTTGCCCAAACTCTGATGCTGATGTGTTTCTCATCTTGTTCTCCTTCTGTTCCTTTGAGTTTCCTGTCCTTGTTTAGTAAAGTCCGTCCTGTTAATCTAGTGCTGCTGTCTGCACCTGGGTCCTGTTCCAAACTCACATGTCACGACAATTAGAGCCACGAACATCAATGCATTTTATTTGAATTTATGTTAAAAACAAACACAAAGAAGTGCATTATTGTGAAGTGTGGCAAAAAAGGATACATGGTTCTGAACATTTTTATACAAATAATCTAAAGACTGGTGTGCATTTATATTCAGCCTAATTTAGCCTATTTGCCATCAGAAGACACCTAGTTAGTAAATAGAGTTCATTCGTTTGTAATTTGATTTCAATATAAATCCAGCTGTTCTGTGAGAGCCTCAGTGGTTTGTTAGAGAACAGTGGTGAACAAACTGCGTCACGAAGACCAAGGAACGCCACAAACAGGTCCGGACGAAAGCTGTGGAGAAGTTTAAAGCAGAGTTATTCTAAAACAATATTCCAACATTTGAACATCTCAAAAGCCAATGCTCAATCCATCATTTGAAAATGGCAGTAGCAATTGAACTGACAGGCCAGGCAAGGATAGCCTTAATCAGATAAGCAGTCATGAGGTCCATGGTAACTGTAGAGGAGCTGCACAGACTACAGCTCAGGTGGAACAATTTACCAACCGGACAACAATAATTTGTTCATTCAACAAAACAGTTTTTTTTAATGGAAAAAAGCCTCAAAGAAAGATGTTGCAGAAAATACGACAATTAATTCTTGGACTTTAAAGTCTACAGACTTTAAAGCCTGACCAGCCTAACTGAGCTTGAGCTATGTGGCGAAGCAAAAGCATTTCATGTGTTCAATTAATCCTGTCAAAGTCTAAACCTGAATCCCATTGTGAATCTGTGGCAAGGTAATAACTAAGACTTGATATGTGACGTTCACAGACACTCTCTGTCCGGTCTGTTTGGGCCTGAGCTATTTTGTAAGAACAGGTAAAATGTTCAGTCTAAAATTGGCAAAGATAGCACAAAACGTAATCAGTTATAAAGGGGGGGGGGGGGGGGGATTGCTTTTACAAAATATTGAGTTAGAGGGACTGAATGCAAATGCATGCCACACCTTTCAGATTGTATTTGTAAAAAATATATATATTTGTATTGCTTTCCTTTCACATTGCAGGTAAACACTTTACATTTGTACACAATGTAAAATCCTGATAAGATACACTAAAGCTTGTGGTTGTATGTTGTGACCAAATGTGAAAAGATCCAAGGGGTATGAATACTTTTACACAGCACTGTAACAGATTAAAAATATTAAAAATATTACATATGACTGCCTTTTTTTACAAGTTGACAGTTTCCTGTGGTCCTACTTATTTGCTCTAACAAATGATCATAAAGCCTATTAAAGCTTGCTTTTAGAGTTATTTTCTTTCTCTGCGTAGCGGCACATTTTTCAGTCTCAGCACTGCCTGCTGGTTGACGTGCACCATCCTTAAGGCTTGCACATGTGTGAGCAAATGTGATGCCAACATGCATCATTTGTGGAAAGCAGATACTTAAAACCAAGGAGAAAAGAAATCATTCTGCACAGCCAATACTTCAGCTCCTTTATTTATCTTGTCAAAAAAAGAAAAATCTGTGTACTTTTATACTACGTCTTTCTCTGAAGAATGGACAAAAAACACTGAAGTCCCACTGACTATACACAAATATAAACCTTTCGGTATTTGGATCATGGGAATATTGTTTTCCTTACGTGAGTAAATTAAAGTAACGTTATTGGAAATATGCTGCCATGAGTTATTTCTGTTATTTTTGTTACTACCTATCCTTTGCATTGACACTGGTACCACACTTTTCCAATTATGGAAAACTGTTTAGCATTGTATACAGTGGTTGTTTAAAATATTTGTGATTAATTACATTTAATGTAATTATTTTCAGATAAATTCTTATTTTTTAAAGCTTTCTAGGGTGTTTGAACTGAGAAACAAATTTTCTATGACAGGACATCTCTCGTTTCTAAGCCTTGATCATAGAACTTATGTTCCTAGAGACATGCCCTTATTTGGGCAATGAGTCACTGAAACAGAGAGTTACCACTGAACAGGAAGTCTTGAGATTTCAAATTAATTAGTTTAATCATGAAGAAAATACTAAAACGTCTTTACGAGCTTGAGGCACTTTGAAATTTGAAAGGGGTGAAGGCAGGATTCCCTATTGCTCATTAATTTTAGCAACAGGGATAAAATGAAAATCTTAATCGACTGGAATATAGAATAAGAGTTTATTAAATGGCTAACAATGAGATTTCTACTATAGTCTGTACCTGTTCATTTTTAATGTTCCCAGCTGTAAATAACGCACAGTCTCTTCTCACAGGATATTACTGTTTAGTATCAAGAATTGTTGCAATTTGTATTTATTCACTGCTTTTATATGACAGGGGAAAGCTTTTTTGAAACGATGACACACAGATTAGGGCTTTGCGCACAGTGCCTGAAGAAAATCACTCTTTGCAAATGATTCCTAGAAAAGTTTTCACTGCTTATCTTGTCATAACTTAAATAGTTCTATTTAAATTGCTTCTATGTCCAAAAATATCTATCCAAAAGTAAAACATGCATATTTCTATCAACACTAGTCTATGTAAAAAAAAAAAAAAGATTCATAGTGCAATTCAAGTGCTTTACTTTCTGTTTTTCACTACAATCGGCAAATTTCAAAGCTCAGTTTTTCCAATTGAATTCCTTTTCAGTTTTCAGTGATGATAAATTTGATCAAAAGCTTGTAAAGAAATTTAGCTGGAATTAAAGATGCTAAGCTAAGCAGGCATGTGTTGTTAACTATAATCAACATCTACTACTATGGAAAAGTTTCATGATATTGAGTTAACTCTTTGTGTTCTTATTTATTATTTCCAAATACTAGACCTTTAAGGTTACTACGTCTTTAATTACTGTGCTTCAGATCTAAGTTGTTGCTGTCCGTAGTTACATCTCCTCATCCTTTACTGCTCTGGAGTTCAGGATGCTTTAGTTTGGATGTCAGTTCCCTAGAATAGATGAAGTTCTATATCCATACTGAGGTCTTTACATTTTTCACGATGGTCGCCGCCTTGTCTGTGGCCGATCTTGGCCTCGCTCCTTGCTTCTCTTGGACCATATTGACTCGATTTTGTTCCGCCACAGTGCCCCCAGACACGGGGCTGCTTGTTCTGGAGGTCTGCTGTGTGTTTTTGGTCTGATAGGTTTGAAAGGCCATGTCTAGCTGCTCCTGCGCTACCCTTAGGTGCCGGTGCAGACTTGCAAGGTCGGAGGGGATGTTCTCGTCGGGGCTGGTGCACTGCTGCTCCTGGGCCACGTTGGCCATGTTCTGCTCGTGGGGGATGAGGCTGTTGGGGATCCTGCTGGGTTTGTCTGTTTTCATCACAAGGTTGTACCCAGGGGGGGAGGCTGTGATGTTGCGTGAAAACGGATAGCCATAGGACGCGGGACGTCGGCCGCGGTTCCTCTTCATGTGAAGCGTGTCCCGAAATGTGCCGATCCCCAAGTGAAGCATCTCGCACACATTTAGCACGAGACAGAGACAGCTCACCACATACATAATGAGGAGGAAGATTGTTTTCTCAGTAGGTCTGGAGATAAAACAGTCCACTCTGTGTGGGCAGGGTACCCTGTTGCACACGTAGGACGGACTAACTCGAAATCCATACAGGAGATACTGTCCAGCCAGGAAAGCAATTTCAAAAATAGCCCGCGACATGAGCTGGAGAACATAGATTCTCATCAGGCCTTGTTGCAGGATTTTTCTGCGGCCATCGTGTTTTGGCGGGTCTTTGCTAGTGCCGCTCACAGGATGTGCCTTGGCCTCCTGGACCTCCAGTGCATCCTCATAGATCATGGGCTCAGCATCATCATCTTCCTCCTCCTCCAGCACCCCCTCAAGAGGTTGACTTTCTCTCCATCTTGTGTGAGGAGGCGGCCTCTTGCGGCCTCTTTGCTGCTTTCTGTGCTCATCCTCTGAAGATCGGGCTATCTTGTGGATGGCGTAGCCCATGTACATGATGGAGGGAGTGGAGATCATGATTATCTGGAAGACCCAGAACCGAACATGCGAGAGGGGGGCGAAGGCGTCGTAGCACACGTTGTCGCAGCCCGGCTGCTTGGTGTTGCAGGTGAATTTTGTCTGCTCGTCGGAGTAGATGGACTCACCTCCGACGGCTGTGAGTACGATGCGAAAGATGATGAGCACAGTGAGCCAAACTTTCCCCACAAATGTGGAGTGGTTGTGGATCTCTTCCAGAAGGCGTGTGAGAAAGCTCCAGCTCATGTTGCTCCTACAGGCTTTTAACTACAATCTGTAAAAAAAAAAGATAAAATTATAAATTTAACCTACATTTTGATAGCCACTGAACTCAGGATTTCTGCTCTAAATCACAGTTTTTTTTCTCAATGGGGAAAATTGTTTTCATTGTCAACTTTGACTATTATTTCTTCAACTAAAGAAATGTAAAGAATTTTGAAAAAACCTCCATCATAGCTTTACAAAATACAACAAATTAGAGATTGGGGTGATTTGATCCAACGTCAGTTACTGATGCTATTTTAAGATTTGATGTTCGGCTCTTGCCACCAAATGAACCACTAATCCAGATGGCAAGCTCATGTATTGATGTCTGCCAGAGCTATTTTTGTTTGATCTGTGTCAAAATCGTTCAAATTTTAAAAGAATAAAAGGTCAGAAAAAAGGACAGAAAAAAAACCCCAAAAATAAATGATTAAAGAGCATATTACAAAAATGTTATTATACTTAACATTTTAACTAAAATAAAGGTGAGTTTCTAGGAGCCATATGGTAATTCTTCTTCATAATTTATGAAATTACTTGTCTACATTGCAAAATAAACCAATATGCAATGGTTTAAGTGTGTGGTCATGAAAAGTTATGTTTATAGCAACAAAGTAAGAGTTAGAAGTGCAGAAATGACATTGTATAAAATGGGGTTGCAAATTGGCAATGGAGCAAACAAGACCCAGGGCCCTTTATTTTATTCTTGAAAGTCATGGTTGCAGTCAAAAACCTGCTGGGCACTTAAATAATAAAATATAAATGATAATTTCATAAACTGAATATTAAAATATGTATAATATTTCTCTGTGGTTGTATTTCTTTAAATTTACCAAAAAATAATTAAACACATGTTTGCTTGTTACAAAGGCCAGCTCCCAATGAACACTCTTTGGCCTACAGAGTGCTTCGCATCACCTTTGGAGATATTACAGCATTGAAAGGGAGAAATTATAAACTTGCCTTTTATTGTGTTTTCGCAGACATTTTGAGTAGTGGAAGTTCTAAAGCCTTTCGACCAACGTTATTAAGAGCCACTTTGAAGGACCTGAAGAACCAAGTACGGCTCCAGAGCCGTAGGCGGCAGATACCTGGTTTACGATGTCACTATATTCACCTTAGAAAGCAAAGATATTTACTTTTGCATCAAAGAAGGCTAAACCAGCCAGCATTCACGTTTGATTTTTACATGATACTAGTTGATTTGCATCAATTAATACATCATTTCAAGTTCTTTCAGCCCTAATGGAGTGCAGACTCTTAGAAAATGTGTCCTTCTTATAGAAAAGAAGGATTTTATTCACAGTCATTCTTTATCTGCAACACATTAAAATATTTGTTTTTTATTTTAACCATTAAAACAAAGATAACTATGAATTAAAACACTTTCTGTTGTTTTTTTGCGCTTATTTCAATCACATCCCAAACAAAATCTCAAACATATGGCTTACTTTAGTTTTTACCACGGTGGGATTTTGAAGGAAATTACACAAAATAGCAAAGAAAAGTTTTAAAGGAAATTAAAATCAAGCACACCACTTAGAAGTCATTGTCACGAATGAATCAGAGTCAAGAACACCACACAAATGTACAAAACACCGATAATAAAATGGTAACCATGTGGAAACCATTCTTGAATCAAAGTATGATCCGGTCATTGTGCTTTGGCACAACGTGCTGCTAGTTATGCACAAGAGAGAGAAAAAAGATGACATAAGATCACACAGGGTCATATTCTCCCTACAGCCACGCAGACGCTGTGAGGCAATCAGAGCTGTGAAGAGGAGACAGCTTAGCGCTTTCATTCACTCTGCAACTCTCTTCTTTTGAACTACAGAGTCCACGTTGATCTCATGACTGACACTGTTACTGTACTGCCTGTTGCGGGATGTGCCATCTACCCAGCCATGTGAATGAACAGTGGAGGCTTGTTGCTCCACCACAAGACCTCCCCTCCTCTTCCAGCACTCCCAGTGCAGGAGAGGGGTACGTGTAGATGGAGCCAGATTGCAATGCTGGCAGCTTTTTTCTGCCCCAGAATGGCACTACGGCAGCACGGTTTTGCCAAAATACTTACATTTTGATTTACCTCAGGGTTTTTGTCATACCATCAACCAGCCTCAAAGAAATGGTTGATGAAGTACAAACAACAGTAAAGGCATTTTACTGTTTACCGCCAACCCTCCACTGCTTTATCAATGTCTCTAAATATAGATCTTTTATTTGTTCTTTTGATCAAAATTTCATTTATTCCTGTATTTTAGCAAACATTCATAATTTATAATCAACATTATAATAAGAGAGAATATAAGTAAAATAAATTAATGAATAACATTACTGCCCACTTTACAGTCAATTTCCACATATTAATATATTTTTTTATTAATTTGTTAATCAAATTGATTAACTGTAATGCTGCTTGGTATTGTTTTTTTTCTTTTTGTCTAAATGTAGGTATTTTTATATTATAATCCTATATTTTGTTTTAGGGTGACTTTCTTTAAACACCTAACCACTAACTAACGCCAGAAAAATGCATTTTGACCAGTTACCTTGTATTTACAGTGAGGTCTTTTATTGCGCACTGTTTCTGTGCTCTGCTAGATAAAACTTTAAACATAGAAACAGTCAATACAGTTCACAGGGTTTAGCAAGAATCTATAAGTGTGAAGATAGCAAGTAAAAAATCCATGGAAAGAAAGCACAAAAAAATACATGCCCATAGAAACACATGTAAATGTCAGCTTTAAATAAAATGTAAGAATGAAATAAAAGCCTGTTTTATCTATTGCATCTTTTAGTAGACTTGTTGAAATGTTTCTAAAGTTATTTTTTAAATGTATTTCTATTTAAAGTATCACACTAAATTAAATGTATTGAACATTTTAGGATTACTTAAAATATATTATAAAAAATTAAATGGAAAGGTTGAGGCATAAACTTCCATAAAAATAGTTAAAGGCAAAAATAAGAAATCTGACATTGTAATAATATTAATGCTTTTTAAAGTTGAACACATTTTTATATGCCGATATTATGATCTGTGACCTGAATGATCATATTTGAATCAGAAATAACAGCCACGAGAATTTAGATATGTAAATCTGGACCTTCTAGAAGAGGAGATATCTTCTCTACATGGTTTAGAAGTTGCATAATTAATCCAGATATATTTTACATCCTTAAAACCCTCATTGTGTATCAGAATTTAAATGAAACACTTAAGGTTTGTTCAAACTTCTCTGCATATTTCATCGATCCCATGCAATCATTCAGTATAATAGCAGAAGAAATACATGTGTCAATATAGAAGCGTTGACAATCTGTTAACGGTAATTCTACAGGGAAACACAATGTAACTAAAATAACTCACCTGTAAAAGTTGCACATGGATTTTCCATTTTGGAGTCCTCCTTTTCCCTTCCTATTTATTTCTGCACAGCCTGAGCCACCTTCCATCCTAATGCATTTGCTTTTTGTTGTCTCACTAGCATCCAGATTTACTAAAAATTAAACAAGAGATCTAATTTACTAAACAAGAAAGTCTTTCTAATCCTGTTATCCTACTCTGTGAAGAAGTGAGGTCTCGCCGCAGTGGATGGATGCCTCACATGCTGGCTTGTGTCTGGTTTCTATTACACCAACCTTCTGCCCAAGAAGGAAGTAAAAAAAAACAGAGATGCAAAAAAAAAAAAAAAGAAAAAAAAGAAATCCTCCTCTGGCAAGTGACCCTCATCCAAGGGTTCAGACTTGAGGATATTGTACTGCAGATTGAAATGAACACCCAGCTAAGGAAACATGTTATTTCTAACACAGTCCAACCCCCCTCAACATTCATGAGCAACATTTGTAACAGATGATGAGTTTCTCTCTCTCTCTCTCGCTCTCTCTCTTTTTTTCTCTTACTTTATCCTCTCTGTGCTTCTGTTCTTTTTCTTTTCTGTGTCTTAGTTTAATGTTATCGTCCTCCTAAAAATTTATAAACAACAATAGCTCTCTGGGAAAAGGGATATGTACTTTTAAGACCTCACAAACGGTTCCTTAGATACGTTAGCGTCAATTTATATATGCTTTAGTCACAAAGCGTGCACGATCAGCTGCCACAGATGGACATTTGCAACCTCTTCGTTATCTGTCGATTATATAAGAGTTTACACTGGGTGACGGTTATGAAGAAACAACTTTAGGGAGACAAAGACGGGGACTTTGAGGACAGAAGTGTCACCCAGACATAAGCCACCTTGCCTCGGCGCAGATCAGCTAAAATGTAACCAGCAGGTACGCTCAGTCATGTCAAGTGTCATAATATTTGGATCTTTCATCCCCGCAGATAGCCAGATAACAGAAAGAGAATCGTGTTCTGCATTCCCGCAACACGTCCTTTCCAACTTCGGGTTTACACTTTTAGCTGTCACCTTGCTCTGCTGCAGCACAATTCCCTAAAATATGATATATATATATATATATATATATATATATATATATATATATATATATATATAGAGTGAGTTTTTATTTTAGTCAGTAACAGCACACCAAAGGGCAGAAGAGGGGGGAATGATTGATGGGAAATTAAAACTGGAAGGTAATTCCCCCATGACTTTATTCTTTGAGCCAAAACTCGCTGCCAGATTTTGGAAAGTGAAATTATTTTTGAACATAGGACAGATAGATGGCTTCGTGTCTGGTTTGCATTAATGACACAAGCCTGGTCATTGTCACCGTGATTGTTTTACAATGTTGCTTTCACGTGGCCTCTTGGTGAGCTTTTTACTCTGATATTTATGTGGTTATAAAGCAAAAGAATAATGCCCAACAATTCTGCTTTGCATCTACTTTCCATCAATAAGACTGTAACTCAAACAGTTACAAAATTTGTTACGGTGCCTTGTAGAAGTATGTAGTCGTGACCCTTGAGCCCTTTCATGTTTTGTCACATTACACCACCTACTTCAATGTTATTGGGATGTTATTTTATAAGTCAACATAAAGAGGACCACCATAGGGTTGTGAAAGTTAATGATTAAAGGACCACATTTCTGCACCCTTTGGCCAGTATTTTGTAGAACCACCTTTCATTTGGGGTCTGTTTCTATCAGCTTCACAGACCTTAAGACTGAAATGTTTCTACTCTTCTTTGCAAAATAGCTTAAGCTCAGTCAAATTAGAGAGAGTCATTAACAGAGTTTCTGTTAACGACTTTTAAGTTTGAACACAAATTCTTAATTGGATACGGGTTGGGACTTGGCCTGGGTCATTGCTGCACAAACATGTGCGCTCATTCGATCTATTACTTTGTAACTTGTTGAATGTTTAGGGTCGATATCCTCCTGCAACGTTAACCTCCACTCCAACATAAAGTCTTTTGAAGTCCCTGAAGCAGGTATCTTAAACACCAGTCCCTCGTAGGCCAGAGTTCTGCTACTTTTAGATGAGTATCTGTTTGAACACACCTGAATGAAAATAGAATTGGTCATTAGAAGAACTCAGAACTTGACTGCATGCAGCAAATAAGCTAATTGGCATCAACAGCTTGGCTGTTGATGTCTGCAACTCCTCCAGAGTTACTATGATGATCTTAGCTTCTTCCAGGATTTATAATCATTGCCTTGCCGCAGAAGCCTTCGAAGAACAGTGACATTTATACAGTGATTAAATTCCACTGAGGTCGATTATAGTTACCATTCCTGCTTAATAAAGTTAAAACCATCTATAACTTTCCTTCCACTTTACAGTTATATGCCTTGTTTAGATGTATCACATAAAATACAAGTAAAATGTATTGAAGTGTCTATTTCTAATGTGAATAGGTTAACTGGTGTGAATATTTTTACAAGGCACTGCATATCTATATACTACAAATACAGAGAGGAAGCTGCACTTGACAGCGAATATTATTACTTGTCTTTGCATCAAAATCTTCTTCTGTTTGAGTGGATTTTGAAGTAAATAGAGTCCCTAGAGCTAGTCATCTGGGCCTGCAGAACCCTTTGACCAGGGGCCTCACCCCCAAGGCTAGCCCCTTCGTCTGAGAGAAGAGATGCAGTAAGAAAGGGAGAAAGGGAATGCTGCTGGAGTGACCACAGCCATTGGAGTTTTGACATGTGTTAACCCCGAGGGACCAACAACAAGCACGTGTTTTTTTTAGTCCCAATGCATTCGGCTCCCTTCAGAAATGATCCAAAAGACGAAAATGGCTTTGTGAGGATGTTTAGGAAGTGGAGATTTATGTTTTTCTACACAATTTTGAGTTTATAATCCTTGACAGTTATAAAACTTGCTCTTCGCATTTGTGAATCTCAGTTAGCACATCGACATGCCAAGATAAATCACGTTTCGTCACAATTTAAGTCATTTCACAGCATGCAGTGATGGACAAGTACAGAATCTGACTGGAACCATGTGCTGGTTATTTTGCTTTTGAGTTACCACATAAATAAAATGTCAAAAGAACATCTTAATACAGTAGACATGGATATATGACCCTTAAAAGGATCAGGCCTGTTACACTTTTTTAAGCACACTGATATTGATAGCACATCAAAGAGGTTAAAGCTGTCTTTAAACACCTGCAGGATACAGAAACCACTTTTCAACAATTTATGCTTCATGCCTGCCCCTCAAGCAAAGTTTCCATGACTAGATATAAGAAGTCGATGCTGTCTTTTGTCTAAATAAGAAACGTGAAAAGAAAACATCCAGGCCTGGCTAAAATCTCCCACAGGATATGTCCTGGTCTGATAAAACCAAAGTCTAAGCCACAATTTTTAAAAGATAAGTTAAGCACAAATAAGTCACTGCACATCACCAAGGGAACAGCATACAGTGAATAAGAGAGGTGGCAGCATCACATTCTGGGTTCACTTTTATTCATGTAGAACTGAGTTTTAGGAAAGGTGGAGGAAATCACAAACACAACACTTCCAAGCACTAGTCAATTTTGTTTCAGAAAGCAGCATATAAAGAGGGATTTTCTTTTTCATTATCATAGTAAGACCAAGCATGCATCCAAAACAACAAGGGTCACTTTATCAAAAGAAACATAAGCTTCTGGCAAAGTTTTGCCAGAATTCAGAATTAAATCTGACGGGAATCTGTAAAGGTCTCCTGAAGAGGATTGGAACAAGGGATGTTCTCTCTGTCAGACAGATTTGGAGAAGTTTGGCAAGGCAGAGAAGCTGCATATTGCCAAGTTTGGATGCATTCCTACCATAGAAGACTAAATGCTGAAATCAAGACAGCACATTAAACAAGCCATTGCAGATTTTGTACTTTTGCTTTTTAACACATTTGTTTGATTTTGCAACTGAATTGAGCAGGTTATGTGTCATGCTGAAGGTGGAAAAGTTAAAGATTAGGCTTGAGCTTTTTTTTCATGTTACAAAATTCTGACATTTTAACAAGGGTGTGTAGACTTTTTATATGTATTTCCTTTGGGTTTACTATATGTCAGCCATTTAAGGTTTTCAGCAATTTTTCTGGAAGTTTCCCCAAGTCCCTCTTTGAACCGTCTTACGTGCTCTTCCGCTTTTCAGGGGGATTGCATGAAAAAATCTCCCAAATTCACTCTGGTCTTATTTCTTTCTATGGAGGCCTTCCTCTTCTTCTCATATACCTATATGAGGTTTCCTTGTTATGACTCTCTGCTAATTTCACACTATACATTGAGAGCAGCGAGGTACAATGAACAGCTAACACAAAGCTAACCGGATACATAAATGCTTGAAGTGCACATGTGCAGCCAGCAAGCGGAAACTAACCAGGAACGTGCACCTACACAGACATATTATGAGCACATCAGAATGATTGGCATGTAGGACAACCAATAGATAAGGTGATACCCCCGGAACTTGAGGGACAGAGGAAGGTGAGAGCTGGACCAAAACTCTGTTCAATCCCTGCCATTCGGACCGAATGACAGGATTGGTCAGACATTTTACAGACATGTAGCTCTCAAAGAAATCACATTTTTTAAACTCCTTTTTGTGAATACATAATGTATTGACTACTGTCAAGATGGGAGGACCATTTCACCCATTACAACAAAAAGTGTTTCTGAACAGTATTAATAACTATAGCTTTAAGTGTTGTTATTATT
This sequence comes from Fundulus diaphanus, assembly GCA_037039145.1. NCBI lineage: Eukaryota > Metazoa > Chordata > Actinopteri > Cyprinodontiformes > Fundulidae > Fundulus > Fundulus diaphanus. The sequence continues at coordinate 25,583,918 of CM073133.1, read as the reverse complement.
ATGAAACTTTGAGACTGCTTTAAATCAGCAATACGATTCAAAGATTCTGTATTGTCACCGCGTGGTAGCGTGGCGAAATTTCTTTTTGGCCACTCCGGTTAAGAGTACACATAGTAAAGACAACCAAACAGGCAGGCAGTGAGCAAGGGTTACAGCTTTGTTTTTCTTTTTTTTTCTTCATTATAGCGTTCAAAAGATTAAAAAGGATGAACATTTAAAAGTTTGTATGAACTAGTTGTCCTTCATGAGTCACAGATAAATAATGAGGTAGTAAGGCGCTTTTTTGCAATGATGATTTGAGGCAAAACTTCATAGAAATAACTAAAAAATAGTGATGTGAAGAACTACAGGCATCTTTATAGATGGAATATGTTATGATGTCACACAACATTTAGTATCTGTGTTGTTCTCCAGTCTCTTGTATACAAGGGAGAACTGGGAGAGCATGCATGTATGTCTATGTGAACAGCTGCCTCTCAGGGCTTATTATTGTGCTTCATTTAAGATAAACTACCTTTTCTGTACTTAGGTTATTGGGTGGCTTAACTGAAGCAAGCAGAGATGTGGCATTGGTGATTTATCTAAAATATAACATTTGGTATTTTTTCCAACAAACTATGCATATTTCTGGGTGCATTCTTTAACATTCATTCATTGTTGTTTTTTAGGGTCAAAATTGTTTAATACTTTGAGTGCCTGTGAAAATCTGTTCTACAGCCACATGTTATAATAAAGTGGGGCTTGAGAACACTCTAAAATTTGGTAATAAGAAAAAAAAAAATAACAGTTTGTTTTCCTGAAAGAAATTCATATATGTCTGGTAATAGTAAAAAAATATATTAAACAAATGTCAAAGCGCATCACACCACCCCAGCAAATGTTTAACTTAAAAAAAATAGATATGTCCCTTTGTCCTCGGACGAGTCAGGCTGCTTTAGCTTTGGGAAACTGTTGTTGGTGCTGATAAATATTGATTGGCCAGCCTGTAGCCAGGAAAATATAACAGTGTTCCCCTGCAAGACATCATTTGACATTGCTCTTGTTACAAGGACTGTCATCATGTGATAGCCAAAAATGATGGTTAATATTCATAAGGTTAGTGTTGCTTTTAATAATACATTACAATATATTTCCTTTTAACATTAAATGTACACAGATTTTATTTTTCGTTGTTTTTGGGTAGATGACATGACAAAATGTTATGAGATAGAGCATGTAATTCTTTTTGCAATGGCTTTATTTCCATACAGCCTTGCCCTGAGAGGTTTCTGTGAGCTGCGAGGTGAAGGGATGCAGCACTGCAGAGTGAACATCTAGACAACTCTCCTTGGCCACCACCAATGTCATCCCAAGAGTTTCATCCACATGTATTTACAGAACAAATTTGATGTGAGCAGACTGGGGGCTGTGGAGGTCCATGTTTATGTAACAAATCAAGCTCCAGCCTGTGATTCGGATGCCCCCCCCCCCCCCCCCCCCCTTCACCCTCCGTTCCTCTACCCCTCACAGTAAAGAGTGACATAAGACACCAAAGCAAAAAGAAAGAAAGAAAGAAAAAATCAACTTAGTGCTTGGACTCCTCCTCTCTCATCCTCTCCCAATGCTATCATTAAAGCACCCTCACCAGGCTGTGAGGGACTATCCCACAGGCAGCCTGTGAGTGGTGGCAGTCCCATCGCATTTGTTCACTTTTTTTTTTTTTCCCTCCCAGTTTCTCAGCCGAGCCTCTCCTACCCTGAGGCCCAGTGCGTCCCGTGCCAGTTTAGCTAAGGCTGGACAACGCTGAAGCAACTAAGATGAAAAGCCTTGAGGAGGATGTCAACAACTTTCTTCAGCCTGGGCCTCCCACATTTCAATGAGGCAGCTCGCTTTGAGTGGAAACTACAGAGTGGTCAGAAGGCAAGCGAAAATCTAATGGCATCTTAGGAGAAATCAATAGCAAAATGAAGACTAAATCATATTACTTAGAAATGACTTGTTATAAAGCACAATTTAGTTGTTTTTAGAAACTTTTTTTATTGCATGAATTTAGCAGTTTCAAATAATTTGTATACATGCTGCTGAGGTTTTCCTTCAAGGCGTCAGAGTCCACCTTCTAAAATGTGATCTGAGTGTGCAAAACATCAACGCTTTGTTTGCAGAATTGCAGCGCTTTAGTCTTTGACATCGTCTTGTCTTAACTGACCATGCCAATGATGGAGTTGAGGCAAGGCCAAAGGCACGACAGACCAAGTCAGGGTCATTCAAACCATCAGTGATGCATTATTGTAGCTCCTCCTCAGTGCTGTTGCCTTCCTCTATCACTCAGTGAACTCCAGACACTGATAACACTGCTGGCAACGCTGCAGGATTCCCTCCGATTGCAGCAACACAGCTTCTTTTTTTGGTGCACTCTGGTGCAAAAGAACTCAGATCAAAACTCAGCATACACTAAATGCTGTGTTGCGCATCAGTTAATGCATTTTATGTTTATAAATAAGATGATAAGAGAAGGCAATCTCCTGAGAAAAATATTGACCTTCAAGCTCAAGGCTTTGTGATACCATACAATAAAAGATTATTATTCAGGTTAAAGCTGACCGCTGCCTAATTTTAGCCTGCCACTTAATGTTTGACATGCAGAGTAACTACTTTAGAACCTCCAGTAATCTCAACGTGCAGGTTTTTGGACAGTGGAAACAAACCAGAATAACTTGGAGAAAAACCCAGTCATGCATAGGAGAGAACATGCTGTGAGGTAATAATGTAAATGACTTCAACCCACGGAGCTCTGTTGCACTTTTTTATATATCTTTTTTTCCTATCAGACATCTCTAGCCACCAGATGGCAATGTTTTACCCAACAAATTCAGAATATCTCTGTTAACTTACTTTTTTGCAGCAAAGCGCTCTTACCTTCTTTCTTAGGACTAGGATGGCCATTTAGTCACATGTAGAAAACATTTGGAAATTTAGGTTTTGAAAACCTAACCTTGAGACAGTAAAAAGCTAAATCCAGGCAGGACTATGTGGCAACACTTGAAAATTGGTGTTCGGAAAAATTCTTCATCCAATTTGACTGAACTTGAGGTATTTTCCAAAGAAGAAAGGGGAAATATTCCTCCATCGTTTGTTTGTTTTTTACAAAGTACTGAGTCAGTAGGGCCCATTGCAAATGCAAAACAAATATGTTTATTTGTGAAAAGGTTCACTTTCAGTTTAGAGTTTTGGAGTGACAAAATGTAAACAAGTTCGAGCTGCTTAATACTTTTGCAAATTACTGTACTGCTAAAATGATCTGTTTCTGCAATGAGCAAGTCCGTCCGTCTTCTTCCGCTTATCCGGGGTCGGGTCGCGGGGGTAGCAGCTTCAGTAGGGAGGCCCAGACGTCCCTCTCCCCGGCCTCTTGGGCCAGCTCCTCAGGAGGAATCCCAAGGCGTTCCCAGGCCAGCCGGGAGACATAGTCCCTCCAGCGTGTCCTGGGTCTTCCCCTGGGCCTCCTCCCGGTGGGACATGCCCGGAACACCTCACCAGGGAGGCGTCCAGGAGGCATCCTGACCAGATGCCCGAGCCACCTCAACTGGCTCCTCTCGACGTGGAGGAGCAACGGCTCTACTCTGAGTCCTCCCCGGATGACTGAGCTCCTCACCCTATCTCTAAGGGAGAGATCAGACACACTACAGAGAAAACTCATTTCAGCCGCTTGTATCCGGGATCTCGTTCTTTCGGTCATGACCCAAAGCTCGTGACCATAGATGAGGGTAGGAACGTAGATCGACCGGTAAATCGAGAGCTTCGCCTTTTGGCTCAGCTCTCTCTTCACCACAACGGATCGGTACAGCGCCCGCTTCACAGCAGACGCTGCACCAATCCGCCTGTCGATCTCCCGCTCCATCCTCCCCTCATTCGTGAACAAGACGAATGAGCAAGTATTCATTAATTTTTGCTAACAATGACGGTCCTTCAAGCTATAGTTGGTAATTGTGTTCAGAAACACTTTTTATTATACTGGGTAAAATCGTCCTTCCATCCTGAAAGTAGTCAATACATTATGTATTCATAAAAAGGAGTTTAAAAAATCAATCTCTGTGGGAGCTGCAGGCCTGTAAAAAAATCTAACCAATCACCGAAGAGCAGTGATTTGTCATAGTTTGGTTCCTCCTCTCACCCCTCCTCTGTTCCTCAAGTTCTGGGGGCATCACTTATCTATTGGTTGTCCCACATGCCAATCATTGTGACCTGCTCAGGTAACACCCGTGTTCGTGCTCTTCCTTTGTTATGTTCTGCTTGCAAACTGCACATGCGCACTTCTAGTGTTTATGTATCCGGTTAGCTTCCGTGTTAGCCGTTCATTGTAGCTCCGCTTATCTCAAAGGATACTTTGAACATGGCTGAGAGTCGCAAAAAGCAAACCGTGTTCATGTTTATGAGAAGAAGAGGAAGGCCTCAGTAGAAAGAAATAAGGCCAGAGTGGATTTGGGAGATTTTTTTTTCACCCCTGAAGAGCAGAAGAGCGAGGTACGATGCACATGAGCATGCGCAGTTATTCAAAAGGCATTCTGGGAAAATTCTGGAAAAATCGCAGACCTTAGCTTAAAGTAAATAATTACAATTTTGGCTATTGAGGTTTTCCGTCCAATATACATGCATCTAAACAAATAAAATAAGAAACCTTTGGTCACATCACAACAAGTTTTTTACAGGACTCCCTCTGAACAATCATTCCATTACAAAGAAAAAGCTAAAGGAACAACAGTGATGCGTTACTGAACATCCTCATTTCTCACAGATGCCTTTCACTGCTGTTTTCCTGCTCCATCTGAATGATTGAATAGCTTAAAGTGCTGCTCCAAAATTCCCTTTGTCAGCAGCAATCATTCCCCATACTTCCCAAAACAGACAAACACAAAAAACTGGCAAGTCTAAAAAGTGGAGTCCTTGTATTAGTTTAATCCTAAACGTTTGTCCACTAGATGACAGTGTCATGATTTGTGCTGAGACTCAGATTCAGGCAGCAATTACAGACCAGTGTGGGTTCAAAAGGGATTTATTGAAAAACAATAATAAGCGGGTGATCACAGGGGAAGGAAGTCCAGTTCCGCACTAGGAGAGGGAAGAGTTGTTAGTGCACAGCAGGATCGGATGACAGGTGGTTCAGGTGTGGCTGCTTACGGTTTCGGTAGTGAGAAAAACGTTGGAGGGTAGACAGACAGGTGACGGGTCAGAGGAGCCTTCAGATAAACATCAGCGAGCGGGGCAGATGGAGGAGGGAAGACGGAGCAATCCGCTTGTTCCAGCGTGCACAGCTGGGGATCCGACCTGCCTGTCACACCCTGAGGAAGGAGGAGGTGGAACATGACAGTACCCCCCCCCCCCCGCCCCCTTAATGGACGCCTCCTGGCGGACGTGCAGAAGAGGCATCACACCGCTCAAAAGCCGTGATGAGGGAAGGGTCAAGAATAAAGGACCAGGGAACCCAGGAGCGGTCCTCAGGGCCATACCCTTCCCAATCGACCAGGTAAAGGGCTGGAAAGGACAGGTCTTATCTGAGAAACATGGAAGACTGGGTGGACTCTAATATGGGTAGGCAGCTTAAGGCGCACAGAGGAGGGACTGATGACAGAGTTAACAATATAAGGACCCAAGAATCTGGGGGCAAGCTTTCTAGAGAAGTCCTTGAGAGGAAAGTTCCTGGACGACACCAAACCCTTTGCCCAGGCACATAAGTGGGAGCCGGAGTTCGTTTGCGATCAGCGAGTCTCTTGTTTTGAAACAAAGTGCGTTGGAGCGCTTCTTTAGTCTGGTTCCAGATTCTGTAACAGGAGCGAAGGTGAGACTTGACAGAAGGAAAGACTGGATTGGGGAAAGACGATGGTAGGAGTGTGGGCTGGTAACCCAGTGACGCTTCAAAGGGGGAAAGACCTGATGCTGCAGAGATATGGCAGTTATGAAAATATTCTATCCAAGGAAGATGGGTGCTCCAGGAAGTGGGGTTTGAGGCACAAACACAGCGAAGGGCGTTAGCTAATTCTTGATTCAAACGCTCACACTGACCATTAGTTCGGGGGTGAAAACCGGAAGACAGGCGGGACGTAGCTCCAAGAGCTAAACAAAAGTCTCTCCAGACCCGGGAAATGAATTGTGGACCCCTGTCTGAGATTATTTCTGACGGGATGCCATGAAGTCGGAAGACATGATGGAACATTAGCTTCGCCGTTTCAGCGGCAGAGGGAAGCTTGGAGAGGGCAACCAGATGACAGGCCTTGGAAAACCGATCAATAATAGTGAGAATAGCGTACCGCGAGCGAGCTATTTTAAGAAACGTAACGTCACGATGACGTCACATCACGTGGTACGCGGTAGGACAAGCTTGCATAGTCCGCCGCTGTTTCGCTGTAAAAGAGACGTGCGTTAGCCTTGGTTTTACTCGTTTAAACGACTGCTTTTTCCAAAATCTAAGACCATGGTTATTAAACATTGTTGCTATGGAACGTGCAACAGCGACTCGAGGTACGCTGATCGGCCGCATATGAAGGATGTTTTCTTCATTACTTTCCCGAAATTCAAGAGTGCCAAGGAGAAATCTGTGCGCTGGGTACACTGGTGCGGTCGGCCTACATATGAAGCAAGCATTTTGTCGGAGGAAAGGGCCCAACCGAAGAACATCCTGACCCAATTCCAGCGACATCAAGTAGTGAACAGGTAAGAGTATTTTGGTGGCCGACATGTTAATAATGAAGCGCCTGCTACCATGATAGCATGTAGGCTATCATGGTAAAAAAAACAAAGCTTACCGTTCGATCAACTCGGCCCGTTTTCCGGTCTTTTTGAGCCCTCGACACTCAAGCCATCGTTTGAGCTGAAGGTTGGTGTGTTCTTCGACTGTGCGACCAGTAAACCGTGCGTCTGGGACATCGTCTTGGGAAAGTTTAATGGCTGCAAAGTCGGTCATATCGCTGGTTCTGTTGCTGGTTGCTACGTGCGTTCTCTATCGGTTTGTCCTACCTAAGCGGCAAAGGGGGCGTTGCTCTTGAGACGGTGATGTCACGTGCGCGGTACGCTATTGTAGTTTTACTCTTGGAAGGTGGGAAGCCTGTAACAAAATCCAAGGCTATATGGGACCAAGGTCGACTAGGGACAGAGAGAGGTTGGAGGAGCCCAGAGGGAGGTTTGTGATAGTTCTTACTACGAACACGTGTCGGGCAAGCTGCTACGTACTCTGCCACATCTTTGTTCATAGACGGCCACCAGAAGTAACGTCGCAAAAGCCCAATAGTACGACTGACTCCTGGGTGGCAGGAGAACTTTGAGGAATGCGCCCAATGTATGGCTGCAGACCGAGTGGAAGAGGGAACGTAAAGACGGTTGGGGGTACCCAACCCAGGATCTGGTTCGCTAAGCAGGGCCCTTTGAACGGTTCCTTCTAGGTCCCAGGAGAGGCCTCCTATAGAGCAGGAAGTGGGAAGAATGGGCTCAGGGGAATCAACTAAATCATCGGAGGCATATTGTCGGGACAGGGCATCAGGTTTTATATTCTTGGAACCTGGCCGATAAGTAGTAGCTAAATTAAAACGAGAAGAATAAGGACCACCGATATTGTCTAGGGTTGAGCCGTTTGGCGCCCTGGAGGTAAGCCAGGTTTTTGTGGTCAGTCCAAATGACGACAGGGAGTTCTGTGCCCTCTAGCCAATGTCTCCACTGTTCCAGGGCGAGTTTAATGGCCAACAGTTCCCGGTCACCGATATTGTAATTTCTTTCAGGGGTAGTGAACCTCTTGGAAAAAAATGCACAGGGATGCAATTTATTGTCTGATCCAGCCCGTTGCGACAGGACTGCTCCAACGCCCGAGTCCGATGCATCAACCTCCAAAATGAACTGGGCCTGGGGATTGGGATGGATGAGGATGGGTGCATTCACAAACCTTTTCTTGAGTTCTGAGAAGGCTCTTTCAGCTTCCGGGGTCCAGACGAAGGGTCTCTTAGGTGACGTGAGGGCAGAGAGGGGAGCAGCAATGAGGCTGAAGTTCCTGATGAAACAGCGATAAAAGTTAGCAAACCCCAGGAAGCGCTGAAGTTTCTTCTGGGAGTCAGGAGTGGGCCAATCTTCGATGGCCTGAATCTTTCCTGGGTCTGTCTTCATCTGTCCACCCTCAAACACAAACCCCAAAAAGACTGTGGTTTGGACATGAAATTCGCATTTCTCAGCTTTGACGTACAGTCTGTTTTCCAGCAGTCTCTGAAGCACCTTGCGGACGTGCTTGTGATGTTCCTCCAGGCTGTTTGAAAAAATCAAAATGTCATCCAAGTACACAAAAACAAATACATTGAGAAAATCCCTCAGAACATCATTGACCAGGTTCTGAAAGACCGCCGGGGCGTTAGTCAAACCGAAGGGCATAACCAGATACTCAAAGTGGTCGATGTGAGTCTTAAAGGCGGTCTTCCATTCATCTCCCTTACGAATGCGAACCAGGTGATAGGCGTTGCATAGATCCAGTTTGGAAAATATGGTATCTTGTTAAACAGGTTCAAAGGCGGGGGAGATGAGTGGGAGAGAGTATTTGTTTTTGATGGTTTAAACCTCTGTAATTAATACAGGGACAAAGGGTCTTATCTTTCTTTGCTACAAAGAAGAATCCTGCCCCGAGAGGTGAAGAGGAGGGTCGGATGATTCCGGCTTGGAGAGAGTCATTAATATAGTTTTCCATGGCCTCTCGCTCCAGTCTGACGAGGTTGAACAGACGCCCCGAGGGTAGAGGAGCACCAGGGAGAAGATTAATGGCACAATCGTAGGGACAGTGAGGAGGAAGGGAAAAGGCTCGTTCCTTACTAAATACCTGTTGGAGGTCATGGTATTCGCGGGGAACATTGGAAAGATCGGGGACTGAAACAGACTGTGGAGAGCAGGGAGGCTGGGAGGAGACAGCTGATTGTAAACATTGGTTCAGACAGGATGAACTCCAGGATTCTATCCTTGAGCTGGACCAATTAATTTGGGGATTGTGTTTCTGCAACCAAGGATACCCCAAAACTACCGGGAAATCTTTAGTGGGAAAAACAAAAAGGCTAACCTGTTCAAGATGATTTCCAGAGACCTGAAATGAGATAAGCTCAGTCCTTTGAGTTATGCTTGCGAGGGAATGGCCATCCAGGGCCGTAACACGGACCGGGGATGGCAGCCTGAATCAATGAGGGCGAGGACAGGGAAGAACTGATTTTTTACCTTGAGGGAAGATTGAACCGAAAGCCGAAGGTTTTTTATAAGATCATAATTAGTGTCACCAGGACCCCCAGAGTTACTGACGGGCCTGGTCTTTTGGGCGAACTGGACAAGAGGAGATGAAATGCTGGGGAGAGCCACAGTATAGACAACTGCCAGTTGACAGTCTGTGTTGACGCTGCTCAGCGGACAACCTGGTTCTGCCTATTTGCATGGGCTCAGAAGGTTGGGAAGGAGGTTGGGCGCTAGGAGTTACTAGACCATAGTGACCAGTTCTAGGGAGACCAGAGGCGAAGGGATTCCTAACCCTCGCCCTCTCTCTTATGCGATTGTCCACCTGGATAGCCAAATTGATTAGCTCGTTAACAGTTTCTGGTGCCTTATGCAACCCCAGTTCAGCCTTAACTCTCTCATTAAAAGAATGATTAAATGCCCCCTTAAGAGCTATGTCGTTCCAGCCAGATTGAGCTGCCAGTGTGCGGAATTCAATAGCCAATTCAGCCACAGAGCGGTTTCCCTGTTTTAATTCCCACAATTTGTTAGCTGACTCCTCGTCACTAATTTGGGGACTAAAGGTTTGTTTAAAGAGCTCAATGAAATCACTGTAGAGGTAAGTCGGCAGTGTGCTCTCATCAATTATGTTCTCTGCCCACTTAAGAGCCTTGTCTCTGAGTAAGCCATCATGTATGATATTTTACTGGCGTCATCAGGGAAAGAACGGGGCGACCCATTAAACACTAAGGTGCATTGCAGGAGAAATCCCTTGCATTTACCGAGTTCCCCCGAAAAAGATTGCGGGGTGGGCGAGGTAAACTCCCGGTAGGCGGGGACCGAGATGCTTGGCGGGGCGGCTGCAGCTAAACCAGGAGGAGAAGGGTTAACAACAGGATTAAGTAATTGCGCACTTAAACCTTGAAGGTTTTGAGCTAACTGGTTGACGCTGTCAACTAAGGCAGCCTGCTGCTGTGACATTGCTTGCAAGGCGGAGTCATGACGACCTAGGAGGATTCCCTGTTCGGACAGCGCGGTCCATAATTGCGCCGCTGAGTCAGATTGGCCAGATAGTTCTGTCATGATTTGTGCTGAGACTCAGATTCAGGCAGCAATTACAGACCAGCGTGTGTTCAAAAGGGATTTATTGAAAAACAATAATAAGCGGGTGATCACAGGGGAAGGATGTCCAGTTCCGCACTAGGAGAGGGAAGAGTTGTCAGTGCACAGACGGATTGGATGACAGGTGGTTCAGGTGCGGCTGCTTACGGTTTCGGTAGTGAGAAAAACGTTGGAGGGTAGACAGACAGGTGACGGGTCAGAGGAGCCTTCAGATAAACATCAGCGAGCGGGGCAGACGGAGGAGGGAAGACGGAGAGGAGGACAGAGTCAGAAGGCTAGTTCTTAGAGCAGCTTGAATCTCGACCTAGATTCAGAGAACAACTGTTGGGGCCTGATTACCACAGGATGTGATTTAACTATCTGGCATCTGCTTCAGGATCCGACTCTTCTTTTATTAATTTATTTATTTAATTAGGACAGTGCACATTAATGAAAAATCTTATACTCCTGTACAGATTGTAAATGAGCCAGATTATAGCATAGTTGCTAATTTACATCTGTCGTCCTGAGGCAGGAAAAAATTAAAAATAAAAATAAAACACAAGATCACAAAATATAATATAAGTCAAAACACATAAACACACGTTCAAACAATGGCATTACAAAAATAAAATTAGTGAATGCATGACTGAGAACTTTTAAGAAAATGTTTAAGGGGCTTTTTAAATGTGCAATAAGTGGGACATTCCCTGTTCCAGAAGTGACCCCTTCTGACTGATAGAACGGTTTGTCCAAAGGTTGTTCTTCTGTGGGGGATCTCTAGGTCACCTCTGGAAGAGGCTCTGGTGCAAATACGTCTGCCAGGTCTAATATAGGTAGAAAGTGGAGGTGGGGCTAATCCGTTCAAAACTTTGTAAATTAAACAACTATTTTTAAAATTAATAAAATTTTCAAACTTGAGCATATTATATTTTTCCAAAATGTTACACTGATGAAATGACAGGGGCTTTTGATCAAAGATTTTTAAGGATTTTTTGAATATTTCTATTGGTTTTAAACCCTCGCCAATTATCTGATGCGGCACAGCTGGGGATCCGACCTGCCTAACACCCTGAGGAAGGAGGAGGTGAGGCAAACACTACATGGAAACATGGAACATGACAGACAGTCATTTGTTTGTTGTTCCCGGGCTCCTTTTCCATTCATTTTGAAATGTTTGAGTTTCGAAGGCCCTGTTATAAACAGGTGAATGACCCCTCCAGACTCTGTCACTGACAAGGCGAAATGATAACAGCCTCGTTGCCGTGTGCATCAAAGTAAATATCAGTAAAGAGTCGGAGTTCAAGGTTGAGGTATTTCTAAACATTCGGTTCATTTCGCTTGGGCAATGGAATAAGGGTTGACTCGATGCATACGAAATAATTTACAGTTTGTCATGATCAAGCTTATTCCAATCATTTATACTGCATCCATTCACAACGAAAGTCGTCTCCGGAAACTAAACAGAAAACAGAACCAACGCTCAAAAACATAAATTCCAGATAAATTCAAAACCATTCGATTACAACACAAATTGTCTATTGTTTTAATATAAAACAAAGATAACACAAATAGAGTTTTCAAATGATGATTTAATTTATTAACAAAATAAACTCACCCATGTGAAAAAGTAGTTGACCCTCAAAACTAATAACTTTGAGAAACACCTGCCATCAAGAGCCTCATTTTGTTTGTATTAGAGGTGGGCTTGGTGGTAGGTTCAAGCTCGTTGCCCTGCTGTACCTTTGAGTTTAAGTTCACCCATTATCATAAGAATACCAGATCCAATAGGAAAAATCACTTCCCGCTTCATTCTGGGTGAATCCAAGGTGTTTCATGATCAGAAAGGAGATATGGTGAATACACGTAATTCTGAGTCTGCTACAGAGTCTTCCCCCATTTGAATTTTGTAGTTTGACACATATTGTGATTTGTTATTTTAGGGTGATTAGTCAATTATTGTGAAACCGTTTTACGATTTTACCAGCATCACGGGTCATGTATTATGTGTGAAAAATTGTTTCCACATTTAACCGTCTGACATAAATACACAAACATGAACTGAAGACGTCTTTTTACTGGAACCAAGTAAAACTTTGAAGGTTTGTTCCTGAGAGGAAGTCTTTTTAGATGTCCAACCCCCCTCAACTAATTGCTTTTGATGATGGACCTTATCAGCATACCTCTAAGATCGAGCCCAGCCACAATAAGAAGGGGGCTAATTTCCGCAAGTTGTATTTGGGATCTCTTTAATTCCATTGTGATATATATCTTATGGCCTTAGGTCATATGAGGTCACAATTTAAATGTAGACAGTCTCACAACAGACCAAAGTAGGACCCATATTACGGCCCTAATCTATCAATCCATCTCTGATCCTGATACTTGAACTTCTTATCTCAGGGCAGATAGTGACCCGTGTTGTAAGAATTGCCTTCCTCAGGTTGTGACTTTAGCTCGGTTTAACTGGTTTTCTTCAGGCCCTTCAAAAAGCCTTTTAGAGTATGTCAAAATGAGTTGTTGGCAGGGGAGTGTTTTTAAAAAAAGAGCTTGAATTATCCCTACATGTTACACCTATTTGAATTTTGTAGTTTGACACATATTGTGATTTGTTATTTTAGGGTGATTAGTGAATTATTGTGAAACTGTTTTACGATTTTAACAGCATCACGGGTCATGTATTATGTGTGAAAAATTGCTTCCACATTTAACCTACAACATAAATACACAAACATGAACTGAAGACGTCTTTTTAATGGAACCAGGGTGGCTTTCTGGCACCAAGTTTTTTTTACCCCTGTTGTTTCAATGACAGGAACCAGGCCCGTATCAGATTGCCAGGGCAGAAAGCTTGCCTAGAAAACAAGCCTGGTAAAAAGAAGTGCTTTTTGAATGGAGACCGCACTGTAGGGGGAATTTTGTAATGAGAGGGCGCTAAACATTTCTTAACGTTTGAATATTCTCGTGATTTTTCATATCCCAGTTTTATCTTTTTCTGCAGTTCATATTTTCTGTTTTCTTTAAATTATACTACAATAGTATTATATATTGTTTAATAAACAAGGCACTTAAGCCTAGTTACTCTTTTGAGTCTCGCAGTGTTTTGTGGTTCTTTTCTTTTGATACACACTACAATCAGCCAACCCTGAAGGACATTTTGAGTCTGTTAATCCAATGAAAAAACTTATGTGTAAATGATGTTCCAAGATACCAATTAAAAATAATTGAGTTTTTAGATTGAGTATTGTAAAGCTCTTAGGTAAGAAAGAGAGAAGTCGCACGTTTACTCAAGATGTGGAGTGACGCAACATAAATTGTGAAGGGTATTATAGTTTTATCCTGAATAGTACGCCTGTTTAGTCTCATAAATCCCACTTTTTTTCTCTACCCTGCACATACACGGAAATTGGGATTGACGCTGTTAATTTAACATCTGTTCCAGAAACAGATGAAAACAATGCTGCATCGATCAAATGTTACATTTTTTTTTCATTACAGATCTTGTTGTTACAGTGATTTGTTTCCCAAGATCAATGTTTGCCGAAGCACCAACACTCCTGCAGAAGAAGAACCCTCTTAGAGACAGAATATAATTTTTGCAAACGTCCCATTTGATTTTACAAAGGAGATGTGAATAGCCAGGGACTAGAGTAAAACACAAGGTTCTAAGAAGTAAATTTTGAGTCGAAAAGCACTCAGGTAACATCAAACTTTGGCTTATAAGATGGCAATAGCTTTCTGTCATTTAAACTTATTTCAACAACTTGTGTATGCAGTTAAAAACAAACACTGGGAACAACAAAAGGCCACACCTACCTGTCCATGTGGGAAAAAAGTGACGTCTTTTTATGCTTTATGGTAGAGTATCCTTGCTGACATCCAAATCATTCCAGTGCACTGGCTCAGTTGCAGGATGAGAGTGACAATGGGTTATTTTTCATCAAAACCCCTCTCCACCAAGTACAGGCAGACCTCTTAGAAGACCAGCGAGCCACCAAAAGACCCATTGTTCTGCAGCTCATCCAGATACATGACCGTGACTGACAAACCGCTTAGTACAGCCTGGGCATGGTTTCTTTTCTTTACCCTAAATGAGGATTATTGAGGTGTCAACCATGTAAAATGAATTGTCATTATTATATATTTAATGTAATATATTTATATTTGAACCGGTTTATTTGGGGCCAATTCCCAACTACCGACATAGACCAAGGTAGGCAAAACTCTGTATTACATTTCCTTCTAGGTTGTAGCAAAATAGTTGAATTACAAGTTTTAAACATGCATATTAAACTTTAAAACCTCAAAAATGTTTCTCATAATTCTTGAATTTGCCGTACTGTCACAATTTCAAATCCAAATCTATTGAAATGTGTTAAATACATTTTTGAAAATGTGATTTACTCTCCATTTTGTTTCTACTAAGATATTTTTATTACTCTTCTCTGTATTGTCTGTAGTTGGCAGTTTAGTTCCTGGAGATACTTTGGACTGATCTGAGCTGGGTGAAGTCCAGTCATGTTTAAAACATGTTTAAAACACATTTAAATGGAGATTGTTTTCATTGAACTTATTTATATGATTGGAAGGGGCCAGGGTTTAAATAACTGAATTGGTGCATACTGCTCATGATTTTAGAACATTGACTTAATTTTTACATTTTAAAATAGAGACACCTTTCCCGATAATAAAATTAACATTTTCAAACACCACACTGATCAAGGTGCTTGCTACGTGCTCTCTCAGCAACTTCTACTACACATTTACCTCCAACCCACTATTAGGTACATAATCTCACCCTAACCACACTAGCTGAGTAAATTATTCAGTGTGCAACACCCTAAATGTGCAACATGTACAGATATAGATCTTTATTATACAGTTGGGTAATTTGACTTGTACTGTTTAACCTTTGTATGTGTATGTATAGTATAGTTACAGTAAGAGAGAACATGTCACCAGAAATAAAAAAGGAAAAAAATAAGGGTTATATATTAAACTCTAATTCAAATAAAATAAATATTTGATCCCATGGTGATTACCAGAAGCATCCGGCATATGTACTTGCCAACAACAGTTTTTGCTTGAGGGATTAAAAATTTGTTTCACTCCATGAAATTCTACAAATACAAAACAAATCTATGACCTTTATTTCATGTTTTTCTGGATTATTTGTTCCTATTTTGTTTTTCTAAATCATTTTACCATAAATACATGGACTGTTGACTTCTGTGTAAGGGGCTAATCTTACTGATCAAGCAATAATTATTTCCCTCACTGTACATAATATGATTCGATTTTACCATCTCTGACTCAAAGTAACTGTGTTTTGTATGATCACGAATCTCTCACAATGTGGTGGATAAAGTTTGGACAGTCCCTTACAACAATCAGTCATTTCACCAGACTTTATAGAGTTTTGTTTATGTATCGCTCATTATAGCTCCCAGCACAGATTTTTATTCAGGTCTGGAGTGGGACTGAACAAAGGGTTTGACCCAGGACCAGGACACATGGATCGCAGGATGAATTCTCATTTAACAAGGGAGTTGAAGACAGATAGCAACCGAGTTCGCTCCTTTGGAGCCTATAGGCAATCATCATAGAAGCCCAATAGGTGGAGGTTGTGACAGCTTGGAGATGTTCCAGACAGATAGACACATCTTTTGACGTCCCTGGTCAGAGAACTCCACCAGAATAGGGATGAGACGATCTCCAAAGTCTTCTTTTGACCAGGATGAGCTTACAGGTGAGACTTGCGGCAGACCTCCAGAATCTTAGGAGCCAGGAACTAACAGGCGATCCTTCGGGGATGAGTCCTGGGATAGATGACTCTGGTGGCCGTTTCTGACTTCACTCTTCAACATGGTAACAGCCAGGCAAGTACTCTCAGGTAAGATGAAACCATTAGCACTAGAGGCCTGAGAGCCGTCAGCAGGTTCATTTATCCTTGACAGGGGTCAGTTTTAACGTTCTTGGTTCCAGGTCTGCAGCACAGGATGAAGTTAAAGCGACTGAGGAATAGGGCCCACTTGGCTATTCTAAGGCCATTCTAAGGCACTGTTAGATCTTTTGCAGATCTAACATAAAGTTTAAAATTTTTACTCCATGACTAAAAACCCCCGGGCAAGGCAGTGCTTTCCTTTGCCAATGGCAGTCGATGAACGGAGGCTCATACTGGGCAAAGGTTTGAAGCTTGCTCCCTGGGGAGCTGGGGAGCCTGTGTGAATCGAAACATATAAAAATAATTTTACTGCGGTTAAATTTTTTTTCATTTATTTGTGCTCCCACCAGGGACGAGGCAAAAGATCTCATTATGTTGTAAATTATAACCCTGTGACTCTCTCTCTCTGTCTCTCTCTCTCTCTCTTTTGTTTTCTCTCTCTCGCTCTCTCTCTCTCACACACATCAAGTTTCAGCCATCTTCCAGATGGTCTCATGTGCAGTGTTTGTAGTTACTGTTTAGTGTTCACCCAGTGTGACGCCGTGGCTCATGGCCAAACATCTTCATTTTGGCCTTGGTTACTGCTCACAATACCAAGGATTTGTTTATTTGAAAAGAACTGCTGGCATGTCCTTTATATAGAGAATAGGCTTTTCTTCTTAAAATGCTTTCAAAAATCAATGCTTGTTTTTGGTTATGGCTTCTTAGCAAGCCTTAATGTTGAATCTAACATGTGCATAGCCTGACTTCACTCCTGGCGTTCATTCCTGAGCAGCTGGCTTTAAATTTTTTCCAGATGTTGTCAATGAAGCACTTGCAGTTTTTTTTACCCTGTAACAAAGGTTGCCTCTTTTTTTGTCTTTTCTTATTTTTAGACTGTAGGCCTACTGTATGTGTGTATTGCTGAAGTTTACATAAAGTTACAGTTAATCCCAAGCTCTGCTCCATTGGGTAACAGGGAGTCTTGGCACAGACAAAAAAAAACAGCTGTTAGACTTCTCCTGTATGAATATTTGTGAAGCTCCTTTGATTATATAATAAACTAATTAGGAAGACCTCACCGTCTTTGGAAAAACACGGTCCTGTGGGAAAACACAGACACTGTGAGGCACACACGGGCAAGACATTATTCTGCTTTAAAGTTTTTGCTGGACTGAGCCACTGTGCAAAGGTACTCCTTAAACGGCTGAATTTATCAGTAACTCTTCAGACTGAAGAAGTCTCTGTAGAAGAGACGGAATGCCTCAACTAAGAAGAACTCGCCCAGAGGACCTACACTTTTTCTTTTTTCTCTTTTGTAAAGTTTAACAGTTGACTTTAGGTTGGATAAATTCACATTAAAATTGTTAAACCAATCCAAACTAAATCACCAAGCAGGTACAGTAAGCAATTACTGTATCTGGTCAATATTATATTTATGCTTGATGAAGTTTGAATTGAGCTTCAAATAGGAAAGTACAATTTTTGTAATACAATTACTCATATACTGTGTTGTTGTAACCATTAACAAAAAAGGCTTTAGTGTTTTTTTCAGTTTTCGTACTTGTATTTTATGAGCTGAGCCATGTTTTTTTTTCTTTTTCTTTTTTTTATGAAAGGAAGGAAGCTGTATTTAGGTCACCAAAGTATTTATTTGTCTTACAACTCAGTTCCTGCTAAAGGAACCAAAACACAGGAGATTTATACCCCAGCAGTAAAAAGACAAACAAAAGATTTGAGTTAAAGTTGAGTGCATTTAAATATAAAATAGGCCAAATAAATGTAGTTGATAGAACAAAATGCTCAGTTTGCCATTGTCTTTGGGGAAATAGAAAGAGTTATGATAAGAACGAGAGTAAGTAGAATTAGACTTAGACAGACCTTTTTGTCATTCAACTGCACATTCAAAATGTACATTTGAGCAAACCTTTATTGTAAGGAATGTAGTGAGAAACCAAAAGAAACATGTTACATGTACATAAAAGTTATGTTTTACACAATTTTAATAGTGCAAGTATTATGTAGTAGCGGGATCTATTGCAAGAATGAACGGACCATATGATGATGCAGTATAATGCTGATAGTACAATTCTCTTACGTGTTTTATAAGAGCTCTTTAAAATCTGAGTCTGTATCTAAACTGAACATCTCTGATGGGCTGCATCGATCCAAAGCCCCAACGTCTGAAGTCAATTTGAGGGATCTCCTCATTGGGATTCTTCAGCTCGAACTCAAAATACACCAGCATGAGGAACACAAACTGTTTCAGCTCATTGGTGGCAAAGAATCGACCAGGACACATGGAAACACCTGCACCCCATGGCATGTTATAATACTTCACTTTCTTCCCGCCTTTGTAGAACTCAGTTTTCCTGCTTCCGTCTGGGTTCAGAAAGCGATCGTATTTGAATATATGTGGGTCAGGATGGATCTCTGGGTCGATGTGAACCGCACTGTAGGGGAATATCGACATCCTGTCACCTTTGCGGATGAAGTATTGACGTCCATCGGCCATCTTGAGAGTCATATCCTGGAGCACAGCCCTGGTGAGGAGGGGTGCAGCTGTGAGCCGGAGGGTCTCCTCCACGGTGCTGTCCAGGACAGGAGTTTTCATGAGCATTTCACGAGTTAGGTCTACCAAGGGGCCACCACGTGTGACTGTCTGCCCTGTCTCCTTTAAAACTTTGTCAACTTCTTCCCTCACTGCTTCCATGGCCTCAGGGTGTTTCAGGAGGAAGAGGAGAAGCCAGAACGAAGAGGGCCCAGTGTTTCCCTGAGAGGCCCAGAGAAGCACAAACATGTACTTGTTGATCATTGACTCATCCATGCCCACCTCTTCTTTGGCCTGTTGCATGTCCCAAACCCAGCGACTGATGTTGTCCTTGGCCTTCATGTTCTGCACAGACACAGCATCCCAGAAGTAGGACTGCAGTCTGTCAGCTTCCCACTTCTGCTTCGGTGGAAGGACTCCATATGCCAGGTTGGGGAAGAGTTGGTCGTATTTACGAAATTCATAAAACAGAGTTTCTGAATGAGTTCGGTCCTTCTCTTTAGCTTTGTCCTCGCCTCCCTCAGACTTATGCGGCACATTTCCGAATAAAGCCAAAAAACCAGCTCTGAAAACAATGTTGTAGCTGTACATGAACAGTCCATCTTCCTTCCAGGGGCTGTGATCTGTGGCCGAGCCCACACTGTGCAACATCAGATTCTGCAAGTTACTCATCATGGCTTGTGTCATTACCTCCAGTCCTTCCCCCTTCAAGTGCTTGTTGCTGGCATTGTGCAGGATATGGTGATCATTCTCGACAGCTTTATAACCAAAAACCCTATTAACAAGCTGCTTGGCAAAACTATTGAAGTCCAGCCTCTCTCGACTCTCCTTGACAAAAGCCCCGAAGGAGAAGGGGTCCTGCAGGAACGTGAAATAAAATCCTCCAAGCTGCACTGTGAAAACATCACCATGCTTTTGCTTCATCCTCTCAAGGAACTTGAAAGTGTCCCTGCGAAATTCCAGGACATGGCCCAGCCAAGGAATTAGACCTTTGTCAAGAGGGGGCTCTCCGGGCCGCTGCTTTCGGAAAACCCCGACAACGTACAGCCCTCCGAGCAGAGCAACCAAACAGCTGAGGAGGATAAGCACCAGCAGCCCCATGACTGATTCTGTTTGAAGCCACAGAGTGATTGCGAAAATTTAGCTACGTTCAGCTTGGTAAACGACTGTTGCTCCTCCCATTTGTGAAAACAGACTTCCAGTAAAAGCAGTGCTCTTCTCAGAAGCAGAGCACCAATCTAAGTGTAAAACACTTAGTTCATGTTTTGTTGGAATGAAAGTTCATTTTCATACATTTCTGAAAAAAAAGAAGTGTTCATTTAAACTATGAGACACAGGAATAATTGAAGGGGATTTTCTATTTCTATGGAGAGAGTGTGAAAAGAACGAAATGTCCCTTGAGAAATTCGATACGTTTTGGGAAAGCACAGATTTGCCTTTTACTGAAAAGTATTTGAAGTCACAGTAATGAATTTGACTTCAAATAATAAGTTCAAGAAAATTGTTTCTGATAGTTTACCCATATTAGGAAATACGCCAACCCCTAGACTGTAAATAATTTTTTCATGTCCTGTATTTGACAGCTTAGCAGATAACTAAAAAAAGGTAAGATAGGCCACATATGGTTCTTCTAACTAACTATGTGTACTTTGGAGCATTGTCAATTTGGTGTACTTATTGGGCTCAGGATTCAACTTCCTGGTTTGTATTTTGATGCTGCTTTAGTTTTGTTGATTAAATGTTGTTTGATCATGATGCCATCAACACTATATTGCTAAAGGTATCCACTGGCTTGCTTGCACGCACATATGAACTTGAATAACATCCAATTCTTTATCAACAGGGTTTAATGTGATTTCAACCAGTCTTTGGAGGATTCACACAAGGTTTAGAAGTGTGTTCATAGGGCTATTTGACAGTTCTTCCAAAAGTGCATTTGTGAGGTCAAACACTGATGTTGGCTAAAATGGCCTTCCTTGGAGTCTCTGCTCTGATCCACACCACAGGTCTTCTATGTTTGAAGTCTGGACTCTGTGCCAGTCACAGAGTCACAGTGGCGGCTGGCCCATTTCTCCTTTCCTAAGAAACAAAAGATTTCTTAGGAAAGGAGAAAGAGAACGTGAAGGTGATGATGGGTACAACTTTTTGGGAACTGACTCTTCTGTACTACCCAAAGAACCTACACCGCTTGAACTTTCACATTTTGTCGCGTTACAAAAAACAAACTATGTGAAAAAGCGACACAAAGTAGCTGTTGTCAGTTTGTAAAGAAAAACACTAAAGTCAGAGAGGAATTTGTATTCCTCCCACTGAGTCAGCACTTTGTTGAGCCATTTATCACTAAATGTACAGCTGCAAGCCTCCTAATCCTTGCCAATCCTCCTTTGAAAACTAGTTTAAACTCAGATTTGAAGCAGAGTGTCTCTAAACATCGGTGTTATAGTCCTGCCAGGGAGTCTCCTTTGATTTGATAGGAAGATATGCAGCTGTCCACATCTGCAGCGTTTTTTTTTAATGACTTTACCAGAACATCAAAGGAAACGCACCAGGAAATAAGTTACTGGCTTGGTCCTTTTTTATTTGGCTAATACTCACTGCAGGCTCACATGTTTGTTGTCATATTATTTGTCATATAGCCCCAACGATACATTGCGATATATTGCGCAGCCTTAGCCACCACCATGTTTCATGGAGGAGGCCAGATTGTTTAGTTTTGGTCCTATCTGAGCAGAACATCGTCCAAATGTTTTCTGTGTCAAACTGCAAACAGCACCAGACTACCCGCTGCCTTTCCAACAGACAATTTCACCTCAGCTGTGAATCCCTGCAGCTCCTCCAGAGTTACCACAGACCTGTTGACTGCTCTCCTTGCCTCACCGGTCATCATATTCTTTTAAAACCTAACCCTGTTTAAACTCCTCCACAGTTCTCCTTGCTCTAGCTGCTGTGTATCTTTGTCTTCAGGATAGTTTCTTCATGAATGTTCTCTAACAAACCTCTAAGAACAGTTGGATTTATACTGAGATTATCAGACACACGGGTATGCCCGAGTTACTAATTAGCTGATTTCTGAAGACAACTGGTCACAGAATTTTATTTATCAGTATCAAACAAAAGAAGATCAATTACAAAGGGCTACAGTTTCTGAATTTTAAGTGCAATTTGTCTTCCCGTTCACTACTTTGTATTGATCCATCTCATCAGATCCTAATAAAACACATACCGGTAGTAGTTTGTGGTTGGAATGCGACAAAATGTGCCCGAAATGTTCCTTGATGGTAAAGTTCAAGAATGAACAGATTTAAAGAATTCACTCGCTAGAAAATCCATTTTAATATCTTTTGCTACAGCTTTGTTTAATCAAGGATTAGCGGAGGAAGAATGTTCTCTAAATTGTAATTAGCGACAGGGAGCTGGAGGTTATTGCCTGTGCATGTGTGAAAAAAGGACTCGTATAGCTCAGTGAGCGGCTCCAGTGTCTACAGGCGGGTGTAATGTGGATTACCTGTCACAGGGAGGCGTGCTGTAGCCCTTGGAGATCTGCTCTATCTTGTAATTATAAGCCAACACGAAGAGCGTCTTCTGAAATTTGCTCATCTCGTCCACTTTGGTCATGACGTTTTTGTAAATGCGATCCATGATCTCCTGCGCGCAGAGAGAGCAGAGGACAGCTCAGCTGCGACCGAATCTTTCATCTGCTTTGATCCTTTTTATGACCGATTGACGGGACTTACTGGTACAGATGCCATGAGAGTCGGCTTCAGCACACTGGTATCCCCTTTGCTGCCCTTCTTGATCTTGGAGGACTGTGAAAATGAAACAACTCGTTATTGCACGGATCTGCCGCCTATCACGGGCCAAGAGCTCGCTGAGCCTCGACATCGCCAAGACCCTGAAGGGTTTTAGCACCTGGGCAGTCCTTTTCTCATAGAGAGAGACTGGCATGAAGACGCGTTCGTCCATTTACACACTGACCTGGTTGGCTAGAGTCTGAGGAGAGGAATAGCCACACTATATTGCTAAAAGTAACCACTGGCTTGCTTTCACGCACATATGAACTTGAATAACATCCAATTCTTTATCAACAGGGTTTAATGTGATTTCAACCCAGTCTTTGGAGGATTCACATAAGGTTTAGAAGTGTCTTCATAGGGCTACTTGACAGTTCTTCCAAAAGTGCATTTGTGAGGTCAAACACTGATGTTGGCTAAGACGGCCTTCCTCGGAGTCTCTGCTCTGATCCACACCACAGGTCTTCTCTGTTTGAAGTCTGGACTCTGTGCCGGTCACAGTGGCGGCTGGCCCATAGGGGGCGCTCGGGTGCTGCCCTCCCTAGGCAAGGCAAGGCAAGGCAAATTTATTTATATAGCACAATTCAGTACAGAGACAATGCAAAGTGCTTTACATGATTAAAATATAGAAATAAAAGCAAGTAGGGATAGAATGTAGAAACAAAAAAGAACATTTAAAAACAGTAAAACAGTTTAACTTGAACATTCAAAGGCAATTTTAAACAAATGTGTTTTTAATCTCGATTTAAAGGAACTCAGGCTTTCCGCACTTTTACAGTTTTCTGGAAGTTTGTTCCAGATCAGTGGAGCATAGGAACTAAATGCTGCTTCTCCGTGTTTGGTTCGTGTTCTAGGTATGCAGAGAAGGCTGGAGACAGAGGACCTGAGTGGTCTTGAGGGTTTATACGCTGATAACAAGTCTGTGATGTATTTAGGTGCTAAGCCATTTAGGGATTTATAGACTAACAGAAGTATTTTAAAGTCTATTCTCTGAGATACAGGGAGCCAGTGTAAGGACTTTAGAACTGGGATTATGTGTTCTACTTTCTTAGTCTTAGTGAGGACGCGGGCAGCAGTGTTCTGGATCAGCTGCAGCTGTCTGATCCACTTTTTAGGCAGACCTGTGAAAACACCGTTGCAGTAATCAATTCTACTAAAAATAAACGCATGGATTAGTTTTTCCAGATCCTGCTGAGACATTAGTCCTTTAATCCTGGAAATGTTCCTCAGGTGATAGAAAGCCGTCCTTGTAATTGTCTTTAGATGCTTTTGAAGGTTCAGGTCTGAGTCCATCACTACACCCAGGTTTCGGGCCTGATTAGTGGTTTCTAGCTGAAGCGACTGAAGCTGTGTGCTAACCTTTGATCTCTCCTCTATTGGTCCAAAAATTATTACTTCTGTTTTGTTTTTATTCAACTGAAGAAAATTTTGGCACATCCAGGCATTGATTTCTACTAGGCATTTCCTCAGTGCTTTTACTGGTTTATAGTCACCTGGTGACATGGTGATGTAAAGCTGTGTGTCGTCTGCATAGTTATGGTAGCTGATGTTGTTGTTTTTTATTATCCGAGCTAGAGGGAGCATGTAGATATTGAAGAGGAGGGGACCCAGAATGGACCCTTGGGGAACCCCACATGTAATTTTTGTCGTCTGGAATGTAAAGTTACCTACTGACACAAAAAAGTCCCTGTCCTTTAAGTAGGATTTAAACCAGTGGAGAGCTGTACCAGAGAGGCCAACCCAGTTCTCCAGGCGCTCTAACAGAATGGAGTGATCGACAGTATCGAATGCTGCACTGAGGTCCAATAGTACCAGCACTGTGGTTCTTCCACAATCTGTATTTATATGGATGTCATTAAACACCTTGATAAGGGCGGTCTCTGTACTGTGGTGAGCACAGGAAACCTGACTGGAAAACGTCAAAGCGGTTGGTCATTGTTAAGAAGGTGTTTAATTGTTGAAACACAGCTTTTTCAATAATCTTACTGATAAAGGGGAAGTTTGAGATGGGCCTGTAGTTCTGGAGTAGTAGTTTGTCTAAATTGTTCTTTTTCAGCAGTGGTTTGATATTTGCTGTTTTTAGGGACTGGGGGAAAACACCTGACAGAAGGGAGGTGTTTATTATCTGAGTCAAATCAGACGCTATGCCAGGTAAAACTTTTTTAAAGAAAGCTGTAGGTAGAACATCAAGGCAGCAGGAGGAGGAACTTAGCTGCTGAATGATCTGCTCTAAGCTTTTGTGGTTTATTTGGCTGAAATGGGACATTTTGTCAGAAGTAGTTCCAGCTGAATACAGCTTTGGTTCTGGTGTTGATATGGTAGAACAAAGTGATCCTCTAATTTTTAGGATTTTTTCAGTAAAGAAGTTAGCAAATTCATTGCAGGCCCTGGTGGAGTGGAGTTCGGAAGTCACGGACACGGGAGGGTTTGTTAACCTGTCGACTGTGGCAAATAAGACACGAGCATTGTTAATGTTTTTCTTGATGATCTCTGAGAAGAAAGATTCTCTTGCATTTTTCAGTTGTAAGTTATATCTGTAAAGTCTCTCTTTATAGATGTCGTAGTGAACCTGGAGTCTGTTCTTTCTCCACCTGCGTTCAGCTTTCCGACATTCCCTTTTTTCACCTCTAACTGCTGGAGCATTTCTCCAAGGGGATTTTTTCTTCCCGGAAAGAACTTTCACTTTAACTGGAGCAATGCAGTCAATGATGTCTGAGACTTTAGAATGAAAGTTATCTACTAGCTCATCTACTGAGTTGCAGCCCAAGGTTGAAGTATCAGAGTAAGCTTGAATAAAGGTTTCTGTGGCATTGTCCTTAAAGGTGCGTTTTCTTACGATGTCCATTTGGCTAAATGAGTCACTGGAAATGATGCTTTCAAAGGTAACAGAAAAATGATCAGATAGGGCAACATCAGTTACATTGACCTGTGAAATTTTTAGACCTTTAGTGATGATCAAGTCTAAAATATGTCCCTGTTTGTGTGTTGGCTGTTTAACATGTTGACTTAAACCAAAGTTTCTAAGTGTGTCACACAGTTCTTTTGCACTTCTGTCTTCAGGGTTGTCAACGTGAAAGTTGAAGTCTCCCACAATAATTAAACATATCACAGACAGGACGTCACTAAAATCATTAAAAAAGTTTGATGTGGACTTAGGAGGCCTGTAAACATTCAGAAACATAGTTCGTACCGGGCTCTTTACCTGGAGAGCCAAATGTTCAAAAGAGTCAAATTTTCTCAAAAACACCTTTTTACATTTTAGTGAATCATTAAACAATGTTGCTACTCCTCCACCTTTCCTTTGCTGTCTGCTCTCACAAAGAAAATTGTAGTTTGGAGGTGTTGACTCCATCAGTATAGCTGCTTCACTAAATTCATGCAGCCATGTTTCTGTTAAAAACATTACATCAAGATTATTGTCAATAATGAAGTCATTAATTAAAAGGGATTTTCCTGACAGAGATCTAATATTTAATAAACCCAGTTTATATGACTTAGTGGTTGATGATGTCTCTGTGACAGGTTGCATCTGACAGTTTATGATTTTTAAGTATTTGTTCCTGTTTATCCTTTTGTTTTTCTTTTTTCTGCCACGTATTATCACAGATATTTCATAATCTCCGGCGAAAGGCCCCGGCTGATGCTGGGAATTGTCATGTCTGATAAACGTGTGGCCAGGGGCCAATCTGTATCACAGCAAAGTAATTTGGAGTTCCTCAGTACCAGAGTGTTCTGTGATACGTAGAGGAGGAGGATCTGAGGCTCTGAGGCCTTTGGGGAATCCTGGTTTATTCACAGCAGAATGGCTATGTGGAGAGGATGTCATCTGTAGGCCAATCTTAGATACTTTGTTCATGTTATGAGAAAATTTCAGAAAAGGAACTTCTGGGCTTTGTGGAGAAGAAGGGGAGGCGGGTGCAGTCTTGATCGGTGATCCTGACGATGGAGGTTTTTGGTCCTCTCTTTGTCCTGCTGAGATCTGGGATGAATCGTCCTGTAGCTCTGACGAAGCCTCTTTCTGTGTCATCTTTCTGGCCATCTTTATCTTGGCTTGTTCGGGCTTTACTGGGCTTATCATTTGTTTTGGCACTGGATGTACTTTGTTTTGGAACAAAGCTGATGACGCATGGTTCACAGAATAGAAGATGTTTGAAATCAGCCGTTTTGCACCTGACCTATTTAGAGAGCAACGATCTCTGTTGAACAGATGTCTTCTTTCCCAAAAGATGTTAAAGTTGTCTATGAAGGTTACAGTTGTTGGTTTGCATGTTTTTTTCAGCCATTTGTTTAGCATCAGAATTCTGGAAAAAATCTCATCTCCACAGTTAACGGGGGCAAGAGGGCCACTAAGAAACACCTTGACATTCAGGACATCAACAATGTTCAACAAACGAATGTAATCCTCTTTTAATACTTCTGATTTTCTTATCCGGTTGACGTCCTTCAGGGCTTCAGCTTGTATCATGAGTTTTTCCAAGGTCGGACGTTCTTTCAAGACCCTTGGAAGGTCTGTCTGAAGGATGTCTGTTAAATCAGACACCAGGCCACTGTTCAGATCGTTATAAATCAACACCTCTGTGTTTTTCTTGTTACAGAAATGTTTAATCCCCCTTACAGAACCATTGCATAATATCAGGGTCCTTGGCCCTGTGGCATGTCTTTCCTCTGATTTTTGTCCTCCTGGGTCACATCTTGGAGTGGAGCAAATCTGTTTAGTAACGGAATTCCAGCATAGCCAGCAGGTTTACTCGTTTACTCCTATCATTTGTTTTGAGAACAGCCCGCTGTTGTTTCCCTTGTCCTGGGACATCTCTCTGTAGTCTCGGCCAGTTTTCTTTGTCTAGGCGTGGGGTTCGTGGATCCTTTGGTCTTGCACCCAGAGTGGTCCAGGGATTCTCATTTTCCGCAGGGAACTGTTTGTTCGCTGAGTCGCTGGGCTGGTGGTCACCGCTCGGAATCACAGGCAGGGTTGTTTCATTTCCATGCGTGGCGTTTACATCATAATTCACTTCAAGTCGACAGATTTTCAGTTCCATAACAGCTATCTTCTGTAAAAGCTTGTCAAAGTCCATTGTGTTGAAGGAAGGCATTTTTCAAAATCAAAATCAAAAAATAAGTAAAAGAAAATAAATAAATAAAAACTAAATCCAACTTTCTGTGGTTTAGGTTAAGAGATAAAAAGGAGATAAAAAGTAAAAGGCAGGAAGATGCAAGCAAGCAGAGAGCAGAGAAAAAAGCGTCCGAACAGGCAGAGAGGAGGAGGCTCTTAAGGATGAGCTAGCCCGTCTAGAGGAGCCTGACTCTTTAAATAAATTGATTGAGCTCACCATCCGTCTCGATGACCGTCTTAGAAGTAGGGGCCTGGGCAGGTCGGAGAGATCCCCGCGGCTGTCGGCTCCTCTCCCCCCCGAGCGCATTCCTCCCAGGCCGGCTGCCGCCTCACCACCTCCACCTGAACCTATACAGATAGGTCGGGTGGGTTTAACACCAGAGGAGAGGAAGCAATGCATGGAAGCAAGGCAGTGTATCTATTGTGCCTCAACAGACCATTTCATCCGTGCCTGCCCTGAGCGGTCCGTCGGCTGTAGTGGAGAAGCCGGCGGACCATAAGCTTTCGTCTTCCGCGCCTCCACATCTTCCTGCGTCCCCCCGTTTCTGTCTGCGAGCAATAATTCCCACGGCTCATGACAGAGTAAGTTTCGCTGCTCTAGTTGATTCTGTCTGCGATTTTAACCTAATCGATGGTTCTCTTGTGCAGCAGATCGGCATCGAAACTGTGCCACTGCCTACGCCCCTTCAGGTGTCCGCCCTGGATGGTGGCAACCTCCCACAAATTACCCACCAGACCAAGCCCCTGGAGGTCATCATTTCAGGTAACCACCGCGAACGTGTCTCATTTTTTGTTTTTCCAGTAAAACCACTAGTCCTCGGATACTCGTGGCTAAGAGAACACAACCCACACATTAATTGGGCTGAGCAGCGGGTCGAGTCCTGGTCAGCTACCTGTCACTCATGCTGTTTACTTTCCGCGTTTCCCTCACATCCTCCATCGGTGGCTACTGCATCTGGTGAGTCCTCGGTGGATCTTGGTCTTGTTCCCGAGATATATCACGATCTATGGCAGGTGTTTAGTAAAAGTAAGGCCAGTTCTTTACCCCCGCACCGTCCGTACGATTGAGCCATCGACCTGCTGCCCGGCGCTCCGCTGCCCTCAAGCCGTCTATATAACATCTCCCGGGCCGAGCGCCAGGCGCTGGATAATTATATCAGCGAGTCTCTCGCTGCGGGCCTGATCCGTCCCTCTTCCTCGCCGTTAGGGGCGGGGTTCTTTTTTGTGGGCAAGAAAGACGGGTCTCTTTGCCCATGCATTGATTATCGCGGGCTCAACCAAATCACCGTTAAAAACAAATACCCCCTGCCGCTCCTTTCCTCCGCGCTTGAACCTGTCCAAAACGCCACCGTCTTCACAAAGTTAGACCTGCGCAACGCGTATCACTTAGTACGGATCCGCCGGGGGGATGACTGGAAGACGGCTTTTAAGACCCCACTGGGCCATTTCGAACACCTGGTGATGCCCTTTGGGCTCTGTAATGCCCCGTCAGTCTTTCAAGCTCTCGTCAATGACGTCCTCCGGGATTTTCTCAACATATTCGTTTTTGTCTATCTGGATGACATTCTGATTTATTCCCAAAGTCCCACCGAGCATTATCACCATGTTCGTTTAGTGCTCCAACACCTCCTCGAAAACCGCTTATTTGTCAAAGCGGAGAAATGTGAATTCCATAAACCCTCTGTAACTGATCGGCTCGTGCTCCCCTGCTTTAAATAAATGTCTGAAACTGCTCCGCGCCTCTTGAGTATATACTGCATGTGGGTTAGACACGTCAAAACCATGACAGCTAACGATGTGAAAGATAAATAAATTATTTACTTGTGTATTTAATAGTTCATATGTAAGGAATAACCTTACATATGAACTATTAAATACACAAGTAAATCCAAACAGGTCATTCCATAACCTGTAAGCCCTGTAACAGACATAATGTCTTAGTGACTGCAAAACTTAAGAAAATGTTTTTATTGGTTCTTGTCACAGTTGTTGTTTTTGTGACTGTCTGTTTTTGACTGTCTATTTTTGAACTTTAAATAAAGAACATTTGTGTGAACAAGTATTTGACTTGATTATTTTATGTATACATGTATATTACCATCAGCTATTTTCTAAACCTGCTCCTTACTGTAAAGTACTATGAGGTAGGAAGGGGTTGGGTAGTGTACTGTATATGGTTTGTAAAGGGTTTTCTATTGGCCACCCCTCGCTAACTTTGTGCCCCATGTTGGCCACCCCAGTAAAAATATTCTGGCTACACCCCTGACAGGGTAGGAAGTGCCTCATTTGTATGCAACCAAAACGAGTTGCTCTGACACGCACATCAGAACAGGGGTAAAAAAGGAGCTGGTGGAGCTACAATAACTATGTATATATACCACAAATGAATGATTTTAATGGGAAAATGAAGAACATAAAAGCGTGATATGTTTCCTTTAATACATCTTCAATCTCATTTCAGGAGTAGGAAAATCACATTTTCAGTCCAGTAGATGATATGAAAGAAATATAATATTGAATTAAAAAAATCCTAAAACAAATTTTCCTTTTCAATAACGTGTAAAAGATGAAATTACAATAAAACTGTTGTGTACTGCTTAAGTTGCTCAACCCTTACATTTCACAATGTGGCATTTTAGAAGTGGCAGCGTAGTGCAACATGTTGAAAAATAAATTGCCAAAACAAAAAAACGAAAGATTTTACCATTATCACTGCAATACTGCATTTAGATTATGGAAGAAAATGTTCGGTTTTGCTGTTCTGTTTCTAGGGAAAAATGTTGAAATGCACAGAAACGAACAAAACAGGAAATAAAGCTATTGTTTGAATACATTTATGGATTTGATATTAGAGCAAAAGATATTGTGTTTTCATTACATTCTCATGCAACCTTTTTCAGAGTGCCGATACCATTAGCTTAGGGTTAATAATTCATGCAATAGTCAAATCAGAATTCCCAGAATAATTACATGTTTTATAAGAGCTCTTTAAAATCTGAGTCTGTATCTAAACTGAACATCTCTGATGGGCTGCATCGATCCAAAGCCCCAACGTCTGAAGTCAATTTCAGGGATCTCCTCATTGGGATTCTTCAGCTCGAACTCAAAATACACCAGCATGAGGAACACAAACTGTTTCAGCTCATTGGTGGCAAAGAATCGACCAGGACACATGGAAACACCTGCACCCCATGGCATGTTATAATACTTCACTTTCTTCCCGCCTTTGTAGAACTCAGTTTTCCTGCTTCCGTCTGGGTTCAGAAAGCGATCGTATTTGAATATATGTGGGTCAGGATGGATCTCTGGGTCAATGTGAACCGCACTGTAGGGGAATATTGACATCCTGTCACCTTTGCGGATGAAGTATTGACGTCCATCGGCCATCTTGAGAGTCATATCCTGGAGCACAGCCCTGGTGAGGAGGGGTGCAGCTGTGAGCCGGAGGGTCTCCTCCACGGTGCTGTCCAGGACAGGAGTTTTCATGAGCATTTCACGAGTTAGGTCTACCAAGGGGCCACCACGTGTGACTGTCTGCCCTGTCTCCTTTAAAACTTTGTCAACTTCTTCCCTCACTGCTTCCATGGCCTCAGGGTGTTTCAGGAGGAAGAGGAGAAGCCAGAACGAAGAGGGCCCAGTGTTTCCCTGAGAGGCCCAGAGAAGCACAAACATGTACTTGTTGATCATTGACTCATCCATGCCCACCTCTTCTTTGGCCTGTTGCATGTCCCAAACCCAGCGACTGATGTTGTCCTTGGCCTTCATGTTCTGCACAGACACAGCATCCCAGAAGTAGGACTGCAGTCTGTCAGCTTCCCACTTCTGCTTCGGTGGAAGGACTCCATATGCCAGGTTGGGGAAGAGTTGGTCGTATTTACGAAATTCATAAAACAGAGTTTCTGAATGAGTTCGGTCCTTCTCTTTAGCTTTGTCCTCGCCTCCCTCAGACTTATGCGGCACATTTCCGAATAAAGCCAAAAAACCAGCTCTGAAAACAATGTTGTAGCTGTACATGAACAGTCCATCTTCCTTCCAGGGGCTGTGATCTGTGGCCGAGCCCACACTGTGCAACATCAGATTCTGCAAGTTACTCATCATGGCTTGTGTCATTACCTCCAGTCCTTCCCCCTTCAAGTGCTTGTTGCTGGCATTGTGCAGGACATGGTGATCATTCTCGACAGCTTTATAACCAAAAACCCTGTAAACTAGCTGCTCGGCAAAACTATTGAAGTCCAGCTTCTCTCGACTCTCCTTGACAAAAGCCCCGAAGGAGAAGGGGTCCTGCAGGAACGTGAAATAAAATCCTCCAAGCTGCACTGTGAAAACATCACCGTGCTTTTGCTTCATCCTCTCAAGGAACTTGAAAGTGTCCCTGCGAAATTCCAGGACATGGCCCAGCCAAGGAATTAGACCTTTGTCCAGAGGGGGCTCTCCGGGTCGCTGCTTTCGGAAAACCCCGACAACGTACAGCCCTCCGAGCAGAGCAACCAAACAGCTGAGGAGGATAAGCACCAGCAGCCCCATGACTGATTCTGTTTGAAGCCACAGAGTGATTGTCAGATAAGGTACAGGTTCAGACTGATCAAGAGACTGTTGCTCCTCCTACTTGACAATGAGTTACAGAAAAGCAGATACCCTGCTTCAGCTGTACCATACTTAGTTCATGTTTCATCTGAACAGTTTATTTTCATGCATTTCTGAAAATAAAGAAGTGTTCATTTAAACTATGTGACACAGGAAAAAATGGAGGCAGATTTTACATGGAGTGTGAAAAAATTAAATGCCTCTTGAGGAAATCAATAGGTTTTGGGAAAGCACAGATTTTAGTTTCACTGAAAAATGTTAAGTAACAGCCATGAATTTGACTTCAAGTAATTTAGTAAAGAAAATAGATGCAGGTAGTTCACCTATAATAATAAATACCTAATCTCACAAACTATACCTATTTTGATCATGTCCTGTATTGACAGCTTAGCAGATAAATACATTAAAGTTATGATAAACCATATATGGTTCTACTACCTATCTATCTTTATACTTAGGGCCATTATCCATTTAGAAGAGCTATTGTACCCATGCTTTAACTTCCTGTTTTATGTATTTTCCTGTTGCTTCAGTATTTAATTAAAGGGGACATATAATACAAAATCCACTTTTTTAGCACTTAAATATTGTGTACTTGATGTCTAGAGCCCCTTTTCCATTTAAAGCCCCAGGATTTAAAACCCCAGGGTTTTGTTGACCCCGGTAACAAAAGCCTGGGGCTGTCTCCATTAGCTAGGGCCCATTTATGTAAAACAACCCAACAATGTATGGGATGTTGTGACGAAACACTGCAGCACCACTCATGTACAGCGGGTGGCGGCAAGAAGGCAAGGCAAGGCAAGTCAAATTTATTTATATAGCACAATTCAGTACAGAGACAATGCAAAGTGCTTTACATGATTAAAATATAGGAAGATAAAACAGAATAAAAGCAAGTAGGAATAAAATGTAAAAACAAAATAGAACATTAAAAACAGTTGGACTACAAAGTTGAACTAATGATGTTTCAGTAAAACAGTTTAACTAGAAAAGTCAAAGGCAATCCTAAACAAATGTGTTTTTAATCTTGATTTAAAAGAACTCAGGCTTTCTGCACTTTTACAGTTTTCTGGAAGTTTGTTCCAGATCAGTGGAGCATAGGAACTAAATGCTGCTTTTCCGTGTTTAGTTTGTGTTCTAGGTACGCAGAGAAGGCTGGAGCCAGAAGACCTGAGTGGTCTGGAGGGTTGATACACTGAAGTCGTTGATGTATTTAGGTGCTAAGTCATTCGGGGATTTATAGACTAACAGAAGTATTTTAAAGTCTATTCTCTGAGATACAGGGAGCCAGTGTAAGGACTTTAGAACTGGGGTGATGTGCTCTACTTTCTTAGTCTTAGTGAGGACGGGGGCAGCAGCGTTCTGGATCAGCTGCAGCTGTCTGGTCCACTTTTTAGGCAGGCCTGTGAAAACACCGTTGCAGTAATCAATTCGACTAAAGACGAATGCATGGATTAGTCTTTCCAGATCCTTCTGAGACATTAGTCCATTAATCCTGGAAATGTTCTTCAGGTGATAGAAAGCCGACCTTGTGATTGTCTTTAGATGCTTTTGGAGGTTCAGGTCTGAGTCCATCACTACTCCCAGATTTCGGGCCTGATCAGTGGTTTCTAGCTGAAGCGACTGAAGCTGTGTGCTAACTTGTGACCCTCCTATATTGGTCAAAATATTATTACTTCTGTTTTGTTTTTATTCAATTGAAGAAAATTTTGGCACATCCATGCATTGATTTCTTCTAGGCATTTACTCAATGCCTGAACTGGTTCATAGTGACCTGGTGACATGGTGATGTAGAGCTGTGTGTCGTCTGCATAGTTATGGTAGCTGATGTTATTGTTTTTTATTATCTGAGCAAGAGGGAGCATGTAGATATTAAATAGGAGGGGACCCAGAATGGACCCTTGGGGAACCCCACATGTGATTTTTGTCATCTCTGATGTAAAGTTACATACTGATACAAAAAATTCCCTGTCCTTTAAGTAGGATTTAAACCAGTTGAGAGCTGTACCAGAGAGGCCGACCCAGTTCTCCAGGCGTTCTAACAGAATGGAGTAATCGACAGTATCGAATGCTGCACTGAGGTCCAATAGAAGCACAGCAGTCAAACAGACAAATGCAGAGATCCTGCCACTCATGACTTAGACTTAGACTTGGAGAAATTTTATTGTCGGCAGAAATTACTAAACATAACGGTGGGATTGAAGAAAAAAAGAAAAACAAAAGAACAGTTATTTTTTTGCCAATATTTTAGCCTAAAATGTTTAGACTAAATTATTTGAGTTGAAAATATCCAATATAAAATACAGAGATTTCCAGGGCATGAAGTATACAGTTAAGTTGACCTTTTTTGGTGTGTGTGTGTGTGTGTGTGTGTGTGTGTGTGTGTGTGTGTGTGTGTGTGTGTGTGTGTGTGTGTGTGTGTGTGTGTGTGGTATGGTGGCGGCATAGAGGATGTGAAGCAACAAAGTTTTGCTTCATTTTCACTCTTTTTGGAAACATTTTGATTAGATTTAACTATTTAAAAGTCTGCATATTAATTTTTAGTTAGCTTCACCTTGCAGCCACTATTAGCGTATGGATAAAAAAACACCAGCTGGCAGATAAACAAATGTAAACTAACCAATTAAATTTTGTTTTAGGACGTACACCCTCCTCCATATTTGCACACAGATATACATCTAGGACGTTTTGACACAAAGATCTTTTTTCACTTTTTTGAAATAAATCAATAAATGGTCTTGTTGTGCAATCACGCCATGAGGAATGAAATCAGACCAAAGTTTAAAGCTACTGAAATGTGAGACTTTAACAGCCCCCTGTAATATATATATATATATATATATATATATATATATATATATATATATATATATATATATATATATATATATATATATATGGTCAGCCTGGGTAGCATGTGCATATTAAATAACTGGTGATCAATTGTCCTTATTCTTGCATTAGCACACTGTGTATGCTCTGGAGGAAAGGTAAGCTCAGTATGACAAGGAAACAAGGAAAACATTTATAAAGCCAGACTTTGAACTGCTGATGAAACTGACCTTCATTCTGCTCTGGACTCTATCATCATTAAATATTACTTTACTATGCATAATCATATTTGACAGGTGCATGAAAGAAATGCGTTTTATGCTATCACGATGGCCATGAACTTAATTGCGATAGTGATGCAAACTTTATTGTTTGAGAAAGAAAATTGCACTTCAGCCTGCAGCAGTGACATGTCTCATTCTGTCTTTATTTGTTGCCAATGTAGTCCAAAACAGCAGGCAGAATGTTATGAAATGTGGTGGGGAGGTTACCTGGGTGAGGGTTGTTTTTCATCCAGAATATTTACTCCAGAATAATGTCTGCATGAGGCACTTGTGTAAATACAAGGTGCATTCTAAATAGGCCATTAGTTTCATCTTGATCTTTTGATCAAGTGAGAAAAAATGGCATGAACAGTCAAGGATGCTTGCAAAGTCTGCCCTAAGGACAAGGATCCAGTTGCTTTTGTGTTTCATCAGCAGATATTTACCACAACCTTTTGTGGACAGCGACAGCGTGTGTTTGAAGAGGAGGCAGAGAGAGCCATCCTTAGCGATAACAGAGAAGTGCAGGTGAAGGGGCTTGCTGCCCGATCGGAGAGTCTAAGCATAGTGGCTCAGAGACGGACCACCCCGTTAATTTCAATGATCCCGCGTTATGGCCAACAAAAATGACTGATTCTGATTGAGTGAATGTTTAACGGCAAAAAGAAAGCCTTTCTCAGAAATGGCAAATGAACTGCCAGCAGATTCAGAGGGTCTAACCACATTTATGAAGTGAATTCATCTAAGACTTGTTTGGAGGAAAAAAAATATTTCTGTAAACAGCAGATTATTGAATAAAATAAAAGGCATATGAGAATGAAGTTTATAGTTAAGTTGACGTTTTTTTTGGTGTGTGTGTATGTATGTGTGTGTGTGTGTGTGTGTCGTGGCGGCAGGTGTAGAGGGGGGCCCAAAAAGACTTTGTTGTCCCAGGCCCTAGCAAAGCTGTCAGCTGGCCTGGATACAAGCACTAGCGATCTTCTAACAGCAAACTCTGCACACACATAGAATAAAAGAGTGACAACTTCTCTTCAAGTTCAAGAATTTAATAACAGAAATAGAATGAACATCAACAGAACATCACTATAGAAAACTGTTTATCTGAATTAACACTATATTTCAATCAATAAATCCTGTCTACTAGGCTAGTGAAACTTAACTAAACTACTAAGCAAAATGAAGATAAAAGAAGCTAAGCTAAGAAACTATTTACATGCAAAAGACAAAACAAAAGTGGTTGATCATCATCAGAATGATTCAGTGAGTCCTGGTTCACTGCAGGTCTGATTCAAAGAACATGGAATGATGTTAAATTAGCTTCACTAATTCAGAACAACATTTGGTATGTGTTTCAACCCATTCACAATGCAAATCCCCAGTTACACAAAACATTAGTTGAGGAAATAACATTTTAAAGAATGATTTTCTCGGTAAGAATCTGGAAACTTTATGAACGCTCAATTTTATTAATGTGATTCTACCTCCGGGAGCTAG
The DNA here is from genome assembly GCA_037039145.1 of Fundulus diaphanus. Lineage (NCBI taxonomy): Eukaryota > Metazoa > Chordata > Actinopteri > Cyprinodontiformes > Fundulidae > Fundulus > Fundulus diaphanus. The sequence goes on along the minus strand of CM073133.1, from coordinate 25,547,080 downwards.
GGGTCGCTGCAGCAATCGGTCACTAAAATCGGTTACTCCTAAAGTTAAACAAAACGTCTTTAAATCGACATTAATATTCAATATTAATGCAGGAATAAGGCTCATAGCACTATCAAACGATGGTGGAGCGAAACGAACAAGCCTTATGCTTTAAAACAAGCCCTTTTTGAATGTCCGGAACGGGAATTTACCAGAAGCTAATAGCCGTTTGGCTGGCGGACTTTTGGCGCTAACTTTAAATACTTCAGCTTTATTTTTAGCCATAATGAGTGAGCCGGTAAACATAAACATTAATATCCCATCCGTGTATGAAACCCCTGTGGACATAACGTTTGTTATAACCATAAAAACACACTCGAAATCACATCAGCAACAACATGCCAGGCGCCAGACCTGTCGGTGTCTCATGCAAGTTCGGTCCAGTTTGGCCATCCAAGGAAGGAAGCTGTGATCCAGGGAAAATCGTTGGTCTTTCCAGCAGCAGACATGCAGCTCTGCGGCTATGAGCTAACTGAAAGCGTAGTATGGGCAGGCAGCTTGGGCCGACATCCTCCATGCAGCGTTCTCTGATCTCTCAGCTTGTCTGGTGAGGGAAGGTGACCGATCCGCGTCGTCTCGAGTCCGCTTTCTTGCAACAGCTGACAAAAATAAACAAAGCTGTTTCGCATTCTGTACTTCGCGGCTGGTTTGCGCAGAAGTCAGAGTGCAACTTAGCTTCAATCTGGTCGATGAATCTCTGGATTCAGTCGGGTCCTCCGCTCCGCAGAGGACGAGAATTTCACCCTTTTTCGTTCCATTGAAGCGAGGGCAGATGAGTTTCACAGAAGGCCCATTCTGTGCAGCTTGTGGGCTTTGTAGGCCTTGAGGCCAGCGTTGTTGCTGGTCCAGGGCGGACTCTGGGTCAGGCGTGGTCAGGTGTGGTCAGGCGTAGCCACACTCCTGCAGATGTCCCAGGCAGAGGAATGTGGGCAGACTGGGAAGGTGTGCAGGGGTGACTGGATAGCCACAGCCCCCTCTGCTCGAGGGCTCCAGGAAGAAGTGAAGAAGACAGAGGGGAGCTGTGGGGGCAAAGTTTTTGCACTGATCGCACCCTGTGGAGAGGGCTGTCTCTCTGGAAGTGTGAAATTCCTTCTGGTCCCTCCCCCATGGTACATGTTCAGAATTCAATCTGACTTAATTCATTCTCTCATCGTGGCTTTAATATTCCGGCACAACAACAGTCTCTTTCAGTTCAAAGGTTTTGTGTAAAGAGCTCTCTGAGAAAGTCCTATTTATAAAAAAAAACTTTAGGTATTTGTGCTTTTATGCCGATACTATTTTATGCCAAATGTGGCAGTGGGCATTATTACCAAACATTTACTTTATAGTCATCTCTCCGACAGGTGCCTTTTACATCCATCCTGTGATTTGCTCAGATAACAATTTTACAATCTGTCACATTACAACCACAAATTGCAATGCATTTTATTGGGATTTTATGTGACAGAGACCAACAGAAAGTGAGACATAATTGCATTTTTGAAAATGCAGAAAACTTTGCTCTGTACTTGTAAACCTCCATCTAACAGCTTTGCACATATAGAGAACTTTTGGTCATTCTCTGTAAAAGTGTTTAACGTCATTGCGACTGGATTGAGACTCTGTGAGCATCTCTTCAAGTATTTCCAAAGATTCTCCATTTGATTTAGGTCTGGACTTTGATTAGGCCACTCTAACAGATTAATATGTCATAATATTTTACTAGCTCTTGCAGATGTTCTTTCAGAATTGCTTTGCATGATGGCATCATCAGCAAGTGACTGTGCAGATAGTGTTTTCAAGACAATATGCAACGTTAGCTTTCCACCACACATTGAGTTTTATATCTTGGCCAAAAAGTAAAATGTTGGTGTCATCTGGCCAGAGCGCCTGCTTGCTGTTTCTTCTACAAGGCTGGTGGGTAACTGCGAACAAGAGTTTTCACGGCTTATTTTTAACAATGGCTTTATTTTTTTCCATAATTGTGAGATTTGTGGAGGGCGCCAGTGATAGAAGCTCTGTCAACAGATTCTCCCACCTGAGATGTAAATCCCTGCAACTCCGCTGAGGTTATAATGGGTCTCTGGGCTTATTCTAAGATTATTGCTCATCTTCTCTGGGCTTTAGTTGGATTTCCTTGTCCTGGTAGGTTTACAGCTGTCCCATAATCTGGGCAAGTTCAGACGACGAACTCAGCAGTGTGCTGTGGGATGATTAAATCTTGGGATGTATGGTTTATGTCTACTCTGTTATACACAAATATCTGTTTGTATACAACTGCTTTCTCACCCATCCCTCGTACTCGTGAGTAGGGTGGGTGGCTCTCCATTTCTCAAGCTAGGGTCCTCTACCAGAGGCCTGGGATCTTGTGGGTTCTTCTTAGGATCCTATCTGTTCCTAAGATTGGGCTCTTCTCGACTGAGACGTCTGATGTTTCTCCAGGTATCTGTTGGAGCCACTTCACCACAGTGGGGGTTACTGCTGCAAGTGCAATGACTACGGGTACTACTGTTGTCTTTACCTTCCACGCTCTTTCTAGTTCTTCCCTGAGCCCTTGGTGTTTCTCCAGTTTCTCATGCTCTTTCTTCCTGATGTTCCATCACTCAGGATGACCACATCAATGCACTGGATATTATAAAAAAGGGATCCTTAATGTCCCTACACATAACATTTGTATTTGCTAAAAATTTTGAAAATCGTGTGTCGTTTCCCTTACATTTCACATTTATTCACTACTTTTTAATTTATATCAAATGCAATTCCAATAAAATCACTGGAGTTTGTTGATGTAGTGAGACAGGGTGTGAAAATGTTCAGAGTCTCAGTACCTCTGCAGAGCATTGTTTTTAATGTACCTTTCAAGTCATCTTACCCTGCATTCGCTTTAGTGCACATTCAGTAACTAGCCACCAAGTGGGGCTGTAATCCTTTTTTTGGAATGTCATCTCAACGTTTTTTGATAGTACGGCTGCATTGCTTTTCTGTAGAGCAAGGTTAGGCTCTGAGGTACTGCGTTTCTCTCTTTTAACAAGAAACTGAAAACTTAAGCTTGATACTTGCTATTCAATCCCATCTGATAAAAAGCATTAATGCTATTATTATTATGTGACACAAATAAAATATAGATGGTGTAACACTGTTTTATATAAAAGAAGGAAAAAAGAAAAGAAAAGGGAAAATATCTGTTTAACTGTTTTTTGTAAAGGTTAAAAGGACTCTGTTACTTCTCTGCTTTAATCTGCATTCTGCAGTGTATATGTGGGTCTGGTTCTTGATCAGTCAGATCTGAGCCCGTAATTACATAAAGGAAATGCCACAGGCTCATTAGGGCTTCAGAGCTGTTTTTTGATGTCCATTCTCAACAAGGGTGAACACAATACAGAACCTTTCATATCATGATTATAACCCTTCAAGGAAAACTACCAAGTAGCTTGAAGCGTAATTCTTTACACTCTACAAAAACTTCTTTGATTGAGACGAAAGGGAGTTTCAATTAATTCTGTTTCACTGTGTTAAATATGAGCAATCATCTGCAGTGACTAAGTGACTAAAGTAAATTATTCATCAGGTTGAAATGTAAAAACATTGGATAGACCAATTAAATGTGTCCATGCTAATTACATGTTCAGTTTTATTAAAGTTTATTAAATCATACATATAGATTGGTTAGGACGTTTTCGACTTAAGGAAACCCAGCAGAACGCATCAAGCCATTTCAATTTCGTTTCGCATTTAAAAGTTGAAACTCAGCCTACCTGAGTATTACCAATACTCTTTGTACCTAATTTAACACAATAAACTAGAAGCATGTTTTCCAGATTTGCTTTGTTTTTTGAGGTCATCTCAAGACTACCTATTTGTTTCATGTCACACAGCAGGCAAGAGAGAGAGAGAGGGGGGGGGTTAGCTCAGTCAGAATGTCTGTGAACTTCAGTTTTCAAATATTGCCAAATATCGCCTCTTGCCCATTTTAAGACATTTTGATGTTTTGATTCAAACCGTTCCCTTCTACCCCTTGTTGTATGTTAAGTGTCCCACCCGCTTTTTTTTCCATTTTCAGGTGGTGTCTTCTTTTATCAGTCTTCTTGTTATCAGTGTATCAACCATCCAGACCACTAAGGTTGTCTGGCCCCAGCCTACTCTGCATACCTAGAACCAGAACTAAACAAGGAGAAGCAGCATTTAGTTCCCATGCTTCACAAATCTGGAACAAACTTCCAGAAAACTGGAAAAGTGCGGAAAGCCTGAGTTCCTTTAAATCAAGATTAAAAACACATTAGTTTAGGATTGCCTTCGACTGTTCTAATTGAACTGTATTACTGAAACATCACTAGCTCACTTTGTAGTCCAATGGTTTTTACTTGATTGCTTTTAATGTCTATATTCCCATGTTCTATTTTGTTTCTACATTTTATTCCTGCTTGATTTTATTCTGTTTTATTTTCCTATATTTTAATCATGTAAAGCACTTTGCATTGTCTCTGTACTGAAATGTGCTATATAAATAAATTTGCCTTGCCTTGCCTTTAGGATGGTTGTTCACTTGTGTATTTTTGAGGCTTTCACGGAAAACTCGCACTTAGTGAGATTAAATTACATGAATTCTGGTGGTCATTGCTCTAACAGGATTTTATTTAGGAGTGGTTGAACTTTCACCCTTTTTTCAGATCTTTAAAATCACATATCTTTGCACTTCACAGTAATGCAGTATTTTGTGTTGATTTACAACACAAAATGTGTTGATTTACAACACAAAATCCAAATATCATACATGGAACTTTATGGTTTTAACATGATAACTGATGAACTCACCTTGCTAAAGTTCAAACTTTGAATCAGAAGGGGGCAGAAAATGGGTCTAATGTGATTCTTAACATACATCTGTAAAAAAGAACAACTCCCTTGAGTGGTCGCTCGCTGTATAGATGAAAATGCCTTGTTGAGGTCAGAGGAGACGTCAGAGGAGAATAGGCAGGCTGATCCCAGATGATAAGAAGCAACAACACCGTAAACAACCACCTATTAAAGTCAAAGTACGCAGAATATCATCTCGGAATGCACAACACACACACAATTGAAGCAGATCGGCTCAGTGCCAGAGAACATCTCCTGTCAGCTGAGAGCCAAAAACTAAGGCTAGTGTTAGAACGGAGTGGGACCCCTCATTCCTCTCATGACCCAACTTAGCATCATGCAGCATGCCTGAGCATTTTTGCTGACCATATCCATCCCATCAGTCCCTCTGTGGTGTAGCGGGCTAAGTCTTTGATGACCAGGGATCAAATCCCGGTAATGTCCAGAATAACACGGCATAAAAACTCTGCCGTGTCTCATACAGTGTCTGTCTGTTTATGCCCACAGTGTTCCCATACGGTGGCTACTTCCTGCAGGATAATCTTTATTCTCAGACTGCTTACATTGAATCTCACAATGGGTAAACTCCACAGTAACCCAAACTCAATCCATAGAGCAGCTCTGGGGTAGAGCAGGAAATTTGCACCATGGATGTGCAACTCACTGCACCAACTTCTCAATGCTATCATCTCAATAGAGTGTAAATAGAGTCTATGCCACCTTGTTGACTGCATGCCATGAACAAAGTTAGTTTGATTAGCAAAAAAAAGGGGTAAATGGTAGCAAGGTGTATCTAATAATGTGACCTGGACTTGGGGTGCATAGGGTATCTTGTCAATTTAGTTGTTTAAGAGTCAAACATTCAAGGTTTAGGATTTTGGATAAGACTCTGGGCTAGAAATCCACAACCTCAAGGTGACAACAATAAGATTGGAAACAACATGTACTACCTGGGTACAAACAGTAAGATGCATGGTTGTTATTCTCATTTTACATATTTTTTGTTTGTTTGTTTAACGCAGTCCAGGAAAAAAACAATGCTTCCGAAATGTATTTATTGCAACCATATTGCCGCTGATTGGTTTGAAATAGCACGTGCAACATGGGGGAACATGTTTGAAGCCTCAAAAATACACAAATGAACAAACATCCTAAAAGAAGACACCACCTGAGAATGGAAAAAAAGAGGGAAAAAAGGGGTGGGACACTTAACATACAACTAGGGTTAGAGGGGAACGGTGCAGGTCATGAGAAACAGCTGTGTTATTGTTGCTTTGCCTTTGCCAGTCAGCTTTATGTCCGAAATGGGGCGGCTGGGATCTCCCTGGTGCCTCACATTCTTGTTCTGTGCTAAAGTTTTGCCTGGGGGTGGAGCCCTTGACTGACCTCGCACGTAAACTGGTGTTGCCTTTAGTAAATCACGTAAAAACTAAACTCATAGCGCATCTGCATGCTTTCTGGCTTTCCGCTGCAATGGCCTGTTGTAATCGATTAGCCTAAAATGTTTTGTTTTAGCACCTGGTAAGACATGAAATAACATTATCATCCTAATCTAATTTAGGGTATAAATCACAACAATCAAAACAAGATACGAGGAAATTAACAAAATCTTGAAGTGTGTTTATATGGACGCTATCAGTATTTTATTGTAACATTTTGTATTTCTTACATTTTGTATAAATAGCGTTTGCTTTTTAAAAAAATGACAAACTCGAACTGCGATGGTTGGTTCTCCATTTATTTTCTTACTGACCTTAAACTCACCACATGATGAGCGCGACGTCAGCGTACGTCAGAGACGTTTATATCACAGCTTTGCCGGTTAGTACTTCCGTTCAGTGCGAACTGTAGTCGCCGGCTCTCACGAAGCTTCTTTTTTGTACGAATCTCTCCTAAAGCAACGCAGGTAAGATGTTTTACGTACTGCACGGTAAAACCGGAATGTTTTTTGTTTTAAAACGTCTGACAATCAATGTTTTGCGTTTATTGCGTCATGCTTCCGCGGCTGTTTAGGCCTTCAATTGGAATTAAACCTGCTTCTAAAAGGCAAAACAAGTCTTTTTTTTTAACAGAACTACGAGAAAAACTGTCTACCATAACATTCTATATATGTGGATAAAATGTTGCCATCTTTTAAAAGAAGGCATAATCTCTGCCCTTCATGTCACCTTCCAGCAGGTTTTTATGATGAGTGTGTGTGTGTGTGTGTGTGTATATATATATATATATATATATATATATATATATATATAATGTGTGCAACTTCGAACTTTGTTTATGACTTCTTTTAGTGGTTTAAGGATTATGTTCGGTTCAAAATATATCCAGAGATATGAGTCATTATACCTGCTATATAATTGCTGTTGCTCTGTGTACTTTATAGTCAGAATGTCTTATGAAGAAGGGAATGACTCAAAGTTTGTGCGGAAGGTGAAGGAAAATCCCTTTGTCCCAATAGGTGAGTGTATTTTGTACCTGGTTTACCTGATGGCCTAACTGCAAGTTAATGCAAGTCATGATGTACAGTTTTGAATTTAATGGCATGCTTTTATTTTGTTACTGTTAACAAATCTATGTTGCTGTGTGTATGTGTGTGTGTGTGTGTTACATTTTTGCAGGGATGGCTGGATTTGTTGCCATTGTTGGACACCAGCTGTATAAAATGAAGAGTCGAGGGGACACAAAAATGTCAGTGCACCTGATCCACATGCGTGTAGCTGCACAAGGCTTTGTGGTTGGAGCCATCACAATAGGTATGTATCCTTGATTATTCTGTTTCTTATTTTGTTCGCTTTTTCATCAGCAGTCTCCTTTCATTTACATTAGAATGTTTTTACATGGCTATGACAAATGTCAAAACATAAATGATTGGGAGAAAGAGGACGTGTTTGTTCTTATTGGCTTTGATGGCTGATTTTTACACTGGTGACAGGCGAGATTACATTAGGCTGGGATTCTTCAAGCCTTCGCCTCGGCACAAATGATGCAAAGTTCAAATTCACAGTGACATAGCAGACCCTCCCCAGAGCTTCTGTATGTTTTTAAGTCTTAAAAGACTTAAATGTGTGCTGCAATTTTTCCATGACTGCTTGTGAACACAAACTGAAACTTGGCTCCACCTCTGCAGTTCTTTCAGCAGCTGTGTTCAAGTGCATTTTTTTATTTATTTTTTTTTAGGCCTCATGAAGCATGCATAGCTCTATAGCTACTCTGTGAGCAATTAGCAGTACTTTTAAAGCTAGGGCTGGGGATATTTTGTTTTTTCTCCCTTTGGATGTTTCCCAAGTCCCTTTTTGAATAACTGCGCATGCGCAAAACCGGCTTACCTACTCTTACCGGCTTACAGCTCCTCAGGGGATCGGGTGAACGGCTAACCGCTAAGCTAACCTAACCAGATACATATACACTAGACGTGCGCGTGCACAGCCAGCAAACAGAAACTATAGACTCTAGTGTTATGTGAGTTTGTCAGAATGATTGGCATGTGGGACAACCAATAGATAAGACGATACCCCTGGACCTTGAGGGACAAGCAGGAACAAAACTGTGTCAAATCCATGCCCTTCGGACCAAGGGGCATGGATCGGTTAGTTTTTTCTTTCAGGCCTGCAGCTCCCACAGAAGCCGGTTTTTAACCTCCTTTTTGTGAATACGTAATGCATTTACTACTTTCAGGAAGGAAGGACCATTTTACCCAGTATTACAAAAATAGTTTTACTAAACAGGATTACCAACTGTAGCTTTAAAGGGAGAAATTTGAAATAAGGCAAAGATTTTAGATTTATTCACAATGGTGATGTTCTGAAGCCCTACCAGCACACCTACCATTCAGATTGTCCAGTTATTAGCCATTCTGAGAGAATGTCTAATAACATACCTTATCTATTATAAATAGAATATTTTCAAATATCCAAATTAGTCTTTTTTGGAAGTCAGTGTAAAGCGTAGTAGCCATCTTGCAGCTAGATGTCCTGACAGTGCCCACTAAGGGGGATGGGTCTAGGCGTTTCTGTGGGGGGGGGGGGGTTGCTTTCAGGGGGACTCAATGCTTCAAAGAGCTTGAGCAGGGTTTCCGCGGGGCATTAAAAATCATTAAAATTCATTAAATATTTTTTTTTTTTAAATTAAGGCCTTAATTGGCATTAAGTCATTAAATGTAATTATCTGTGGCGTTAAAAATGCCTTATTTTTTTTCTAAAAAAATATTTTCATAAAACATAACGTCAGATATATTATCAGATATAACTTGATTCCGCGTGCTTGCGCAGAACTGCTTCCGGTTGATCGTAATGCCATATGTTTTTACAATGATCGGAAAAGGAGCTTGAGGCGGAGAAAGAGCTAGAGAATGGGGGGAAAATGCAAATTTCAACAAAAGTAGGTGGAAAACGAGGAATTCGGGACATGGCTGCAGCCTGTCGACGGTAAAGATGACGAAGGATTTTGCCGTGTTTGTAAAAAAAATTAAGCTTTGCACAATGGGTGTCAATGCTTCACGATCTCACATGAAGTCGGACAGTGTAGTCCAGGGTGTACGCGGGTATACGGCGTATACCCACTTATTTTTCAGTCAGAATTACGTATACCCACTTCTGGAGCGATATTTCTGTTTTTTGTTTGAGTGCGCAGTGAGACAGGTATTCAGCGTTTAAACATTTCTCTTCAATCCACTATCCTCGCCCTCGGTTCTGTGTCTGCCCGTGACCTGCTACTTCCTCGCTCAATACCAGCTGAGCGCTCGCTGGATTCTGTCTGTGTGCTCGTGACTTCAAAAACTGTCCATCTCGCCAGCCAATCACAGACAGGTTTCTTTCCATCCAATCAGAGTAGGGCTTGCAAATACTGCATTCAGATGGATTAAATGAAAATGCTGCAGCTTTTGGCAGAAATTACTAAACATAACGGTGGGATTGAAGAAAAAACAACAACCAATAAACAGTTTAATATATTAGCCTAAAATATTTAGTTTAAAATAATTCTTTGAGTTACTAAGTGAGGTGTGAAAAATGTTTTTGTCTCTTTTCTTTCCAGCTTCTGGGTGATGATGCAAAAGTTTCTTGCGATCATAATCATCATCATATTCATCATTATTTAAAGAGCACTTTAACACGAGGTAAAACAAAATAACATCTGATAAAATGACTTGAGTAAAGACTCAACAATTTAAAACAACAATAATAATAAGTTGTTTAAATCCTTAAAAACAAACAAGTTCTTTAAACTGAACTCTAAGACAAACAGGCAACCAGTGAAGGGAGGCCAGGATCAGGTAATGTGCCTTATTTTATGTTTTTCCATTAAAAGGTGTGCAGCAGCATTTGAACCAGTTGCAGACATTTGAGTGAGGACTGACCGATTCAGAGATAATGAGAATTACACAAATCCAGCCATGATGAAATGAAGGCTTAGAGTAGTGTTTCTATATTTTTGCCTTGAAAGAATAGGTTTTACCTTTTGCTTTGTTCCTTACATGATAAAAATGACTTAACTGAGGCCCCTTTTTGACTGTCAAGTTTAATATCACCGTCCATTTTAAAATCGAGGGGCTAAACATTCATTGTCAGGGTGTCTAAATCAACAGGATCAACAGTTCTTTGGGTGTTTCAACTGGTATATTTGACAATTCCTCATTTGCAAAGACAGAGATTTGAGTTTTGATGTTCTCCTCGTTATTAACTTTATCTCTTTCTATAGATTCTTTCTCATTCAATTTAGGACTTTCCATATGCCTTATCATCTAGGTCTATATTAAGAAACCTACTGTAAAGTAATGAAATGTTAATTCTGGATGTAGTGTAGGAATTCCTTCAATATAAACCAAAGAAAATGTTACATTACCTTCCAGAAGCTGGATAAAATCTTTAAAAAAGAGACAACAGTATTTTCACACCTCACGTAGTAGCTCAAGGAAATATTGTAATCTAAATGTTTTAGGCTAAATGTTTTAGGCTAAAATGAGTAAACCCTAGTGATGGATTTTTGGGTAAACTAAATAGAGCAGTGTTACATGTCATTGTTTCTAAAATAGTATTTTTCTGAGCTGCGTCTAAAAGGGCAAACAATGAGAGTATACCCACTTCTCCAGGGACCACTACACCACTGCGGACAGCCACAGATCAGCTGCAAGGGGCAGACAACAGCTAACAATGTCAAGTTACTTTTCTGTAACCAACGCAGTCACGTCCGTATTAGCTACCGCAAACAGCACAGCAGCAGCTGGAGCAAGCTCTACCGCCACTAACGTAGGGAAATCATACGGTCTTCGAACAACATGGGTACTTTTTGATGCCATTAAAATTATTTCTACGAGCATTAAAAAGCATTAAATTAGGGTTACTCATTCCTGTATAAACCCTGTTGAAAAACTCTTGTCCCTGCAGGTCTTTTTTTTGGCATCTCATTGAAATACCTTTTAAACTGTAGGAACTAAAAATCTCAGTAGTAACTAAAACTAAAAATCTCAGTAGTAAAAAAAACTGTATATGTCAATATAGATCAATGAGTAATTACAAAAGTGGAGAGCTGGAATTTCATGGTGCAGTTTTTGGCCATCCTAACTGAACTATTTCTGGCACTTTCCACCTTCCATACGCCCCAGTTTACACTCCACAGCTGATCAGTTCCACCTGCCGCATAATCAAGCCAAGACTCTCTCCACCTGTCAGCCTACCTACATAAACCCTCCTCAGTCTGCTCTTCCCCACCCTATTTGTCTTCACTCAAACCTCGTCTTGCCTGTGCTCCCTACGTCTCCTTGCCTGTGCTCCCTACGTCTCCTTGCCTGTGCTCCCTACGTCTCCTTGCCTGTGCTCCCTACGTCTCCTTGCCTGTGCTCCCTACGTCTCCTTGCCTGTGCTCCCTACGTCTCCTTGCCTGTGCTCCCTACGTCTCCTTGCCTGTGCTCCCTACGTCTCCTTGCCTGTGCTCCCTACGTCTCCTTGCCTGTGCTCCCTACGTCTCCTTGCCTGTGCTCCCTACGTCTCCTTGCCTGTGCTCCCTACGTCTCCTTGCCTGTGCTCCCTACGTCTCCTTGCCTGTGCTCCCTACGTCTCCTTGCCTGTGCTCCCTACGTCTCCTTGCCTGTGCTCCCTACGTCTCCTTGCGTCTGCCTGCCAGTTCCTGCCACATCTCCACCCAGCCCCAGTCTGGTACAGTCTCCGGTTCTCTTTCCACTACTCATCCTCTTTCAATAAAACTCCAGAAACAAGGCTCTGTGTGTGGCTGTGTTCGGGTTCATCAGTACATTACATGACATGGAAGACCTTCTAAACAACATTCAATGACATGACAAGCAGGTTGTGTCATCCATTTTCTCCTCTTGCAGCAAGTTTATGTTAACGTCCATAAGCTTAGCTTACTGCTCCTAGATGATGTCTAAAGTTCGTAGTTTTTTTTTTTTTTTTTTTTTTTTTTTTTTTTTCTTTTACAAAATTTGCAGTTCAGTTGAACTAATCAGTCTGAATTGTTTTAGGACTTTAGGGGAAAAAAACGCAGTCTTGAGATATTATTTAATATTTTGATGACGATCAGGGTTTCCCCCAGAAAATGGACGCATTTAAAGAAACGTTTGTTTTAAATAAACAAACGACACTTAGCCTAGCAGGGGCTGAGTTAAGCCTGGCAACTGGCCAGGCTAATAATACGCTGGGGAAAACCTGCAGTGATGATTATTGTGTAATCCATATTTTCAACACCACTTTTTCTTTTCCATCATCGGTGTTCTGCCACGTTGCATGCTCTAAGGTCTACAGTAGTGATGGGTCGATGAGGCGTCATGAAGCGTTTTGACACATTGCCAAACTGTATTGATACTGCGCCGATACTGTGTCACTGAATACTGACACCTGCTGGACCTTAAAAATCCCTACAGGCAGCCTGGTTGACAGAGTTAACTGACACTGATTTGATGACCAATTATACACAACACAATTTAAATCATTGTATGTTGCATTGTATTAAATTATATTTTCATTTGAATTAAACATATATTTGATTTTTTTTTTTAGATACAGTCAATAAATAATGTGAACAAGGATGCATGTGGACTGGCTTCTTGATTAATTTATTTTACAAATTTTTTGCTGCCATGTCCTTTCAATGCCTACCCCCCCCCCCCCCCCACACACACACACACACACACTCCCCCTTTTGTGTTGAATGAGTGACGTGTGAGAACACAGCTTTAATAATTCTCCATCACATAACTTTCATATCGCGCATGCATTGACTTTAACAATTCTCTCTTGCTGTTTTCAACAGCAACGGCATTGTTTCTTATGGTTTAATATTGTCCATATGCCTTCTTTAAAAAATTCTAATTCTACTCGTAGGACATGCGCACTTCCAACCTTATTATGCTCACGTTGATCGGGCGCTGTGTTCAGTTACCTGACTGATATCTTATCATCTGTTCTTAAATCGGACATGCTGAGTATGACAAAGGGAGGAAGAACTACTCAGAGTAGCAGCTTTCTACTAAGGGCAGATCAGCCGGGTTTTTTTTTCTGAAACGACGCTCAGAACAAAGACGCACAGCGCAACCCGCCCAACCATAAAGGCGTCTGCCCAACCCATCCATCAGTGGTGCGCTCCGATCAGCGCCTTGCGCTCACAGAGCGAGACTGTGGTAAACCATCACACCAGAGTTGCAAAATGATAAAAAAAAAAACTTGGTTTATTATTATTTTGTTTACAATTCAGCTTGGATTTTATTTACTGCGCAGCATAGCTTTGCTGTGCGCGAATGCACACGCGCGCAGCTTAGAGGGAACAGAAACAGTTTGGCGCGTCAGTCAGTTCGAAACAGTTCCTGTATCGGTCATGTGACTTTCCCGTGTTGATACACGCATCGACACGGGTTTCGCTCTATAAGCTCGACACATGCGCCGACGCATCGGTGTTGCCGGACCCATCACTAGTCTACAGTCATGGCCAAAAGTATTGAGAATGATTCAAATGTTAATATTTACAAAGTCTACTGCTTCAGTTTTTATAACGGCAATTTGCATATACTCCAGAATGTTATAAAGAGTGATCAGCGTAACAGCAATTAATTGCAAAGTATTTGCCTAGAAAATGAACTTTATCCCCCAAAACACATTTCAATGTCATTGCAGCCCTACCTTAAAAGGACCAGCTAACATCGTTTCAGTGATTGCTCCATTAACACAGGTGTGGGTGGTGATGAGGACAGGGCTGGAGATCAATCTGTCATGATTAAGTAAGAATGACACCACTGGACACTTTAAAAAGAGGCTGGTGCTTGGCATCATTGTTTCTCTTCTGTGAACCATGGTTATCTCTGAAGAAACACGTGCAGTCATCATTGCACTGCACAAAAATGGCCTAACAGGAAAGAATCGCAGCTAGAAAGATTGCACCTCAGTCAACAATCTATCGCATCAAGAACTTCAAGGAGAGAGGTTCCATTGTTGCCAAAAAGACTCCAGGGCGCCCAAGAAAGACCAGCAAGCGCCAGGACCGTCTCTTAAAAGTGTTTCAGACAGATTTTCTGGGCAATCAAGCACATTAACACCACAGCCACTGCTGGACCAGCTCTTAGTACCTTTGGCAGTCTGGGCCGGTACCAGGTCCTACTGGAAAATGAAAAGCAGTTTTTCCTTCCACTCAACTTTCTATGAAATTGCTGGATCTAGCACTCTGTGAATCACCAGCTTCTCTGTGGCTTCCCCTACTTGTGTCCTGTCATCCCTCCTGTCAGTCTTCATCATCGTGTCGCCTACTGACCCAGATTTTAAGGCTCGGGAAACCTTTCAGGTATTTTGAGCTAACCAGCTAATTAGGGTTTTCAAAATTTAACATCTTCTAAGACAGAATTTTCAGTCTATATCAAATTTCATATTCAAAGATATTGAACTTTTTGTTTGTATTCTAACTTTTTTTAACACCCCACCACCACCAATCAAGCTAAAAACAGTCCCTAACAAAGAGATATTTCCTACTTAGACCCATTAACTCTGCAACCTCACACGGGGCATTTGTTTTGGGGGGAGTGTTGGCCTAGTGGTTAGAGCAGCGCGCTAGCACTCAGAGAAGGATGCAAGTACCCGGTTCGATCCCCAGCGCCTGCACTCTGGGTCCCTGAGCAAGACCCTTAACCCCAGATTGCTCCCCGGGCGCCACACATGGCAGCCCACTGCTCCCCAAGGGTGATGGGTTAAAAGCAGAGAACAAATTTCATTGTAATGTATGTTTCAATGACAATAAAGATGATATTACTATTACTAACCGATGTCTGGATAAGCAGATAGATTACAGCTACAGATAGATTAATTTGTAGCTTAAATCAATGATTAAAATCCTCCTTCCACATTTGGTAAATTCCAATCAATGAGTTTGAGAACTTTTTAAGTAACGGTGGAACATGTTTCCTTCTCCTCAGAGCAAATCCGAAGTTCACAGAGTTATCCATATTCTCTGCAAGGTACTTTCTTCCATCCAGGAGGATTTCAGCAATAGCGCACTTTTTTTTGTGTGTCAACATTGATTTTTCTTTCTCTCTCTGCCCTAGTCTTCTTTTAATAGAGAAGTGGACGCTTCAAAGCCTCCTGTTTGCCCAAAGCAAGCTTGAAATTCTTTCCTTTCAAAGCACCGTGGCTTCTTTGTAGTTTCTCATCTGGCGAGGGCAGAGGAGAGACAAAAACCTCAGAAAAGAAGTGTTTCAGCTGCAGGATGGGGCTACCAGCAGTGCAGAGCTTGCTCAGGAATGGCAGCAGGCAGGTGTGAGTGTATCTGCACGCACTGTGAGGCAGAGACTCTTGGAGCAAGGCCTGGTCTCAAGGAGGGCAGCAAAGAAGCCACTTCTCTCCAGGAAAAACATCAGGGACAGACTGATATTCTGCAAAAGGTACAGGGAGTGGACTGCTGAGGACTGGGGTAAAGTCATTTTCTCTGATGAATCCCCTTTCCGATTGTTTGGGACATCTGGAAAACAGCTTGTTCGGAGAAGACGAGGTGAGCGCTACCACCAGTCTTGTCTCATGCCAACTGTAAAGCATCCTGAAACCACTCATGTGTGGGGTTGCTTCTCAGCCAAGGGAGTCGGCTCTCTCACAGTCTTACCTAAAAACACAGCCATGAATAAAGAATGGTACCAGAATGTCCTCTGAGAGCAACTTCTCCCAACCGTCCAAGAGCAGTTTGGTGATGAACAATGCCTTTTCCAGCATGATGGAGCACTTTGCCATAAAGCAAAGGTGATATCTAACTGGCTCAGGGAACAAAACATAGAGATTTTGGGTCCATGGCCTGGAAACTCCCCTGATCTTGTGGTCAATCATCAAGAGACGGGTGGAAAAACGAAAACCTAGGAATTCTGACAAAATGCAAGCATTGATTGTGCAAGAATGGACTGCTATCAGTCAGGATTTGGTCCAGAAGTTGATTGAGAGCATGCCAGGGAGAATTGCAGAGGTCCTGAAGAGGGGTCAACACTGCAAATATTGACTTGCTGCATTAACTCATTCTAACTGTCATTAAAAGCTTTTGTTACTCATAATATGATTGCAATTGTATTTCTGTACGTATGGTGACAACATCTGACATACACACATGGGCAGCAGATCATGTGAAAATATAATATTTGTGTCATTTTCAATACATTTGGCCATGACTGTAGATCAGATGTAGCTGTGAAGGACAATGAAAGCCTGGTAAACTGGCCAAATTATTAGCAAGCAGAATTTGAATGCTCTAATTATAATTCCTAAATATTGCACTTACGCAGTGTTTCTCAATAGCTTGTATTGCAAACATTCATATTGTGATGACGAGTAGGTTTGATTTATTGTGGAGATCTGCGTTTGTTGTTGTTTTATCAAACAGTGATATGATTTAGAATTTCATTCATCACAACTCTTGTACAAGCTTCCATTTAACTCACTTGTTCTTTCTTTTTTCTTTTTTAGGAGTCCTTTATTCAATGTACAACCAGTACATTAGGCACCCCAAAGACGACCTTGTCTCTGACCAACACAAGTGAACATGGACTCTTACAGATTTCTGTCTTTAATACTTTATCATTTGTAGATGTGTATTCAGAAGCTAATCAATGACTAAAAACCAACCAATGGCACACCCTTCTTCGAAAGAGAACATCAGTGGCCACCATGAGCTTCTAGGTGTAGTATTTAGTGCTTCACTCTGTTTGCCAATGCAAACATAGCTGGGGGGATGCTTGTGAGGAAGATGAAAATACTGATATATTTTCCTGTTTCAATAGAATTTATAAAACTACATCAGTATCAGATATTTTTGTGATTGTTTGTATGCCAATGCCAAATTAAAAACATTTGCAATTTTGCCTGCCTTTTTTCCCCATCCCTAAGCCAATCTTTAACAGATTTCTATACACTGATATAGGAAATAACTTAATATAATGTATATCAGTTTATTTTTACAGTACATCAAGTGGATGGCAGAATTGTTTTTCTTCATTTATGTTCTGTAATTTATCCTACCAAGGTTGTTAGTTTCTCAGTGTTTTTCCCATATTTTTTGGCTTCTATTTATTTTGAATACAGTTCAATCTGTTTAATAATAACCTTTAATTAAAGTATTTACATAGCTGATTATAAATATGTAGCACCTACATAGCAGGCTGTTTGTGAAAGTCACTTTCATTTCCTCAAATATCTGAATCTGTGTGTGTACACAAAAGTGTGCTTTTAATGAAAATTGTTTATTCTTAGTTTCAAGCTATATACTATAACGTACACAGACAGTTGTTTAACTCACTTCTGGCAGCTACAGGATGGAGTTAATGTTTCAAAATTGTCACCCTTCTTTTTTCATTAAATAAATATATCCTCCCTTACAAAGAAAATGTTTGGTATTCTTTGAAACGGACACAACTCAGAGAACTACTTTGCTCACAGTAGAGTATGCCTCTGAGAAACGCCGTGTGTTAGAAACTGCATTTTATTTTAAGATGAACTTTCTACCTGACATCCAGTAAGGATTGTGAAACTACTGGCTGCATCACTTAAGAGCGTGCATAGCGTTGCGATGTAAAATACTTCTGGGGCGTGTTTGTCAGCATGACTCTGCACATCTTGCAGCTTTCTTTGTTGAAATTACAGGCAGTACCTCTAAAATCAGCTTCAATAAGGGTGCCCAGATGATGAATTCTGTAAAACACATTTTTAAAATTTGTATCAGTGCAATACATGAAATGTGGAATGTGGGCAATTTTTGCATTGTGGACAAGTGAAAGTGAATTCGGGCATGTTCATGAAAATGTGATCGGTTAAAGCTAGCGAGTCAGTATTGCATCCCATTTATTCTTGTGACTAATGTAAAAGATACTATACAGTGGTGTGTATCTCACTTGAATATTACTAAGAAGTTAAAATTGTTTCACTATTTCCCAGTCACCGTTGACTGAAAACTTGGCCTTCACTCTTAATCTGAAAAGAGGACTGAAAGTGGACCATTGAGCAACAATCCAAGCTGTGGCTAGATAGGTTGCTTGTACAGTTTTTCTTTTTCCACACCTTTTCCTTCCACTCAACTTTCTATTAATATGGTTGGATACAGACTTGTAAACAGCCTTCTTTAATTAAAATGTTGTTTTCTTTTTGGCTTATGCTCCTTGTGGTGGATGACAGCTTTTGTTTGCTGAACAGACAGGTTGCAATCTTGGGAGTATGGGTAATAACTTTTAATAAAAAATATTTTTCTTTTGTAGCCTTACGTAAAATTCTTCAAACTGGAATTTTTTTTTGTTACCTAAGCTCTCATAATAAAACAAATACCAAAAATAAATGCTTGAACTATAGTACTCTGTGAGCTATTATGTATTTTCTTAACTGAATTACACATTTCTGATGATATGCTAATTTACTGAGAGCAGCTGAAGTCTGGATTTTTATTGCATTTGTTGTATTCCTGCAAAATATGTGTTCCAGAAAACAAACATAGATTTTGATAAAATTGTTAAAAGAAAACAGCTAAAAAAAATGCAAATACGTTCAAAGGAATTTCAATCAGTCGATGTTTTCCTTGTGTGATGTCACAAGAGGTATGCACCTTTGGAGGTTTGTCTTTGTTGCATAATAATATACAACATGCTAGCAAAGAAAACTATAAAATAAATGGCCACGACATGCTGTCCTAAAGGGGACAACCCATACCTAGGAAGAGTTTGGTTGGTTTAACAGAAATGTCTGGTTTGTACCTTGAAGAATGTCATTTTCTTTTGATTCGAGTCATAACGGAAGCCTTCTTAATCTGTCGCAATGAGAAACAAATATACCTTAAAAATATAGCTGGATTTCCTAAATAGCTATCTCCTTTATATGACGTTTGTGCTATTTGTTCTGTATTTAACACAAAACAACAATGGCTCGAACACAGCTTGATGATGGCTGCCTTATGTCATTCATCCCTGCTCATCACAAGCAACACAGTCAAATGAAACCTGGAGTATTTACACGTCACTGTTTCTACTCACAGTTGAGACATGGGAAACACCACCAGGGTCATGCATTGTGGGTGCGGCTTGGGGAAGTGTAGCCCCGCCCCCGTTGCGTGCGTTCATTCAGAAGTTCATAGTCATTGTGACATTCGGTTGCTTGCTCCAACTTGTTGACGAAACCTGCTTTTGTTTTATCTACTATAATAGCCCATGTATTTGAAGAAAGTGGAAATATATTAAATGTTTTCAACTATATGTTTTTAATGCAGAACTGAAAATTATGTCTATTAAAGAAAGTAACTGCTGCAGAATTCTTGTTGACTTACTTTTGTGGTTTTGGTGCCTCAGTCATCTTCCTGTTAACCTAAAATAATTGTTTTCCCTATACTTTTCAAATCCAGTAAAAGCAAACGTCTCTGCTCTTTGTATCTAATCTAAAAATGGCTATAATCTTCGAGAGACAAACTCCTCATGTACTGATATGATTTTAGATTGTCCATACTCCATATGTTGTGCTACTGTGCCTTTCCACAGCACATGTGAGATTTTAGTGGAGGAAGGAGAGCAACATGTACCGATCATGTATCAAGTTTCACCAGCTGCAGCACGGATGTCACGTTGCTACTTGTATTCATAACAATACCGCCCAGGAGAAGATAGTCACCGTGACTGCGCACATTTAAGATCTTCCGTCACTACTTCATGCATAATTTTGATATTTAGCTAAGAATAAATCTCAGAACAAAAAGGAAAAAAAAACGACAGATATGCACACATACACATAACTGATCCTGCTTGCAATGTACCATGTCAGCATCCTTATCCTTATTTTTACTATGACTGAGTTAAATACATTGTTTTAACCAGAAACAACCTTACATTAGTAGTTTACTATTAGTTTTGAATTCAGTTGAGCAGGGACTTTATTTGATACTGTAATATGTATTTTTGTGTGTTTATTCTGTTTTTAATGTTTTTCTATACATACTTTGCCCAACGTTTTATATAGTTTATATGCCATCAGTTCACAAAACATGTCGTCTCAAGGTAGTTTAGAAAAAAGTAAATTCTATCAATACAGATTCCTAGTCAAGCACCATAGACATTATATAGGTAGACGCCCCATGGAGTGGCACTGCCTATTTGAGCTGACTTTTCAGTGCGGCCACCATTTTGAACAGGTCTCTCACGAGACCCCAGTGCAATTATTTGTACCGAGGAAGCTGTTGGCCCAACTAAAATAAATCTCTCCCAGATTTTTTACCAGATTTTCACACGGTTTGGTTTGTTACAAACGGCTGAGATGTGGATATGATTCAGGACACCGTTACACATAAGAAAACATGTTTTCATGATGAAATATGTTGTTTAAACAACATATTTAATAAATATACAGTCTTTAATTTACAGACATATGGCATATTAATGTATAAATATGTGATTTCATACTGAAATACTTTGTTTTATGCTATTTAGCAAAGAGAGACATGTGTTATGGCATATTATTAAATATGTAATATAATATGTGCTTCATGCTGAAATACAGCTTTATGCTCTTAAACAAAGAGATGTGTAGTATTACATATTGATAAATGTATAAATTAATATATAATACATTTTAATAAATAAACAAGTTGGATTGTACATTTAAATTTATTTCACTCTCTCACATGTACAATTCTGAGTCTTCTCTACACACCAACAATAATTTCTTCATATTTTTCCAGTGCTGTGCATAAACACATGCATACACAGATTTTTAAAAGCCTGGGAATGTGTTCTTTTAAATTTCCAGGTCATTCCAGTGTCTTACAATACCCAACTTGAACTAGGGCTGGAGCTTAAGACCCTTAAAAATAACTTTATAATGTATATGGTCAAGCACACACATTCCAAATCAAACAGTGAAGTGAAGTTCAGTTTGACACTAAAATTAGCTCAAAAGTATTCTATCTAAGGAAACCCAGCTGATTGCATCAAGTAAACGTAGCATTTACTCCTCCTGGATGAGCATGTAGCAACAGTGGACAGTCGTTGTTTCCTTGACGTTTGCTGTAATCCTTCCTACTGAGCATTCATGTAGCAGCAATGAAAAGGAAAACTTCCCTCATTGAAACTTTTCTCTCAGACTTTCAAAATCCCCTGGTGTCTATAAAGATTCCAAAGATGTAGTTGATTTTTTTTTAAATTGTCATTCGATTTTTATTGATTTACCTAATTGTTGTGTTTCTTTTGACAGACAAAATATTTTTAGGGATTATTTTTCACCATCACAGTGGTAAAAAGCTAATTACTACTAGCAGATCAAAATTACTTTAGACAATTTTGTAGTCATCCATACTAAAGGTTCAACATAACTAGTGACACGTGTTTTTTTTTTAGGTATTGTTTGTATAGGTATTGCTTAATAGTTAGGTTTTTTTTTTTTCAAACAAATATAAATGTCAGCATTTCTCAAATTAGCTTTACTCTAAAATTAAATAGTTTTTTAAAGTTAGCAAACTCTTGTTTTGAGACAACCTTTTAGTGGCTTGCTAGCTTTAAAAAAGTGGTTTTGCAGATCAGCCGATCGCCTTCCTGTGACGGGTGTATAATTTTCCTTAGAAAAAATAAATAAGCATAAACGTCAGAAACCCTGAGCAAGATGGCCGCTGTAGTGGTGCATTTTAGCAAGAGCACGCGCCTTCCCGTTCCCGCGAGATTGCATTTAAAGCTACAGCGCTGCCGTTGTTATAGCGACAAGAGAGTCGCCTTCAGGAAGCTCCGGGTTCATTTTCAAACATGCAGTTTATTTATCAAACATGCAGTTAAAGTCAAATAATTCGGTTAACTCTTGTATAAATTCCAGGTAGGTTATAGCCTCTGTTTTACAGTTTTTGGTACTTTTAAGATGTTGGTTCGATTTTTAAAAGATACAATTCTGAATAGCTGATTACCATAAAGCTGTCATATCCCGTTGTGGATTTGCACAACATTAGCTCCTAAATTATGTTTTGATAGATTATCTGCACAACAGGGAATGTGATAACATTTATTTAAGGCTTATGTTGTGCAAAATACTTAAACCACGGCACGGGTAATTTCTTTATAACTTCTTCCAAGAGGATAGCGTTGCTTGCAATTTTTGACCTTCATGGCTTTTGGAGATTTACTTGACTTTGTAATCTCTAACAACAGACCTGACCCTCATGGAGGGTGGTGAGGGATTTGTCATGCTAAAGAAAGTAAATGTCACCAAAAGGAGGGAAGCTTTTATTCAATTTTTTATTGCAATATGAAGCTGTATTATAGAAATTAAATGTATTTTATTGAAATAATGTAGCTCTGTCAATGGTGTATAGTATTATGATCACTAATAATGAATAGCAGTGATTTTCTTCCCAGAATCAGATTTCTGATTTATTTATTTAAAACAGGGAGAGCGTGGATTAGGGAAAAAATGCACAATATTTGTAATATGCCATATTTTATCCCAAGGCTAGTTTCCATCTGCCTGTCCCTCTTCATAGCATCTGTTGTTTGATTGGATAAAAGGCTAGGTGACCTGATCCTACAGAAAAGCTACTGTAGCTAAATGGCTAAAGAAGAGGTTGTTATGTATGGAGCTGCCTAGCTGCAGATTCGTCACGATGCTTATTCTCGCCTCTGCCTGCCACCAAAAGCAGCAACAGTTGGCAGTTTTGCACCAAAGCTTGACCACGATACAATAAAATGAGTTATAATCAATCACATTGTCTTCTAAATTACATGACTGGCTGGGCCTGTGTGCATGGGTGCTTTGGCAACACATGGTACCAGGATGCACTATGGGAAGAAGGTAACAGAGGCATTTTGATGCTTTGGGCAATGTTCTGCTGTAAAAGAACAAAAATGGTTTAGGAATGATTTGGGGAGGACATCAACCAGCTTGAGTGGTTGATGTGCCAGATCTGAAAACCAATCAAACATGTGTGGGAGGAACTTGACCTACAGGTCTGATCAATGCATCCTCTAACTCAACATGCATTGATGGTTCAGGGCTGATTTGGCAGGAAAAAGGGGGACGAACAGACTATCTGGCAGGTTGTGCCTTAACGGTGTAGCTCAGAGTTGAGCTGCAAGTAGTCACTAACAGGACTCAAAATGAGTAAAAAAGCAGTTGTGTCCAAAGACAAGCTTTCAGGAACTGTGACGAACTCTTTCTCAAATTAAATTTAAAATCTTTCAAGAAAGTCGGTCTCCTTGGAAGCAAAATACAAACAAAAGTTAAACAAAAACGTACTGATCTTTGAACAATTCTGCTGAACACTCCAGTAGGAAAAGTGCTCTTTAATTGTTGATACTGGCCTTTAAACAACTGTCTCTTATTAAAAGAGAAGCACTTTAATTACAGAAAGCTGTGTTTCAGTGGCATGAATTTGATAAGATAAGATAAGATAGTCTTTATTGATCTCACAATGGAGAAATTCACTCGTCACATCGGCTCATACAAGAAGGTGCAGAGTAGGGAAGGTGCATTCAGTTATATACAATGAATCTTCATATATACAATGGATCAAAAAGAATACCAAAAAAATACAAAAAAGGAAATAGGAATGGGCATATGATGTCTCATTTACATTCTTAGTGGTCTATATATATAAACATATCTATATACTTAAATATATACATATATCTATGCGCCTAAATACATACATACCTACGCGTATATATGTGCATATACATTGTATACAGTTGTACATACATACATACATGTGTGCTGACTTATGTTCAGGTGTTGATAGCAGCAGAAGTCACTACATCAGGATTATTGCACGGGTTGTAGGACAGTGTATTAAATAGATTATTGCACCTTGGTTATTGCCCATTAATTATTACAGTTGTGGTTACAGTTACAGTGCAGCATTGTAAAATCTGATAGCAATGTAATTTGAAATGTATTTCTGAATGCAAGTGCCTGGTAATGAACTTTAATGTCGACACAATATTTTTGTGTTCTTCCTTTAGTAGTTCCATATTTCCTCGCAGCACCTCTAATTGTTGACGATGGATAATGATGGACATTTGCATGACTTACGGCTTCAGTTCCATACGCTGGAAAAACAGCAGGAAAAAAGAAAACTGGATAGGAAGAAGAAAATAGAACTCTGCAATTTTAACGTGACCGGTACTCAGGATGATTTGGATCTGTCCAAGCAAGTCTTTCAGGATGACAATCCTCAGGATAGGTAAGGGAATTTTACCTCATCCGGATTTAAATTAATCCATCACTGTATTGTTTAGCTTAAAGTATATATAATATAAACCATATAAATAGCCTTAAAATATAATCATGATGTCTTGTCCAAAGTCTGTTACAGCAGGAAAGTCAGACTCTATTGGACCAACTGCGAGAGCTCAGAGATGAAAATGGTCGACTCTTCAAACTTCTGAGTGAAAAAGACTTTGAGATCAAACATCTAAAGAAGAAAAGAGAAGAAGAAAGACTGGCCTTAGCTGGTAGAAGCAGACAACTCAGATTTACTTTAAACGTGAGAGTGAAGGGTTCACAATAATCTTTTGAACTACTCCTTTAGGCACATCGGGCTTGACAGGAGCTGTAGCTGCCACCAAGATTGTTGAGCTTTCCAAGAAGAATAGAGAGCTAACGGCGGAAATTGAGCAAGAGAAGATTAGATCCAAGCAAAGCAGAAATAGGATCCAAGAGCTCGAGAAAGAGGTAAACCACTACTTAATTTGATTTGTTGCATGAACAGTTATTACAGGATGAAACTCTTAAAAAGCAACATTTTGTATAGCTGCAGGGTGCTTTGGAGAACTCGGTACCTGGACAGAAAAGCGTGCAAAAAATACTGGATAAAAGCTCATCTGGAGACCGCGAGGTGAACAGAAACCGAGTAATAGTATTCTAACGCACCGATTTCAAACCTTAAACCATAGCAGTTCATTTTAAATCTCATACATTTTTCCACCGAGCTACAGGAAAGTCCCATGGTCAAGTCTCTGCAGGAGAAATTAGCAGCCGCCCAGCTGAAAGTGACAGAATATCGAAACCAGGTTCAGTCTGCAAAGCAGGAGCTGAAAGTTGCTCAGAAGGTAATTTAATGACCCCCCCCCCCCCCCCCCCCACCACCACCACCACCACCTGACAGAGCTCTAATTATGCTTCTTAATTGGATTTTGGAGCTATTCAACTGAAGGCCCAGTATGCACTGGATAAAAATGGGGCTTTCTCACCATACAAGCTGCAATTTGAAGATACGTTTGAAAAGTGAGGTTCATAAGAATTATTTTTAACACCTTTAAATTACGTTTTTGAGATAAAAACGTTTGACTGTAAATCATGCCCTGACACAGCGGTCTTCATATGTCTTGACATCAATGGCAAAGATTCTTTCGAGTCCAGTGGGATAATCTCTCGCTGAAAAAAAAAAAAAAAAAAATATATATATATATATATATATAAACAACAGAAATCCATAGTAATTACTCAGTAAGAAGGATAATAAGTGAGATAGAAAAAATATAAAGCTCCCCAGGTTGAGAACTGCAGCAAATTGTCTAGTTTGAGATCATGCAACAGCAATAAATGAGGAATTTATTTTTAGGTCTTTTACAAGTGTTTGCCATGGTGCCAGAATAGGAGGAGGGTTGCTCTAGTAGCTTAAATGGCAACATGTACTTACCGCACATCAATAAAACCAACACCTTAAGGCAAATTAGGGATTTTAAGTGTATCAGACATTTCCATGGTCGGGGTTTCTTACTTAGTTGGTGGTGGTAAGTGGTGACACACACCTCTTACCTTCCTAAAAAAAAAAGAAACAAAAAACATGAAGCATGATGTGCATTCTTTATAACTTGTTTTACAGCCCGGGACATGATGCATGTTGAATGTCTGGTTGATTTATTCTAAAGACGATAAACTATTGCAGGTTTTACTGAGCGAAGTTGGCGAGGAGGTCAGCCTTCAGCAAGTGCTGAACGGCCCTGGGAGTTTTAGAGGCCGCTCACAGCAGATTCTTGCTCTCCAAACAAGGGTAAGCTGGAAAAATTAGATGGTGACTTAATGTGTGTGCTTTTGTTAATTTCATTATTCTTTATGAAAAACGTATTTCAAGAAGGGGAGCTGTCAGGAATGTACAGGTGAATGTACTGTGAATGAATCAGAATATCACTGAAAAGGTCATTTAGTTTATGTTCATTTGTCCATGTATATAAACAGCCAAATATCTACAAATCTGAGGACACACTATTTTTTATCTGATAAGAGGTCTTTGCACTCTTTGAGTCCAGTCATTTTTCTCCTTAGGCTACGAGATATTACACATAAATTACACATTGCCACGTGACCCTGGCAATGAGCAAGAGTGGCTTAAAATAAGAAATGTGTCATTTTGTACCCCATGTCCTGAATACATCTCTGTGTAGTGACTCTTGCAGCTCTGACTCCAGCTGCACTCCGCTCCTTGTGCACCTCCATCAAAGTCTTGAATGGGCTTTGCTTCACAATTGAATGGATGAAACTTTTTTTTTTCTGTCACAGCTTTTCCTTCCACAGAACTTCCCATTAAAATGCTTAGATCTAGCACTCTGTGAACAGTCAGCCTCTTTAGCAATTGCATTTTGCGTCTCACCTGTGAAAGGTGAGCCATTGGCGGGGGTCGGTGAAGTTTAGCAGTCTTCCCCATGACTGCGTAGGTCATAACATGGTTGTAAAGTACAATGTCTGCGTTAAAATATCCTTTGGTTCTATTATATATCTATTTTCTGATAAACTGAATTTTGAGCTTTCATTGTGTGTAAGGATATGATCACTAATAAACACTAGAGATAGAGTATAACAAATCTATATGAGAGTTTCCTTTTGAATGAAATAAGATTTAAAATGGTTGATAGTCTATGTTCATTTATTGTCTGTTTCTTCTTTTTTTTTTGTTTTTGCTGCAACTGCTAATCATGTCAAATAAATGACTGATTTCATCCGAACAGGTGCGGGAGCTTGAGCAGCAGCTGTGGCAGCAAAGACAGTCAGGTGTTCTAAGTGTGGAGCAGGAGTTTCCTGCTACAGGGGTCCATCATAAAACCCCTCCCCATAATAGGAACATCAACTACATCCGAACCATCGAGAAAGAGAAAAGGGAGGCCTTTGAGGTGCTTAAGCGATAACTCTGCACAAATACAGTATAAAAATTCAGGGTACAAATGTTCTGCTTTTATTTTTCTTTTCTTTCGGCAAATGCGTAGAGGATCTCTGCAGATTATGAAGCTCTCTTGAAAGAACACGAGGATGTGAAGAAAAAGCTAGAAGCCGCTAAAGCCAGGAGCAGAACCCAGTCTGAGGAAATCAAAAGGCTGAACGTGCAGATCTCCTCCTTGTTGGAGAAGGGGAAACATGATGATGGGCTCGTGGACGCCCTGCTGGTAAGTCCTTAGAGAAGAGAACAGTGGGAAAGAAAGGAATATCCGGGGCCCTTCCTTTCCCACAACCTTGTTTTGTTAACCTCCGGCAGAAACAGCAAAGCGAAATGCAGACGGTGCTGAAGCGTCTCAGCCGGCAGCAGAGCGCACAGAGCAAGGAGCACAGACATAACCCGAGACAACAGCTGGGCAGCGAGGCCCCAGAGCACAACAGTCTTATCCAGAAGCTGAAGCTCATGGTTGCAGAGAAAGACGCCGTGATAAGGGAACTGCGGGAAATGCAGGAACTTTCCAGCAAGGTAAAGAAGTGACAGTCACAGTGACTGATGTAACAGTGGCTGTGAAAAGAAATCTATCAACCGGCAATAAAAATGTGTTTTTTACAGCAGGTGAAGGAGGAGAGTGTGGACAGACAATCAAGCCCGAAGATAAAAAGCTGCAATTCAAGACTCTGGCCAGAAGAGGGAGACAGCATCAAAAGAATTACGCCATCAGAGTATGTTTTCAGACAAACTATACCTGATTATTAGATTCTAAATATTATCCTTTTCTTCGTTTATTAATCAAATTATCCTCTGATACTTTGCAAAATAAGATGACTTGTTTAAGTTGTTTTACAAACGCTGACTGATAACTGAGGTTAATGAGGGACAGTCTGTAAGAAGGGTGGAGATTTCTCTGATTCCTCAGTTTTTTCATCTTGTTTTTCAGATCAGTCTCTAAATTAGGCCATAAATTAGTGCTTGCTCCTGTGGGAGGCGGGATGGAAATAAAGTAAGTGATATAGTATATAGTATATGATATAGTATATTTTCCTTTCTTAGATTTGCCTCATCTTTAAACATTAGATGGTATTCAATCAATGTTAATCTCATCAAAACTAAAAAATCTCATCATTTTGTCTGCTTTTCTTAGAAGTCCTTCAAAATGTCCGCAGTGTTCTGCCGATGTGAGCGCTCTGATCCCCCAGAGCAGTGTGTATAAAGTCCTCAGCGTGGAGAAGGACAGGCTCCTGGAGCTGGTTAACGTCCTACAGATCAAGTAATACACACTCTACATAGTTTTTTTGCTTGCATCTGCTTCCCAGTTAAATACCCCCAGTTCTCCTCTATCACTGACAGGACGTGTTGCTACGAGCTACGGTTAGGTTCACTACAATTACATTAAAAACATGCTTTAGTTCTGCTGTATGTGATTACTTCATGAATATAGACTCTTTATTTTAATCCAAATTGTGGCTGAGGGGTGCGTTCAACCTTTAGAGAGAGCGTCTATCAGGCTATAACAGTAAAGCTGTAGTCCAGGTTTAACATATTAGAACTTTTACAGAATCACTATGCATTACATATATTGCATTTAAGTGCTTCAGATCATTTCCACAGATCGTATCAAGGATTTTATTCTTGCTTGAGATGTCCAGGGAAAAACAGACGAAACGGGCATGTGTAGGAATAATTGAATCCTGTTTTCTAAGACTCAAAATGTTTCTCTTCCAGAGAGAAAGACATGAAGCAGATGTGTTTGGAGGCAGAGAAAAAGTACCACGAGGAGCGCCGCAAGACAGTGATGCTGGAGCAGCAGTTAGAAAGGACAAAAATTGTTTCCAAGTAAAGGACGTCCAGCTTGGTAAGAACCAGTGTGACCCGGTGCAGGTCCCTGCTGGGAACAGGCTGTTCTCTAATCCTTTAACCCATCAGTGCAAACCCTACCTGTCTCACTCATGGCTGTCATGACTCTGTTGGGCAGGAGCAGCGGGGCAGGAGCTCTGGGGCCGTGTGGACAGACAAACTGAACAAACTGTAGAATCTGCGAATAAATATTAACTTATAAATATTATTTTTGCCTCTTTTGAGCTTCTCCTGAGTTTAAATTTGACGGGGGGGGGGGGGGTTGTTGCTGTTTTTTGTCGCCCCACCCATAAAAATTGACCAAGCAACAAATGTAATGATGTGCAGCAACAGACCCGGCTCCCATGGACAGCGTCCGCTTCTGCCCATCATCTTTTGGTTGTTTATGTTGCTCTTGTTCGCTGTCTCCTGGCTGGTTATTCAGCTGGAGGAAACATAGCTTTTGAGGGCATCCCGAAAGAGCACTCTCCATCACGGCGTGCAGGTTTATAGTGACATGATGAAACAAGTCATGCATGGGCTTTTGTGTGTGTGTGTGTGTGTGTGTGTGTCCTGGAGGCTCTGTGACAGCACCGACAAGAGACTAACCAGGGGAACTGGCTGTTCCCTGCTCTGGCTCTCTTGCTGCTGAGCCCTACCATCTCCTGTCACATGTGACAAACCACAGCCTGCAGGAAGCAAGTTGTCCTCCTTAGCCACACACACACAGACAGAAAAAATAATGTGGATATCTTTCTCTCACTTCAGTTGGGAATGATTTGTAACGGCAGGCCTGGTAACTTCAGGTTAAGGACTACGGAGGAACTTTTGTGGAGCAGCTTCCTGCTCAGCCCTGATGGCAGCAGACAGTTGTTCCTGCTGATTAGGGAAAGGCTTGGCACACAATCTGTTCTCGCTCTGTTTTCATATTTCATCTCTGCTAGTTGTTCGGTGAATATAAATTGTCACTTTTTTATTTTGTGAAGAAAAAAAAAACATTTTATTCGCTTGTAACCTTTTTATTTTTGTCAAACACAACAAATGCCTTATTTCATTAGTTGAAACAAAACAAGTTTTCACCAAATGTCTTTTATCACCATCTTTACTTTATATCTTTCAGGCTTTTTTTTGCATTTACCTCTTCCTTTTTGAAGTTATTTTTGGTAGTGGATGGCTGTGTATAGAGTTGCAGAATTCCAGTCAAGGATGCAATTACCCCTGTTAAGTTCCTCCTGATGTTTGATATTTCTGGTGAATATTCACACCAATCATTTCTGACTTGAAACCAGATGTGTGGGAATAGCGGTTGAAAGTGAATGGGCAACTAAAGCTACACAGGGCGACTGCAGTTCATTTTCCACAGCAGGGATTGCATGTACAGCATGAAATCTCAGAGCAGTGTTCCAGAACATCCTGACAAAGTTAGGAAAAAGTTGGGAATTTCGTTTAAGGATTTCCTTGGTCTGGATGGATTTTGAAGGCGACAATACAGCATGCGGAAAAAATTATTTTCTCAAACTTTGTTTCCAGTAACATTAAATGTCTTTTGCTTATCTTTTGCTTTTCTTACCTCTTGCTTACCCTACTTATATGTTTTTTTTCTTTTCCCAATTCAGCCTTCATTCTTTCTATTCATCATTTCTCCTTCCTGTCACCTTCTTTCCTTTTTCTTCTCTTTTCAAGATTCCTTCTTCCTTCATAAATCCATTACTCCTTCCTTATTTCCTATTGCTTGTTCCTTATTGGTTTCCATACTCCATTACCTCATTTTCCTTTTTTATTTTTTTATTCTACCCTTCCATTTTTCTTCCTTGCCTTCCTTCATTCATCCCTTTCTGTCTTTCTGTTTTCCTCCCCCATTCTTTGACTTTTCCCTTCCTCTTTCCTTACTTTCTCATTTCCTTTATATGCCCTTCCCCCTCTCTCCTTTGCCATCCCCACCCCTCCTTTAATTCATTTGTCATTTCTTTTCTTCATTCATACCTTCTGTTTTCCTTTTAACTTTTGTAGCCATACCTTAAAAAATACCCAAAAGTGAAGTGAAAACTCTGCTAATTTCTGTGTGGAAAAATATGTACATTAGTTTAGACGTGGAAAATCTGCAGAAACCCCACTAGACTCTCAGTCCAAAGGTTGTCTGAATGCTGCTGATGGGAGTAGCGTTTTCCTACATACTAACATCTGAGTTATTTTCATGTATCTAAAGGTGTTTAGCAGGAAAAAAAAAAAAAAACCTTCCTCCCCACCCGTCGTCTCTGCCCTCTCCACATCACGCTTAATTTAAAACCATGGCTGACTTAGTGTGCTGATTCAAATACCGCACTGTCTTCCAGCACCCTGTGGGAGATTGGCAGGTCCCATTTGGACCTGGTGAGAAAGAGCCACAAGACAAAAATATCAGAGTTTGGACACGATGAAGACAGCCTTTATGCTCAGAGTAACAAAAAACATCTTGTGTTGAGCACCTCCTGGATGGAAGGCGGGAAACCTTTTTAAGTGACAGTGAGTTGGTGGCAGTGGATGAGCAGATTAGGCACAATGAGGTCTGAAGGGATTTGACATAAATTACATAACATGATGTAAATCATGGAGCAAATTGTGGTTTTAGTCCCTTGTTCCACTGGAAGATGTTTCATTAACCTTTTTTTCTACTTCTGCCACAACACTGCCTTGGCTACTGTGAAATGTTTGTGAGCACATAATATGTAATTGTGGATACTAACGAGGAGGGTAGGAACAAGTCAAGTACTTCAAATATTTTAGCAAGCTTTTATATAAAGCTTCCTACTGTCTCCCACTGAGGTTACTGTGTAATTTCAGGTAAGCTAATTTCACAGCTTAATGCGTCTACTCTTGTTGACTTCAGTTATTTCGGAGTGTCATCACCTTCAAATAAATTACACCTCGGCAAACAATTTTATTCTTGTTTTATGTAGCTGTATTACGCAGAAAGGTGTAGATTTATTCCAAAATGCCCAATAAGCCACCAAACCAAACACAAACTTATGTAAACACAGCGTGCGTAAACAGCCTCAGCTATTTGTCATTCCAGCTTTGAATGACTCCTTTCTCCATCGTTCTCCTCAGAGGTATTCCCTCGTTCTGGACCAATGCTTCCTGCAGACCATTGACTGCATCCAGAAACTAAAGTAAACAGTGCAGCTGTGAACGCAGAGGTTAAAGTTAGCAATCAGTGTACGAGGGATCTGTGAACTTTCCTCAGGCCAGAAAAACGGTTTAGTCCTCTGTGAGTTTATTCATCGCCCCACGGCTCTCATTTACATGTAATGGAAAGAAAATAAACAGAACAGTCCTAATGTGCTCATTTACAGTAATTA
Organism: Fundulus diaphanus; assembly: GCA_037039145.1. NCBI lineage: Eukaryota > Metazoa > Chordata > Actinopteri > Cyprinodontiformes > Fundulidae > Fundulus > Fundulus diaphanus. The sequence goes on along the minus strand of CM073133.1, from coordinate 25,514,426 downwards.
GAAATTAAGTAACAACTTACCTCAACGTGTATACATTATATTTGAAGTAATGATTAGACTCTTAATGGCCAATTAATGCTTACTGGATGATCACTGTAGGTTATCTTCTTGCATTTTTAGTTTAATTACATGTAGTATCACTAGATGGCAGTGCGGTTGCTCGTGTGCTCAGATGTACTTTAGCTCATTAAGAAACTCATCTTCTGACAGTGAGTGGTACTATGTGATCTAAAGCCAAAAATGGTTTAAAATTATTTCCACAAAATGTAGGATGCTCAAAATAAAATCCTGCAAATTTTTTTTTTTAAATCTATCATTTCATAAAGATGCATTTTTATTTAAAAAAATCACATATTAAAAAGGGGTAAACAGAAAACTTGACTAATTCTGTAATTAATACAGTGCTTTGCAGAAGTCTTCAGACCCGTAGAACCTTTTTTTTCATGTTGTAACCCTTGGCTTTGCTTTATTGAGCAGAAGCAGTCCGTTTTTTTCCTGTAAAAATCTCCAAAGTGTGGTGTGCATGTTTACCCGGGAGCCCCTGAGTCAATACTTTTAAGAACCATCTTTTGCTGCAGTTACAGATGCAAGTCTTTTGAGGTATGCGTCTTAGTACTCCTGGACACTGACATGTGTGGCTTTTTGTTTTTTGGGAAAACAGTTCAAACTGTCCGACTGGAAGGAGCGAGTCTGTGAGCAACAGTTTTTAAGTCTTTCCAAAGCACCTAAATTGACTTTAGGTCTAGACTTTGACTAGGCCGTTATAACATGGGAACGGGCTTTGAACTCTACAGCTCCTCCTGCGATACTACGGGCCTCTTTACTGCTTCTCTGATTTATTAGATGACTTCTGAAGGCAACACATTTCCCTAAATTTTATTTACAGGTATCACATTAAATGCACGCTACATTTCTCAAACCTTTCTTTGTAAAACAAAAAAAAAAGCTGCATTTAAGATCCCAGTTATAGTGTGCTGAAAATAAAACTACATTGATAGACATGAAATTATTCTGAACAAAACAAAAACTATAATGTAAAATAGATATGCTTCAGAAGGTTTGGTGGAAAGTGATTATTAGGGCCTCAACAAATACAAGACGATCTAAAGAAATGTCACTACATCATCACTACAACACTATGGGTGTACCAGGATGACAAAACCTTCAGAATATGCCATGTTTTTCATTATCTGACAGCAGCTGAACATGCTGGCCTCTCTATGGCAAACAAACTATTTTGGGACAAAGTGATCAACCTTTCCCTAATCTGAACCATGGGCCAGATTAATATGGTGAAGAGGAGGGTCATATTTTGGCCTGCTTTTGTTGAAGATATGAAAAAGATTGTCTTTCATAATTTCATAGATTTTACATATAGAATAAATCTTTTTCGGTGCTCTTGAGCCAAATAACCCAGATATTGACGAACACAATGCAGTCTCAAATTATTCTCAGATTATGTAACTTTTTTGAGTAGCGGTATTTGAAAATATACACTATGCATTTTAGAGGTTATAATATTTGTTTTTGGTTAATTTTTCTGCAGCACTCGTGATGTTATCAGCTGCATTTGTGCCTCCAGGACACTCTGCAGAGCAACACTGGGGGGGGAAAATGGAGCAGACAGCGATAATAAAAAAAGTAATTCAGCAATGGAAGCAGAATTTCTAGTAAAGCTGCTATCATCTAACAAACTGCAGCTCCCCTGTCGCCAAAAGCTGCTGTTCTGTTCTTGTCATCTTTGTAACATGATTGCCACTTTCGACACATGGTTCTCACTTGTTTCACCCCTTAAAGACCTTTCTCACTGTAGATTGAACTGCATGCACCCTCTGTCAAATAATCAATTTCTTCAGGAGCATCTTCAACTACTACATTTGTTCTGGAAATGTCCCGCTGTCGTCATTTCTTAAAGCTCTAGTAATCGGTTCACGCAGTTGCCCTTTAATATGCTTTTAAAATTTTGGAAAATAAAAAATACTCTGTTTTTGCATTTAGAGACATTAATTGTTTTTTCATTGTGTGTATTCATTCTTCCCTGGAGAAACAGTCCTCTGTACTGGGAGGAATCTGCTCAGCAAGGAGGAGTATTTGCATGGAAGTATGTTTCTCATCAGCACAGTTGTTTAATAAGTCCCTCCGCACATGCTAGCAATACAGCAATGGCATTTTGCTCATGAATGCAATAAGGTCCACATTCTGGAAATATTTGCATCAGCAACATTGATAACAGGCTGCTGATTTTAGTTTACCTGTTATTTGACAGTTGGATGTGGAGAAAGACAGAAATAATTAGGAGAGACAAGCTGCTGCACCACAAAACCCCAACAGTCTGCTTATATTGTCCTCAGAAAATCTGTCCATGTTTATTATGTGAATGTCAACGTATGAATGCCTGTTTCAGCACAACAGATGCATCTGCTAATTATGGTTAATTGGTCCACATTGTGTTCTTTCAAGTTCACTCTTCATCCGCAGTGTAAAGATGGACAGTAATAGCTTAGTACTTCTGGACTCTGAAATATATTACTTTTTTTTTTTTTGGCAAAACAGCTCAAACTGTCCAACTGTAATAGTAATACAGTAATATCATCTTTATTGTCATTGAAACATACATTACAACGAAATTTGTTCTCTGCTTTTAACCCATCACCCTTGGGGAGCAGTGGGCTGTCATGTTTGGCGCCCGGGGAGCAATCTGGGGTTAAGGGTCTTGCTCAGGGACCCAGGGTGCAGACGCTGGGGATCGAACCGGGTACTTGCATCCTTCTCTGAGTGCAAGCGTGCTGCTCTAACCACTAGGCCAACACTCCCTTGAAAGGAGTAAGTCTGCGAACAACAATTTTCAAGCCTTCCCAAAGCTTCTAAATTGGGTTTAGGTCTAGACTTTGACTAGGCCGTTCTAACATGGGGACATGGTTCGATCTATACAGCTCCTCTTGAGATACCACAGGCCTCTTTACTGCTTCTCTGATTTATTCACTTCACTTTAGGTGGATGGTCCTGTCCCGGTACATTTGCAACTGTGGCGTATACTCTTTCTGTTTTCAGTTGATGACTTGGAATATTGTTTAATAACCTGTAATGATGGCAAAGATGGTCGATAGCCAGGTTCAAACTGTGTACAGGTCAATTTAAAATCTTTCCTGTAACCATTATGTGCTGTTTATTTTTGTAGTCCATATAACCTCAATAAAATACACTGGATTTGGTCATTGTAAAATGATAAAATGCTAAAAGATTTCAGAACTATGAATACTTTTGCAAGGGGTTGTATAGATCTTTAAAAAGTCGTGTTGCTCCATAACAGCAACACATATTAATGGGACACAAATGTGATAAAAAAAAGATGCTCATGTCAAACTAAGAAAAGCAGTGACTGAAAGGTAAAATTTGAAATTACATCCAAAAGCTATTACAGAGTGTTGTGATAGAGAGGCTTGAGATTAAACATGAGACCTGATATTGAGAAATGTGACATGTTGAGACTTATGTGTCAAAATGATGAATGCAAATCTGGATGGACCGTGTAAGGTGTAATAAATGTAATAACAGCGAGAATAGAAAACAACGTAAGATGTAAAATTAATCAAGATTACAATGTGACACACATCAGATTTAAATGACATGAGCATAAAAAGGTCCATAATAATAGAAAAAAAACAAAGTTCACATCGAATGCATGGTGTAGGAGGATGTCTAATTTTGGAAGGCTATCCCTGTCTGCTTTCCCGGCTCTAAGTGGTGGATTTGCTTCCCTCCTTGTCCCCTTCCTGCTGATTCCCAGCATTATTCAGCGTACAGTCTAGTTCAGTAGACTGACATGCAAGCTAGATGTGTCACATACAGGGAACTTCAACGTTCCTATATTAGAAACCGGCAAGCAGGCTGACTTTCTGTATAAGAAAACTGACACAGGAGCAGATGTCAAATAGATGAAATGTTAATTTTAACCTAATTATGAAAATAAAAATTACTTAAATAGGAAAACATCAAAAGAGAGCATTACAAATGTATGACTTTTGGGAGAAAACTGAAACAAGGCACTTGTCATAAAGATTATTATTATTACTTTTTATATTTTGATAGAGAACATCTTATGCTTGTATCAATGGTCAGATTGCACAGGGAGTGCCAAACAGGGAATGTCATCAGGCTTTGGTCAAACGTATAAAAGAAGAGACAATTATGTGGAGGGGCTGCACAGTGGCGCAGTGGGTAGTACTGTTGCCTTGCAGCAAGAAGGTCCTGGGTTCGAGTACACCCCTGGGTCTTTCTGCATGGAGTTTGCATGTTCTTCCTGTGCATGCGTGGGTTCTCTCCAGGTACTCCGGCTTCCTCCCACAGTCCAAAAACATGACTGTTAGGTTAATTGGCTTCTTCAAATTGTCCTTAGGTGTGAATGGTTGTTTGTCCTGTTTGTCTCTCTGTGTTGCCCTGCGACAGACTGGTGACCTGTCCAGGGTGTACCCCGCCTCTCACCCAGTGAATGCTGGAGATAGGCACCAGCAACCCCCGCGACCCCATGAGGGATTAAGTGGTTTGGAAAATGGATGGATCTTCCAGAACAACTTTCGTTTCACAATCAACTCAAGGGGTTCTATTGCTCCAATAGAAAAAAGATACAATTACAAAAATTTTATTTCCTGTGTTTTACTGAACACGTTTCAAGAAGTAAATCTATTCCAGAGACAACATTCTTCTGTTCTTTTGAATCTTAAACAGATTTCAGTTACAAATTTAAAACTATTTGAAATTCTATTAAATTCAATATTGAACCTGTCAGAGCAAATTGAAAATCAAGCAAATTCTTTATCAACTTTACTACAAAAAGCTTTTAATATTTTTAAGATAGCTTATATCCTGTCCAATAAATCAAGAGCTCTCGGCGGCCGCCTGCTAGTCCAAGGCCCTAGTTAGAGGACGTTCCCTAGGGAACCATTTATGTGGCTTATGCCAAAAAACAGGCCTGCCCCTAGCAGTGCCTTCACACCAAATGCGAACGAAACGTTTGGAGTGAGTGATTTACATGTTACCACTATGCAAAGGTGCATTTGTAACATGGTTTATGTTGTATGCATGGTCAGTTATACAGTGCTGGCTATAGTAATCACTGCCTGTCTGTAAAGGCCGCTCATTGTACAGCACAGAGGGTAGATAAGAATTATAAATATCCATCCATCCATCCATTTTCTGACCCGCTTTATCCCTCATGGGGTCGCGGGGGTTGCTGGTGCCTATCTCCAGCGTTGTGTATAATAAGAAGTTACCTGACACCAGTTTTGTGTACTTACAAGAGTGGATATTACTGTAAAACCCCATGCTAACTAAAATACTAATGTCCTATTCTGCTATAGTGGGCTGTATGAGAGAAACATGGTGAACTGTTTGCACTGATTCAGGAAATGAATTTGCCTGATCAACCAAACAACCTGTTGTCTTCTATAACCAAACAACACAATGCAGAGTCAAGAGGTTTATTAGCTGTTACAGCGAAATTAAGCAAAAACCGGTTCCACGTTCAGGGGCGGATTAACGGTCCATGATGCGAACGACACATTCAGAGCGACGCAAACGGCAGGAATTGGGCAAATAGAGTGAAGTAAAACTACAAATACAGCAAAGAGAAATGTTGCTCCAGCTCAAAAATCTGAACTTCTCTGTCAATTCACGTCACATTAAAGATGATTACTCCTCATCCATTTATTTAAGCACAACAACGACTGTTACGATTAGGCTGTAATTCTATTGAGCATTGATGGATTTACTGACCGAAGACACCTGTAGTTTGTGTACCGAAGGAATGTGTCCCCCCGACAGGCCAGCATGAGGGTAGCAGCTTCGCATGCTGGGCCGTGGAAAGACAGAAGTACCACTTGAAGTGGCCGTCATTCAGACGCAGCTACAGGTGGTGGTACTCGCTGAACCGGGTGCGTCTCTGGTAGAATTGGTGGACCCAGCACAGATGAACAGGGAAAACATGAAAACCCCATACCGTAATTCCTAAACTGAGATCAAGATTGGTGATCTTCTGTGATTTTCAAGCACTAATCAGCAGAGCAGCTTTACATACTACAACTTGTTTCAGGGTTAATCAGTTAACAATGAAAGTGTAAGTGTAATCGGCGAAAAGAAAGTAGTTTCGACTTTATTAAGTCAAATGAGCGAACAACAAACATTTATGAAAGGACAAAAGTTTTGCTTAAGCCTTGTCAGTTCCCCCGTCAACATATCTTAGCATCTCTGTGGAGAAACATGGAGAGGGTACGCATACTAGAAAACCAAAAATACAGAAACAAAATGTATTCATTTTACTTTGAAAATGGTCTGGATGCAGACCTCCAAGTATGAAAGAATTTTGCAAGAGAATGAGAGTAAATAAATGTATCGATAGAAATGTAAAAGAATAAGACAGGAAATTAAAGAACTGACAGAAACAGGAACACTCATTATGGAAATGAGTGGCAGCAAGCGGGAACTGAACAGACAAAAGAAATCCGGTGGTTTTCATTTTATGCAGGTGAAAACTGAAAGCAGGAGAAACTAAATATGGAAATAAAACCATGGAGAGAGACACATGAAACAAAAGCAATTCAATAGAAAATCAAGACAAGAGTGAGCAAGAAGAACAATTTAAGACCATACCAAAAAATGAATACCCATAATCCTTGACATAAAAAGTCAGCTGGCAACTGTAAGCATCTGCAGGCTACTCACAAGTTTTTTAGATACCAATCAAGCAGCTTTAAGACATTTTTGCTGTCATTTTGAAACTTTTATATGTTGCCATTGACAGGAAAACCTTTGAAAAATAATTATGTATTCTCTAAAACTATTATCAGTGATCTGCAAGTACAGTGTTCCATTTTACTGTAATCGGCAACATGGGATAACCTCCTCATCATAAGAGAAAACTGCAGGGTAGATGTGATTTGAAAATTATGTGATACTCTCATTATCAGAGTGATACTATTTACACCTGATATAAAGCCTGTTTTAATCAACATTGCATATAAATGATCATTGTGGTATGTGTACTACAAAAGATGCCCCCCCCACTCCCACCCCACCCTGTTTGTGTCTCCCTGCTCTACAGGAGGTTTATTTTCTCATCTCCTCTCTGTGTCTAATGTCAACATGCAGGAGGAAACTGCTTGCAGTGGAAACAACAAATCAACCCCACACTGCGGGCTCAGCGGCAAATTTCACACAGACACAGTTTGAGACTAATGGCACATACAGTCGCAGAAAACTAAGCAACAACTGGGACTGATTTTATTCTCAAGATTTTGTGGGACAAAAGCTAGCAACAGGGAAGCATTACTCTGCGCTCAAGGATGGTTTGATGTCTGGAAAGTTAATGAGCTGTTAAAAACGTACCTGGAGCAGACTGTATCGATATATATATAAAAAAAGCAACATTCTGTTTTCTTGATCAGATGATATTGAAGACATTGGATCCTCCTTGAGATATTTGTGATCACAACCGGAACTTGGATGAGGATAATTTCCTGGAATAACCAATTAGCAGTGGGTTTTACCAAATAAATGGTTGTGATCCTCAATCAGCAATATCCCAAGACTGTGTTCAGTCTCCATGGTAACAAACAGCTGTTTGCAAAGACAAAGATCCATCTTTCTCTGATTAATGAGCAGTGTGCTTTCCTTCTTGATAAAGATTAATATCCACCACATTGCACAGGCATAATGATAAGGTAGGCTATTCATTATCAAAGTATCAGCATCCTGATCAGATACCTAAAACCCCTCAACTGCCTCAAGCGGAGGAGTTTAAGTATCTTGGTGTCTTGGTGAGAGTTGGACAGACAGATTGTGGCTGCATCTGCAGTAATGTGGACACTGCTCCAGTCTATTGTGGTAAAGAAAGAGCTGAGCCAAAAAGCAAAGCTCTTGATTAACCTGTCTGGAGTATGGATCATGACCAAAAGAACAAGATTCTGGGTGCAAGCTGCCAAAATTACCTTCCTCTGGAAGGTGATCCAACTTAGTCTTAGAGATAGGGTGAGGAGCTTTGTTATTTGGCGGGAGCTCAAAGTAGAGCTGCTGCTTCTCTACATCGAAAGGAACCAGTTGAGCTGGTTTGGACATCTGATCAGGATGTGCCCTAGTCGCCCATCTTTGGGGGCTTTCCAGATACGTCCCACTAGGAGGGGACTCCAGGGGAGACCCAGAAAAGCATGGGGAATGGGTTTCTGTGCTGGATTTGTTGCACCTGCGACGTGATCTTGGATAAGCTGAAGACAATGGACGGACGGATGGATGGATGGATGGATCGATCTGATCAGTTGATTGATTGATTGATTGATTTCTGGCCATCTGAACAGCTCAGCAGCTCTACAGAGAAAAAGTAACAAGTCTGCCAACTAATCAGATGAGGACTTTGGGAGGAATGTGGTCACTTCTCATAACACAACAATATTAATCCAAGATTAAGGGACCTCTCTATCAAATAATACTATGTTGTGAGTTATTCCAAGAGTCCAACCAAGCATTTTCAATGTTTTTGTACCAGATACCTAAATATGTGTAAAATTTCTAATTTGGGTGTTTTTTTATCTGCATGTGTTGTTTATCATGTTATCTGTTTGTTTGCAGAAATATTGTATTGGTGTAAGTGAATGCTATGCTTTATTTTTACAACTATGAAACCCCTGGCTTTATACATCATTCCTGTGGTTAATGCCATTTACATGTGCTACACAGAAAGCTTTAGTGTAAAGAGGAGAAATCACTCTGACTTAATTGAACAACCAAAAACGTTAGTTTCATTTCTTCTAGTCTTTACACAAAGAAGCAGCATCTCTCTCTGCCACACCCAGCAGTCCACCTATAGTAAAAACTTGCAGACCTCTCATCCTCAAATCAAATTGACCTATCACATTACCATTACAGAGAAGGAAAAGAAAAACAAAGAATAGTAGCTTTCACACAACTAATAAAAACTTTATTAATTACTTATCAGCAATGAAATAGAAAGCAAAAATGTCATGAATGCACATACAAAATTAGTAGTTTCACACTTCTTTTAATTGCTTTGAATTTCTACATATAGTCAACCAATCAAACTACTCTTGCTAGTTCACATCCAACAAAAGAGCTGCATTTGAGGCAGGCTTCCTCTTTACCTGACAAGATGGCTGCCACAGAGGACGCTCTCGCATGAGGATGTTTGGACACAACAACTAGTACATTGGTGCAAAACTGAATGTTAAGCATTCACTTTAAAACATCCGAGAACCACTATAAAGTAGTTGAGTAGTAGTATGACGCCAACATGGGACTGCTGTCATGTTCGGTTTGTCTATGTCGATGTGTGTCTGTCCCTACCAAATAAACTTTGAAATGAAATGAAATGAGGAAGAAGTTAGTGCTTCCTAACAACATGTACTGTATATAAGGAAGATCATTTGTGGTCAGTGTTGGGCAAGTTACTTTGAAAAAGTAATTAGTTATAGTTACTAGTTACTTCTCCCAAAAAGTAACTGAGTTACTAACTGAGTTACTCCACTATAAAAGTAACTAGTTACTAGTAAAAGTAACTATTGCGTTACTTTTTCATTTCTGGCTTTTTTATTTATTTTTTTACAAATTTTTTGCTGACATGTCCATTCAATGCACCCCCCCCCCCCCACACACACACACACATACGCCCCCTTTTGTGTTGAACAGTGAAGTGTGGTGAAAGCAGCTTTAATTCTCCATCACATAACTTTCATATCGCGCATGCATTGACTTTTTCAACAATTTTCTCTTGCGGTTTACAGCAGCAACGGCGTTGTTTCTTATGGTTTAATATTGTCCATATGCCTTCTTTAAATATTTCTAATTCTACTCGCAGGACATGCGCAATTCCAAACTTATTTCCTGTCATTGCCATGGTGAATCACGTTATTTGCGTTCCAGTGATCGGGATTTTTTTCATGCTCACGTTATCCATAAGGGCCAGTGGGCCAGTGCCCAGGGGCACCAACCATGGGGGGGGGGCACCACATGACACATGCTTTAAAAATATATTTTTCATAAATAGTTATATTATTTAGCTACTTGAAATTGTTGAAAGACCATGCATTATTCGTTTTGTGAACACTGATGTCACAATAATAGTAAATGATAAATAAATCAAGATTTTTTTGATTTCAACGTTTTAAAATGAGATATTTGAATATTGCTCACTGCTCATATGCCTACATGTAGTTGTGTAAGTTAGTAAATAGTAAAGAAATCCCCTTGATTATGTCTGATGTTTTTGACCGGAGGACAGCACGGGTAAGGGGGGGGGGGGGGGGGGGGCTTTGAGGTATAGTGCCCATGGGCACCACATTGTCTTAATACGGGCCTGGCTGAGAATGACAAAGGGAGGAAGAGCTGCTCAGAGTTGCAGCTTTCTACTCAGTGTAGATCAGCCGTTTTTTCTGAAACGACTGTGCAGCATAGCTTTGCTGTGCGCACTGAATCCAGATGCTGTGCGCGAATGCACACGCGCGCAGTTCAGAAGAAACATAAACAGTTTGGCGCGTCAGTCAGTCCGAAACAGTTCCTGTATCGGTCACGTAGCGCATAAGCGCGTCGACACAGGTTTTGCTGTACGAGCTCGACTCATGCGCCGACGCATCCGTGTTGCCGGACCCATGTTCTTGTCCTTTTCGCTGTTTAACTCAAAATAACGTGCTTACCTCCAAGAATCAAACGCTGTCTTCTCGCCCATCTTGCCGGGGTACAAACACAAGTATCTTACACACACAGGTGCGCGCGCACACACACACACACACACACACACACACACACACACACACACACACACACACACAGAGGCAAGGAGGAGCAGGGTACAGACGCAAGCAGCCGCATCTGACTAAATGCAGAAAAGCAGGGACTTCACTTTCCTTATCGAGGGAAATTCTTAAAGTAACGGAGTAACGAGTGCTTATTTGGAAAATAACGGAGTTACTGATTACTGAATTCGCAAAACTAACGCGTTAGATTACTCGTTACTGAAAAAACCTAATAAGAGTACTCTAACGCGTTACTTATAACGCGTTACCCCCAACACTGTTTGTGGTACACTGCAGCTGAGCTCAGTTTTCAGCGGAAATAAGCATCTGTGTCACTAACGGTCTGACGCTAACTTGACACTGGCTTAAAGGCACATAAAACCATATTTGCATGAACTGCTACGCCGTTTGGGTGATGGTAGAAGATGGTAGAAGTCTGATTGAAGTCTTTGTGCTATCTCTACTCTCTGGGGAGGGGGGGATCTGTATTCAAACTAAATAAAAGTTAACTGTTGCATGTTATTAAGTGTTAATATTATTTTACTTGAACCCCAATTCAGAAATTCTTAACTAGTTCTTTTGAATTTAAATTAAAGTGCAGTTTTTCTATATATGATACGGTGGGAGTGTCAGTTTGAACTAAACATCAGAACAACAAAATTAACTGGTGGCTCTGAGGGGAACTCCACTTTGCAGGTATGATTTTGATCTGTTGGTCCCTTCAGCGGAAAGAGTCACTGAAAATCAACGGTTATCCTGTTATGAAATATTTTTCCCTTGATGGAAATGGCCTCTTTCCGGATGACAGTAGCTCCATCCTTGGGGATTAAAAGGCCAAAAATTATTTTGATGAACACGAAAAGGACGTCAATCATGAGCCGTTGTGTTTGGAGTCACCAGAAATAAACTCAGGTGGACGCTGTTGAGACAGACCTCCATCACAAAACATGTGTTCAAGTCACCAGTTTAGGAAATAGAGTCAACTGCATCAAGAATGCCGTGTTGAGCTCAAACTTCTAATTATTTGACATTGAGGTCCCTGAATTTTGTAGTATCCCATTTGGGTTTCAGAATCAGTCCTGAACTGCTTTGACAATGTTCCCTATTGTGCAGTTTACACTTGTTTTTACAACATTATGTTGATGTTCCCTCTAACCACCACTTCAAAATATTTTAAAATGATTTTGTGTGATATACCGACATAAAAAATTGCCTAATTGTGAAGTGGAAGGAAATTGATGCATTGCTTTTAAGTAGAAATCTGAAAGATGTAGTATGCATTTGCATTTAGCCCCCCTTAAGTTATTACTTAATAGAACAACCTTCCACTGCAATTAGAGCTGTTGCTGTCTACAACAGTCTTTTGGGATATGTCTCTTCCAGCTTTATGTGTTAGTTTGAGAATAACTAAACCATCGACAGGTGAAGATGCTTTGGCCTAAGTGTGATGAAAGATCAGTGGAAAGTGAAGCTCTGCCCCACTCTCAAGTTTTTTTTTTTTTTAGCCTCTAACAGGTTATTTTGAAGGACTGCTCTATGTTTAATGTTGGTTTTGTCTGACAAGAGCACCAGCTTCATTATATTTGCCTTGCCACATATGGCTTTTGGTGAACTGCAAACATTTCTTACTTTGACTTTATTTGACCAGTGACTGTCTCGCTTCCCATCACGGTCAGATTTGTGGAGTATGTAACTAAGAGTTGTCCTGTTATTAAATTGTCCCACTTGATCTGCGGATCTCTACAGCTCATATAACTTTAATAAAGCCCCTTGACTGCTTCTCTGAATAATCTCATATCTTTCTTCCACAATATTATTTAAAAACTACTAAGACCTTATCAGAATTTATGGGGACTGAGATTAAATGCCACGTGGGTGAAAGCTGTACACTACTTAGGTGACTTCTGAAGGCAGCTGTTGCACTTGATTTCTTTAGGGGCATAAGGATAAATGGGCACCAAATACAAATATTGTTTGTAGTACAAGCAATAATACTAGGTTTGCAGGTCAAATTCATCAGATGATGTCATATTTATAAAAGAAGGGGTCAAGCCATTGTTTTCTTCTATATGTTATAATTAGAAAAACCCTGCCTTAAGCATCGACTGCATATATACTTAAAATCCCTGACAGGAGCTGAAAATATTATCTGGTAGTAATGAATTCACTTTATTTCAGGACTTCTTCATTGATTAAATGGATTCTTACAGGAAATTAAAAAAAATCTAAAAAGTAGAGTTATTCAGACCAAAAAAGATTGCACTGAACTGAAAAAGAGCAAGCCACAGCAGTCCAAGCGGTAGTAGTTTCTCTTCATTTCTTTTTACTTTCCTTGGACAAGAGCCGGTTGAAAACATTGGCGTCAGCAGCAGCTCAGCTTATCATACTTTGCCACTCTGAAAGGATGAGGCTATGGGGATTTTCACTCTATAACCTTCTCAGGCTATAAAAGGTATGACTCACAGCCATTCGCCTCACTGTCCCTGCATAGGCCGAGCTCATCATGGTCAACTGCGCTGCCCATCCCCCTCTCTTAGTTAACTGCCAGTCCACAGTCGGATGAGCCCGCTGTAAACCACACCAGGTCTGCTAATTAATTAATGTCCCCTAACTGAAAGGCTGGCTCTCTCTCTCTCTATTATACTGGGATAGTTTTCAGCTGGTTGCAGAGGTGATCACTGCACATGTTTTTGGGTTTGGACTCTGTTGTGGTGGGAAGGCAAAAGAAACAGCTGTGGATGTTCCTCCGCATCATATCAATCACCTAGAGGGCCATTGTGGTCCCGTCCTGTAAACGGCGGCAGTGCAGGCAGGCAGGCAGGCAGGCGGAGAAAGAAGAAGAGAGAGCAGAGGGAAGAAGGGGGAAGAGGGGGCAGGGTGGCTGCAGGGAGAATCAGGGGGACAGAATGGTCGGGGAACAGCCTGGATGCCCACCTCAGCTCCTCCTGTGGGGCTGGAGAGCTCTGCTGCTGTCTCAGTGCCTGTCCTCGGTGTTCTCCCAGGTCCCGGATCCTGAGGTAAGAGCCTGAAGGCACACCATGTCCTCCAACATGTTGTTCACAGAAATAGGTGCAGGTGTTCCGTTGTGTAACACATAGCATCCATAAAAGTAATTCATGTCATTTGACTGGGTGCCTGACTTGTTGTTTGTCTTCTTACTAGATGGTTTTATGAAGAAAAAACATGATTGTTTGAGGCGGCATTAACAGCTAAGCAGTATAGTTGTAACAACTCTTGGTTTTAACTGTTATTTTGCTGTTACGGTTGAATGGAAGAGAGATTGATCTATTTCCACCCTAGTCTGACATAAAAAGCCTAAAAAATAATGAAAAGTGCTTCAGAAAATGAGCGGTTTATTTAAAATAGCATAGATATAAAAGAGACTACTATTTCACAGACAAAACCAATGTTATAACATTCAATACATGTCAGCTAATACAGAAGGAAAAACCACCCCATTAGAAAATAAAAGCAACAAAAATGTAAGTATTTAAAAGTAGATTAGAAGTTGTACATGCTTGGATACACTAAATTATGTTTGTGGGTAAAAAAAAGCAACATATAGCATATTTTCATTTGCAGAGAGGCTATCCATAACCGCTCAATTTGATGTGTAACGAACAGGTTTTTTACTGAAGATAAGAGAAAACGCAGGAAACTTCTAGAGGCAGCCCCAATCCTCCTGCTGCTCACATGCTGCCTTTGGAGCTTTCAAAACTAAATGACTGAAGTTAAAGCTGGGGGCAAAAGCTTAAAAGGATTCATAAATATATGGTTTAAAATATGGGCTCTGTTTGTAGCACAGTATCATGTACATAAATAATAGCAACAAAAAAACGGGCAGATTTGAAAAATTAATGTAGTTTGATTCTGCACAATGCAAATTGACATCTGTATATTTACTTTTCATAATATATAGCTTCAAATATTATTTTATTAGTCCCCAACCCCCTTGAAAATTCAGAGAAACCAACCAGTGGTCATTGTTGGCAGCAATTTATGGTGCTTCAGTTTACGCAGTTTGAGGTCATAATTCTTCGAGGTTTGCCCATACAGAAGTATCAATGAAGCATTCTTTAAAAAACAGCATAGCTAAATATAATCAAGGCAAATCCCTCTATTATGCTAATCAGCTCTTTTTGTTTTGTGCAGCATTGTTTTGCTTTGTTTTTCCTCGATCAGCTTCACAGCTCTTCATCTGTGCTTTTCACACAGTATAAATCCCCTTCTCTTATCACATTTTCCTTTTGGCTCATCCAAAATAAAACCATAGTTGTTGCTGTTCTTGTGAATAGAAGTTGGTCCTGCTCATTATTTTAAAACAGTAAATGGTTTTCTTCTTCTTCCCCCTTTTCCTCTTGGCCTAAATTATTTTAAGCACAGAAACTAGGAGTTTAACAGACTTTCGAGGGGGCAATTCTAACCCCACATTTTCGATCTTGACAACAAAGTTAAACTAAAATAACCCAGATACAGTGCCTTGTAAAAACATTCACATTCAATAAAGACCTTTACAAGTTATCACCAGGCTACAACCACAAATTTAAAGGTAATTTTTTTTTTATTAAATCCATAGCATGAAAATGAAAAAGATGTTTGTCCAGCTGCAAGCTTACATAGACACAGCCGTCTACCTAAACTGACTGGCCAGGCAAGGAGAGCATTAATCAAATAAGCAGTGGTGAGGTCCTTGGTAACTCTGGAGGAGCTGTTGACAAGATAAGTTTTAGTTGTAGAACGCGCCACAAATCTGGACTTTATGACTGAAAGAAAGCCGTTCTTGGAAGAAAGACATGAGAAGTTCAATGTGAGGCAAGGGAAGTTTATTTATATAGCACTTTTCACTAACAAGACGATTCAAAGTGTTGTACGTGAAAAGAAAAACATTATAGAAATTTGTAAACTATTTCACAAGCCATGCTCTAAAAATGCTGTTGCCAGGTTGACCAAAACTAAACTTTCTGGCCAACATAGTAAAAAACACTATGTGAGGAGGAAAACTAACAGCACATCACCCTGAATGAACCTTGCTTACTGTGAAACACGGTGGTGGCAGCATCATGCAGTGGGGATCCGTTTCTTTATAGGGGACAGGGATGCTGGACAGAGCTCTTGGAAAGATAGATGGATGTAAATAGAGGTTGATCCTGGAAGAAAACCCCTTCAAGGCCACTTGGACTGAGGTTGAGGTTCTACATGAAATCAGGGGGACTAAAGACAAATGCACACTATACTTTCAGATGGTCATTTGCTAAAAAATCTAAATCAAAAGTATTTTTAATTATTGGATTAGAGCAACTGCTTTGGGCGTGTGAAACACTCCAAACCTGTTAAAACGTGTAACATCGTCTAACTTTGTGGTAACAAATTTGAACCTGGTGATGATCTGATAGATACTATCAACAGGAACAATATACTTTAGTGAGCCCAATAACTCTTGTCTAAAATCTACCTTAAACCTACAGGAGCTAGCAAATATGAAGATAGGAAATAATTCCTTAATGTTTGGGAAAAAAAGCTCTAATGTGCTGCTTTACTTCTCGGTGTTTACACCCAGCTCCCCTTTTCTTTCTATTGTACCACTTCACTGTGTTTTCAGTAAAAATAACAAATAGAATAACTGTCTATTTTAAGATCAATCACTCTCTGCGTCATAGATTAAAGTGTAGGGTTTCCACAACAACCCTGTATTATCCAGTAAAGTGATCAATACACAGCAGACACGAAAAAATCCTCTTGGTGATTTTAATCAGAGGGCAAGAGGCTCTGCTGGTTTTGGTAGCACTGATCATTTGGGAGAGCATATAATTGTTCTTTACCACGCTGCAGTTCTAAGGGTTAGGGGTGATGAATCGCTCAGCCGTAAAGTAATATTACCAAACAGCCGTGTCCTGTTTGTGGAGTCTGGTTTCAGGGTTAGGTTTGCAGAACTCTGTCCTTAGCACTACAAAATGAGTGAGATGTTCCCTACATAAAATGCTACAAAGAGAATAAAGTAACCCCTTGCCTCTAACTCTGACGAGATCCTCATTTCATATTTGGAATGAATGAAAAGGTTTTAAAGGAACAATACAAGATTGTTGAAAAAAATAACAAAATGTACACTGTATACACAGCATTACATGGCAGGAGGACATAATTCTGATTTAAAGGGAAAAATGAGAGTTTCGCTTGTCATTTCTTTGCAGCTCTTACCCACAGAACCCCCGAAGAAGCCGGACCCTGTCACTTCGGAGACTGTCGTTTTCTGGGGGCTGCGACTATGGCAGGTCATTGGCATCTTTTCAGTGTTTGTGTTGGCTGTTGGTTAGTATGTCTTTGTTGATACTGTTTCCTACAACAGATGTCATTACAGGTGTAACTGCAGTCGCACATACAACTATTTAACCCCTTCTGCATATTTGGTTTATTGTCAAAGTACAAAAAAACTGTTTGTATAGTTAAATGCAGCAAAAAGTCAAGATTTTTCAATCCCCTGAATGAAATACTAAAAGCTGGAACTCAGCTAGGGTTTCATGATGTGACCAATCAAAAGTTTAATTTGTGCACTTGAGATTCAGCCAAATATACACTGGCCAAAGCATTTAGGGAATAGATCACTGCCTTGTGCAAACAGGAAAAATAATGCAATAAAGAGTAAAGTTCCTAAAGATACAGTTGGTGCAAAGCTTGCAGGTTCAAGGACAAATAAAAAAAAGACAGTATTGACAGCTGTCATCAAATGACTGAGGAGGCACAAAACCCGGACACA
Source organism: Fundulus diaphanus (assembly GCA_037039145.1). Lineage (NCBI taxonomy): Eukaryota > Metazoa > Chordata > Actinopteri > Cyprinodontiformes > Fundulidae > Fundulus > Fundulus diaphanus. Next base: position 25,496,882 of record CM073133.1, on the reverse strand, counting down.
AAACCACAAGAAAACTCAACAACAGTTAACCTTATAGCTATATAAACAAGCCAACAAGCTTAAGTGGATGCTTTTTTTGGAAAGATGAATCAAACCTGGAAGATCTTGGGCATGTGGATCAGAAGGAAGAATGACGAACCTGCTGTAAAAGATACCACTGCCCACAGTGAAGCATGGTGGCGGCTCAGTGATGCTCAGGTGCTGCTCTGCTTCCTCTGGTACTGGAAACCTTACAGCATGCATGGGCAAGATGGATTCATTCAAGCAAAGTCCTAGAAAAAGAAAACTCATGTTGTGTGTGGAGAACCTGAACCTGAAACTTAGTGAGTTTATCCTTCAAACAGGACAAGGATCCCAAGCATATATCAAAGTCCACTATGCTTGGTTCCATAAATTCTTAATATAAACAGAGGCGTTTCCCTATCAGAACTGGGCTAAGATCCTTCAGCAACATAACCAGAAGCTCGTGTCTGGCTATGACTCACATTCGCAGAAGGTCATGTTAGCAAAATGGGCGCTCTCCTAAGTATTAAAGATGTTGGTCATGCAGGGGTTGAAGAATTTTGATACAGCCCATCTAGACAACATGGTGATTCATATTCATTCAAAAAGCCTGCAACTTTACTTCTTTTGATTCTTGAAGAAGGCTCTCTTTAGGGCATCACTGCAAAATGAAAGATATGAAGAAGACAAAACTATCATCTGTCTAAAGAATGTATGATAGCGAACTTCCTCCTCTGTACAATATGTAGCACTTTCCTAATGGAGGTTAAAATAAGTTTATCGAGAGGTGTTAGTCATTTAAGCTCACCATATCTGTGACTTTGTTGCTCTTTCCTTCAGTTATCACTCTGTGCTGTATTTTTAAATGCCGGATCCCCCGGACAAAAAAGGAAATCGAGGCACGGCATGCACAAAGACAGGCTGCCAAAAAATATGCCAACACATTAGAGACAGTGCCACCTCTGAATGAGCTGACTGAGGTCCCAGGATGTAAGTACTTCTCTCTAATACCATTTCAATATCCAAATGTCAGAACTGCTTCCGTAATGCAAGCAAGGCTTTGGCTTTGATGTTGACTTTAGCAGTTTACTGAGTTTTTTCCTTGTTCCCTTCTGCCGCCTGCTTCCTACGTTCAAATGTGGCTGCTTCAGTATGGGAGCAAAAGAGATAAATGTCTGATTTGGCTTTCTCAGAGGCACTCTGAACAACATCTAGTTTGCTCAGACAGTAATTGTTATTCAACGTAACAGTTCATGATTGTTTATGCAAAAATATTCTACAAAACAATATTCTCATAATGCACCGTGTACAAAAACGAATAACGAACAGCAAATAAAATCCAGAGAACTCATCACCGTTCTAGTCACACTTTGTGATCAACAGACACTTTATATCATACTGTCCCACTATATTAATCATTCCTTTTCATCCTTAAACTTTTTACCCTGAAACTTTTTCTGCCCTTTGGTAAATTTGTCTGATGCTTTTAAAGCTCTGTTCCTATAATCTCCCCCTTTTCTCAACCTTTTTCTTCCCTGTTCTTCTTCATTTTCTTCCAGCAACCCCAGATTCCTCTGCAGTGCAGACAGTGTCTGAGCAGGTCCAGACTCAAAACCCTAACAGCAGCCCTCTCTCTGTGGTTAGGGTCATCGAGGACCACCCCAGCTCTCTCTCTTTACCAGTGTCGGGATGATGGCTTTTTCCTCCTTCCTTTTCTTCCACGCTTATCTTCCTGCAGACACTCCATTTTTCCTCAATTGCTTTACAAAGCATAGGGTTCACAGTAGCAGCCACTCTAAGAGCCCCCTTCATTCCTTAAACCGGCATGTTTTTTTTTCCTGCTCTCCATTCAGCTTACTTGGTCTTCCTTAAATACTACAGAGATATGCTTATAACAAAAGACAAATCGATGCAACAGAAAATGTGTCGCTTGTTGGGCTCACTTTATGCGTCATCCTTAAAATGCTGCCAGAAAAGATAGCACAAAAATGTCCCGGCTTTGCTGGAAATTTCCTGGCTGTGCTTGGCGGATTTGTCCTCTGTAAAGAAGAATAAAAAAACATGTTTGTAGTGACAAGCAAGTGCACATGGTGCTGCTTTTACAATGAGATTAATGCATGCGTGAGTGTGAGTCCCCCCCGATGTCATACTTGCATAAAAACCTTAATATGAGACACATAAACCAGGTATAACCTACAGTTTCAGAGTAATTTATTAATTTACTAATAGAAAAAAAGCTATTTCAACCAATTTGCCTCTATATGAAAAGAAGTACTTACCCACTAATATCAAATACTAATAATATGTTGTTGACATCCTCTTCAGCTAAAACTGTCATCCGGTGTTTGAGAAAACTGGCAATGAGTGGTTTTCTCTATATGGCTGTGGAGGGATGTTGGCCCACTCTTATTTGCTAAATAACTTTAACTCTGACTACGACATCTTATTGGATTTAAATTCAGATTTTGACTAGGTCGCTCTAAACCTTCGTTTTGGCTTTTTCATGAGGCATTCTCTGGTGTATTTTGGCTCATTGTCCTACTTCATAATCCAAGTGTGCTTAATCTTGACGTCACAAACTTATTTCCAGATATTCTCCCAGGTTTTTTTTTTTTTTTTTTTATTTCAATTTTGGTAGATTTCATGGTTCCATCGATTACTGCAAGTCATCCAGGTCCAGAAGCAGCAAAGCAGCTCCAGACCATCACATGACTGGAAAATACACATAGATAGTGTTACACACTAATACGGTCAAAATACAAGATAATGTAATCTAAAGTTAGTTCTAATGCAACAGAAAATGAACTAATCAGAAAGGCCAATATAAGAGTACAAATAAAACCAGGTAAAAAAAAAAAAAATTCAAGAGGAAAAAACGGCAGCCGATTTACACAGTGTGAGAAAAACATGCAATATGCATGATTGTACAAGCAACCTCCGGGAGTAGCGAAGGCGTGCACAAGTGTACCTTACCATGTGAGAGACTAATGATAATCAGATGAGAAATGAGTTGTTCTTTTTCTGAAATATATTAGTTTTAGACCAGATGTAATGGGACACACGTCGTCCAAAAAGTTCCACTTCATCTCTGCAGTCCACATAACATTTCTCTTAAAGACCAAGAAATTATAAAAATAATTTGAGAAAGGCTATTGTTTCGGACATCAGTGATTTGCACCTTTGACCTCTCCTATGGATATAGTTAAATCATGATTACCAACCAATAAGTGAGGCGAGCTGGGGTTTAGATGTTGTCCTGTTGTCATAATATAATAAAGCAGTTGTTACTTTTTTTGCATAGGACTAGATTGGTTTGAATGACCTTTTTCACTTATAATTTATCTAATTATTTTAATGATACCTTTCTCATAATATTAAAACTTGATGATCTTGAACAATTTAGTGTGTCAAAAAAGTATTTCAGCATTATCTTTAAAACATTCAAAAGTCCATATTGCTTTTTTAGACATAAGGTTTCACATATTACAAACTGCATTTTAAGAAAACTGTAATTAGTGTAGAATAATTTAGTCCAGGTGTTTTTGATGTTATCTCAATCCAAGATTGTCTTAATGAACACAAACATAGCTCTTTAATTTAGCATTGATTCTGTAGCTGTAAATCATATATAAAATATACATATATATATATATATATATATATATATATATATATATATATATATATATATATATATATACAAATAAAAACTTTACCGGCACCAGCTGGCCACGGCATCCGGCTATACTTGGACAACCCCCCCCCCCCCCCAAAAGGCCCGGGGGATAGCACATCCCAGCTTTTGCCGGCCCTGGCAGTGAGGCCCTGTAGTCCGTATCAAAAAGCACCTCTAGTTTTTATTTTTATATTACATAAGGCTCTCTCTTTTAACCGAAATCCTCAAGATTTGTTGTTTTTGAGATGAATGTTTGCATGAAATGTTTTGTACATGAATTTGGACACGGTTTAAATCAAACACTGCAGTGACATTAACCTGTACGCAACATGCCTTGTGTTACATGTTTACAGATGGGGATTCCTCCTCCCCCTATTTGTTTGTAATATCCCCATCAATATTCACAACTGTATTAGATTTTAATAAAGTAAATAGTTTGGACTTTGCCGTTAGTGTAAATATTTGTTTTTTTCACATCTGTTTCTTCTTCTGGAGTCATCTGTGTCTTTTATCTTTTGTGTGTCAGAACAATCTTCTCTTCTCTGCTGATTCTGCTTTAATTTCTTTGTGGTCATGGAATTGCATTTATTGAATAGTGTAATTGATTTAGAACAATTACACACTTGAGAGTTTTCAGATATCTTCAATGTTATACGTTTTGTGATCAGAGAATAAAAACATAATGAAGTTACTGTTGCAGGAGCCTCCGCATTGCTGATGCCATCCTGTGAATACTCAATCAATGGGGCTACTAAAAATTAAAAAATGTAGTTAATTAAAAACTAACTAACCACGTCACTGGGATGAGAGGAGGGACTGTTGCTATAACAAAATGTTGAAGATGAACAGATTTATTACTTGATATGTGTGATAAACTTTGTTACAGTGTTTTGCCTCTGAAGGACTTTGGCAAGAAGGCAGATAAAAAGCAAAAGAAAAAAAATTAAATTTATGCATTTCCTCCCAGATTGTGTCAAGCTGATGGTACGCCTGAAATTAAATCAGTAACAGCATCTGACAAGCTGAAAGAACTTGTTTTACTGGCAGAAAATGCCGTCAGTAAATGCAGAACAGTATCTCTCCTACAATAATAAGAAATTTACGGTTGATGTTTTTTAGTATTTAAGTTGATGGCAATTTAACAGATGGCAATAAAATGGATGGATGGATGGATATATATATATATATATATATATATATATATATCCATCCATCCACTTTCTTACTCGCTTTATCCCTCATGGGGTCGTGAGGGGTGTTGGTGCCTATCTCCAGCATTTCAATGGGCGAGAGGCGGGGTACACCCTGGACAGGTCGCCAGTCTGTCGCAGGACAACACGGAGACAGACAGGACAAACAACCATTCACGCACACACTCACACCTAAGGACCATTTAGAGAGACTATATATCTATATCTATATCCTATCTATCTATCTATCTATCTATCTATCTATCTATCTATATATATATATATATATATATATATATATATATATACAAATAAAAACTTTACCGGCACCAGCTGGCCACGGCATCCGGCTATACTTGGACAACCCCCCCCCCCCCCCAAAAGGCCCGGGGGATAGCACATCCCAGCTTTTGCCGCCCCTGGCAGTGAGGCCCTGTAGTCCGTATCAAAAAGCACCTCTAGTTTCACCTTCAGTCATATTCAATAAATGAGTATATGCATTTCTAATAGGCTTTTGAAAAATCTAATTAAAAGCACCTTTTAAAAAAACCAACTACCTTTAAGCCAGTATTAAACATACTTTTCATGAAAGGCATAATTGACTTGAGTGTGAGAAACGCTCAAATCATGTTTTAAATAACTGCGTATGCACAAGACCATCCTACCTGCCTTTCTGCTCCACAGGGGGAATCACGTGAATGAATCTCCCAGATCACCTCTGGTCTTATTTCTTTCTACTGAGGTCTATCTCTTTTTCTCATAAATTTATAAGGAAGTTCGCTTCTTGTGAGTCTCAGCCATTTTCAAAGTATATGGTGAGAGCAGTGGAGCTACAATGAACAGCTGAAACTGAAGCTAACAGGATACATAAATACTAGAAGTGTGCATGCACAGCAAGTGGATACTAGCAAGGAATTTGCACGGACACTGGCGTTACGTTAGCGCGTCACAATGATTGGCATGTGGGACAACCAATAGATAAGTTGATCCCCCTGGAATCTGATCGCCCAGTATACCTTTTTTATTGGTCTAATGCAATATTTTGATCTTAAATACTGTGCCTTCATTAGCTGGAGGTGGGAAAAAAAATCATAATTAATAAAAATAAAGGCTTTAAAACATCATAAGTCTGTGTCAATCTATATAACGTTTGTCCCTTAGAAGCTGAAAACAAGCTAAATAAACACAGCAACCTTAACTTATAGTTTTATGGGCTTTTCCAGAGTTTTTTTATTTATTTTATTTAGACTGAAGAGCTAAACTTATTGTTTTTGAAAACTGAGAAGTTGGAGTTCCTCTAAAGCTTTGAAAACTATTATCACTTAAACTTTGCTGATAATGTTACCATGGGCCTCTTGGCTGCTTCTCTGAAGAGAAAAAATTAAGGGGGATGAATATATGTATAAATACTTGGTCTAAAGAACAGTGAGTTTTAAACTAATCTGATGCATGAAAGTGAAAAGAATAAACTGACCAGTGACGCTGATCTTCCAATGCTCTACATTAGGAAAGCCTCGGTAGCTCCATATATTAGAACATGCCAAGCATTGAAACATATCTGGGACAGTAGAGTCAAGTTGGAAAAATAATGAGCTTCTCCTCCTTCAGAGACATTATATCTTACATATACAGTCAGTGACGAGAAACAAATGCAGGGAGTCACAAAGGTTTAGTCTCTAACTACCTTCCCTCTTCCCTTCTCAGCTAAAGTTTTCCCTACTGAATAAAACCCAAGGACTATATAGAGTTGTATGTGTGTGTTCTAACACTGGCTGATTCCAAAGTAGAAGGTGTATGATTTCCCATAGATCCATATTATTATATTACTGGCAGTCAACAAACAACAAAAACATGAATAAACAAAAAATAACGTGGATACTTGTTTATTTCAAAGGTATCCTCTGTCAGTGTTGGGAAAAGAAATGTCCAGGTTCATAACTTTAGGAGATTAATGAAAAACATGACACGTCACTCCTTTAGAAATGATAAATTATTTCAGACAGGCGTGTAATTTTGTAATGATGAATGAGTCACAAACAAATATATGTTTAATTTCTGCTTTAATTTAGCACAAAGTTAAGCAGGTTTTCACTGGGGGAGCTGCCAAAAAAATCAGACCAACAGTTCAAAAAAGAACGAGAAAACATGACAGGCTTAATATAGCCCCAATTAGAGTAACACAAAATTTTTAAAAGCTGTTGCTGAGTAACAAACGCCTCAATGTTTCCTGTGAGTCTTCGGACTGGTCAAGTGGAATTTATCACCATAGCTGCATGAGTTAAGCTTCTTCCTTTGAGCCATATACCTATACCACTAAAATTTCAATAGTATACCAACAATACATCAGTGTATCTTTTTCCTGATATTATATTTAGAAAGGACTAAAGGTAAAGGAATGTAAGCTGTAACTAGTTCAACATATTAGAAGATCAATGTCTTAGGTGAAGACCGATGACGGATTTGTGAATTAAATATTAATGTAACAGTCCTTGAAGACATCTTTTTATGTTAGTACATATGTATGGATGGTTAGAGGGGACAATATTAAATAAATAAATATACCATGAAATAAATAAATGTACCATGACTAAATGGAAAGTAAAATAATATAATAAAATGAATGAAATCAATAAATGTACCTTTAAATGTTCCATTGAATAATTAAATTAACATTTTCTCTATTTACTACATCATGAAACAACTAAATGTACCATTAAATTATGAACTGTAAAATTAAATATTTAAATGATCCATTAAATAGTTAAATATACTCGTTCACACTGAGCCTGATTCGGCTCGAGGTTTTTCCTTCCCGTTAAAGGGAAGTTTTTCTTTCCACTGTTGCTTCATGCTTGCTCAGTATAAGGGATTGCTGCAAAGCCATGGACAATGCAGACGACTGTCCCTGTAGCTCTACGCTCCTTCAGGAGGAGTGAATGCTGCTTGTCAAGACTTGATGCAATCTACTGAGTTTCCTTAGATAGGAAACCTTTTGACCAATCTGTATAATCTGACCCAATCTGTATAATCCGATTGAATTTGACTTTGGAAAGTGCCTTGAGATGACATGTTTCATGAAATGGCGCTACATAAATAAAATTGAATTGAATTTTAAATTATGACATTAAATAATTAAATGTAATTTTTGTTAAATAAAATTATTTGAATATACATTTAATTATTTCACTCTGTGTTTATATACTTCATGGCGTCGCGCAGCAGACTCATCATGAAATCATTTAAACTGTCACCTTCACCCATTAAATTTAGTGGGCGGGATTAGGGAGACCATGATGGCTGATTGGCTCCTTGCCACTGAGCAAGACAAGACAACTTCTTCTTGGTTGAATATTGACTCCGAGGTCAATATCTTTGCTGTAAAGTGCAGAAATACTGTAACTTCAATAACATGTCATGGTTTACCACACACTGGTGAGCAATTCCAGCATCTATATCCTTTGGTCTGAAATATGTCTAAAAAGGTCATGAGAGAACTCGTTGTGGTTGTGGCCCAGCATGGGGGAAGCTGTGACAGACAGGATGAACATTTGCCCCGCCCACTGGTTAACACTGGTTAACACTAACTTTCAATGGTACATTTATTTATTTCATGGTATGTTTATTTATTTAATACTGTCCCCTCTAACCCTCCATACATGTGGAGCGGTTGGTCTACAATGTTGTGCCAAAATCTTTACATTTAATAAAAAATGAATTCATCATAAATATAAATATAGAAAATTTCTGCTTTAGTTATTTGTCTATTTATCTGATAATTGCATTGTTATTCTTGCTTGTTGGGGTATTTGCTAAGGATATGTAAAGAGCTCTAAAACAAATATTTTAGTAGCACAATGTCACACTGAAAATACAGAAACATGTATTAAAGGGGGTGGAGGACTTACACATGTAGAAAATAATTGTACTTTTTACGCCCCCCTTTGGGCCAGTGACTGCAGCCTTTTTCCAAAAGGAGCAGACCAACAAACCCGTGAGAAGGGTGGACTCTCCAGGTCAGGCGGGTGTTGTAAATATCAAGAAGGGAGAAACACCAAGAACCTTTTCAGCTACTTGAGCGTCTTGCAGCCAGATACAGGACAGGTAGCGGCTTAGGATGCTCTTGATGGTGCCCATATGGAAGTTGTTCTTAGCCGCAGAAGAAATAGAGACTTTGTTTGGCTGAATGCCCAGCGATGCTGTGTTACTAGTCCAGGAGTGTTCTACTGTCACATACACACCCAGGAACCTGGTGCTTCTCAACCCACTCCACAGCAGCATTGTCATGGTCATGCATTTGGATGTGCATTTTCCTGAAGGTCACAACAATTTCTTTAGTCTTGTCTACGCTCAGAGAGAGATTGTTATCTCTGCAGTGTCTACTGATTTTGTTTGCTACAATTTTTCTTCTAAGTTGGTTTGTTTATTTCATCTCTAGCTTATAGCCCTTCAATGAAATGTGCAGTTTTTATATATTTTTCAATTAATAATTTTCTTTATGGTAGGGCTTTATTTGTACGCCAAGAGAAATGAAAAAATAGAAATGTTCTTTACCTCCGTTGAGGGTCTGCACATTTAAAAATTGATAAAGATCTATAAGCTACAAATATGTTAGCAGTTCCATCATTTCCGTTGCCCTTTGTTTGTGTTTTTTATGGCTACTTTTCTTAGTATAGGCTATGTCAAATTTAAGGCTAGTTCACACGTCTCTGCCCGATATCCTAGCATGTGTGTTGTTCCCCGAGGCCAAACAAGCATGCAGCCTGTTGACTGTTGACACCTCCATATCATGTAAATGTAGAAATATTAAATCAATTCATAAACAATACTACTATAATTTCCCATGCAATGCACTGAGTGGAACTTACTGCTGTGCATCATTTCTCTTTGAATTACTACTTGTTAGAGTCTTTTGTTCTGAAAAGTCTTGACCCTTTTTTTTTCTTTTTTCCCCCCACAGCTGCAAAACCAGAAGAAAAAACTGAAGTTCCAACAGTATCTGGGAAAGTGGATGGTGAAAAAGGAGAAAAGAAGAGCAAGGAGGGAAAGAAAGACAAGAGTGCCAAAGAAGGGAAAGGGGATGACAAGGATGCTTCTACAAAAAAGAAGGGGGAAAAGGGGGAGAAAGAGGAAAAGGGGGCTTCCAAAAAGGAAGGTGGCGAAGGAAAAGGGAAGAAGGGTGACAAAGGAGAGAAGGAGGAAAAAGGAAGCAAAGGAGGGGCTAAAGGAGGAGGCAGAAAAGCTCAAAAGTGAACTCTGATCCCTTTTAAACGAAGAAAAACAGTTTTATATTTTGCCCAGCAAATACTACACTTTTCTAATATAAAATTTGTACATTATACTTAAAATAAACTTGAATCCATGTTAAAAATTGTGTCACTCTGTTTTTGAGTAAAGGTCAAAGAAGAACAAAACTAAATAGTGAAATTACAGATTTATTTTCTTACAATTTACTGCTGAACATAAGAGATCGGAAAAATATTTTAGAATATTTACACTGATATCTACAAATGCTTTTATTACAGCGGACCGATGAGCGGGAGAGATGTGTCCAAGCAAATACTGCCAACATATTACACAAGGCCTGAAGACTAATGCCACTTTCACTGAGTACAATTCAGCATAAATAAATGACATAAAATAACACTTTTTTTCTTCCAGAAGAGGTATTTAAAACAGCTGTAACATTAGCTCCATGAATATTGGTTTTAAAATTCTGAAAAACAAACATTGTGTGAGGATAAAAATAAGAACAGATTATTGTAGAAAAAAATAAAGTGCTCAAAATACAAAAATCTAGGCGTTTGTTTGTAAAAGTTCTCAGATTCTGACTGAACTTATTACATAGAGGATCAAATTTAGTTGTACAGAACATATATTATACAAACAAACAACAGTCACTGTTAATTTCGAAAAAAAAAATATATATATAAGCGATATTAGGTGTTATATTCCTGTGAATTATAGGAACTGACACTTTACTGTCCCATTGCATCAGGTCTATTGGATCCACTAAACCTTTTGCTGTAGTTCTGACAAATGGAGTGGATAGACAGGTGGAAGATATCTGTCCTTTAGAAGCTAAGTGGACCTTTTTCATTTCCACAAAGCTGGTGTGTTTGTTTGCAATTCTGTAAAAAAAATAAAAAGAAAAAAGAAAAAGAAAAATTGCCTGTGCAGATTCTCACTTATCCGGGTCATTGCAACAGCAAATAGGCTTAAATCAGAGGCAACCCGACAGAAAAATTCTGTTTCTATGTCACTTACTATGGTTAGACGTCTCTGAATCTATTTGACTCTCTCAGACTTCTTTTTCCTTTCTGTTGTAAAAAAAAAAGTTTTATTTTTTTGTTGCACCAAAGAAGTGTATCTAAAACAACAACAAACAAAAAAAAAATCAAAAACAGTGTTTTTAAGTTAAAATGTTGGAAAAAAATATTTTGTGCAAATTTATTTGAATTATTAGTTGTTTTTTTAATGAACACCCATTGTTAAAATACTTTGCATTTTCTGTTTCCCTCCAAAATGACCATTGAAGCACAGAGATTTCTTACAAGTTAGAAAAGGAGTTGAAATACATTTCACCTCAGAGGTACTGAAAAACTAAGACATTAAGAAATAATATTAGAATCTAATGCAGCTTTGTAGATGCTGAAAATATGGTAGAAAGCTCCTATCACAAGAGTTGATATTAGAGGTAAATTCAGATTTATATTTAATAGTACTGTCTGACTAGTAAAGTTTTTTCATTTCACTTTATTTTAAGAGGATTTTGTATGGTAAACAAATACTTGGTGTAAATACAATGACATGTTGAAGTGTACAACTTTTTAAAGGCATATCATGCCTTTTCTCTTTGGTATAATACAGTAATAAGTAATATGTCAGACTGAAATTCATGCTGTTTTATTTGAGTTTACTGTATTGTGGAATGTGTCAGAAAATAACAGCATGAATCTCTGTCATCTGCTACTAAACCCACCAGCTCCCTTTCCAGTCTATAAATAATGCTGCCATTCTATCAACGAACAGATAAGCAAAAATATAGTACATCTATATATATATGCATGTTACAACATTTAGCTCACAATTAGAATGTACTTTTGATCTGTAAACATTGTGACTTGAATATGAATGAAATCAAGCTGCACTTTACTGGGCCTTTTGTGAAAATCAATTTGCTTTATCTGTGTATTCCGTATAAATGGCACACTTTGATTTCTGGGGGCTTCATTTGTAGAATTTTCTCTGTAGAAACTGTGCTTTGCTGGTGCTTTATTCAAAGCTACAAGGTACTTTCGTGCAAATGTCATTGAACCTACAAGATATTTTTTTCTGGAACACTTATGCATCTTAAATGCAACTTTCATGACAAACACACCTATGACAAGTAACTTTCACATTCCATTAACGTAATGTTCCAAGAAAGCACCTGATAAGGTCCTTAAAAATTCCTGGAAATCAGGAAAGTAACTATTCTAGGTCACCTCATAATACAGCCAGATTCCTAAACCCCCCCAAAAATTTTAATCAAACTTCCATTAGTTACAACACTATAAGTCACTCCAAAACCCAGCCAAGTTCCTGTAAGTACCCAGTAAGTTCCATTGAAGTTCCTGGAAAGCACCTAGTTAGTACCTTGAACCGTGAAAGTTTCAGGCAGGTTACACAAAGGTCACAGGTGAATTCCATGAGAGTTACAGTTAAGGTCCATAAAGGCTCTTGGTCATTTTTGGGGGAAAGCACCCCAATATTAGCCAACCTTGTCATAAAGCTTCATTCGGGAAACTACGCAGTAGGTTAAAGGAAAACACCTGCTAGGTTCCATAAAAGTTCCAGAAAAGAACCTGGAACATTCTATGAAAGTTCCTAGAAAGTACTGTCCATATTATATAGTTGCCCACATTTTTGGAACAGGATATTTGGGAATGTATACATTCATTTCAATCCTTCATATTCCTTCCAGTAATTGGAGGGATAACTACTATGTTGATCAAAACAGCAGAAACTGTACAACAAATGAAAAGACAAAGAAAATTAAACTGACAAAGCTTCATAGAGACTGAATTCAGGAGATGTAGAATTTGTTGAAACACCTCTTAACAAAATGAAAATGTGTGCAACAACAAAGGATTTTAATTACCTGAGTAACTTCCCTTTTAAACATTGACACAGATGTGTGTCAATGCAGAACCAATATGGCCCATGCCACAAAGAATGAATGACTTAAAATAGTAGAATTTCTTATTTACTTTTACTTAAGAGTATTTCCCCAGCTGATGTACAGTAAGTAAGTAAGGCTGATCTCCCATCAACCTTATGCTTAATTTATACACAAAAAGACAACATTTACCATGTAAGCAAACAGAGCACTATATCAAAAAACAGTCATGGCAGTGAAATCAAAGAAAGAAACCTCAGCCTGTTTTAGGCTTTTACACATTCTCTGTGGCAGATGGTGGATAAAGGAGAAAAGCCGATCTGCCTTAAAGAATTACCGTCTTCATCTCTTAGAGAAACGTGGAAGAGCAATGCACCTTTTTGCGCCTTGAGCCTCGTCAATTTCCATTGTTCTGGCTCAGTTTTACAGGAGGAAAAGAACTGGTACTTTTGATTCATGCAGTCACCTTGAGACCATCCTGAGAGCGCTCATGATTTGTCTGTCCTCTTCTCATTGCTATACACGGGGTCCGCTGGAGGTCACATGACCGTCTCCCTCTCCTCCTCCACTACTGGCGTGGGTTTCTCTTCCTCACTGGGCCGTGTGTGTGCAGACTGCTCCTCTTCAGGTATGTGGAGTTCCTGTCCTGAGGAAGGCACAGAGTTCTCAGACACGGAGCCATTCTTAACGTACCCCGGAAGGTTCCTGTGGCCGTTTACAGGCATGGGTCCCAGCCTCGTGGTGAGGTGGAGGGCCAGGGGTCCTCTGGCAGTGACGTTGGTTACGCTGGTGTGTGACACCATTGGTCCATAGCTGTAAGTATTACTTCCGCTTCGAGCTTTTCTCTTGAAGTCAAGGGCCAAGGTTCTTCTGCTCCATGCCTTTTTGATCTCGGCTTGCACCTTAAAGAATAATTTATTTATTTATTAGGGATTTAACATTCATTGGTATCTAAAAGGACGTTTCAACGTAAAACTCTCGAACTGCTTACCTCTCCGTTGCAAAAACAGTATATGATTGCAACTAAGAAACCCTAAAAGAGAGAGCACACTGATTTCAGGCACACTATACAAAACCAAGGAATGAGCACACACTTAATGTGACATTTAAGATGTGTAATTTGGCATTTTCTTTGATATTCTCAGTCATCAGTTATCCCTGCTATTTTCTCTATCTTAATTAGGATCTCAAAAGAAATCAGTACCCAAACAATGAAAAATAGTCTGACAATTTGTAACTGTTGTAGGGTGATAACATTAACCTTGAGGACAAATCCCAGGTGGGTCAACCTGATTTGTTCAGCATGAAGAAAACATTACAGGCTCCCACAGTGATTAAGTAGCATTTCCAGAATTTCTATCTCAATGGTTTTTACCTGGAATGAGTTAAAAAGCATCTCGTAGTGCATCTGTATCAGCCACGGTATTCCAGAGACCTCTGTGTAGGGCATGGCATTAAATATGATGTAGTGGACGCCGAACAGTGGCATCAGCACCAGTGTAGACTTCAAGAGTTTTCTGCAACAGAACATTTCACACTCTAAAGTTCACTTTAAAAATAACAAAAAAACATTAAAGAAGAAAAAACGGGCAAAGGGTTTTAAAAAGCTCAAGTCTATCTGTTGCTAAAGCTGCCGTCATAGTTTTGCTTATTTGTTGGCGTATCTGTGAATAAAATCAGCGTGGGTCAAAACGAATTAAGAGAAATTAAGCACATTTTTGTGAAACATTCACTCTTGTCACACGCAGTATATGAAGTATGCATATGTTTATTATATGCCCTTGTTACATGTGGTATGTGTGTACTGGATAAAGGGTGAACATTTTAAAGTGTGCTGGTGTGTAAGGACAGAGTAATTTGTTGCTGTTGTTTGCCATCTAGTTCTCAATAATCAAGTGAATTTTGCTCTGTTTTCTGGGTCAGTCTTTCTCTCAAACAAAGGAGTTGATGTTTTTGCTCACAAGTAATCGTAGGTTGGAGCGGGAGATACATAGATAGAATGTGATCTAGTTTGCAACAAAAGGGACGTTGCTCCATTGTTGTGGTAAATAAACAGCTGAACCAAAATGCAACAATCTTGATTTACCAGACTTTATTCACTCTGACTGTCATCTATGCTCATAAAATATAGAGCATGTCCAAAAGACCGGGATTACAAGCAGCTGGAATTAGCTTCCTCCGAAGAATGCCTGGGCTAAAAAAGAAGTCAGCTGAAGTGACTTAACTGACTCATTTGAGTTTGTGATCAGGATGCTTCCTTGTCATCCTGGCTGATCTGGAGGTTTTCCAAATGAAAAAAGACCTGCAGGGTAGAGCCAGATTATGCCGGAGGAGCTATATATCCACTCTGTCCTGGGAATGCCTTAGAATACCAGCAACACTTGAAATATTTTGGCCTTAATCAGGGTGAAGGGCACATGCCAAAACCGCTGGTCTGTAAAGAAAGCTGGTTTCTCAAACAAATATCCCATGTTTGTGAAATTTTCCTCTCCCCAGATCTTTGTCCTTCTCCATGCATTTTGAAAGCAGGTGAAGTTGTGCAAAAAACCTTTGGATCTTAATGTCTTATGATACCGCCAAATGACCTGGAGATTGTGCACCAGGGAAGTTTTGAGTGTTCTGCTGGACCCACTGGTCCCGCAATGAATTCTTCTATTGTCTTCAGTTATCCAAGCAGAAGATAATGGATGCACTTGAAAGTTTACTCAAACAGATAACATTTGGTCCATCTCAGAAATGGTAACATTTACTTTAAATATTCTTCTAGCTCGAAGTTGAGCAAAAACAGCTCTTTTTCAGGAAAATAATTTTAACTCTTGAAAATTTTATTTTTTCCTGTGTGGATGAATTAATTGATTAAAAGAATGATGTCAAATTCCCTGTCATGTAAGTCACTCCAAGCATTCAGCATGACATAGTGATTATTCTTTATCAGCGTAGACAGAGCATCTGCATAGCGTAGCATGATTTGGTGACAATATTAAAAATTCCATCAATTTGTGGAAAGGCGCAAAATATATCTATTAAGTTATTAAAATCCCATCTGTTTAAAGCAAAAAAAATTATTGCCACCAGAATTTCACTATGGGTCTTCTCTTTGCACTTTTAGGTTTTTAAGAGCCTTATATAATATATTTGCAATTAAAAATAGATTTTGAATGAAAATGCATTAAAATAGTTTTATGAACATGTGTGCTTCCATTTAAGATGTTATAGATTACATAATGTGTGGCATTCCTTCTGTTCTATTGAAGCAAATATAAGGCTTGACGTTGGAAAACAAGTCATGAAGAGCCAATTGAGAGGAAACAACTCCAGAAAGATTCAGCCATTCAGAAGCTAATTTTCTTAGACTCCTCTGTACCTGTACTGTTGTCTGGTGTCACACCTCCCAGCATTTGTTTCTCGTAGTTTTGTTGCCAAGACTCTGATGATGTTCAAAAATAATACAAAATTAATCTGAGGAGAAAAAGAAACATAATGATATGATTAGGTGTAATTGGAAACATAATACGCCCTCTCTCATTCAAAAGCTGTAAAGCCACAGGTGCAGTGAAGTGGTGTAATTTCCTACACACCGTGGGGATAAAGTGCAAACTGGAAGCATGTACTCACCACCACGGCCACCAGGATTGGCACTTGATATATCCATTTCAAATTGCCTGCACTTAAGTCCCAACACCTGCACGATTAAACAACAAGATGAGAAGGTGAGGGTTCAGGAACAAGTAAAAGAAGGGTTTAAGCAACTAAGTGGATTCAGAATGTCTCTGCTCCCCTCTAGTGCCTTTAATGATCTCTGACATTGTTTTACAATGTGATAGGAATGGGACAGAGAATCAATAGGACATTGCTTTTGTCCCCCCGTCTCCTCCAGGTTTACAACACCTCTAGACAGGAGTGTTGTATGTAAACTAATTACATTTAGCAAAGCACTCATATTAAAGTTCTGACTTTAATCCCCACTGAACTGATTTATGCATCCTGAGATACAGGTACATGATAATCCCTCCAACCTTTTCTACGTCATTCAAAAGTTGAAGGAAATTGCTAGTTTGTCCATGCTGGAAATTAAAAAGCGCTAAATATTTTATATATTCATTCCGAATCAGCTGCTTTCAGTTTGCTAGCAGTGGATCGAGACTGATTCAAAGACATGACGTTGTTTCTGCTCTGTTGTGCAGCTGAAGGTCAATGCTTAAGTTGTAGTAAATGTCATGCTTGGTTTGCTTTTCTGCCCTAGAAGGTATGCAGCAATGATATTTTGGACTTAGACCAACTTATAAGTAAAATTTGTGATCTAGTTCCACTCGACAGGTGCTGAAAACAATGTCAGTCAGTCCTAATGCAGACACTGAACATTGTAGTAATTACCTTTATATTTCTTCCTACCCCATATAAACATAACACTAAGCTGTTATGTTGTGGATGGACTAGAATCTATGTCTAATGCCTATTACACCGTATAGTGAGAGTCGATTCATTATCTGACTGAAAAAGGTAATCTTATAGCACAATGGATGGAGGGGTATCAAAGACAGTCTATTTAAGCTCCAGAGCAATTTGTTGTTTAGAAGTAAAATAATTAGATTAATTTGCTTACTTTCCTTTTTTTAATGATTTTTGGATGTCAATTGTCTTTGAAGTTTTTTAAGAAGCTCACTAAGCAAAGTCATTTGAACAGAAAGACATTTGTCCTACACCAACTAATCGGTGTATGGGGTTTAAAAATGATTTATTTATTTAATAAAAAACTGGGGTGGGTGAGGGGGGTAGAAGCTCTTTATAAGAAAAACACTATTTAGCCCATAATTCCTGATGTAATGGCCTTGCTTCATTGTAATTCAAGATTTGTGGTGTGACAAAATTACCTATTTTTTTTTAACTATCTTTGGACTATGTCATGCAAAAAGAATAATTAAAAATAAAGTTATGAGATCACTTCTCAGTAAATGTTGTAACTGTTTATCCGCCTACTTCCTGACAGACAGAATTAACTTAGAATTGGTGAATCCATCTAAAAGCTGCCCAGCATGAACAATTAATGCAAAAATTAGCAGTTTTCAGTAAGACTGCTATGTTGCGTTGTCTCCTCAGTAAAAAGCTGCTTCATTTTTGGCATTTTAACATTTAACCTTTTAAACAGGGTTTAAGATGAACATCAAACACCCGAGTTGCTGCTCAGAATATAGAATGTGTAAGAAGAAGCAGAGAGGATATTTAAATTAAAAACAGGGGCTAGATTCAACATCATTAATCATCTGCTTCTTGGCACGATGGACTTTAATATTACCGTTTAAAAGTTTGACAAGAGGGACATTAATTATGCAGATCACTTACTCTGTATCGGCAAGCGTGGCTCTCACAGTAGCCCAGATGGTCACAAACACAGCTGGTACTCCTAGGAAATTATTAATAATAAAAAAAAAATTATCCAAATTGCTTTCACGTAATCATATTGTGAAATGTGACCAAAAATCCTAGGTTTGCTCATCCTGTATGAGTAGAGATTGGATAACACAGCATCCACATTGTATGCGCTGTGCTTATGTAATCTATTCGCACAGTGTGTACAATGCAGGAACCGTAAAACCCACGTTCAAGCAGAGTCATTACTCACTGCTTTTGCTTTATCCTAAATCAATATCATCAAGGGACTTAACAGTGTCTTCCACAGCTTTCAGCTTTTTTTTCCTATACAGCAGGAAAAAAAATTACAAACGTTTTGTACGTAATAAAGTTTTTTTTAACCGAAGTTCACTGTTTTACACCTGTAATAATGTGCATGCGTGCCTTGCAAAATACCTTTTTTCAGATTTTGTCATGATACAGCAACCTTCAATGCATTTTTATATATTTTTTTTGTTATAGACTAACATAAACCCATTGTAAAAGTTTACATGGTTTTCAAAAATGGTTAGATTTAACAAACAAAATCTAAAAAGTGTGGCAAACATTTGTGTCCAGTCCCCTATACTCTTTCACACCAAAACAAAATCCTGTGCAATTAGTGGCCTTCAAAAGTTACGCATCAGTGAACACATAGTCCAACTGCATTTATTTTATAGGTTAAGGGTCCCAAACTTTAAATATTAATGGTATCTGTAGCGTGACAAATGTATTTTGTTGTATTTGTACAACCCCTTTTTTACAACCCCTTTTTTTTTGTTCTGGGGAGGAGTTAAAGGAGCAATAAGCAATATTCACCACTAGGTGGAGCTTGAGCACTGTGTAGACCAAAACAAGATGTGTATCAAGCCATGCCTGTCTTTACCTCACTCCAGCGCTCGGCAGCCGTTTCCCATTCTCAACCATCGGCTCATTTGCGCATATTTGCAAAGGATAAATACACAAAAAAACAGCATCACCTTTTGGAGGAGCTTGTCTAGTGAAGAAGTAAGTAACTCATAACTTAGAATGCTGTTAGAGAGAGAACAGTTTGATCCGATGGGTGTGCTCTCCACCATTTTGTGCCTGACAATGGTATTTTATGGGCAGGGATTGGCTAAACCCTGAGTGGCAGCTGTTGACGTGCGTACCCGCATGTGCGGCCGACCCGACTATGTAAACAACTGGGGAACAACACAGAGAGATGGTGTGTGATGTTTAATGATAGTCCATCTAAAAAGATACCTTTAGTTCTTCACAAAAGTATTTTTTAGTACTTTCTATCTAAAACAATGAAATTTTGCTTATTGCTCCTTTAAAGCAGCTTTTAGAGGTTGTTGGAAAATAATTTGATAAACTTAATTGTTGGTTTGATAGAAATAAATTATCTTTAAATGTAACTAAAAGCAAATGTATGTTGTTTGGAAATCAAAAAATTAATACCACTGTTCAAATCAAAATTAATAATGTATTAATAGAACAATCTTATGTCATATGCCTCTAGGTGTGATTTTGGATCATAAGCTCTGTTGGAAACCCCATATCAAACACTTGTGTAATAAGAATGCTTAAACCACAGGGATACTGGGAAAAACAAGGCATATCTTGACCAACAAAACGTTGCACATTCTTTACTGCACCATGTTACTGCCATATTTAGATTAATGTGTTGAAATCTGGGGTAATACATGCAAAACATCGCTACAAAAAATATGCACAATGTAAACAAGAGCAGTAAGGTACATAATCTTTGGTGTCGTGAACACACAAATCAAGTATTTTTCACATCACAAGTTATGAAATTTATGGATTAATGGACAACGATGTGTTCGCAGCACTCTTAAAAGCATATGCATATAAATTTGTGGAGTGATTTTGTGGAATGGCTTAGACGATGAAAGTAAGCAAAGTAAATTTATTACACAACTCAAGAGAAAATATAAGGAGTACATAAAAAATGTGTATAAAAATCAATAACATATAATGTCATTTCAAATATTAATTTAAGTGTGTCTGTATACCAAGCTTTGATCTGTCTGTGATAGAGTAAATTTATTTGCAAATACATAGATGTATGTGTAGGTATGTAGCTAATATACATGCATATGTATGTGTGTACAACTATATATGCCTGTGTGTGTATTTATGTGCATATGAAATTGCTATTTTGATTAAGGATGCCATTGTTTTGTGTTATAGAACATTTTGTTACATATCTTATGTTGTTACGTATGTTTTATTTTCTCTTTGTTTCTTTAAAAATGTTTTAGTTTGTTATTGTTTGAAATAATATTAAAAAACAATAAAAAATAAATAAATAAAAATAATATTGGACCACACCTTCCCTGCATTGAGACCTGCTGGTGACAGGGATGCTTGTCAAAGGGGAGATTGATAGAGCTAAAGACAAGGAATCCTGAAAGAAAACTTGTTAGAGTCTGTAAAAGACTTGAGGCTGGGGTGGAGATTTACTTTTCAACAGGACGAAATCGCTAAACAGAGCCAGAGCTACTGTGGAATAATTTAGATAAAGCAAATCAATGTCAATATCAATAGAAACGGCTCAGTCAAAGTCCAGACCCAAATCCAATTGATCATGTATTGCAAGAGCTGGAAACTGATCTTCACAGATACTCTCCATCCAAATGGTATGATATATTTTGCAAAGAAGATTGGTCAGATATTTCAGTCTCCAAATGTACAAAGCTGGTAGAGGCATACCCCAAAAGACCTCCAATTGTAGGTGCTCCAGAGAGTGGTTCTACAAAGTAATGGACTCAATGGGGATGAATGCAAATGAAGCCAGTCTATTTGAATTTTATTTGCAAAAATCATGTTTCATTTCCCTTTTCCGTTTCACAAGTATGCACTACTTTGTTTTGTTTTGTCACATAAAATTTGTTTATAAGGCACTCTGAGGGAAATATAGAAGAAGCAGAACTCACCCCAGCCAATCAGTGTAAATCCCCAAAGATACTTTTTGTCCGAGAAAAAAGTCATAAAAATGAGACTGTGCAGGTAAAGACCCTCCACAAGGATCCAGTAGTAATTGGTCGCCAGAAAGTACATGAACAAGGTCACCACCACCTTGCAGGTAATCTATAAAAAAAAACAGCAGACACAGCAGAGGGCATTAATCAATGTTCATAATGAAAAACCATCCATGTGAATTGTTTTCATGTCCCTCCAATGGTGTTATGTTTACTGTTTAGATATGCTACGAACTTAGTAAAACTCAAGAGTCCCACACTTAAACACCACTCAAAAGGGAATAATATTGAATGTGTGAACTTGATTAAACAACTACGAGTAAACAACAGGATTCATAAATGGTGCATCTTAGGATCAAACTTGAAACATGGTAATAAAACTAAAATTGAACTATAACACAATTATCAGAATTCATTTCGTGCCTGCTGCTACATTTTGAACAATTCAGATCACTTTGGGTTTGTTTATTTTATTTTACTTTTTGTCAACTGTACTCATGGTTAAAAAACAAATGTGGCACATACTGGAATTAATTCTAACAAATTGACACTTATTTCTAAAAGTAGTTAGTGAGGCTACGGAATTAAATCAGACTATTATTGTTAACATTGTGTTTTCTCGTTTAAACTTTTATTATGCTCATTTTTCCTTATTTCCTTAAATGCTTTATTTATTCTTATTTTCCAAGCCTCATACATCATTTAGATCTTGTCTGAATAATATTTGATGATGCGCGCTTTCTGTTGGTTCCAGCACTCATCAGTGATGTGCTTTGTTCCAGACTACAATTACTTTTCTACTAATTAACCTTCAAGCACATGGGCTGTTCTTCCAACCCACTGCACTTGTATAAACCTTTCAATTTATGATTTTGTACCTTGTTTAGACTAGTTTTATGAATACAAATAAAATTAAGTCATCGAAATAAGGTTTATTCAGCTGTATAATGTTATATTTGATCTTACCCAGCCTGATGTAACATAAATTAGTCATTGTAGTGTTCAGTCATTGTGCTGATTATTTAATTAGGCTGCTGTTCTCTGATGCCAAACACACTCTGACTGCTTTTTATTTTCCATAGCATTTCTGGTACTCGACATTTTAAATAGCAGATTGCTTTCTGACCTCCGATTCTTGCCATGGAAAGAAAGTGTGTTGGCCATGTGTCTTACTACAAAAACTAAACTTGCAAACTCTTCATTTAAAAGCTCAATAAAGCACTGTGTCTTTTTAATGTTATACGGTTTGTTTAATAATTTAATGTCTTTTTATATTTTTTTATGTGTCACAGTGTTCCCTGTTCCTTCAAAGCTCCACCACTAATGTATACATTTAAAAGGAACTATACTTGTATTTGAAACAGCCTTTTGGTTCTTTGGCTAATCCAGAGCCTTAATTAATTATGGAAGGCAAAGCCTTTTCTAAGTTAACTTTACTGACCAATTTCTATCATCTCTAATTTACATTAAACAAATTAAAGTTTTGAAACTAATTATCACAGAGAAACCTGTGGTGAAAGATGTCTCTGTCTGCAGGTTTGAACTATACACAAAATGGGAAAAACAGCGAAGAATGTTATCAACAATTGATGCAGCTCTATTTAGTATTAAAGCGTATATTTTTGTAAGGTGTTTTATTGCTTTTATTTAGTGGCCTTCGTATCAACAATCAGGGTTCCCACACAGTTTGGAAAAGTTTAAAATGTTAATTATTTTCCAAAGTATTTTCCATAAATACTAATAATATTAATTAGTATTTATAATTTGATATGTAGAATTCCTGTCCTGAAGAATTTAAAGAGTATAAAACAATGTATTTTCATTTTCCCCAATCCCATTGTCTACAAGCATGTCCATCCATCCATCCATCCATATTAAAAGCCTGACCGACAGAGATATCTGCCATAAATTCATAGTCAAATCTTCAACTGACACTTGAGGAAATTCATGGGAAATTCATTCGGGAAAAGTATGGCATTTTGGCATGGAAAATGTGCAGGAACACTGAAGAACCTCCTGGGTATCAGTCCCAACAGGGCTCTGTCTTTGTGCAGTTTGTTTGTTCTCCCTGTGCATTAATAGACAATAAAAGTGATAACGTCTTGAAGTAACTTTTTCAGCCATAGTAATTTCTCTTGGGGGTCTTGTGTTTGAAATATGTCAACATAGAGAAAACATATTATCAGATAATGGACTTGTGTCAGTACTCGCCCTGTTAGATCTCAGTGCTGCATTTGATACAGTTGATCACAATATTCTCCTAGAAAGACTTGGATTAAGGGGAAAGCATTGAACTGGTTTAAATATTATCTGTCTGAAGGATTCCAGGTTGTTCATGTTAATAATAAATATTATTCAAACACTTGTCGAGTAGTATAGGGTTTAGTCCTTGGGCGAATTCTCTTTACTATATATATGCTTCCAGTTGGTAAAATTATCAGACAGTATGGGGGTAATTTCCACTGTTATGCTGATAACACTCAGTTATATTTATCCATAAATTTTGATAAGTCCAATCAATTACTTCTCAACTACAGGCATGTCTTGATGACATGAAAAAAATCTGGATGAATTTAAATTTCTTCCTTTTTTGACTAAGGCATGGCATTTAAATCCCATAACAAACAGGTTTCCAGGGTTTCCTTTTTTCACCTCCGGAATATCGCCAAAATTAGACATATTCTGTCCAGGAGTGATGGTGAAAAACTAGTCCATGCATTTGTTACTTCAAGGCTGGACTATTGTAATTATTTACTATCAGGAAGTCCACAAAATGCAGTTCAAAGTTTTCAGCTGATCTAAAATGCTGCAGAAAGAGTTCTGATGAAAATCAACAAGCGGGATCATCCTTCTATCCATCCATTTTCTGACCCGCTTATGCTGGTGCCTATCTCCAGCGTTCACTGGGCGAGAGGCGGGGTACACCCTGGACAGGTCGCCAGTTTGTCGCAGGGCAACACAGAGACAGACAGGACAAACAACCATATTTCTCCAATTTTAGCTTCCCTTCATTGGCTTCCTGTTAAATCAAGAAAGGAATTTAAAAGTCTCCTCACGTATAAAGCCCTTAATAATAAAGCTCCATCATATATCAGAGCTCTGATTACCCCGTATGTTCCTAACAGAGCACTTCGCTCTCAGACTGCAGGTCTGCTGGTGGTTCCTAGAGTCTCTAAAAGTAGAATGGGAGGCAGATCCTTTAGCTATCAGGCTCCTCTCCTGTGGAACCAACTCCCAGTTTTGGTCCGTGAGGCAGACACCCTGTCTACTTTTAAGACTAGGCTTAAAACTTTCTTTTATGACAAAGCTTATAGTTAGAGTGGCTTAGGTTACCCTGAGCTACCTCTATAGTTATAGGCTTAGGCTTCTGGAGGACATCAGGGTTTATTTTTCTCACTCTGCCGAGTTCTCCTACTGTTCACCAATTTGCATTGTTAGTAGTTATTTCAACTTTTAACTTTATGTTCTTTGTGTCTTTTTTCTCTTCATAGTAGGTACACCTGGTCTGGCATTCTGTTAGCTGTGACATCATCCAGGGGAAACAGATCATCTGCCATTACCTTCTAACAGAAAGGATTTCTGGATCAATGTGTGCTTCTGTGCTTTTTTTATTTCTGCTCTGTCTTCTCTAACCCCTTTGTCAGCCGAGGTAGATGACCGTTCACACTGAGCCTGGTTCTGCTGGAGGTTTTTCCTTCCTTTTAAAGATAAGTTTTCCTCTCCACTGTCACTTCATGCATGCTCAGTATGAGGGATTTCTGCAAAGACATTGACATTGTAGACGACTGTCCACTGTGGCTCTATGCTCTTTCTGGAAGAGTGAATGCTGCTTGTCAAGACTCGATGCAATCTGCTGGGTTTCCTTAGATAGGAAACTTTTTGACCAACCTGTCTGTATAATTTGATTGAATTTGACTTTGTAAAGTGCCTTGAGATGTCATGGGTTGTGAATTTGAGCTATATATATATAACTGAATTGAATATTGAATGAATATTAAGGTAGAAATAAATATATTACCTAACCTAGTCTAAACTAAGAATACACTAATACTTTAAAGAAAGTTGCACTTTATTTTGATGACAGATTATACTTGTTTGATACCAATCCAGATGCACTGACAGCATGTGGACAAGTCCCAGATGCCAAGACTGAATTAGTAACCAATCGATTTGACTCAAAGCGAGGTCAAAGCTCCACTTGCCTGCAGCTGTTGCTGCTGCACTGTTTTTTCATTATTAATAGCAGCAAATCTAACGTTATTTTAATGTACTGCTGTTGTGTCATTGGTATCTCTTGTTCACTGCATTTCTTTATGATTTATCACCGATTTGCTTTTTAAAAGAAATTAGGAAAAAGTAGCTAATATTCATTTATAGGAGAAGTTAGTCTGTATCTGAATACAGTTTCTCAGAAAGTGAACTTTTTTTATTCATCATTTAGTTTCCATATGCTTAATTCTTCCAATTTTGCAGCTCTGCTGGCCCTAATCTCCAGGACACACCCTGAAAAGGTTACCATTGGATCACATAGCAATACCAGATGGACAATCATTAAGGCACACAGGCACTCCTATGGCCAATTAAGGGTGACCGATTAACCTTACATGCATGTTGTTTTTGGACACATTGATCAGGAAACACACACATAAGTTTTCCAAGTATGTTAACAGAACTGCATTTTAAAAAAACTGCAACTTCAGTGTAAGAACTTTTTTCAACATATTTTTTAAATTAAACATTAAATTTGTCGTTCCCAGCAGACAAATCCACTGACAAGCAGATGTAGTGTCCTGAATCAAACATGTATAAAGTGGACTAAAAATTGGAGGCATGTTATAAAGGTAGCAAAAATCCAGAATGTAAAGTCTGGGTGGGTGCTGTGCATGCATCCTTTCCAGCAGGTTTGCAATGTGGGACTAAACCAAGTCTCATTCCACTTCCTTTGAGCCTGCTTCGTAAAAGGAAGTGTGTTAATGACAGCATACAATTCCCCTATTAGGATGAACATAAGTGTTTTTAGGGTGATTATGAGAAATAAAGTTATTTCCAGCTGGATATTAAATTTAGTAGTTTTAGTTAAGTTATTGGGTTGGGAACCCTTGGATTAAGCAACTGATTGAAATTTTACTGACTGTTAAACTGATTGGTTTGTGAATCTTAATATAATGTTGCTTTCTAAACCCAGAACATTCTTGCTGTGAGGCAACAGTGCTAACAACTGTGCAATCATAAACTTCAAAACCTACATTTGAAACCAGAAGATTACACACACTATAAAAATACATATAAAGTTTTCTTTTCTTTTCTCACTGTCAGACCTGAATTCTGAATTACCTTTTTCCTATTTTAGGTCTGGTAGAATGACTAAATATATTTTTATTTGCTAAATGCAAGAATAATGAGAGAAGGATTATTATTGACAATAATTTATTGCTTTTTTTATATTCAGGAGTTTACATACACTGAGACCACTATGCCTTTAAATAATTTTGGGAGCACCCAGATAATGATGTCATTGTTTTGTGTTTGGGAGCTTCTAACAACGTTTGAGTTGAATTGAGACACACCTGTAGATGTTTTAAAGGCACACCTAAAACACAGCCATCATACTGCTCAATAAGGAGACAGATTTTGTGTCCCAGAGACAATTGTGCTTTGGTTTGAAATGTGCATACCAACCCAAGAACAAAAGAAAAAGACCTCGAAAGATGCTGGCTAAAGCTGGTAAGAGTGTGTCAAACGAAGAGTGCACCGACATTGGGTTGAAAGGCTACTCAGCCAGGAAGGAGCTATTACTACAGAAGTAACAGATTACAGTTTGCTAACGGACACATGGACAAGGAAATACATTTTTGGAGACTTGTCCTGTGGTCTGACAAAACTAAAATTGAACCATCAACAATGCAGACGACTGTTCACTGTGGCTACACACTCAGGAGGAGTTAAAGACTCAATTTGTTGGGCTTCCTTAAATAGGAAATTTTTTGACCCATCTCTCTGTATGATTTGATTGCGTTTGACTTTGTAAAGAGTCTTGAGATGACATGTGTTGTGAACTGGCGCTATATAAATAAAATTTAAATAAACTGAACTGTTGATGACCATTGTTACAGTTGGAGGAAGAAGGTGGAAGCTTTCAAGCTAGAGAACACCCCCATATTTTGAAATACAAAGGTGGCAACATCATGTTGTGGGTTGTTTTGCTGCAGGAGGGACTGGTGCACTTCACAAAATAAGTGGCATCATGAGAAAAAAAAAGCAATATGGGTAAATATGGGGTGTAAGCAAGCAAAGCAGCCAACACGCTTGGCTCAGTAATACCTTTCTGTCAGGAGGAATGAGCCAAAGTTCTCCCAGTATTTGTGAGAAGCTTGTGGAAAAATAAAAAATAAACTTTTGACCCAAGTGATACAGTTTAAAGGCAAGGGTACCAAATATTTACAAAAAATGTATGTAAACTTCTGACCTTCATAAAGTAATAAAACAATGTCTAACTATTGATTGCCTAATTTTTCTGGCATTTAGGAAATATAAATAAATTTGGTAAAACTAACGGACATATGACAGGAAATATTTATTCTGATTTCATTCAATTCAAATTCAATTAAAAAATATTTATTTATTTATTTACATTTAAATTAAATGTTGATGTAACTCATTTTGTCAGGGAGTAATTTCATGTCTGACAGTGAGAAAAAAAAGCTTATTTGTCTTTTTATGTAGTGTACGTAAACTTCTGTTTTTAACTGTATTTACCTTTTAGTTTCGGTTGGTGATTTTGAAAAAAAAAAAAGGTTTATATTTTAATTTGGATGGTATTCATAGTTTATTTTCAAAATAACTTCAATGAAGCTTTGCATGAACGAATACAGAAAACCAAAACACATGCATAAAAAAACAACTTTAAAGCTTCTGTAGTTTGTATCGGTTGATTTAGTCAAACGCAAGAAAAGCTGTGACCTGTAAGGATATATTACACAAATGTTTGTATATTAAAGCAACCATGAAAAGTAAACAGTCATTTCCCATTTTCTAGCTTTACTCTGAAAGGGGAAGCCAAGTGCTGGCTTAGTAAAAACTTGGCAGGGTCATAGGCAATCCAGTAAATTTTCTCCCAGTAGTGGAAAAGTTGCTGATTTTCGGGACAAGTATCACTTCCACCTAGGAAGCAAAATGAAAAACTCTAAATGCCCACCGCTAATCAAATTATCTGTGCATGCAAGCAAGAGGTATCTTTCAGCTGATCACGTATGAATGGAAATACCTCTGACAGCGCATGTAAGATGAAAACAGTTTCTATGTTCTTGCATTTACCGAAGGCCAAAGAGCCACAGAGTTAACTTACAAACTGTGTTTTGCTGGCAGGTGGGGCTTCAGTAATGGACTTGAGGTCCTCCACTGTGACTCTCTCCATGTTCTCTAAAGCAGATCCAGAGTAGAGAACTATATCTTTCACGAATATGCTTATGGCTCGTAGCATGTAGGACACAAATAAGTGCATGTGGATGTAGTTTCTGGTGCAGTGCAACCGCCTGGGGATGACAAAAAGCATCAACAAGGTCAACAGACTGATATGCTAAAAGAAAAGAGTTAGAAACAGTCGGCGAAGTTTTACAAAAGTGTGCATTAGTGTTTCACTCCACAACCACATGCACATAAACTATGCTCATCTTAATTAGAGCCAGATGAATTCTGAGCTGAGTATAACACATTCTTCAGTTTTAGGAAAAACACAGTTATCAGATTGCCATGTTCAAATTAAACGGCGAGCTGGTAGTTGGAAAAGTATGCAAATTTATCAGTCCCAAATGCTTCCAGAACATCCTAAACATTCCCTGCGGCTTGACCTTTGGCGTCACGATCCGCTGGGCTCAATTTGCTTTGGTCAATAGACTTAAAGGTTAAGTTATTATAGTAAAAAAACGGGTAAAGATAATATTTACTGAGTATTTATTGGTGCCAAATTTTTTTTAAGGCTTCACATCTACCGGAGACAGAAATGAATCCACAATCAGCTCTGTCCGCAATTTCTTTCACTAAATCTCATTAATGAGCTGACAAGGTGCCCTTAGAGAACTATTGATTCAGGAAAAACCAATCTAGCACACACATCCCAGGTGAAGAAAAAAAAAAACAAGAACGCAAGTGCTAATGTAAAATATCCCTTTGCTCCCTCTGGAAAACGTTTATGAGCTCTCCTTTTTAAAAGCTGATGTGTTGAAGGGGAGACATGGCTGTAGCGCTCCGGAGCCCAGTGCCAGAATGTCAGATGGGCCCCTGGGATAACTTATTAAACTCATTTGGCACGTATATTTCCTGGTGCCAGTTGGAAGCATTCCTAAAAGCTTTCTGACTGACTACCTGTACTGTAAGTTACGTCGGTGGGAACATTAGTAAACAGGGCCTTCACATCGATTCTCGATACTCCCTATGCCCCACAAAATAAGCAAATACTGACCAATCTGCTCAGCGGGAAACAAAATCTTCCAAATTCAACCCTGTTACAAACTTTTTCTCTATATTAGAAATTAGGTTTTAAACAGCAGGGGTGAGGTAAGGTATTAAGCCTTGCAAAAGCATTCATACTCCTTAAAACTTTTTTTTCCCCTTTTTTTTACAAAAGGCTTTAACGTGTTTTATTCAGATTTTATGGGATAGACCAAATAATAGTACACAACTGTTAACTGGAAGAAAAAAAAATGTACATGGTTTTGTTTACAAAAAAACAAGTACAAGGTACCATTCTGGTACTCCTAAGTGAACATATTTTGATTTGCAAAAAAAGAGGATATTTGACCCAGTTGTGAAACACTAACAATACTGTTTTATAAGGAATAAGAATAAGAATAGAATATAAATAGTCTTCTGTAATAGAATAATAGAAAATGAACCAAAATGTGAAATATTCTGAGAAATCCAGTATTCTATTCTTTTCTATGTAATAATAAAAAATAAAAAGTAGCCGTTTCACAAAGACACTTATTTAACAAACTTAGTTAATAAACACAAATGTGTAAACTCAGTTTTTACTTCTCTATCCTATTTTTATCTTTATCATTCTGTCTGTCCATCCATATTTTGCTGCACAGCTGGTCCTACTTTGCAAACTCTTTCATTCTTAGAAATACTTTAATTAGTGGTGTTTTTTATGCATAAATATGCATGCAGGTTATTTGCATTTCTTGAGATCTCCCTGCTCAGTTACACACTTATTTGGGTTCTTGATTAATCTATTTTTTTAACTTATGTTGCAAATGTGTCCTTATACATCAACCTCCTAGTCTTATTTCTTATTTTTAAACTTATGTGTATCTGCATGCTTATTTTGCTGCTGGGACACAAAAATTTCCCCACTGATGGACAGTAAAGGGCTGTTCTATTCTATTCTGTTCCACGTATCAGTCTTTGGTTGCTCAACAAATAAGCATGACAGTCTTTGTGAGTCTTATATCGCACAAGCAGAATCCTCTTCTTAACAGAAAGCTCGTTCCTCCCCTTGGTCTGCTGGATCTCCATCAGTGAGAAAACCCACTCAACATTAGCATAGTGTGAGGGAAGTGCAAAGACAAACTGTGCAATCTTCAGTAATTCTGAGCAACATTTTATGCGTTTGGATTTCTCAAAATATTTGGTCCACTTCTGGTGCACGCTAACCCTTTTTCCTGGATGTAACAACAAACTCAGTCAACTTGCACAGTCTTTTTATACTTTTCTGTGTCCGTGTGACTGATGAGATCTATGCAACCTTTGTCATACACAGAAACACATATCCCAACTTTGTATACAGTGCACTCTGTCAACAGTTTGTCCCAACCAGGACGTATGGGGGAAATTTCTTTTGCGGTTCATTGTTAAAGGTACACCTGCCCATTTGACACCTTGTAAACAGCAGCAGAACCATGTGACCGTTCTGTCTGTGAGCGGAGAAGATGCCCCGGACAGAACGTAAACTGTGGTCATTCCCAGGCAAAAGAGGATGTTTGGTCACCCTACCTAGATTTAATCTAGGTTGGGTGCCACCAATTGCCAGTGAGTCCACATATAGTTTAATGTCAGGGTAAAAACAGCCATTTTATGAGGCAACATGGGGTTTGAGAGAACAATGGCAAACAGATAACATCATGGAACATCACCAAGGAACACGACAGAAAGGTCAAGGAGAAAGCTGTGGAGAAGTTTAAAGTGTTGGATTACCCAAACTTCAACAACTAAATGTGCGCTTGATCAATATATCATCGGAAGCTGGCAGATTATAGAAACATACCAAGACCTTGCCGTCCACAAAATTTGGCAGGCCCAAAAGCCCCAAAGCAACTTTGGAGGAGCTAGAGAGATCCCAAACTCAGGAGAGATATTCAGACAAAACAAACAAGTTGAGGAAGTTGCTCTGGGGAGATGATGCAAACGTTCAACTCACTGGGCTACAAACAAAACCCTATATGTGTCAGCAAATTAATACTGTATATCACCCTGAACACACCATCCCCATGGTGAAACATGGCGGTGGCAACATCATGCTGAGAGGACGGTTTTCTTCAGCAGTGAAAACGGGGATGCTCAGGGCTGATTGGAAGATGGATGGAGCTCACAACAGAGCAATATTGGGACAACAATATGTTAGAGGCCACAAAAGATTTGGGGTGATGGTTCACTTTCCTGCAGGACAATGACCCAAGGCATACAGGCAGAGATACAATTTTATGGTTTACATGAAATCATATTTAGTGAGTTAGGAGACCCCGGTCAAAGTCCAGAACTAAATCTAATTAAGAATCTGTGGCAAAACATGCAAACCAATGTTCACAGATACTCTCTGTCCTAGCTGATTGAGTTAACTAACAACAACTGGCAAACATTTTCAGTGTTAGGTTGTGTTCATTTTTGTAAGTCCAGCGAAGGATGGCTATACAAAGTACTGACTCAGGTAGGCTGTGTGTAAATTAAAATCATCTATCCAGATTGTTACATTTACCGAGTCTGTGCTACTTTGTGTTGTTTTATTATGTAAAATCCAATAACAATAACAAATAACAAATCCAAATAACAAAGATGAACGTTTGTGGTCGGCATCTGATAAAAGTTGAAATAGTTCAAGGGACGTGAATACTCTTTCAAGGCACAGTCAGTAATTGGTTCAAATTTTTCATTCAACAAGTATTGCAGAAGCCAGATTTAATTCTAATTTCTTCTTATATTACAAGGATTTATTTTTATCGTACACATACACAATTCAAACATCAAAAACCCCAAACCAGCATGAAAGTAAAACAAGATCTAAATGTCAGGCAATGAGGAATTCATTAATGCAAGCCTGGAGCTAGTCAGTTCCTCAAAGGTAGTTATATCACAGTCTGTTTAAAGTCAAAAGTAATGTTTAATACAGTTTGTATGCTTAATGCTGTCATCGCGATGGATAATATAAAGCATTAAGTGATTTCCTATTGATGGAAAAACGTTTTTTTTTTCTCATGACTCCTTCTTTTAACCACCATCGTGACATTTACATGCTCTTTGCGTGACTATGAAATGAATCATCTCACTATTATTAAACATCAACTCTTCCTGTTGATCCAGCCTTAGCTTCTCACCTGGTGTCAAAATCTGTCCCTTGGGAACATCTGAGGTTAAAAGGAAGCAACAGAGCAAACTCACCGAAAATATCCCAGGATGACAACAGCCACCAGAAGTGATCCAAAGGAGATGGAGTACCCAACAGTATAGATGATGTACAAACGGTGGAAAACATCCTGTTAAAGATGAAAAGCATGTTAAAGTGTCAACACAACACTTAGTAAAAGCACAAACTATGAGGGAGAGATATATGTTCCTTTTTTTAAAATGTTGATTTATCGCAGGTTTTGACCCAAATCCCTAATGTTTTATTAAGAAGGTGAAGACATACATTTTATTTTCAGAAAAAATAATGCAACTCATACAGTGGTGAAAAAAAATTAAGGTGACACACTAAGTCCAAGTCATGTGTCAAGATTTAACAGAAGTAAATTAATGTTGTAACTAAAGAAATGGCCCAAGCTTCTAAGCCAACAATACTGAATGCAAAGTACAGTTTAGTTAATTTAGGTTTCATTTAAATATGATTAGCAATTACATGTTTCTAAACTTTAATAGGGCCACGATAAATCAAATTCTTCCCCATGAAACAAAGTATTGTTTTCATATTCTGCCAAATTCCATAAGTGCTCTGTGTTACTGTTTTATAGTAAATGCAGTGTAGCAGGGGTCTGAAACTCTCGTTGCTGTACCAACATGTAGACATTTTAAACAGTGGTAAAAGAAAACCAGAATATTTAGTATTTTGTGTTGTTATTTTAATCGTTAAAAAAAAAAAGCACAAATTACACTTTCATCACCACAGAGACCAGATTATTTTGAACATGTTGAGAATCTATGCAGTATAAGCACAGCTCTAATACACCATGTACCAATGCCAGTGTGTGCCACTGCAAGGAAAGGCAAGTTTATTTGTAAAGGACCATTCATACACATTGTAGTTCAAAGTACTTTATAGGAAAAAAAACAACAACAAAAAAAGGAAGGAAGGAGATAAATAAAACACGTGTGTAAAAAAACACAAAGTAAGCATTAAAAACATGACAATCATATAAAAGAGCAAGAAAATTACTTGTATTAAATAATGTTAATATTTAAATAGTAAATTATTGATACAAAACTTTCAGTAATGTATAAATAAAGAACACTTGAGTACCACACGTTTTCATCACAGTTTGTTACAACATAGTCATATTTATGTAATAAATGTGGTATAATAAAATATTGGCACCATAATGAAAAAGGTTTGTCCTCAAAACGTCAGTAAATGTATTTAAATGTGGTACAAGAAAAGTCTCAAGTCTTGAGATGTGAATGATGGCAACATAATTCAAATGTTTGATTATGTAGCAGTAGGTTGGCTGGGAAAGGACCCCGTAAACTGATCCTCCACGAAACTCTCTTTACGTCAACATGCTCAGAGGCCAATGATCCTTCTTCTAAACTGTGCTGCTGTTATCATTCAGCATCAGGGTCTGGTGCCAGGAAAAACGCATGTCTCAGTTGTGGCAAGGGTCTGCGGTATGGCAGCATTTTCTGACCATATTTATTTCTTATTAACTACGGGAAGTGCTGTTTGGGGAAAATGTCGACTCCTGAAGTCATTAAGGGGACAGCTATATGGTGCTGTTTAGAGGCAAAAATGGATGAGGATCAAAGTTTAGGATACCTTAATGCCACCCGAAAAGTGCCTTTGGTTGTATTTTAAAGGAATCATGAGTAGAAAAACAATATCAGGGGTAGTAACTGCCATATGAAGAACTTCTATAAAGATTCTATTGCACTTATACGGTAAAAATGGGGCTATCGACAAAAAGGAAGAACACATAATTTGCAATAACCATGTCATCTTACCTTTTTTTCCACAAAAGTTTAATTTTGCCAAAATCCTATCGCATCTGTATTGCTCCAATACATCCATCAACATTTCAACATGAGGATGTAGAGAGGATTTTAACACGTGCATCTTTCTATGATATAGTTTTATAATGCATAACGGCCACTTAAAGTATCTAAACATAATCACAACATTAACCCTGAATGTGTAATTGTTGCTGTCTTCCAACTGTTATGGTAGAAAAAGTAAACAGTAAAAAAAAACATGTCAAACATGAGATAATCCATAAAGGAAGAAAACAAACATCCGAAAGGCCAAAAATACGTCCACGGACTTACTCTGCTGATACTCTTTTTTATCTATCAGCAGTGAAAGAAGATTAGTAATGACATAACAACAACAATATTGAAGGTAGATTTAAAGGTTTAGTCATAGTGAGATCCATAAGGCTTCCAGATTTAGGTCCCAGCTACACAACTCTGGATGTTATGCTAAACCGATGTTTTCTTCATCCTTTTGTTTAAAATATATGCATCCACTCTGGGAGTCCGACTAAAAACGCTTTATTCACATCAGCGACATCAACAATTAGAAGATCCTCAGCATGTCTAAAGAAGTGCTAGACTAACGATTTCCCCAAAACAATTATAGCTTGTGTTTTGTTGACACTTATTACCTTTAATTTTAGTCATTAACTCATTCTGGTTACATTTGTTATTTAATGGAAACAAAAAGAGGTCAAGGCAATGCAGAAATGGAAAAACCCATAAAAAAAGCGGTTCCACTGTGGTTGTGGTATGTAGCACAGAAAGCCAATGTGAGCATGAGCAAATTTTGCTTCTATGTCACTGTTTTAAAGTAATCTCTGGGTATCCAGTGCACACACAGTACAACACAAACTGAAATAAAACAATAAATAAAAAAAATATAACTCTGGAAGACTGTGGACAGGAGGTGCAAATGGTTTAGAAAAATCTCAGTTTTGATAAAAGTGTGGACAGAGGCTTGAAGGGGCATGAGTAGAGTCCTGAAAGAAACCCCATCAAACACCTTCAGGACACCTGGGATGAGCTGGAGCCATGTCTTCTTACCAATCAGTTGGGGCAAACACCAGTATTACATTTTTATCTAACGGACCGTTTCTGAAAATTCTTGGGGGACTCGAAATCGGTACAAAGTTATGTTTAATAGAGGGAATAGTTAATGTAATTTTTCAGCATCAATTTGATTTTGACCAGCAACGGTCACATAAAAAACAATAAGAAAGAAACAGGAAAGATGAGAAAAAAAAATACGGTTTAACTAATACTCATGTGATTGCATTTGCATATTTCGAATTTCCAATTAAAATAAATGTAACACAGGTTTCTTTTCACACTCAAGCAGGAATTTATTTAATCATAGATACATTTTTAAAAAGCAACCACACTGCCACCCTCTCATTATCTCCAGTCATCTTCCACACATAAAGCTCATAACATAATAGTTTATTAACATTGCACATTAATTATAAGGCATACTGCAAATTACTAATTTCAAAGGAATTATAATTGCACGTTTTCATTGCATAGTCGCCGTAATGTTTTGAGAATGACAGTTTAAACTGGTGGTGGGTTTAGTCAAACATCTGTTCATAATTAGAAGGCATGCTGTGTATATTTGTAAATAAACATAAAAACAGAAAAGAGAAGGGTCCCACCTTTTCATTGGTATAGTTGTTAATGTAAAGGAATTTTGCACATTCACTGTAATTGGCCCATGTTTTGTTGACTGAGACTAGCTCCCACGTTCCATTGCTGTCACACCGACGGTATGCCAGTCCTACATGCCAAAAAGAGAAGAAAAAACCCAATTAGATATTAATTATAGATTCAAGCTGCACAATCAACAAAGTCTCATAGGAGAAACATGTAAAACATCAGTTCACAAGTCTACAAATCGCAATGAAGGTACAAAATGCATTACAAGTTAGCATTTTAGCCTTCGTTTTTTTTCTTCTTTTAAATGCAAAACCAAATGCAGCATTCAAGGAAAGGAAGCCGATACGGTGCCACAGTTTAGGGACGCTACTGCAGGACCTGGCCAACTCACTCTAGGATCCATCATGAGTTCGACCACGTTTCAGAAACTGCTTGAGGAGAATTTGAGAACATCTACAAAGTAAATTAAAGCTGGATCAAAACTGGACACTGCAACAGCGCAGTTACACAGAACATATCTATAGCGAAAGTACCACGACTAATGAGAAATCTTAAGAGCCAAGTTATCAGAAATCAAAACACAGAGGAAGCATGCTGGTATTACATTGGCTCCTCAGTAAGAGCAAGATGGTAGCTATTTATGTCATGTCAAATATATATATCAAAACATTTACTTTGTGAACTCTTGTTGGGTATAAAAATATATTTCCCTGTCAAATAAAATTGATTCTACAGCATCATGTGAACATGTCTGATAAGCAAACTAAAATAGACACGGTAACGTCACTAAAATTGACCATGAAATACTGATGAAATGCAGTATGTTGTAGCTCTGCATATTAAAGCCACTGATTTTCCAAAATCTGACAGTAACTGTAATTAAGTTCTAGACTGAGACCCGATATCAACAAAACAAAAAACTTTGAACATAATAAAAAAAAATTGTGTGCACATTATTATTTTGTATCTGGATTTTTGAAAGTGTAACAAGTCAAATGTCAAATGCTTGTTCCCTGAAACTGCTATTATATGTTTTGGATCAACATAGCAGTTACACACACTCTCATGAGGTTGCATCATTTAAATTGGAAAGGTATATCTTATGCAGTCTTACTCCCCATTCTGCAATAAATAATTTAAAAAACATTTTAACTGCTGTATCTTCAGCTATGGCTCAACATAGCTAATGGACAATAAGGATTTAATTAGACTGAATTGGTCAACACACATTCATTCCGGGGCGTGAAAGGTGGACTTCTCCTGTAAATTAGCCAAAGGGTTTTTTTATCAAATGAAATCAGAATCACTGCTCTTTACAGTACTCAAACCCAGTCTTACCTCTGTGGTTGAAGTCATAAATGTAGTCGGGACACGATGTGGACACAAGGTTTCCAGGAGGTCCCTCAGGCCAGCACACAATGCCATCCCACTCCGGTGAACAAAAGCCATCTGCAGAGACACAAACAACGTTGACTTTTTAAAAACAAGGCCACAAAGTGTTGCTCTGGTATGATTTGGTATGATAAATATCAACTTGCAGTCAGAAAAGCAGCAGTGCTGCTTGTTTTTAAGCCTTGTGTTGACTTTTAGAAAAGTAGGTCAATTATTCAACCTATGTTTTTATGTAAAGGAACTCTTAGAAGCAACTGTGTAATTTCCAGTGAATCTGACAGTAAATAAGACTTTGTTGTGCCAAAGGAAAGTACAGGTAATTTGACAAAAACACGTGCACTCACACCACTTTCCATTTGCTGAAACATGATTATGGCTTGAACATTGGAATTCCCAGTATGCTGACAACAAGGTGCCAATTGATTCCAGAGTTTTTGTTAAGGGTTGATTGTTAGTTGCTCCAAGTTTCCATAAGTGCTTTACTGTTTTAAGGATCATGTATGTCTTCTGTTTGCAAATGCTTTTAGCATGGATCTCATTTATAAGATTTTCTACAAAACTGGCTGCATTATGGCACTCTAAATGGGCTATTAAGAACAAATTAAATTACTATGTGACATAGGTTACTTCTAGGTCTATCTATTTATCAAACTAATGATAGTCTGATAAATATAAAGTTTGTTGATCCTAGGCTTTCATAACAGGAGCAACATTTTCTTCACAAAGCCATGGCAAAATTCCCTCTCAAGCCTTGGCATTTATGTTGTACTATTGAAAACATCTGACCACTCTGACCACTAATAAGTAGCTGCACATAAAACTGAAATGATCCCTTCTTTGCAGCAGATCCAGTATTTTCTCATTGCACAAAAGCATGTGACGCTACGACGACTTGCATTATGTTCGATTGTCACTGAGAGCATGAAATTAAAGGGTAGACTCTGTGGAGCTGACTGATTCCTGCAGACTTCTGGTGGGAGAAAAACAGAGTTTAGTTTCAAAAATCATGCTGACCACGCATCCTGGGAGTAAAAGTAGAAAAGCCGCTCTCCTTTTACCATAGGTTTTATTACCATAAAGACCACCTACTTACAGGCTTAAATTAAACACCAAACACACTCAAGTGTGCAATTTCCCGTAAATTTCTAGACCACAATTTAAATATAAACGTGACTATGGGTGAGCTTGGGTATTAGTGATGTCACTGGGGGTTTAAAATCCCCCCTCCCCCCAAACCTATTTCACTCCAAGCAGCAGAAGCAGCAGATGTAAAAACACATTATGCATTTTCTTCTCATACATATGGTCTTTTATAATGATCCCCGGTGTTGTTCTACACCCAAAACCACAAGCTTCAGGGCTGAGCTATTTTCACACTGGCGAGGTCTCAGGATTTGAACCCACATCCCTCCACTGTCCTCTCCAAGCAAACCTCAGCGCTCCCTCTCAAGGAAAACATTGTCTCAGCAATGTAATGATGGATTTTGTCTATTTAAAACTCCAAATCAAGTAAATTGCTATCAAAACACTACAAAAAAATGCAGAAAAAGAGTCTCCCTGTACACAAACGACTACACCTCCTGAAGTTTGCACCACGGTCATTGGCCTGATCCAGGACAGTGACGAATTTCCATATAGGCACAAACAGGGTTTCCGCATTCACTGAATCATGATGTTCAAGTCTTTTCTTATGGCCATGTAACGCTACCTCAAACGCATAGCAAAATGCTTCCACGACACTAAATTGTGTCGTGGAAGCGGTCCCATTTCTCTCCCCGATTATCACCAGGGTGATGTGCACCATAGATAAACATATAAATTGTGGCAAGGTGTGAGCTAATCACACTGATTGCTGTAAATATTTAAATACCGCAGTGACACTCGTGTTGTAATACTACGTGCCGGATGCAGCATGGCTGGATGACCTTGCAAAGGCAATAGGAATTTCAACTCGGAGCCGACGTTTAAGACACCAATAGGGTTTAATTTTCAACCAGTTCTTTTAATGTGGACAACATATGTGCCTGCACCTCTGTTTACACAATTAATAAAGGCCTTTTTGTTCCTTGCTCTTTTATCTGTGGTTGCCATTTTTTACCATAAAATAAAAATGATTAACTGACTAATTTAAGTACACATTGCCATTCATAAGGTGCTTTGTATTGATTATTTATGGTTGAATATGGGCGTGTAGAGGGCAGAATATGAGGCGGCACCTTGTACATAAAGCTTGCCGTCATGGCGTATGCCATGTTCGGCATTTAGGCGTACGCAAAGTTTTAGTACGGATCCTGCGCAATGTTTTATGAATGAGACCCCAGAACTGTAGAATGGGAATAGATATCCTGTTGATGGATTCAATCACATGAACTGTGGATCTATTCAACTTGTACTGTTTTCCTTAATTGGCCCGCAGATTTCATGTTTTGCAGTGGTTCCACACTGTTTCTATTTTGATTTTGAACTGGATCGGGCTGTGTGAGATCTTGGTTCAAATCTAGAAATATCCATTTATCCATCCAACCATCTTCAATACACACTTTTCTGTGCAGGATCATAGAGGATCTAGTGTCTGTCTCCAGTGGTCATTGGGCGAAAGGCGGGCTACAGCCTGGACAGCTCGTCAGTCCATCACAGGACTTGGGCTCTCAGTCATGGAATACTGCTTTAAAACCCAAACCTGTTTAAAACATCACAATATTATCACTGACCTGTATGCTATATTCCTTTGTCTTCATGGTTGTGTTTTTTCACACATGTTCTTAAACAAAATTTTGAGGCCTTTATAGAACAGCTGGATTCATACTGATATTAGATTACATAGGTGGAATAATTAGATGACTTGAAGGCATTCAGCTTCAAGTCATTCAGATGCATCAAAGTAAAGGGGGTGAACCACAGTTGTATCAGTTGTTTCAGATTTTCACGGCTGAACGAATCTGAAAACCATGTATTAGTTTCTTTCCATTTAACATTTAACCCTTTGAGTTGGTCTATCATATACCATCCCAATAAAAATACATTAAAGTTTGTGGTCATAACATGACTAAACTTGAAAAAGCTGAAATGGTATGAATCCTTTTGCAAGGCACTCTATTTGTACTAAACAGAAGTTGGAAAGCCGAAAACTGGTGATAGCCTATGGATAGGGATAAAAAAAAGAAAGGTCCAGACACCCAAATCCTATGTGAAAGCCTTTTGGACCAGAAGGCCCACAAAGAATCCTGGCTAGATAAACCTCTGCACTACATGTACCACCAACAGATTAAAGAACTGGCCGACATTAAGAGATCCTTAAAGTGCATTGAAAAGGCTGTACTAATAGACATGATGGAGGCAATAACCTTAGTACATAAAAGGACAAAAGCCAACAAGAGCAAATGAGATCTCTGCACATGGGAGTGAAATCCTAGGATCAGCGTATTGAGTGCAGCCCTCAACTTCCCATGGATCTGGTGTAAAGAACCTTGCAGTTCAAGGGAGTAAATAATTTCCAAATGTTGAGTTCTATTACTTACTCGGGTCACCAGCGAGCAAAAGCAATGTTACAACAGAAATTTATCAGATCGTGCAAGTCAACATTACTTTGCAGTACGCAATGGGAGCCCAGATTTTCCCTGCTTTCCACTTTTCATAATTAGAAAAAGCCAGATGTGGCTTTTAAAACCAAATCAAGCAGAGTCAGAGCAATTCATAAACCATTACCTTGAAAAAGAACCCAATCAAGTACTTGAAGCGAGTAGGTAGTTTGTGTTCATCCAGGCATATGCCACAAGCTCGTCAGAGAAATATTTTTCTCTTCATTAAGGCAACATGTGTAATGCAATTTATTCAGTTGTTTTGGTATTGAACTGACATGTTCAACCTTCCAAAAGAGGCCAAATACATGGAGATGAATCACAAACAGTGGATGCAGGTCAGCTCTCCTGTGCCGATGTTCCCCCCCAGACCAGAGCCTCCAGCATTTAACCGAGCTACTGTCAGAAACACACGTACGCACACACACATACATAAATGTATTTCAATTTGAAATCTTTAGATTTTTTTATTCTTTGCAGATTATGCAAATGAAATTAAGGATGAATTGGTTTTATTGCTTTCCACACATATTTGAGTGTCCAAATAGTGTGGAGGATGTGTTAACATTCCCTGACTAAACAAAAGATGCTCTTCGACGGCTAATTTTCTGAGTTAAGCATGTCTTTAACTTTTTTTTTTTAATCTAATATAAGGTCTATGGATTTCTATCAAAACCATGAAATGTTGGGTAATACCCCGGAAGGAATGTGACCACAGGGGAGAGTCAACAATAGCTTTTGGTTTTTGGTTTTCTAGACTGGTATGTTCTTAATTATGTGTTTCATTTACAAATACATGGTTTGGGGGGTCAAATAATTCAATGCCCCCCTTATTGTTCTGGGGTTTGGAATAAAATATTACAAATGACTTGGTTGCAGGACTCTTTATCCCCGCTAAACAACCGACTGAGAATAAAACAGTAACCACAGATGGAGTAGATGATGGGGTCTGGTGGAAAATGTTGTTCTCTGGACGCCCATATATATACAAATACACACGAGGATCGGCTTCAATTCCAGTTCCAGGAAAGACAGTGGGAGGACAAAGAAAACAAAAGGAGGTTTAAAAAAAGAAATGCTATGACTGCAAGATCTAAAAGGAATTGTGGAAATGAACATATTGGTAAAAATTAACCTAATCCAAAAATCGCAGTCAGTCGATTGTAAGCATTTTATACACGCATTCACATAGTAACAGACCAATAACAATCATAAGCCAAACTTAGCAGCTATGCAGCTGACATTGATATGAATAAAAAATCACTCTTATGTAAATATTATTCTTGTAAACATGATTACAAATGTGTGTATAGACTTAAAAAGCAGGAGTATAGCTAACATTGTCTCTGTAGTTTATCAATATTAGCATATACAACAGGAAAGGAAAAGAGCAACACTTTATATTTAAGTTACAGAGTTTTTGGATAGGTAAATATTAGTGTCAGCAGATATTTAAATAAAGATATGGGGATCTGCACCCAAAAGCATCTCTAAGTTTTACATGGTCAGTATACTCATTGAAGGACCACAAAGCCAAAGGCAAAAAGTCAAACTTTACTCACCGGGTACTTTACCTCTTGACTTAATGTTATCTTCACATTTTCTCTTAGCTATGAACAACAGACCAATCTGCTCCTCTTTAGTCAGCACATCATCTGCATAAACCTGTAAAAGAGAGCAATGAAGTGGCGTTAGGCTAGGGAAAACCTTAGCAGGAAATAGCACTGTGGTGCAAAAGACCTGATGTCAGCGGGTGCAAAACCTTGTTGATAATGACATATACAAGAAACACAAAAGATTAATGTGTACTACTTTTTAGGACATAAAGATAACAACAAACCAAAAACAGGTGTTTTTAAAACATTTTGCAGTTCTGAACCAAAGGGTTTTTTTGTGCAATTTAATTGACAATGAGTAATATCTGAATGCCAGCTAATAGTACTGTTGTGGTGAGCACAAACACCCAAATATGACCTTTCACACATATTAAGCTCTTCTCTTCAACCATGAAAATATCCTTGACAAACCTTTTAAGCGAGCCCTAAAAGCTCCCTACCTGATTCTTCCAAATGCATTAAGGTTTTTATGACCGAAGTGTTGTTTTGCTCAAAATAATTATTGTTCATATTCCTGTGAAAATGTGTCAAACTGTCTCCTTTTCTGAATGACCTTGTTTGAAAATTCAAAAATTCAGAAAAGCTTTTTTTTTTTTATAATCCATAATAAATTACCTTTAAATAGAAAATAATGTTCAACTGTGAGGTGAGTCTTTTCATCCCTTTGACAATTACGTGGAACCTTGAATGGAAACAGTTACAAAATATTATCTGCAGAGACAGATGTTTACGTTTTTCTTTTCCCTGCACTTTCTCAGTGATGTTGCCTTGCAGCAAGCGGGCCTAAATCCCAATCACCTTTGCTAGAAACCGCATCAGAACCAAGAGCCTTCGAGTTAAAAGGAGCATAGCATAAGTTCCAGGATTTTTGCAGACGTCTGCCCCCTCTGGGAACACGTTAAAATGACACCAGTGTTGTACACGTGCAGGGAGAAGAGGGAAAGCATGTGCTGCTGCGACTGCACAGGTCATTCTTTAGAGGAATGATGTCTTCTGAGTTAAGAAAGCTAAAAATATTGAGGTTAGCCCTTGTTCTCTCACTAATGCATCGATGATGGCGGAGACTTAACAAATCAGCCGGGTGAACGAGAGCGTGCAGCGCGTCACACCCAGAAGATTCAGCCTAAATCACTATCATGAACTGACTAATAGAGCCTATAGAGGCAACTGCAGTAAATAGAGGATAACTAATTTCACACGTCGGGCAATTTGTTAGGGCATGAATAGGAAGGAAAATAAATAATATTTAACTTCAAAATTTGCACTATGCAACTTTAAGTGACCGAAGCAGGCAGACAGAACCGTTGGTGGAGCTGGAAGCTTACAATTCATCCTGCTGAGACAGGATTGGAGCAAGAAATGAGCAATGATAAAATGAAATCGTATTATTATTATTAGGGGGGAAATGTTATCTGGATAAGGTTAGGTTATCTTGTGAACAGTAAACTCAAACTGATGACATTTACAAACCCACAGAAGTAAGATTGGGATTGTTACTTTTACTGTTTTTTCCACAGTTGTGTTCATGAGGGGATAAAACAAATATTATTAAATGCAATATTTGTGTGCTGTTTAATGAAT
This sequence comes from Fundulus diaphanus, assembly GCA_037039145.1. NCBI lineage: Eukaryota > Metazoa > Chordata > Actinopteri > Cyprinodontiformes > Fundulidae > Fundulus > Fundulus diaphanus. Next base: position 25,452,202 of record CM073133.1, on the reverse strand, counting down.
TTAACTGCTACACTTTAGGCTATTTCATATTGGATAAGCTTTCTTAAGAGCATTGTTTGTGTTTCCAAGGCTCTGACAGTGTGAAGTGACACAAAGTCCAAGCCCTACAATTTATTACCAATAAAAAGAAAAATCTTCCCTTCAAATTTATAACCATCACAATAAATATAACAAATATCATGTTAAATCTTGAAGAACGTATTGTTCATCCCAAGACTGATCTAATGGAACCCTGAGGCAGATGGAAATATGAATCCTGGCAACATGGGGGTCTAGATGTTAGATGACCTCTCATGCTATACTGAAGGTCAAACTACAGTGACCACATCGGTGGACTTGTCAAAGCATTTAGGCTTTCAGGGCCGTATTTGTTTCTGTCTTCGGTGGCACAAAGAATAAATATAGAAAAGGCCATGGAGACTGACTCTTCCTCTTGAATAAACAGTATTCACATGCTGTTTACTGCTGCCCTGTCCACTGTTTTTGCTTATGCTTGATGAAAGTCAAAACTGCCAACATGTATTCCTAAAAGCTTTTTCACAGTTTATATATTTCCAGCTTTTGAGCTGCGTATTAGAGATGGACGTGGAGCCTCAGGTGCGGTTGTCCAGTCAAGGAAACATTTTTCATTCTAATGGGTTACACTCACTGACTGGCTGTTTGCTCGCGGATCACTTGTTGGTAGTGACAGATGTGACTGTTTTGAAAGCGGCAACATTTATTTTTACCAGAGCGTGACAAGAAAGGTTGCAATAAAAACATAAAAATTATCACACAGTGCTGAAGATCAGAACGCATGAGCACATTTTTCCGAGTTTCTATTTAGATTTTTTTTTCAGTGTTGCTAATGTAACAGTTTTCAGACAGTCCAATGAAAAAGAAAACATTTGCACACATCGAGTCTAATGCTTTAGAAGAATGTGTGGAGAACTTATATTTCTGAATGTAATAAAAAATTTAAAACATGCCTTTACTCATATTGTAAAAAACAACATGAGTTCAGTTACTAATAGGAAAATTAACAACCAGGAAAACCTGGTTATTAATATCTACAATACTAAACAAGGATGAGAAAACTAAACAATGAAAGATATCTAGTAAAAGTGTTTTAAATTTTATAAAAGTCAGATTTGTTTAAGAATATGGTGTATGTTAAACTAAATACACAAAAGGTGTGTTTGGAAAGGCAAATGTTCATTGGAAAAGCATTATTGCCCTTTTAATGTATAGACCAGCTCAAAGCAGTGCAGAATTATGTAAGTGGAAGGAAACTCCAACTTTGCTTTCAAAATGTTTTACAAATAAAAATCTGAAAATGTGAGGCATACATGAATATTCCGCAGCCCTGAATCAATACTTTCTACAACAGAGGTGGGGAATTCGTTTTTACAAGGGGACTCATGAAAAACCTAAGCTATGCTGGAGGGCCGAACCAGAAATAACTTAAATTCTGCTCAATATGAATTTTCTCCCATTGTAAAAAGCAGTAAATGATGTATGTATTTTGACAAGCTGCTACTGATAATGAGAGGAATGAGAATTATCTGTAAATATTTATATGAATACATGATGTGACATAGATCAAACATATCAATACTCCTTTAGAAGTAACGAACAGTAAAAACAAACACATTCATTACATCAGGGATTAATTTTATTATTAACATGTTAATCTTCAGAAACCAATCATAAAAGGTTATTTGCAGAAGGGTTACTTTATTTTACTGCTTTGGGCTTGAACAAGTGCACTGAAACCTAGCTGACTGTCTGAGGTGGATATGTGAAGAATGTCTGCGAGGTGACCATCAGTGATAGAGCATCTGCATCTGGATTTGTTGAACAGCATCACTGGAAATGTGTGTTCACATATATAAGTAGACCCAAGGAAGACTAGAATCTTCTCATCTTTGAAGGAAGAGTAAACATCAAGCAGGCAGACAGAAGTAAATGGCTCTGTGAGAAGTGTGTCAGTTTGCAGGTCATTGAGTTCTGGATGCATTATTAACATTGCAGGTGAAGGGAGCAGAAATCATGTGCATCTCACTCTCAGTTGTTTTATAGTCCCGGAATCTCCTTGAAAATTCACCATGCAGTACTTCCAACATGGAGGAGTATCTGCAGAGGGGCTCAGCTGATGGTGTGGTTTCCTCATGAAAGCCTTCACCAAGCTGTACTTTTCATGCACTAAAAGGCCTTTGCTTTGTAGTTTGACAGTTACTACAGTAAATAGTGGAATAACATCTACAGACAACGCAAGGTCTGTGAGCCAGTCTGTATCTGAAAACTGTGGGACATCACTTCTTCGTCACACAGAACTCCCAACTCGCTTCCGTCAAATCCCAGAAACATTTCGACGATTTACCCAGGCTGAGCCTCCTGATACCCGAGTGGTAGCTTATGTCCCGATACCTACGGCAATGCTAGTTTTCTCCTACACAGAGATTTGCATGCAGGCCAAAAAGTATGATTTTGATCTCTTTTTTTAAGTTTACATACATTGTCACTAATACATGTCCCTGGTTTTCTTTGTTCACGTTTGTTGTGTCCTCAACATGGCTTATATGGACTACTTTCTTTCAGGAATGGCTTTGTTCCTGCTGTTGTTCCTAAAAAGACTCATTTGCTGAGTGCATTACTGATAGTTGTCTTATAAACCTATTCTACCAATTGGTCACCTTGGTCTTCTTCCTTGTTCAAACAAAGAAGAGAATAGAGAGACACAAAAACACTTTCATTATATATGGGGCAGGAGTTTCTGAGAAACTGAGGAGAATCTTTTCAAAATACAACCTACCTAACAGTGAATTTCAAACATAACAGACATGACTGGTTCATCTCAAGGACAGAACACCTAAACCAAATCTGAGCAGCGTTGTCTATATTGTCCAGTGCAGCAAGGATTGCTCTGACGTCTACATTGCAAAACCAAACAACAGCTATAAAATTCAGAAGTCCACTTGCACCTCAAGAGCAAAGGACATAATTTTGGTGACAATGATGTTTAGATTTTAAACAGAGATGGTTTGAAAGAGAGGGTGAAGCAATAGATCTTTGTCAAAAGAGAAACCGACACTGAACCGAGGGGGAGGTTTGGGGTTTCAGCTCATCAGTATCTATAAACAGACATTTAAACACATTTCACAGAAATAACAAAAGCAGTCTCGTCAGGATTCAGGTGACCAAGTAAACAACTCACAAAAAAAAACATAAACCCATAATGGCCCAGAGGAGGGATGGGCAGGTTGTTGATTTGCAACTGACTTGGGATGCGCTTCCATGTGCTTGAAAACAGCAGCTCCCAAACTCCAGGTTAGTCGACTGTGAGCCTCCAGGACTGACAAAGACTCCTGGATAGGTGTCAAAACATATTCACAAAATCTTTCATTTTCCTTCCACCTAAATACAGTATGCAACATTTCTTCTTCTTCTAGCTCATACATTATAAATAAAATACACTGAAGGTTGTGGGTTTCACATAATAAAACGTGAACATGTTCAAGGGAGATGAATAGTGTAGCAAGGCACTGTAAGTGTAGAAAACATGAAAAAAGGTGACTGTTAGTTTCTGTTTGTATTCAGCCTTCTAAATAGCCAAAAGAAATGCATTAAATCAGGTGTAATGCTAATTACATAAATGTAATGTCCCTTACTTTGCTTCTCTCCCTTAATATGCAAATAATATCCTGATTTGGATGTAATATGTAAGAACTCTAGAGAGCCTAGCCATAATCTGCAAAAAAAAAAAAAAATAATAATAATAATCTTCTTGAACAATTTGGGAAGCAAGACTGGCATAAATTGTCTCTAATGCAAGTGCCCGCTTTTAGCAAGCTTTTAAAATAAACTGAAAAAATACCAAGCTCTTGTGGATTTTCTCCGTATAAACCCACAATACCTCAATCCATCAATATTTTCATTGCATTTGGTGCAGAAATAAGGATGTCCAGTCTGGGAGCTGAATAAGGCTACAGAATGAGAACGTTTATGGCTTAGCACGGTAAACAACCACAGATGGAACAACATTTGACCACAGGCGAACAAGGATAGATACAACCTGTTTACAGGACTAACTATGCCAATATAGAATATTCCACTGACAGTTCCTGAGACATTAACACCATTTTCATCTCAGTAACTGCCCACCATTACTTTAGGTGAAAGTTCAGTCATTTTACAAGCAGTCACAGATAGTGAAATCGTTCTTGATGCATGCTCTTTATTTGTAATACATATTTTACTGACTGTCATAAGATGCTCTTCTGAGAACTACACTGAGCTTAAAGTAAAATCACAGACCGGGAGTTAATGTTTATCTACTGGATTTTGATTTACATTTCTACCAGGAAAATAGTAGAGTATCATTTACGATTTCGAGGGGAGCATCCTGGGTAATAAGTGTGCCCTCAGATTATTTCTGAAAACTGTTCCTCCTCTGCTGGCCAGAGTCAAAACCTCCAAGGCAAACACAACTTTCACGTGGAGAAACATGAACATTCTCATTTACTGCATTTGATTCAAAACACAGTCTTCTTGTTGTTGACCACTCTTGGGTTTGTGCCAGTATAAAAAAAAAGTTTGAAAAAATACACATAACTATATCTGTGTGTTTTCCATCACCAGTCTCTGGAATACAAACCGCAAGTTTGTGTTTCTTTATGCAAATTGCAGCGTGACGACTTCAACTGCAATTCTCTGCGCGAATATAAGGCCGAGTGGAGAACTGCATTAATGCCCTGTCTGTGCTGTACCACTTAAGCTTTATAGCTAATTTATAAAATAAATCATAACTACATTTAGATTTTAGTTTTCTTGGACATTTGGTCATGTTGGCGGCATTCCAGACTGAATATTGAGTGAATGCCTTCATCCTATGTTTCATAATTTCAAAAGGAGTTGATAGAAAGGAAAGAAAGAAGAAAGAAGATTTTTTTTTAACTTAACACCAAAAATGAAGTCATATGGATAGGCGCCATTCACACGCCGAGCAGAGACTTTGGGTTTCTGCTACATTGCTAGGAAACCCTCATTGTGGATAGACTTTTGCTTTTCCTTTCTTCTTCTTCTTCTTTTCTTTCTTTAATAAAAACTTGTGGTTAACCAGAGTCGTTTCCTGAAATGCTGAGCAGTGAATCAGAGAGCTAAATGCTTTGTGAGGTAGATTTTGTGTGGAAAGCACAAAACAAAATCTTGATAAAGCAGGAAGTTAAAACGGACCACAACAACCACAACATTCTGAAATAATTACCTACAGTTAACAGGGAACTGTTCGTGTTTCTTCACAGGGAAAAGGGCTAAACAGGCTTGAGGATGATATTATTACTATTTTTGATTGAATATCAGATGTACTGTATTCTCAATCTTATTTATAGGGGGTTTTCATACTGGATGAAGACTCCACTGTGCCGTAAATGACCTACAGGCCCTATATTAGATTGTTGCTGGATGGAACATTTTTGTTGTGAAGGGAGTGCTGATGCTGCTACAGTATCGGTATTCACCAATAGGCTTTTTCTCGATATTTCTGCACCCCTGAGAAAAGTTAAAACTCTCATGCACCCTCAGTGTCAGCAGCATATCCCTAGCCAGCAGAGACTACCTCCTTTTAGAGATAGTTGTTCTACTTCTTTCAGGTCAATGGCACAGGTTGTCAATCAGTGCAAATAATCTTTTGTCCAATTACTAACCTGACTCTCGCCAGATTGATTTCGCTCCGCAGAGCTCCACACATCCATCTGGAATCGCTCCATTGGAAATGTTTTTCAGAAGGAGGGGCCTTATCAAAAATCCTTGCGTATGATTGGATAAACCACTTGTTTAATGATGTGCTACTTCAACCACTCACATCGAAACCAATGTCGAAAACGAAACCATTGTTTCCGCTAACAACAGTCTTCAAAGCCGTTCTCTGGTGTTGTTTTAAATAATTAATATTTGGTAAATTGGACGATAGCAGCATCAATGTTACCGGGAGTTTGCATGCTCTCCCTGTGCATGCGTGGGTTCTCTCCGGGTACTCCGGCTTCCTCCCACAGTCCAAAAACATGACTGTTAGGTTAATTGGCTTCTCTAAAATTGTCCTTAGGTGTGAGTGTGCGTGAGAATGGTTGTTTGTCCTGTTTGTCTCTGTCTTGCCCGGCGACGGACTGGCGACCTGTCCAGGGTGAACCCCGTCTCTCGCCCCAGTGAGCGCGGGAGATAGGCACCAGCAACGCCCGCGACCCCATGAGGGATTAAGCGGGTCAGAAAATGGATGGATGGATGGATGGATGGATGGATGGATGGATGTTACCGGGTGACCAGACTTCTCAAATGAAAACCGGGGACGTCTCTGATTTTGGATGCAGAGTCTCTGTCGGGGGGTTGGTTTGTTTTGCCTGTTCTGCAACGCCGACTGGGTGGGGAAAGCGTGTCAGCTTAGCTGCTCTACTATGTCGTGAGAGCAGCAGGACCGGGCAAATACCTCTTGTTGCGTTAGGCTTTTTTACTTCATCATGATGCACTGAAATCAGGGACATTTCCGGGGACAGGTCATCCACAACTGGGACGTCTGGTCACTCTTGCTCCCTTGCTGCAAGCTGCGATTGTTGTCTGATTCCAAACAGTTGCTTCTCTGATAGGTCACATCTATGAAAACCCCGCCCGGTGATCCTGATTGGCTCGTCCATTTTATGTGGTCTTGAAATCCCTCCTAATGGCAGCAATTCCAGATGGATGTTTGGAGCCGTGCGGAGCTTGACCGAACTACATCCATCTGGCGAGAGTCAGGTTATGCGATTACATCTCTTAATCCACTTTGACCAACCTTGGAACATTTTTAACCCTTGTTGAAATGTTGGATTATTAGTAAATGTGGAAATTGTGTTGACATGAATGGATTATGCTTTGACTTTCACTGACAACTGGTGTGCACAAAATTATCCCTTGTAGGACAATAAAGAACTGAACTAGAAAAATCTGACTAAATATGCTGATGATTGCACCGTGTCCCAGCCCCTTGCTTGTGTCTCTCAGAATGCATCAAGATCCAGCAGTGTCCTAAAACATGATCTTACTAGCATGATGCCTTGATCCAGATACACTGCCGCCACAACATTCATCCAGCACACGTTCAAAATGAAGGCTTTGTGCATACTTAAATAATCTTCTAAAATCAGCTCTATTACTGGTAACATAGTTCTTAATTGTGTCTTGTGACAGGATGTCTAAATAATTTTCAGGACACTTGTAAGAAAAGGAGACACCACCACATAGACACCACCACATATTACTGTCAGATATCTGCTTTAGATCTGTCCCTGTTAGGGTCCAACTTGTTCTTGTGTTTAGTGCAAGCTTCATTGGGGTCTGAGAACATTTGATCCATTCCTTGTAACCCTGAGTTTGACAGGATAAAAAATCTTATAACATAATTCTTGGTGGCTAATCATATTGCTAAGGCTAAGAAGCCATTCTGTATTGGTGAAGAATTGATCCCACCTGTGACTAAAGACATTTGCTGTTAGTACATTAGGATTGTTGCAATAAGTATCAGTAAAATTACAGAGCAGATGGGACATAAGCAACACACGTCAGGTGTCAGCGTCTCCCATTATCCCTAAAGAGGAACGTCTTGCTGCAGAGAAACAGTGGGCTCCCACCTATTCAGCATTATTTTGAGTTGTATTTTTCATGCTTTATATTTGTGAATATTTATATTATATTATTTAGAAAATACCAGAGTTTTTATGCCGGTCGTATCATCTCATTTTGTTGTATTTAGCCACCATACATTAAAGGCTGGTCTGTGAGAACTTCTGTGGCACAAAAGAAGTTGAGGTCCACTGATCCAAAGAAATGTCGGAACATAATATAAGTGAAACAGTGATTAGAACAATAAGAAAGAGACTGAGGAAAAGTCCCATCCATGCGAGAGTGAGAGAGTTCAATACACTAAGCTCCAATACACCTGACAACATTTCGAAGCACACCAACGAATCAATTACTTTTTCACATAGCGCCAGGCTGGAGTGAATGTTATTTATTTATTTATTTTGCTTAATAAATATTATCACAATTTGAAAACAAGGTTTTGTTTTTATTCTAGTGATCTTTGTCATATATAAAGAAGTCTTATGATAAGCCGAAGCATTTAAGTGAGAATTTATAAAAAAAAAAATCTTAAAAAAAATGAAAGGAGGTAAATTTTTCACAGCACTGTAGACGGACGTGCAGAGTATGTGGTGGGAAAGTCACCCATGTTCAAGATCCATCAATACTTTGCGTACATGGATGTTTTGTAACCACATCTACAGGCAGCCTCTTAGTGGGGTTACAAAATGTCCACAAGATGGGTGGGAAGCAATGCATAATCGGTATGCAATGTTTAGAGCTGGATGATAATTCAATAAAATATACCAATCGATAGACTTGTGGTGCGATAGAAAAAAAAGGATCTATAAAACGTTCAACAGAAGAACAGATTTCCTTCCATTTGGATTCTAACCAATCATGTCAGCTGATACTACAGTCATTACAATCTCCCAACCAATCACAAACACTGACCCAGGAACACTCCGCCACCAAGATCCGCCTCCCTGAAAGAGTGAGAGAGCCAAAAGGGCATGTGTTCCTTTTTAAAAACTTGCAGTTATGGTAAAAGGCTGGTTGAATAAAGGTTGGTTGAATAAAGGTTGAACTCAGTGTTTGTGTATTCTTTATCTACCACTAGGTCATTAACCAACAGCATAAAATGGCCAGGGCTGCACATAAAATATATGTTTTGAATGTTTTGATAACTATCAATATCGATCGTTATTTTTCCTGTATCGTCCAGCCCTATGTATAGTAGGTGAAAATTAAATCAAAATGTTAAACTCATGTACAAAATGTCTCAACACTGCAGTAGTGTGAAATGGTAAAGGACTCAGTGACCAGCACCCAATTTTTTTTTATTACATTTACATCCCTTTCTTTTCTTTCCATATTTATTAATTTATTGTCTGTTTTGTTGTCTCCCTATGTGTGTGTTTAGGAGGGAGATATAGCTTGTGGATTTCTAATAACTTCTTTTTCTTTCAAGGCAAACTTTATTTGTCATGTTTCATCATTTTCTTCTGTTCTGACAGTCAGCATAAACTCTCTGCTCAAAACAGCATGACTGGAAACACAAACCACATTAACGTCCATATTACAGAGGAGCCATCCAATAACAGCCTCCTCTGTTCAGTAATTGTTCTGTGGGATATGTTTTTTAGGTAAACATAGCTAAAAAGTTGAAATTTTGTTTTCCAGATATCACCTCATTACATGGATGATAAATAATACTGTAATAGTGTTTACTCTGGTCACCATGAAGAGTGTATTTTATGTAAATAGCGCTGAATGTTTGTTTTATGTACTTGTTTTGGTCATCTGCCATTCTTTACACCATAGGCTAACAGTCATTTCCTGGATGTTGGCATGGATTCAAAGTCCTGTCCCAAGGGGTTTTGGACTTTCCTGTGTTTTTTTTTCTTCAAAAAATTGTTGAGACTAGTAAATTACAACTTTGCTGAATCTACTTTTTACCCGTCTGTCCACTATCTGGAAAAAAACATGAATATGTTACTTTTGACATATTGTACCACATGAATGTTTTAGCGGATGAGGTCCCTGGATATTCTAAACTCTATGAGTCAGTGCCACTCCTCTTCAACTGTGCAATTTACATTTGATGATAAAAACCACAAACCACAAGACTGGTTGTCCTTTGGAAATGCCTCCAAACCACATTCTGACTTGAAGCAGCATTTAGCTCCTAATTATACCCTGCTTTGGTCGTAAGCCTAAAGAACGGCACTTTTGTACCAGATGGAAACATTGTGTGTGTGTGTGTGTGTGTGTGTGTGTGTGTGTGTGTGTGTGTGTGTGTGTGTGTGTGTGTGTGTGTGTGTGTGTGCATGCACTTTTGTGAGGCAGCAGACAAGCCTAAAATTATAAGAGGATAATTTTTGCATTATGTAAGCAAGTGAGGACTGTCGCTCCTACAGCGGGCCTAATGCAACATTTTAATTTTCATCAAAAGCTTAAAACTACAACTGATTATGTAACAATAAAATGCTTTGGACATTTTAACGAATATTAATGAATGCACCAAAGCACCTTATAGTACAGGGAGCAGGTTAGTGGGTTCCAACGTCAGGACCATGACTTTCACTGCATGCGTGAAATACAGTGCCTTGCAGAAATATTCATACCCCATAAGCTTTTACACAATATATACATCAAAACCAAAAACGTCAGTGTATTTTGTTAGTATTTTGTGTGAGAGAACAACACAAAGTAGGACATACTTGTGAAGTAGAAATTTGGTATGTTTTGTAACTAATAAAAAAACAGTAAAACCAGGAAAGCACAGCATGCCAGACAAGGCCACATTCACTCCTCTATTCATTCCTCCATTACTCTGATAACCCTAAATAAAATCAACGCAACCAGCTGCCTTTAGAACTCGCCAAATCAATAAATAGAGTCCACCCGAGTGTAAGTTATTCTCATTATGCTCACAGCATTTGCTATGAAAGCTTCAGGGATTTGTTAGAGAACATTTGTGAACAAACAGCATCATGAAGACCAAGGGACATAGCACACAGTAACTGAATAAAGTTGTAGACAAGTTAATAGCCAGGTTAACTTATACAATTTTAAAGCTTTAAACATCTGATCACCTTTGAACATCATTGAACACTGTTCAGGTCATCATCATAATATAGAAAAGTAAAGCACAACTGCAAACTAAATCTGCAAAATACCTCAGGTCACAATCATCATTTTAAAATCAACATGTGCAATGTAACAATTGAATAATTTTACTGCCTTTGCTGCTTACACTTGATGTCTAATAGACTATTTTTATTGGCAGAGAGGCTACAGCTCGCAAAGATTGGTACGTTGTGGTGAGGAAACAGAAACAAAAGAATGACAATCATTTGGGTGAATTGTAATCAGTATTGCCATCACAATACCCAGCAATAGCATCATAAGTACATGTTTTCATCATATCGGCTGGCCCTACCGCAAACCAACCAAAACATGACTGCCCAAAGAAGCTCCATTTGCAGCTTGTATCATGTCATGTAGGGGGACACAGAAAATGCATAAAAGAAAATGGTCCGTTCAGATCAGATCAAAGTTAAATTTTTGGTCCTGCTTGCAATAGACATTGCACATCATCCTGGACACACTGTCTCCAAAATGAAGCAAGATGGTGGAAGCGTCATACTCTGGGAATGCTTTTCATCATTAGAAGCAGAAAAACGTTTCAGAGTTGATGGCAAGATGGATAGCACTAAATATAGGGGAATCCTGAAAGAAATCCGCCAGAAGCTGAAAAAGACTAAAGGCTGAGGGATGCTCACTAAAGGATGTTAATTTTCCAAGTAGACAGAAACTTTAAACATACATCAATGCCAGATCTCTTTTTCGATATCATTGCAAGTGATTTTTCAATGTATAATATTTCAATGTTTGATTTTGCAATGCAAATTGAATTCAGTTAATTTATATGTATCCGATTCAGAACATGTACTCTGAAGGCACTTTACAAAGTCTATTCTATCAAATCATACAGACTGGTTAAAGCAGCACCGTGTAATGTTTAGCCACGAGGGGCACTAGACCTGTAAGTTCCAGGTTTAGTGCCCCTGAAGGCCACTGGCAACACTGCACTGTTCCAAAATGAAACAGTCTCCCTCCATGTTTTGGAATCTGATAACAGACCACTTGGACTAGCAAATTGAGAAGTCATGGAGGTACTTGTAAAGACAAAGCCACATTCACCCCTCTAGATTATTATTATTAAGTCTCCAATTGAAACAGGGAAGCCTGGATGACTTTTCATTTTCTGCTTTTAAATTCAGACAAGGCAGATGTTTTTTATCCAGTCATCTTTGGACAAGAGACTCTGGGTGGCATTCAGTCAGCTTCCAGTAATAAAGTAAAAACCCGGGATGTTAATTTTGACTTGGACATGTCATTTGAATCCCATATTAAACATGATTTTAGGATTTCCCTCTTTCACCTCTTGAAATTGTCAAAAGTAGAAATATCCTCTACAGGGGTGATTCTGAAAAAAACTAGTCCATGCATTTATTACTTCAAGGCTGGTCTATTATAATTCTTTGCTTTAGTGAAGTACACAAAATGCAGTTCAAAGCCTTCGGCTGATCCATAATAAAGAGTTATGATTAAAATTAGAAAGAGAGATCATATTTATCCTGTTTTAGCTTCCCTTTATTGGCTCCCCGCTGAATCAAGAACATAATTTAAAATTCTCTTTCTCTCATATAAAGCCCTTAATAATCAAGCTACATCATATATCAGAGATCTGACTGCTTCATATATTCCTACCAGATGATTTTGCTGTTAGACTGCAAGTTTACTGGTGGTTCCTAGAGTTTCTGGTGATGTCTGGTATTATAGAACAATAAATGAAGGATTGATTTTATGCATTGGCATTCTCAAACAGCAAGTATTGCACACACATACAGAATAAAACACAACACAATAATTCATTGAAATACTTCAACATCCAGTTCCATTACTTTACTCAACAAATTCTAAGCTAGTAACTTTCAACTAAAGTAGAAATGAAAAGAATAAGCAAAACTAAAAACTACAGACAAAAGGAACACCTAGTAAAACTGAAAACAAGAACCAATAAAACAAACAATGCTGTGATAGACACAGTTCGGTATGATTTTGTGTGTTTAAGGACCATGAGTTGTTTTCAGGAATTTGGAATGAGGTCAAATTAGCTTTAAACTTATTAAGAACTAATGTTCAAACAACCAGTCCACAATGCAAAGCAGAGGGGTAAATAAAACAGTATTTTAGTAAAATTTTTGAAACCAAACATTTGTGAGCCATCAAGAATATGTAAAAGGGAAAGTAAAAACCGTGTACCGTGTATAGCGGGATTAACTTTCAGGCTCCATTTGTTTGGCTTCACAGCTGCTTTAAGATGTATCAGTTGCTAGGCAACAGGAGATCCTGAGGTGAAGGGCTGGGACAGGCTAGACCATGTCAATTCAAAAGTCAATCTCTTTCAGTCATCTCTTTTTCATAATCGACGACGGACCCGGCCTAGGTAGACTGGGTCCTACGAAGGATGCAGCCCCTGAATTAGGACACACCCTAATTGTCAATGTATTTAGGGCCACCATCTCTTCTTAAGAATCTATAATTCTTTAAGATTCTTCACAGCAAGAGGTCAGACAGCCTTTTACAAGTGGCTAGTCTTATTTTCATCTGGGGCAGTGGCCCAGACGAAACTGGCATGATAAGTTAAGTGGGACACAAAAACTCAACACCAGCAACAATTTTTTTTTGTAATGCATACAACCTAACTTTGATCAATTTTGAATTAAACAGATAAGTTAGCATAAACCAACACACTAGAAATGCCATTTTATATAAGCTAAATTTAATAAAGGCTCACTCATCACAGAAAAGATTCACATCAATCTTTCAATGAGCTAGCAAGCTAGCAAGGACAACCAACACTGGTCGCATACTATCAGGCAGAACGTAAACGTAACGTGTGCAATAGCAGTATTTTTATTGGACGATCCAAGCTTGGGGCCCTAACATTTGTGCCCCACAGCTGTCTATTGAGAGCGTGTTGAGCATGCGCACTGCGATTTCAGATGTTCATTATTTAAACAAACGTTGGGGGGCAGGCCCCAATGTCAAGGCGCCTCAAGAGGATTTCGCCTACTGAACTGAACCAGTTTTCTGGTAGACTTAGATATATAGACACAAATGAAAGACAGCATTAAATTACCAATAAAACAGAATTTTATTGGTAAGGGAATCGGTTATTTTACAATATTACTCTATAAAGAACGTTC